>JAGTTD010000022.1:11159313-11759313 GCA_018398585.1 Simmondsia chinensis
GTGTACCAAGCTTTTTGGTTTGCAGTCTTAGAGTTTCCTTTCATCGGCTATAATGTGTTGAACCAACCTTTGGCTTTGACCGAAAGTTTCGTTTGCTATAATGCATTGACCAAACCTTTGGCTTGGACCGCCGTTCAAAGTATAACGCAAAGTTTCATTTTATCGGCTATAATGCATTGACCAACTCTTTGGTTTCATTTTACTCTCTTCATCAATTTGCATTTGTTGATCACCCAATGAGGCGTTGACCGTCAGTTTCCTCTCTTCATCGATTTATGTTTGCTGACCAACTATTTAGGTGTTGATCGCCACTTTCCTCTTGTCATCAATTTATGCTGTTGACCACCCGTTGAAGCATTGACCACACTTTCCTCTCATCACCCATCTATGTTTGTTGACCACACGTTGAAGCGTTGACCGCCATTTTCCTCTCCTGATCACCATCCTAAACTACTCCAATCAAGATAGTCGGATAAATTAGATTCATAAACTAATCAAATGGTAGGAAATCCTGTCTATGCCTGAGGACCACTATAACGAATTCATTAAAATATATCTTTTGTACAAGAAACCACACTTTTCTAGATCCCTACCCACAAATAGTCCAGTCAACAATTAAGCGCAACAAATCTAAATTAGAAGTATTAGAGGAACGAAGTCATCAACAGTATCTTTCATGATGCGAATCAAAAGGTACATATAAGCACTGAGTTCAAGAGCGGTGAAAGCACTTATAACAAGATAACAAAGTTGCATGATTCACTCTAAGAACTTTGCTTGGACATGCAAGAAATCTCATAGCCTCCTTGGAAATTGCAAACCACGTCTATTATCTCTTTCCAACCATGACTAATCCAATTACTCCATGAATTTCTCATCCACATATTTTATTCACCCAAAAAGCAATTCCGAAGCATACGCTTTGTTAAAGGGGAATACTAGACACCGTTGTCACCCGTAAAAACTAAGCTACTTGCTGCTTGTGAACATTCCTGTTATTCACCTACAAAGCACTAGCAAGTATCATTTAATCAGAAAGATGGAATCTCACCATACTGGAGCTACCTAGTGCGTTGTGCGATATCACCATCTCTCAAAATCAAATGTTGCTAAAGGCTAAGCACCTTCGGAAGATAATGAGTCTGCAATAAATACAAAACAAAACCGTATAATAAATGGTGAGAACCAAGGGAGTTGGTCTTTGTCCATGACTTCCTTTCCATGGGAGTGGCGTAAATCTTTTTAAGACTGGGGGACTCCACCTCAATCGTTTCCGTAATGGTGGCGTAAATCTTTTTAAGACTGGGGCACTCTGCCTCGGTCGTTTCCTTAACTGTGGTGTAAATCTTCTTAAGACCGGGGCACTCCGCCTCGGTTATTTCCTTAACAGTGGTGTGAATCATTTCAGGACTGGGAGACTGCGTCCCAATTCACAACTTAGACTTCCTTATCCTTGCAGCATAAATCATTTTTAGACAGGGGGTCTTCATCCTTATTCATAGGTTAGACTTCCTTATTTTAGGGGCGTAAAGACTAGGGGACTTCACCCTCGAGTCAAAGGCTAGATGTCATTTCTGTCATAAAAGGGTAAACCGTTCCGAAATCGAGAGACTTCACAATCAACAATGAGTGAGAGTACATTTCTTTCACACGACGCAAATCATGGTAGAGCAATTACAAGCCAGGAACTACTCATCCATGAGATGCAATCCCTTTGAAAGCTAAGTGAGCTTCACCCTCAATCATGTCACGTAACACGACATAGCAACATACTTATGACTCCTCGTTATTCACAGCAAGTTAGAGATTAAGTAGTAGTTAAGCAACTGAGCCTTTTATCCTAACCGAATAAAACATTTCCAGCTAAAAAGTCCAACATAGACCACGCATATCACTGTACCTGAACAACTCACACTTTAGCCAACTTTCTATTAAGCTATTTGGTACCACTGCCAGTCAACAACTTGGCATGGGCAATATAAGATATCGTCTTCATATGCTTAGTGCTACCTTCACAATCACATACATTCTTTGGTAGTGCATAATCAGTACTTTCAAACCACGGAAACAACTTCTTGACAATCATGACAACTCAATAGTAAAAACTCTTTCAGAGGGTGACAATCTAAATAAGTAATAATAAGGGAAAAAAAAGTCCAATACCTGCGATAGTCTATTTCAAGGTTATCTTAAACTTCCTTACAAATAATCTAAAACTCCTTCCACAGCCTATTCAATCTAGCAATGATCGCTGTCAACAAGGGAACACACAATAAAGGATCACCGAGTCCTTAAAAATAGTTGGTCCTAAGGCTTGAATAACAAGATTGATATATACAAAAGAATGTGTATCAATGGCATCCTTAAAGGTCTTTTGTCATTAACATCCTATAAACTCACCTTATAGAGTTTTTTATATTCAATACCAATACAAGGGACATACCACAAGCTATCAAAAACTCACCATTGGTAAGCCACACATTGTGCATAAATACTTGTCATCCTGGCTTTAGTGAGGGTTCATGTGATTTACTTACAACCACTCAACATGAGCCATGTCAAACTCATCAGTTCACAAATAAACGTCTAAGACAAATGAACGTTAAGCATTGATGTCCTATGAGGATAATATACCAAAAGGTTTCCACTTAGAAGGTGATGGCCTTAGAAATGTGTAATTCCTGGAAATATTGTCTTTGTTTTTATATTTATTACCGACATATCTATTATTGGACAAGTGTGTTATGCTAACTTGTTTGGTTTAATTTACTGCCTCGAGTGTGCCTGATTTTATCCAGGTAATCTGCACCGTAACGCCTGACGGTTATCCACAAACATACCCATCACCATGGTCCACCCTGGTGCAATCAACCGCAACGGAATCAATACTTATCACCATGGTCCGCGCTGGTGCAATCATCCACAACATGTGCCATACTTAACACTATGGTCCGCCCTGGTGCAATCACCCACAAGGGTTGTAATGCTTATCACCGTGGTCTGCCCTGGTGCAATCACCCGCAACGGGTGCAATGCCTATCACCATAGTACGCCCTGGTGCAATCACCCGCAAGGGGTGTAGTGCTTATCACCATGGTCCACCCTGGTGCCATAACTCACAACGGGTGCAATACCTCTCACCATGATACGCCCTGGGGCGATCACCCTACTTGACACCATGATTCCCTTAAGGGTTATCTAAAGATAGTACATTGAGCACCGATATCTACTTTTTATTCGATATATATGAAGTATAGTTTATTACACGGGATCAGGTTTAAAAGATGCGCTAACCTTCATGATATATGTAGTAATAACATACCCATCCCTGTCAAACTAGTGTGATATATCCATCATCCCAGATTTTAGAATATCATGGTATAATCGCCGTATTGACCTCATTCAAGTACGTAGCATATGGATCACTTTGCCGGAAAAGCAAGCGCGAAATACTTAACACTCTAACCTTATCCGGGTGTGTTACACATGTCGCTTATATATTATTAAATGAGTATATTAAATCATTCGCATTGAGCTTCGACCAAATATCGAAATGCATCATACTCACTACTTTCTGGATATTACAAACTAAATGTGTACATAACTAGTGGCTAGTCATGACAGTGATATCCTCATATGCTTATCACATAAAAATCAAAATGCTGCAAGCACTTGTAAGAATAAAGGAAAAAAATGCAGTAAATGCCCTAAAGTTCAAGAGTCCCCAGAAGCTCAGATTCCCCTGAACATTCCTTCATGAGTGAAAACTACTCTATTAAACAAATAAAGAAATAAAGCCTTCCATTAAGATCCCTAATGAACTAAATGCCTTGTTAAAGTGAACAACGTGTTAAGCATTTTGGTTTACGATTGAGCTAAACGCCTTGCTAAGTTTCATGATGCGTCATGTGCCCAGCTACAAGTCCAAATGATTTAAACATCCTATTAAAGTCAAATTCATTGATACGCATCTTATTTAGGTTATACGCCCTATTTACTACGATTAAGGTTTAAAATACGCATGAGTGGCAATTACAAAGAGCCAAGGCATAACGTTGGAAACTCCCATCACGTGGGCAAATATTGTGCACTAGAAATTTACTGCTAAGGAATGACGTGTAAACCACTTCATGGTCGAACTTGGAATGACCAAAGTTTGCCCATGGAGTGGGGGGACTACATGTTTACAATGCTAGCCTAGTATTTACTTGACCAGAGAGGGGGCACCTAATGAGGTGCGACCAGCGAGGGGCGCCCAGTGAGGGGTGACCAGCGGGGGCACCCAGTGAGGGATGTTTATAATACTAGTGCGGTATTTACTAGCCCAGTCACAGCTGCCCAGACACAGCTACCCGGACACAGCCGACTAGAAAAGGGCACCCAGAGAAGGCCGACCATAGAAGGGTGCCTAGTGAGTAACAATCAGAGAAGGCTGACCGGTGAGTACTGACCGGTAAGTACCAACCAATAAGTACCGGCCAGTGAGTACCGACCAGTGAGTACCAACCAGTGAGTACCGATTAGTGAGTGCCTACCAATGACGGGCGCCCAAACCCACCGACCTAGAATTCTATATAAAGGGGGGAGGGACCTTTCATCCTCTCCTCACCCCCATACCACGAGAGAACACTCTCTCTTATGCTCTCTCTCCCCCAAAGACAAGCCTCGTTTAAAGTAGATCACCCCACGCTTCGTCCTCTCGTCATCCTTCACGGCCCTCTCCCAAGGACAATGAACGCTCAAACCTTTCTACCTTTCTTAAGCAAGGAAATATCAAGTAGAGGCATGTAGCTAGAGCCTGAGTTCAGCTCGTCCTTATATACCCCACCTCATATCGGACTCTCGTATAGCGAATGAGCACACTGGACAAATTTGTCGTAAACAGGGGTCACTTTGATTCTGACTAATAATTCAAGGGTCTCCATGAATATTATCCAATTTTATTTTTTAGAAATTATGAATATTTAAAATAAATTTTCGGGAAATTATTTTAAAAATATTTCCCAACACTTTTCAAGCGAACATTCGAGTCATAAGGAGTCTTTAGCAAGAGTAAAGTGACTAAGCTTCCTCAATATTTTCTCCACATAATGGGCTTCACTAAGAATCAAGCCCTCAGGTGATCTAATTATTTTTATGCCAAGTATCTCTTCGGCCTCGCCTAAGTCTTTCCTATCAAAACATGAATTCATAAAAGACTTAGTAGCATTAACGACATTTCACACCCATACCAAAAATAAACATGTCATGAACATACAAGTAGATAATCACACAGCTGTTACCATCATGCTTAGAATACACACATGCATCACGACTGTTCATAATGAAACCATGCATGACCAAAGTGCAATCAAATTGTCGATGCCATTATTTAGGAGCTTGTTTAAGACCACACAAGTTTACAAGTTTGCACACTTTATGATCCATGCCAGGAACCTCAAACCCTTTGGGTTGTTCCACATAAATTTCCTCCTTAAGGTCACCCATTCAAGAAAGCGGTTTTGACATCCATTTAGTGTACTACAAGATTATGCACAAATGTTATAGAAATCAAAGCTCTTACAATAGCAATTTTAGCACGTGTAAAACCCTGTTTTGAGTGTGGCCCTTAGTTAATTTGGCCTTAAATTTATCAATAGACCCATCGGCCCTCAATTTCCTTTTAAACACCCATTTATGCTATATGGACTTGCATTGTTATAATTCCTTTAGTCTTTCTATTGCAATTGATCTATAATTGTTTGTAATGTGTTGGGTGTTGTTGAAGTTGTATTTTGATTGTTAGTTGCTGGTCGGTTGGCGCCAAATCAGGTAGTTAAGTCAATAACGGTCAAATGAGGCGGCTAGCTTGATTTAGGCGCCAAAGTCAGTTTTAGCGGTTAGTTTGAGTGTGTTTTGATGCATTGTATCAAGATCTATTATAAATAGATCTAATGCTTGTAATATCTGAATTCAATGAATAATAACCTGATTTCCTTTTGGAAAATCCTCTCTATTTCTCTACTGCTCATCTACTTTCACTTCTCTTCTCATCTCATCACTCTCTTTCACAAGGTTAGCTATCAATCTAGGTTTTGGTAGTTAACAATTGGTATCAGAGCTTGTTTTAGTTGTCTATTGCTTGAATTGAGCTGGAAAAGTCGAAGGAAAAGAATCAAAGCATGGCTAAAGGAGTTAGGACACGATCAGGTGCTGGTGGAGGCAATGTTGCTTCAGCTGTTCAACCAGAAGTGTCTTATGCTGCTGTGGCTGGTTCGAACACTTCAAAGGAGAATGTCACGATTGATTAGATGAAGGAATTGATCAATCAATCACAACTACAATCAGAGGAACGCTGGTTCTCGAGGTTTCAGCAAATTAACCTGGAAAATCAGCAAATGCAGTTAGCAATTTAGCAAAAAAATGATGATCGGTTGTCCAAATTGGAGGAAAGGATGGAGAATCTGCAAGATCAGGTCAAGAAACAAGGAGAAGCATCCATCAATGCAATCCTTAGGCCTGCAAGTCAGCTCGTTCCTCCTGCTAATGTGGCTCAACCGTAGATGCATTCGAACAGAAATGAGAATCTGGACAGAACGCGTGGCAAATCACCTGTGATACAGCCAGAAGCCGGTCCCTCAGTTCAGATTAGATCAGCAGATGTTAGACCTTCAGTAGCTGAGGTTGCTGCAGGTACATTTGATCGAAATGCAGGACCAGGACAGTCCAGATGTTTTGGCCAGAGCACCGGATTACATTCCAGGCCACCTGACTTGAACGATCACTAAAGGACTGCATCCGATGATTTAGAACAGCAAAATAGACCTCTTGATCTGTATCAACAGCAGAGATCCGTGAGTTATGATGCTACATCTGGTGGCAGAAGTCACGCTCATAGGCAGCCAAGGGTATAAATAGAGCCGTTTGAGGGAAAACAGCCTGAGTCTTGGTTGAGGGGGTGTGAAAGGTATTTTCACTTCTATAACATCAATGAGGCGGAAAAAGTTGAGCTAGCTGCTGTGCATCTTCATGGAGACCACGAGGTATGGTTTTATAATGTCTTGAGGAGTAATCCTTGTCTTTCTTAGGACAAATTCGTGGAAGAGCTTTGTGAGAGGTATGGTGAAAAGGATTTAAGCGATGTTGTTGATAGCTTTAATAAAGTTTATCAAACATCTACGGTGAAGGAATACATGACCAGATTTGAGAATTTGCGTGCTAATAAGATAGCCATTAATCCACATTCTACCGAAGCTTATTATATTTCAAGCTTTATTAGTGGATTGAAGCAAAGAATTAAAAGCTTGGTTAAGGCCATTGAGCCAAAGACTCTCTCCAAAGCCTATAACAAGGCTAAGTTGATTGAGGCTACGCTTGTGTCTTCAAGTGACAAAAGCAAGTTCAAGAGTAGCAATTACAAGACTGATCCAAAGGACTCATCAAGCATCAAATCTGGCCGATCTATGGACAGGAGATCTACACGACTATGTTATAGATGCAATCAGCCATATCAGCCTGGTCATAGGTGCAATACGAAGTTCTTGATGTCTGCAAGGGGTTCTCATGTGGAGATTGCATCAGATACCGAGTGCTCAAGTTCTGCAGAGGACAATTCCGGGGCTGAATCACATGATGAGCTGTTTGAGGATGAGGTAGAGATCTCCATGAAGGCTCTTACCGGGAGTGGAGCTCATAACACCATACGCATTGGTGGCAAAGCAGGGAAAACTTCCATTACCATTCTTGTGGATAGTGGGAGCCCTCATAGCTTTGTTGATCCCAAGTTGGGGAAGAAGGTGAAGCACGAAATCACCAAAACTCATCCTTTGGCTGTGATGGTAGCTGATGGAAATTCAATTACGATTCAAAACAAGTGCCAATCATTCCATTGGTCTATGCAAGACCATAAATTCATTTTTGATTTTAGAGTTCTTCCGGGAGGGTGTGATATGGTACTTGGTGTTGATTGGATGAGGACCTTTAACCCGGTGCTATTTGATTTTGATAAGATGACAATGTCTTTCGAAGTTCATGGCAAGAGAGTCAAATTACATGGGATTTCAGACCAAGCACAGCTAAAATTGATCAATAGCAAATGCCTACATGGTAGCTTCAAAAAGAATGCAATACAATGGTTGGGACAATTGTTCATGATCGCACCTACAGATCTACAGCAAGATTTACAGCCGGAAGTTCATGTGTTGATCGAGGAATTTGAAGACATTTTTGAGGTACCTAAGAGTCTTTCTCCCCAAAGAAGTGTTGATCATGCCATACCACTTCGAGCTAACTCGGATCCGGTGAAAATCAGGCCCTATCGTTATACACATGCTCAAAAATCAGAGATTGAAAAACAGGTTGATGAGCTGCTGCAGATTAGCTTCATTCGTCCAAGCCATAGCCCTTTTGCTTCACCCGTGATTCTTGTCAAGAAGAAGGATGGCACGGCTCGATTGTGCATCGACTATCGTCAACTGAATACTTTGACAGTGAGGGATAAATTTCCTATCCCTGTGATTGACGACTTGCTTGATGAATTATATGGAGCTTGGTTTTTCTCTAAGCTTGACTTAAGACAGGAGATCGGTGCTGGTTTTCTTAAATGATATATTGGTCTATAGTTCATCCTATGAAGATCACCTTAATCACCTCAAAGAAGTGTTCATTGTGATGCGGCAAAACAGGTTTTATGCCAAGCTATCGAAGTGCACCTTTGCTCAGTCCGAGCTTGAATATTTGGGCCATATAAACTCTCACGAAGGTGTCTCTACCGACCCTTCTAAGGTGCAAGCGATGCAAGATTGGTTAACTCCCATGACATTGAAGCAATTGAGAGGGTTCTTGGGGTTGACCGGTTATTATAGGAAGTTTATAAATGGTTATGGGTCCATTGCAAAGCCCTTAACAGAGCTGCTTAAGAAGGATGCATTCAAGTGGAGTGATAAGGCACAAGAAGCTTTTGATGCCCTCAAGTCTGCTATGTGTAAGGCCCCGGTATTAGCTATGCCAAATTTTGTAGAGGACTTTATTTTGGAGACCGATGCTAGTGGAACTGGGTGTGGGGCTGTTCTCTCACAAAGGGAAGACCAATTGCTTATTTGAGTCAAGCCCTTAGTCCTAAACATCAAGCCTTGTCCACTTACGAGAACGAGTATTTGGTAATCCTCCTTGCAATTGAGAAATGGAGGCATGACTTGGATGTTCATAGGTTCATCATTCGAACGGATCATCAAAGTGAGCAAGTATCTTTTGGAGCAAAAGTTAGTGACACGAATCCAAAAGAAGGGGTTGATGAAGTTGCTTCGTCTTGACTATGCTATCGAGTATAAAAGAGGGAAAGAGAACCTGGCTGCTGACGCATTATCCAGGAAGTTTGAGGACCAAGAGCGAGGTTTTTGTGGAGCATTATCCATTGTTCTACCTTCTTGGATGGATGAAGTCTACAAATCTTATGAAGGGGACACATTTACTCAAGATAGCGTGGCTGTAGCAGCGATCAAAAACTGCACCAGAATTGACAGTGAATCTGGTATGAAGGTGCAGAGTGGCATTATCAGTGTGCAGAACAAGATTTACATTGGGTCCTCGACTGATTTGAGGTATCAGATATTGAAGGCTTCTCATGATTCAGCTTGGGGTGGTCATTCCGGGGTTGAAGGTACTTATCAAAGAGTTAAGGCATATTTTAGTTGGCCCGGTTTGAAGAAATCAGTCACAGAATTTGTGAAATCTTGTGAGGTGTGCTAACAAACCAAGTTGGGGGATCATCGATTCCAAGGACTCTTGTAGCCACTTCCTATTCCGGAGGGTGCTTGGATCAACATGAGTATGGATTTTATAGAGGGACTTCCCAAGTCCAATGGTAGGGAGGTAATTTGGGTAGTGGTGGATCGTTTCACCAAATATAGCCATTTTATAGCATCGATTCGACCTGTTACAACTGAAAGGTTGGCTAAGAGCTTCTTAGACAACATATATAAGTTGCATGGATTGCCCCAATCCATTGTCTCTGATAGGGACAAGATATTTACGAGCAACTTTTGGCGAGAACTGTTCAGATTGTTGGGCATAACCTTGGCACTCAGTTCATCATACCATCCCCAATCGAATGGTCAAACAGAGCGAGTCAATCAGTGTGTTGAGCAGTATCTTTGGAGTATGGTTTTCTCACGGCCTCGAGCATGGAATCAATGGCTTTCTTTAGCAGAGTACTGGTTCAATACTCACTTTCATGCTTCCCTTGGCACTTCTCCCTTTCAAGCATTGTGTGGGTATGCACCTCCATCTCCAATGTTGTTACAACAGCCAAGCCCATTTGGTACTGCAGCAGGGGACCTGGTACTGCAGTGAGGACAGATGGTTTAGCTCCTCAAGGATAATTTGCAACAAGCTTGTGCTCGAATGAAATTTTATGCTGACAAAAAAAGGGAAGACAAAGCCTTTGAAGTTGGAGACATGGTCTACCTAAAATTACAACCCTATAGGCAGTCCTCATTGGCTGTCAGAAGGAATGTCAAGCTAAGTGCACGTTACTTTGGCCCATACAAAATTTTAGAGAAAATCGGCAATGTTGCTTATAAACTTGATTTACCGCCACAATCATGCATTCACCCGGTGTTCCATGTTTATTTACTGAAAAAGCAGGTCAAGAGGGGTGTTAAATGCTCTCGATCACCGCCAGAAACAGGAACAAACAGAGGCTTGCTGCTTGGGCCAGTAGCTGTCAAGAAGCCGGGTATAACTGCAGCTGGAACTGGAACTGGAACTTCGCACCAGATTTTGGTGAGATGGTTATACTTGGATAAAAATGTCGTCACATGGGAGAATCCTACGTTCTTGAAGAGCCAATTTCTGAGTTTTTCCCTTGAGGACAAGGAGATTCTCAAGAGGGAGGGAATGTTATAATTCCTTTAGTCTTTCCATTGCAATAATCTATAATTGTTTGTAAGGTGTTGGGCGTTGTTGAAGTTGTATTTTGAATGTTAGTTGTGGGTCGGTTGGCACCAAATCAGGTAGTTAAGTCAATAACGGTCAAATGAGGCGGCTAGCTTGATTTAGGTGCCAAAGTCGGTTTTAGCGGTTAGTTTGAGTGTGTTTTGATGCATTGTATCAAGATCTATTATAAATAGATCTAATACTTGTAATATCTGAATTCAATGAATAATAACCTGATTTCCTTTTGGAAAATCCTCTCTATTTCTCTACTTCTCATCTACTTTCACTTCTCTTCTTATCTCATCACTCTCTTTCACAAGGTTAGCTATCAATCTAGGTTTTGGTAGTTAACATGGATCCCCTTGGAACGTCTGCTAACACCCAAGTGCTATTACTCATTATTGAATCTAGCTCATTATTAACTACCGCTCTCTAAACCAGAGCATCTATAGGCCTCATGGCCTCATCATATGTGTTAGTAAACATGTGTTGGTAACTATAACTTAGCAACTTGCTACTGTAGATGGGCAAGTAGGTCATACAGACAATTATTTAGACAAAAATTTAAAGCAACACAATTCATCCAGTAAAGGCAAAAGCAACACAATTCGCCCAGTAGGGGCATAATCAACACAATTAGTCCAGTGGAGGCAAAATCAACATAATTCGCCCAGTAGAGGCAATATCAACACAATTTGCCAGTAAAGGTAAAATCAACACAAAATCGCCCAGTATGGGAAAAATCAATAGAATTCGCCCAGTAGAGGCAAACTCAACAAAATTCGCCCGGTAGAGGCAAACTCAACAAAATTCGCCCAGTAGAGGCAAACTCAACACAATTCGCCTAGTAGGGGCAAAATCAATAGAATTCGCCCAGTAGGGGTAAAATCAACAGAATTCGCCCAGTAGAGGTAAAAGCAACACAATTTGCCCAATAGGTAAAATCAACACAATTTGCCCACTTTAACTGACTTAACACAATTCACCTGTTTTATCCCTCCAAAACACATTTATGCACAAGTACAAAAGATAGAATCAAACATACACAAATATCCTTCCTCTTTAAGTAAAGTCAGACCCATCCGCAAATATCCTTTCTCTTTAAGTAAACTCATACTCATCCACAAATATCCTTTCACTTTAAGTAAAGTCATACTCATCCACAAATAGGCTTCCTCTATAATAGGACTACACGCCTCCTTCACCTTCACCCATTCCCATGATCATCTAACCGAAGCAATAATCTTTCAAACGCCTTACTCTCCGCAAGCTAAGTATTTTATTTATATTATTTCATTTATTACTTGTCCTTATTTACTATTTTATGATACTGATATTGACTTGAGTGTTAGAGGGGTCCCCTATGGTTTGCTCCATGGGCCCCTCTAATCGTTCGTTTGATCTTGGAGGGAATATCAAGTTGGGCGTGCAGCTAGAGTTTGAGTTCAGCTCATCCTAACGAGCATCACCTGGTACAAACTCCAAAGTGATGCATAAGCACACTAACCAAATTTATCACAAACAATATGTCTTAGGATCTTCCTCTAACATGATTGTACGAACAACATGCTCATCAAAATCGGGGTGTTCATACAAGAATGTAGTGATGAATTTAGGTCCAAAACTAGTCTTAGTTCGAGCCATCTTACGTCTTCTAAATTCCTAAACTTCAAGTTTATGTGGTAAATGACTAGATTATGGAGTAAATGCATCAGAAAAAGAAACAAGCAATGACACATGCATAGATTCTTTCATGGGAAATACATGCTCAAAAAACTTAAAATCTCGAGATTCCATAATTTTACCGAGCCTAAGGCTCAAGTTATTTATTAACATGAATCTATATGCACCATTGTTCATAGCATAGCTAATAAATACAACATCTACCTTTTTAGGATCTATCTTACTTCTTTTAAATTCCGGCACCCCAACTTTAGCTAGACACCCCCATATTTTGAGGTATTGTAAGTTAGATGCATAACCTTTCTAGAGTTCATTAGATGTTCTATCTAACTTTTTATGTGGAACCCTATTAAACACTTGGCATGCAGATAACATTGCTTCCCTCCACAAGCTCGAGGGTAATCCTGAGCTGATCAACATAGCATTCATCATTTCTTTAAGGGTTCTATGCTTTCTTTCGGCTATACAGCTCTTTGGGGTGTGTGAGGAGGTGATACCTCATGAATTATGTCGTACTCATTTCCATGGCTCATAAGGAAGGTGATATCATACTCACCTCCTTTATCAAACATAATCCTCTTGATTCTATGGTCCAATTGGTTTTCAACTTGTGCTTTATTCTTGTGGAAGATCTCCCTAGCCTCATCTTTAGAGCTCAAGAGATACACCTTGGTGAATCTCGAGTGGTCATCAACAAAGATAATATAGTATCTCTTGGTGAACTCAAGAGATATGCTTGCTACCTGTTGTAGTGTATGCTCTTACATCTAGATGCTTGTATTCTTTATGCTTTCATGCTTTTCATGCTTCTCAGGTCAGGGGTCCTCGGAAATAGCCTCTCGTTGGGGTATTACCCTGAAGGGGTAAGGCTGCGTACATCCCACCCCTCCCAGATTTCCCTGCTTATGTGGGAGCCCTTGAGGCACTATGCCTGTTGTTGTTGTTTACCACTTCTACTCATGGTGTTTTTAAAGTCACCCAAATCACCATGCATGAGTTCAAGTAGGTTAGATGTTTGTTGAATTGATTTGTTAAAGGGCTTTTTAGAATGCTTGGCCTTGACACATATTTTGCATTTATGGGGTTTTATTAAACTACAATTATAAATTAAACTCATTTGTTTAAATTTCTTAATGGAATTATAGGTCACATGTTCAAGCCTAGTATGCCGCAAACCTAAGGAGTCAATAATATAATCAGAGGCGAATGCAGTTTTATTCATATCAGTTTCAACATCGAGAACAAATGGGCCCCCATTAAAAAATCCCCTTTGAAGGTTTGTTTGAAACCAGCTTTGTTAAGCCAAGCACCGGAAACAAGATTGCTACGCAAGTTAAGAACATGCAACACATTTTGCAAAGACAAGTAATTTTCTAGAGTTGGGTTTCAAAAGGAGCTTTCCCTTGCCTAGTACAGGGACTGAACTGGAATTGCACATGAACATACACTCCTCCATATTGCCTTTCTCATACTCATGGAATAGGTACTTAGTGGTGCAAATGTACCTTAGCACCAGTATGTACAACCCACCCGACCATGTTTCTTACTATATTCATCTTCGAGATCATGACCCTCAAAGACATCTTCGCTTTTAGTGAGGTTGGCCTAGGGTTTATGTTCTTTGAGTTTTCCCGATCCAAATACCTTCTTGTAGTATCCCAAGGTATGGCTTATCCTGCGACAAGTCTAGCATGTTTTCTTCACTCGTTTTTGCATTCCTTCGCGGTTATTATGGGGCCTTTTCCCACAAGATTGTTTTTGCTTCGAGTTCGAGCCTTTAGCTTGTCAGTTGAGACCCCCTTTATTCTATGGCTTCTTGGAACTGCCGCTCTTTTCTAAACTCATCGATGTAATCAGGTTAGTAGAAAAAGATGAGTGCCTGGAGGACCTTTCTTTTGCTTGTTTTCAATTTGAATCCTCTAGATTAATATGGGAAACTAGCTCTTGCAGGGTCATATCTTTCTTCTTATATTTTAATTGAGCCTTATAGTTATCTCAAGAGGAAGGAAAATTCTCAATGAGATAGTTTGCTTAAAACATGAAAAGTTCTCATGCTCATGAATTTGATCAAAGATAGGTTTATCATCAATCATTGTAAAGGAGAACCACTAAGAACAAACATACTTTTTAGCGGCATTATCATCCATTCCATACCTACGCAAAGCCTCCCAGATTTCCTTAGCATTTTTCATTTTACTATATAATTGATACAGTGTGGTTATCATATAATGCAACAACAATCCTCTATTGGTTCGATTATTTTTCTCGAAGTCATGACTCGAGCTAGGCGGAGCCCTATCATTCGAGAGGGTATAATGGACCTCAATTTGCCAAGAAAAAACTCCATTTACCAGGCCATATTTAGTAGGTTTTCCTGCCTAAAGGTTCAATTTTTGACATGTCAGAAATTACAAAACCACCGTTAGGCATATTTTAATTACTCATTTAGATAAACTCCTTAGATTGTTGGAAAAATAGCGCAAATGGGTAACTAAAATCTGAATCTTGAGATGCTGAGGCTAACTCGAGATGGGAAAAAAATAAAAATTAAACCAACTCAGAAGAGAACTTCAACAAGAAGGCCTCAAACTAAACACTATAGACCTCGAATTTGAACAAAGGGGCTTAAGACAAGAAAATTAAACAACTGAAAGAATAAAATTCAGCGAGGAAAGATCAAACTGAAGAAAGTTGCAGCCCGTGGATTTCACCACTGGCCTAAGTCATTTATGCCCCCGTTATAGTACAGACAGGATCATTGTCACAATCCTTCTCGGTTGTGATGGCCCAAATCCTGGAAAAGTTAGGCCCGATTGAGTGGGAATAAAGGTTTAGATGAGATAAGAATGAGAAATAAAGTTGAGATGAGAGAGAAATAGAATAAGAGATGAGATGAGAGAATAGAGAGTAAGATAAGAAAGTAGAATATTTCATATATTTGATAATTGGATGATTACAAATGAATTACAAAATACCTATTTATAGAAATATAACAAAAATACTAAAAATATCAAAATATCAATTAAATCTAGAAATATCTAAAAGAATCAAATTCAAAACACAATCTTGAGAAATCCTTCCAACGGTTAGTACAGCCTGGTGCAAGCTGGCCTGGACACTCCCTGACTGGGCTCTGGTCGCCTGGGACGCGGACCAGGGTCGGGCCCTGGGACGGCACTAGCACGGGCCTTGACAAGGCCTTGGCACGGCACTGGCAGTGTCCTGACATTGTCTGGCACGGCACTGGGCAGCGACCCTGGACATTGTCATGACAAGCTGAGGACCGGACTGGGCAGCGACCATGACAAGGCTGGGCACGGGACTGGACAACGACCATGACAGCGAATGCTCAGACCTAATAAGCGATCTCGACAAGGACCTCGGGCTACCTGCTCGGTCCTTTGACACTATCACGAACCAGGGAACATTGTGTCCGTGACATTCCCGCCCCCTTAAGTTCATCCTTGTCCTCAAGGATGCGATGATGGTGCAACCTTTGGCTCCCGGATCTCTTTTGATTGTTCGCCCCTTTGTGACCCTATTATTGCCCATATTCTTTACCCCTTTTCCCTGGTCGAACGGATGATCCTTGTCCTCAAGGATCGTAAGACAAGTTGAGCGTCTCGACCCCTTGAAGACTCTGGTTCCAATTCCCGATCTTGGGAAACATTCCCAAAGCGGTGTTTTGACGGCCCTCGATCCAAAGTCCCTAAATGTCCTTACTTGCTCAACACGAGTTGTTGCTGCGAAGATGGATGACTCGGGCCCTTGAAGATTTTAGTTCCGATCCCGGTTCTTGGGAAGCATTCACATGACCGGCCCTTCTTCCTCTTGGTTTTCATCCCGGTTCCCTTCTTTATGTGTGACCCACCACGTTGCCGCTGTGTCTCTTGCTGCTACTGTACTGGCCGAGCAATAGCACCACTTGGTGGCCTTAGATTTGGCACGGAAAGCTCAAGGAAGGGATCCTTGACAGCAGCTTCGGTGCTCATAACTTGCTCCTTGTCCTTAAGTTGTGGAGGCTCATGGGTCAAGGCATCACCATTGGACTCCTGCGTCTCCTCAACCAAAGGAAAGCTCTCCCGGTTCATCTTCAATATTAACGGGCAATTCCTGGGAGAATGGTTTGTCCGGCGTAAGTACGACATCACCTATCCCCACTTCTTGCAGTTTGACAAGGGTGGTTGGCTCAACCGATTCTTGCTTAGCCTTGGCTTTTAAAGGAATCAAGTCAAGATCGTGTGTCTCGGGGTCTATTCCTTGGCTTTCAAGATAACGGTCAACACGTTTGGCTAAAGACTCGATGGTAGCTTTTAACTCCTTTTGTCCACTTGCAAATGAAACTACGGACTCACTCACATCATGGGTCAAGATTTCCGACTTCTCTACCCTTTCCCTTATGGCTGCATTACTCCCGGTTGTGACGTCAAAAGTATGGAACTTATCAATACTTTCTTTAGGAGCCGTCAAGATTTCAATGTCTAGTGCACAACAATGGTCATAAACATTTCGTCCATGTAGCCCTTGGCGTGCACTTTTAGCTTCCTCCCAAGAAGTGTATTTTACATGTGCTTCCACTTTTATGGACGATGTCGAGATGATGACAATTTCCTCAACGACACCATAGCTAGAAAAGACTCGGTTGAGAACATCCTTTGTAATGGGATAAAGAAGACCCGTTACCTTAACCAATAACGTAGAGAAAACTATGGTTGTAATCTCCCTAGGAGGCGTTGTAGATGTTCCTTCCGTGCAAGCACCTACAAGCACTCTCGGCATCATTTCTCAAGGTGTAAGTCACATGGACTTCCACTCTAAGAGAAGTCACCAAGACATACTTTATATTTGCAATACACCCAAAAGGAGAAAAACCTCTACGAATAACATCGTCGGTAATGGGATAAAGGGTTTCGGATACCTTAACGATTAACGTGGCCATCTCATCGACGTTCTTGAATCATTTTCTTGAAAATTTGAAGAAGCTACGGTCTACTAACCATGGAAGCAACGAAATCTTGAATTCTTGATTTTGCCCAATTGCTCGTAACATGCTATGATACCATTTTGGTCACAAAATGGGTATCACGAGAATTTTCTTGATTGTTCCAACTTGCACAACACTTCTTACACAATTGGGATTACCTTCACTTCAATGCGGAATAGAACGTGACCCTTGATCGCAACTGCTCTGATACCATTTTGTCACAATCCTTCTCGGTTTTGACGGCCCAAATCTTGGAAAAGTTAGGCCCGATTGAGTGGGAATAGAGGTTTAGATGAGATAAGAATGAGAAATAGAGTTGAGATGAGAGAGAAATAGAATAAGAGATGAGATGAGAGAATAGAGAGTAAGATGAGAAAGTAGAGTATTTCATATATTTGATAATTGGATGATTACAAATGAATTACAAAATGCCTATTTATAGAAATATAACAAAAATACTAAAAATATCAATTAAATCCAGAAATATCTAAAAGAATCAAATTCAAAACACAATCTTGAGAAATCTTTCTAACGGCTAGTACAGCCTGGCGCAAGCTGGCTTGGACGCTCCCTGACTGGGCTCTGGTTGCCTAGGACGCGGACCAGGGTCGGGCCCTGGGACGGCACTGGCACGGGCCTTGACAAGGCCCTGGCACGGCACTGGCAGTATCTTGACTTTGTTTAGCACGGCACTGGGCAGCGACCTTGGACACTGTCATGACAAGCTGAGGACCGGACCATGAAAAGGCTGGGCACGGGACTGGACAACGACCATGACAGCGAATGCTCGGACCTGACAAGCAGTCTCGACACGGACCTCGGGCTACCTGCTCGGTCCTTTGACACTGTCACGGACCAGGGAACATCGTGTCCGTGACAATCATCAGGTACTCTGACTTAACATGGCACCCAACATTGGAGTGTACTCCGACTTAACTTGCCTAGTAACTAGATGAAGAGAGAACTTTAGAGAGGGGGAGAGAGAGAGAGAAGAAGAAGAAGAAGAAGAAGAAGGAAGATAGTTTAATGTGTTTTCTATGCGTTGATTAATGGATGTCTCAAGGCACTCTATTTATATTTATAGGAAAAATATTTCCATTTAAGCAATTGACAGTTATGGAATGTGGGCATAAAATTTGACCTTAGTTAGGAAAGTGGATAGATATGGAGCAGCAAAGAATCTGGCCTTAGTTAAGGAAATAAACAGATTTGGAAAGAGTAGGTAGTTACTCCGTCAAACCCGCATCTCAAGCTCGAGCTTCTAGCGTCGAGCTCGAACTTGGAGTAACGAACAAGGCCTCGAGCTAAGACGCTCGAGTTTGGCTAGAAGAAGACAACTCGAGCTCGAGCGTGCACCCTCAAACTTAGTCCAAAATTAAAAAATCGCCTTGAATTTGTTTACAATAACTAGAAGCACGATTGCCATAAAAATAAAAGTTTGTGTCGGAATAAGTCCACATCACAGGAGGAGCGGAGCATGCACGTGCATGTGGTCTACTAAATCCACTGAAAGCTCACAAGATTTTATCAAGTAAAATGAACTGAAATATATAAATCGACTTACCACCTTTATGTTCTACGTAGGATAAGTGGACTTAAAAAACTCAGAACAAAGTCGAGGTATATTACTCCAAATTCCAATAAGACTCAATAACAATTTCCAGCTCAAGCTCGGTTCAATAGCGCGTTGGAATCATCTGGACTACATTGACGCCCGTAATCCCTCAGGAACATTCATCAGCCAAGAAAAGAGAGAGAGAGATGGCGTTGAGACAGAAAGTTATGGGAGGAACACTGTCATCACTCTTGAGAACCCTAAAGAAGGACATCGCAAAGCCCCCGTCCCTCCTAAATCATCATTCTCGTCATCCCTTGCCTTCACTCCGCCGCGCTTTCTCTCTCTATGATCAGATCAATCTCATCAACAATGTCCCCGAAGACCAGCTTCGCTTCCAAGAGTAAATTTTTCCTTACCTTTTTTCCTACTCTGTTTGATTTCCACTTCTTCTTTCACAGTCTGTGCTTTCAATTGGCAAATTTGTACTATAACTTTGCGATTAACTATTAATGTAATGTGCAGCCGTGGTTTTGTAGTTTTTCTTCTAGGTTCTGTCTGGTTCATCGGAGAACATTTTTCTTATGAAATAATATGTTGTCAAGTAAAAATAGGTATTGTTATTTTCAGGGAAAAAAATGTCATTACCAAAGCAATTATTTGAATTGGAGTGAATAATATCCACAAATTCTTAAAAGAATGCTTTGTGATTCACACTTTTGCTTTGGTAATAACATTATCCTAAAAGTATTTCTTTCTTAAAAATGGTTGTCATTCTAGTTACAAAAAATGATTTTGTTTTATAAATTGGAACGATATTTACATGCGGCCAAGTTAAAGTTTAAGTGATGGATATGACGTGAGATTATTGCACAAGATGTATTCCCTTCCATGAAGGAAATTTCTTCCCCTTTCTTCAATTCCCCCTCAACAGCAAACAACAGCAACATCCCTGTGTCACATGGGCTCTCGCTAGGGTAGGGTCTGGAGGGGGGGTGAGATGTACGCAGCCTTACCCCTTTAGGGTGCTACCCTAAAGAGAGGCCGTGTTCGAGGGGCCCCAACCCTAAAAGGCATAGAAGTAGACGAGACATAAGGCGCAGTTAAACAACCACCTGCAAAGTGCAAAGCACAAGGTAAAGCACATAGTACATACATAATAGAGCAAATAATAGGCATGCATGCAGCAAGCAACCAGCAATAATAGCAAGCAAGTAAGCCCAGGGACGCTAAGGACTAGCTTCATTGTTCAATCCTAATCCACTAGGTCAGCTACACTTATTCTAACCCGCCACTCGGCTCTATCTAAGGCCATCTCCTCATTTAGGTTTAGGTCGGTGAGGTCGTGTTTAATCGTCTCCATCCAACTCTTCTTTGGCCTGCCTCTAGCTCTCCTCCAGTGCATAATATGGGGTTCTTTACATCTCCTGACAGGGGCAGTGGTCGGTCTCCTTCTAACATGCGCAAACCATTGCAGGCGTGCTCCCTCAACTTATCCTCGATTGGGGCCGCGCCTAATTTGCTTTTTATAATGTAGTTTCTGGTTTTGTCCTTGTGTGTCTACACATCCATTGCAACATTCTCATCTCCGCCACCTTCAACCTTTGCTTGTGTTGTCGTTTAACTGGCCAGTAGTCCGCACTATATGACTTAGCGAATCTTACTATCGTCTTATAGTATTTTCCCTTCAACTGTAGCGGGAACTTTCTATTGCATAGCACCACAGATGCCAACATCCACTTACGCCAACCAATTTTAATCCTATTGTTTTCATACTCGTCAACTCTGATGTCCTGCTATACCACAAATCCCAAATATCTAAAACTATCTTTCTTCGGTATGCATTCTGACTCAATCTTCACATCTTCAATGCTTGGCTTGGTTGAGGTACAGAACTTAAATTCCACGTACTCGGTTTTGGATCTACTGAGCCGTAATCCTTTTGATTCCAAGGCCCTTCTTCAAAGTTCCAACTTCTCATTCACCTCTTCTCTAACCTCGCCCACCAAGACTATATCATCCGCAAAGAGCATACACCAAGGCATGCCCCCTTGGATGTACCTAGTGAGCTCGTCCATAAAAATAAACAAGAAGGGACTCGGGGCTGATCCTTGATGTATCCCCACTGCAATCGGGAAAGTGTCTGTTTTTCCCTTCCGCTGTACACACATTGGTCCAGGCATCCTCATACATGTCTTTAGTGGCTTGGATATAGGATACATGGATGCCTTTCCTCTCCAAGACCCTCCATAGGGCCTCTCTTTCAATTCCCCTTCAATGGGAGGAAAACATTTTCCATATTTGTGGTAGTTGTTATGAAGTTATACCAAAAAAATAATAGAATTGAAATGTGTGTTTTCCTGAATTTTGCACTCTAGATGTCCAAGGGTTTCTTTCCTATTCTGTTTTATTCTCAAGTTCATTCTCTTTCATTTTGATATCTTTCCACCATTCTTGTTCTAGTTCTCTCAAGCTCTCACACCCTTGCACCGATTCCATTGTAATGTTATAAATTAATAGCAAATTATTACTATATTGTCAATATTGGTTGTCCAAATATTTCTAGGTTCTTGGCATTATATCGGGGTCAATAGTATTGCATAAATGATTTTGAAGGCCAAAGGTGCATAACAAAATCATGTCAGTTAGCATGTCAAAGGATTAAGCATGTTGTATGTGTAGGCTATGTTTGTTTTATATTTTAATAAATTACTTTTTTTTTTAAGCATTACTAGTAGATGGTATGCACTTTAAAATTGTGTATCCAAAGTGGTATTTGTACCCTAATTGATATTCGAATTTCACGGATATGATATATTTGAATCGATTATTTTGGATCGATTACCCTAATTCTTCAATTCGAATTATTGAGTTTTCAGATTTGCAAGTATTACTTATGCCTCTAATTTTCAATTTTAAAAAAAATTGATAATTGGGATCATTTGGTCATATTTTCCAGTTATTCTATATTGAGAGAGTGTTAACAAATTTTCACTTCTGAACTTGATTTTCAAATATAAAATAGAAAACTAAAAATGACAATGAAAGATGTTTTCAGTTTCTAAGCAAGGTCTAAATGTTTCTTCTTTTCCCCTTCTCTTTGCGAGATATATTTTAAGAGGTAAAGATTATAAATGAAAAGGGGGCAATGAGTTTCGAACTTGACCACTGTATGGGAATAGCTTGTTACTTTATAGACCTCAACCTACTCATCGGATTGAGATGCTAGTTGCTTGTTTGGTTTGCAAAAATGTTCGTGTTTTATATAGAAAATGAAAAATTATGAATGCTTAGAAAATTTAGAAACTAAGGAAAATATCCTTTCGGTTGCGAAGGAAAACTTAAAGAATAAGGAAAATATGTGTTTTCTAGTTTTTAGCACAAAAGAAGATTGTAAAACCTTGTTTTCCTAGAAAATTTGGGAAGTTAGGTTTGTGGAACCTATTCTCCTGAAAAATACAGATATTTGGCAAACTTTTTTTACAAATATTTGGATCTTTTCATGAAATGAATACTATCTAGAAATTTATGTTTTGGTTTCCTGCACGCTTCTTGTTTTGTTGTTCGTATTGTGACAAGGTTTATGTTTGGTGTAAATTCGATATAGGCACCATTTGAAGCAGCTGATACTTCCTTTTTTGTTTTCTTGCTCATTTGGTTGTATTCGTTTTGTAGGTATACTGAAACAGGGTTCAAGGTGAATGGAGTCAAGTATGAAGGCAGTTTGCTGTGCGTTGGAAACTTGCTACTTTCTTGGAGTCCCAAGAGATTTTCTGATATCACTCCTGATAGGTACAGACTTGCGGCTAAATATTGTTCATATCTCTTGTTCTTGATCAGTTCTTATACATAGTTGTCAGTTTGATATAAGCATTATGAATTTGGGTAGAATTGCATGTAGAAATTGTAAGGACTCTGGAGTTACTAAGGGACATTTTGGTACCATTATCTATTTATAGTTTTTGGTTTTTGAACAACTAAAAAAAGCTTGGGTTTTTTCTTATTTTTGTTTTCCTTTATTTAGTGTTCACCCAAACAAGGAAGAACTCAAAACAAAAAATCAAAAGCATGAAAAAAATCGTTTTTAGAATGTGGTTTTTAGTTTTTGAAAGACCAAAAACTGCAAGCAAAATATGATATGGAACCTGAAGAAACATGGTTGCCTTATGGATATGGATTACATATGTCATTGGTTCCTGTGCATCTTTTCATTGCTTCTAATTATTCCATGGGAGTCGAATACACTTTTACTGAAAGATGAGATGGGAGAACAGAGGAGAGAGGATTTCTGTTAGGGTGTGTTGGCTTTGTCCTGAAATGCAAAGGGGGAATGGATTTCTGTTGCTTTGTACTGTGATGTAGGGAGGGAGAAAGAGGGACATGGAGCTGTTTGGTGGTTGGGAGTTTGGTCGAATGATGAATATCCTTTGTTATTTCTCACCCCAAAACCTCCACCTATGATATGCCCCTTGCACATGCAGGATTGAGATATTGTACATGCGACCTTCTGATTTTTGGAAGGCTTGTATGATAAAATCTCCTTGTCTTATAACTGTTAACAAGTTCATCACTAGAGGAACCTGGTCCTCAATCCAGCTGGGTTTGACGAACAAGTCTTCGCCTCCCCTATTAATTCAAAAGAAAAGGAGGAAAATATTGCAAAAACATACCGCATGGTGCAAAAGGCTCCATCAAAGTGGGTTTGGGGAAGATTAAATGTATGTAGCTTTTCCTCCACTTCGACAGAGATGCTATTTCCAATTACTAAACTGAAGTAACAATGGATAAACTCTACCAATTGCACCAATCTGCTCACTTAAGCTTATCTATAAAAAAGAAGTGCATTTATGTTTTCATTGCCTTTTGTTTGTTGGAGCAATTTTTGTAACTGACTCGTATATTCTTTTGGTCCCGCCTAGAATATGTTCTGACATTTGCAATATTATGGTGCAGCTTGTCTATCTTCCAGATTTTGCGGCCTATACCAGGTGAGAATTCAAATGAGTTCAGTTATAGAGGAATTACTTTGTGTGACCTTAATGTCCTAGAAACATTCATATTCATATTCATAGTTGTGTTTAAGTAAATGTTTGTAGTTTCATGTTCATATTTAGTTTTGTTTATCCGAGTTATTGACATGTCTTGAATAGACTAATGGTGGAAACTTGGATGCTTAAGTATTTCCTTGATCATATGATCTGATTTTCTACGTCAATTAAAATTTAATATAAAACCCAATCTACTAAACACATCTTAATTGAAGTCTAGGGCAAGAGGGTGTTGAATCACAGGGAGCAAGAGTACGTGAATCTAGTCTATGACCTAAATTGACTCAAGGAAAATTGAGGGCTTGTGTGGTAACTAATCAAGGAAACGACAACTAATCTAAGAGACTTGACTTCTAAAGGGAAAGGATATGGAATTGGAACCTAGGGTTTTGAATTCATCATTAGCTGATTACTCTGGCATTAAATCTTAAATTGGGATTATTGAGTGTCACACGGGTAGTGGTTTATGCTACGAGCTTCAACCTACTAAGATATTGTTAATTATTACGTATTGACCCTGCCTAACTAAAGTATAGGGAAAATAGGCTCTACTTAACAATTCTATGAAAACTATTGCTTGATCAATTAATCCTAATGTTACAAGCGCAAAGCATTAATTCACATATATTAACATCAATGATTAAAGGTTACAAACTCAATAGTCATCTTCATTGAATAATCAATAGAACATAATACTTCAAGTTGTTTCTCACAGCCAAGCAATTCATGTAACACAATCAAATTATCTCAAAATAAAAGTAATACAATAGTAAAACGACTAAGACTTCATCTAACCCTTGAGAGGAAGTTAGCTCTCCATCAAGCATGAACCGGCGAAGGAGGAGATGAATGAGACTATGCCGATCTTCGTGCTAATCTTGGTCACGTTCCAATGAGGGGAATTGGTGGAAAACGGAGAAGAGGGAGATGGAGGAGGGTGGACGACAATGAGGGGATAAAAACAGTTGATAAAACGATGAATGATGAAGTTGCGGTTCTCCTCTCCTTCTTAAACCATTATCCTCCACAAAACCCTAGGCTGAGTTGGCCTGCGCATGAACAGGCTGGGCGGCTGGAGGCTAGCATGCCAGGCACGAGTGGATGGGCCGGCGGTGCTGGACGTGGAATGCAAGCTGGAGGTGTGGGCGGAGTTGAATGGTACTTGGTTGGATGGGCGCTAGAGGCCGGGGGTGGGCTAGACGCACGGATGCGGGCCACAACTTGGCTTCGGGCTCACACATCCTTTTCCGAATCCCGATTGACTTGATTCAAGTGCCCATGCATTGAATTTTGTCTTGTTTGCGCCAAAGTTTGACCATTTAAGAAACTTTAATCGTCAAGCCTATAAAACATAAAAATGGCCAAAGTAAGGATATAATGATGATCGAACATGTGTAAAAGTGCTAAAATAGCAATGGAAATATGCGTAAATATGAGACACATCAACACCCCACACCAAATCTTTGCTAGTCATCAAGCAAAGCAAGGGAGAGACACAAAGATTGAAGCGTCCAACTACCCCAACCTTCACCAAGTCTTCCAATATTAGCACATACATTACAATTCGAGATAAGATTCAATCATCTAGAGCATTCTCCAATTTTATGAAGCCAAATGGTCCAACTCCAAAACTCATCATAGAATTTTATTAACTATGCATTGACTAGTCGATACTACTCAAGCATTTTAAGCACACAAGTGTAAGTAAATAGGACTTCATGCGGTGGAATCTCCTTAAATTCTTGCAACCAACCAAATATACCAAGGTTTTGTATACCCACACCATTGAATCACCTAAACACTTATACATACATAAAGTGAAACAAAAGGAGTTTCAAGTGGCATATCAGTGACCACTTTACAACATTGCAATAGAATCAAGGCACTAAGTGTTATGCATGGTTGTTAAAATCGCGATTCAGATCGTAGAATCACATGATTCTACGATCTTACATTAATTTATTGATCGTAATCACTTAAAAATTATGCTCAAGTAGAATCGGGTCAAAATCAGTAAAATCGCATCAAAATCATAAAAATTGCAATTTTTACCTGATTCAACCGATTTTTAGTCGAAGAGGGAAGAGAATACAAAATGGGAAAGGAGATAGGAGAAGGTAAGAAAACTAAGAAGGAAAAATAAATTCAAATACTAGGCATGATTGACAAACATACTTTCCGCCATTTATATAGGTGATTGCTAGAGTTACAAAATGAAGCAAAAACTACAACAGTTACATCAAAACTTCGCACTAATTTGTAGTTGCCCTTCTTTGCTAGCTGACATTCTTCAACTTAGGTAAAGAAACCGATGTAAGAAGGAGAAAGGAAATACTTTAATGGTCTAGGAATTCTGATGAAGGAGGGTTTTTGAAGAGAGACATTGGGGAAGTGGAAATGTCATGCTAGGGAAATGGAAAAGCAAATTTGGGGAAGTGGAAAGAGCATTCTGCAGCCAACCTGGGAATTATGGCTTAGTGGGACACGTGTTGGTGCTTGAAGGGTCGGTGGGACATATGTCAAAGGGATTAACACAAGCATGCGTATGGGGGCTTGGGTCATTGGAAAACAGCTGTATTGCATTATTTTTTGGTAAATTGGACTGGTTATGCTCCATGAGTTGGTTTTGCCCTAACAAAGCCCAATTTTGGATCTTAATGGCATTTAAGCCCATTTCTTGGTTTGGGCTCGTATAACTCCTCTGACTCCGTCACCATCCAACCACCGCACTCTGGCTCTCCACTCGTCCAACTACCGCGCTCTTTGCCACCGTCATTTGGACGCTCGCCAAGTCCAATTCTCTGCCACTCGTTTGGACACCGCGCTCTCCGCCACATAAAGTAGAATCTTAAGATTCTCAATTCGATTCTACGATTTTGATTCTGATGACCCCTTATCGATTCTATGTAGATTCCTGATTTTGACAATCCTGGTGGTATGTAGCAAGCCACTTTACAACTTTGTACTCACAAAATATAACAAAAGAAGAAAGAACTTAACCATTAATGCACATCAATTTCCAAATTCTTCTTTTTCTTTTGCTTTCTCTTCTTTTTTTTTTTTTTTTTTTTTTTTTTTTTCCTGTCCGACTTTTGGACTTTTGCATAACAAGTACTTCAATGTGTTATGATTCAAGCCAATCTTGAATCATAGCCTAGGGATAAAAGAGGAATCAAAGAGTATGAGATGAGAAAGAAGTGCATTGAGATGAGAAATTAGAAGAACTTAGATGAGAAATAAAGAGAAATCTAGAGATGAGAGAGAGAAATCAACAATCAATTCATTCAACATATGTGTTTACATGAAGAGCAACTACTACTTATACTAATCTAGGACTAAAGGAGGCTAAGCATGTACATTGCACTTGGACACCAACATAACCGACCTTCCAAAGCACAACCGCCACCTTTGACCCTTCCTAAGTAACTCTTGATTTCAAGACACTACTTAACCGCCACTTCTTATTCAAAATATCTAAGACACGATCAAAATATCTATTAAAGCTAATACACGTGCACCAATTGACTTATACTATTTTATTACACACATTTTATTATTAGTACTTAATCCTAAATCCTGGGTCATGACAATACTCCCCCTTTTAAAATATTCTTGTCCCCAAAAATCTAAGTAGAGCATTGACCCATGAAGATCGGTTGCTACTTTAGAGAGTGGCCAAAGACGAGTTGGTTGCATCTGATTTGGAGAACACGCTTCCAGAGGTCTGCCAATGCCATACCAGATCTGCCAAACTTTAACAACAATCCATACAGATGTGCCTCTTGTTACAGCTAGTACAGCCACACGCCTTGCAACAGAGGACTTGCTAATGTAGTTGAATTTCACATCAATTCCAAGGGTGCATGGTTGTGTCAAACGAGAATTTGATTCTTTATCCAAATCAAAATCATGTTGTTGGAGTATGAACCACAAGAACTTTTGAAGATTCATGTTTGCTTTTACCCTTGGATGTTGCCCCTTGCCCTTGAGTTGCCTAACATAAGCTTCCAACTCCCATCCATAGCTCTCACTTTTCCCTTTGAAGCTTGTGTTAGGTTGAGTTCTACCACTTTCATTGCTCCAAGAATGATTTTGCTAAAAAAATATGTCTTTCCATACGATTTCCCTGAATTCACCACTGTCACAATTTACTACCAGACTGAAAAGTCGTACCCACAGGAAGCTAGCAGCATATATTGGATCTTCTACACGCTGTTTGAGCTTCATACACTAATTCTCCGGAGGCCTTACACTTGGACGTACTTTTGGAGTCAATTCCTCATTCAAGGCTTGTACTTCCTTGTCCAATAAGGCTGAATGTTGTTGATGTTCCTCTGAACTAATCACCGTCTGCTTAGCATAATCCTTTGAAGTAACTGCAGCAACCTTCTCTTGCAAACACACCCTAGGATCTGCCACTAAGGGTGCTACCTGAATTTGTCCTATTATAGCAATTCCATGCTCTCCTTGTGAACCAACAACTTGACTTTGAACTAGATTAGTTGCTACTGCAGCAATGTCAGCCCAATTCCCATCTGAATAAGAGTGTTCTGCAACACAATTTGGCTTTGCTTCATGATCGATTTCTTGCTGCGTTTTATGCACTTCTAACACTACTATTTCCTTAGCTGCAATTCTCAATGGTTCATCAACTTGCATTGGTACACTTTCAATCTCAATTGTTTCTGCTGCAACAATCGGTGACCCTACTTGCTTAACAGCTATTGAATCCAATTGTTGATAATTCTCACTACATTGAGGGACTTTAGTGATCTGTTCTCCATAAGCTACTGCTGCAGCATTCAAAGTAACCCCAGGAACTTGTTCACCTTGTTGAGAATTCTCACGTTCTTGTTCAATTTGTCGTGTAGTAAAAGTAAAAGTCCGCATTTCTCGAAGATCTTGCTTGATATCCATTAGAAGGTGCTGGATATAATCAGAACATCTCAAGCGTTCTTCCATTTTGATATCAATTAGCTAGCAATTCTGAACTTGCAGCTGTATCTTGCAACTGAATTGAACTGATCAAGTTCCAGTAATAATGCTGCTATTGTTCTGAAATTCAGCAAAAATCATAGCTTCCTTTCAGCAGCTATCCAATGTATGAATTTAGATCAGGTTCTATCGAGCTAACAGCAAGATTGAATCAATCTCAGCACTTCAAATCAAGGCTTCGGTATAACAGACCAATACCGAATCAGTTCTGTTCGAATTCAGTTCTGTTTTGCTGCGGTATAGCTGATTCACACTGATCAACACCGAATCAGCTAGCTTGAATGCACTAATCAAAACAACAGCGGTGCTAACTGAGATCAAAGCCTAAACAATTCGTTTAGATCAAGATCAAGATCAACTAGCTTAAACGCAAGCTCTGGCTTCAATTTTCTGCAGTACGCAATCAATTTTTGAACCTTGCGCACAAAATTCCTTAGCTAACTCAATTAGATCTAACTCTAAGCTAAAATGCAACTCAAATGTATCAACGCTTAACTGAAATTCAAGCAATTTGAGCTCTACTTTCTTGATCAACACAACTTGATCAAGAATTTGATATCAACTACTTGATTTGGAAGCAAATTTAGGCTCTGATACCAATTGTTATGATTCAAGCCAATCTTGAATCATAACCTAGGGATAAAAGAGGAATCAAAGAGTATGAGATGAGGAAGAAGTGTATTGAGATGAGAAATTAGAAGAACTTAGATGAGAAATAGAGAGAAATCTAGAGATGAGAGAGAGAAATCAACAATCAATTCATTCAACATATGTGTTTACATGAAGAGCAACTACTACTTATACTAATCTAGGACTAAAGGAGGCTAAGCATGTACATTGCACTTGGACACTAACATAACCGACCTTCCAAAGCACAGCCGCCACCTTTGACCCTTCCTAACTAACTCTTGACTTCAAGACACTACTTAACTGCCACTTCTTATTCAAAATATCTAAGACATGATCAAAATATCTATTAAAGCTAATACACGTGCTCCAATTGACTTATACTATTTTATTACACGCATTGCATTATTAGTACTGAATCCCAAATCTCGGGTCATGACACAATGTTACAATGGACAATTGATCAACAGGTACTTTACATAGCATCAAGGGGCAAGGATTGGGATAGCCAATAGGGCAAGCATACAAAATTGATGGCATGAAGGATTGAAGCATACAAAATTGATGGCACGAAGGATTGTTTACTCAAAGTTTTTAGATTTCCCACAACAACGAGGTCCAGTTCGTAGTGAATACGTGCACGGCAAGAGTATTAACCATTAATATCAACAATGACCAACAATACTGTCAAACAAGTATGGAGAAGAATCATTTGATTTCATAGAATCGAGAGAAGGAAATAAACAATCAATCCTATCCATCCTTCTAACATGTGCTTTGATCAAGGAAAGACTTGACTAAAAGGTTCTAATGCACACTAAAAAGGCACAAAAAATATTCAAAATTTGACCAAAAATGAGTGCATGCAAACGGGCCTCATCCCCACCATCTAAATGTTGCATTGTCCTCGATGCAACGATATAAAGCATTAAAGTGCAAGAAAGAGGTGAGATGGAGTGATACAACTTGACAAGGCAATGCTCATGAAAGGGCTTGAATGAGCATGTATGGCTCCTCAAACACAGGACAAGAACCCGAGAAGAGAAAAACAAGCCTCCTAGTAGCTTATTAGCTCCAAAACAAAGCTAAAAACAAGAAATAATAAACCTAGGCTACCTCCTAGTAGTGCTAAGTTTTACGCCTTTAGTCGGGCGTGATGGGTGTAATGACGTCAACCAAAGAAACAACTTCAATAAGCTCCCAGTTAACAATGACATCCATCTCAACTACAGGTTTAAGCCTTTGACCATTTATAGTGAACACACGACCATCTTTTGCATAGTATATCTCAACGGCACCCGAAAGGTAAGCCTTTTTTTTTTGGGGTAAGTCAACGAAATATATAGATGAAGGAAAAATAGTACAAACTACAAGGGGCATACCCCAGGACACGGCCGAAACCTGCAAATATGAAACAATGTCAAAACATAGTCTAGACAAAGTCCATACAATAAGCAACCAAAGAACAACTAAGGAAAAAAGAAGAAACTAAAGCTCAAAACCCCATTGCTGAAGCAAGGAGGCATGGCGGTGAGCTTCTCTGAATGAAGGAGCAGCCAGTAAGCGGCTCTTGACCAAACCCGCAATCTCTTCTCATACGGTCGCAATTGATCTGGACTGAGAATGCTGAACCCGAAGGTTGCGCTCATACCAGAGAGTATACACAGTCGTAGAGAGGCAGAGTCGAGCTATGATACTGCCAATCTCTCGCCCCCTGAGATGCTGAGCAGCCCAAGTGACGAGGTCGTCCCAAGGAAGGATAGGCCAAGCAATAGCTGTACTCGGAATGACGGAGCTCCAGACCGTGGCAGAAAAAGAATAGGTGAAGAAAAGGTGCTCATGAGTCTCATCAGCAGAGCCGCAGAGAACACAAACACTCTGAACTCCTAGTGCTGTGAAGCGCAGAAGTTGGTCCCGAGTCCAAAGCCGCTTCCGAGAAGCGAGCCAGAGAATGAAGGAATGCCTCGGTATATGCATCTGAAACCACAGAAGGTGATGGATAGTGTCCTCTCTCCTGCTCTGCAACATCTCCCAAGCGGACTTGGTGGTGAATTTCCCGGAAGGGTCACCCAACCACCGGATGGAATCCGCTATACCAGCCCGTGGGCTGAAAACAATTGAGTCCCAGATGGGTAGGAGCTCCAAACAACCCTATGGAAGCCTCCACTGACCACCCTGAATAATGGATGAGACCCGAGAATCCCAATGAAGTCCAGAAGAGTTGAGCAGTTGAGCAAGGAAGCGCTCCGAAAGACGACCCCACGGCAGCCAATAATCAGTCCAAAGGGTAGTGTCAAGGCCATCGCCTATGACATGATAGATCGCACCAAAGGAGATGCAATGGACCTACAGAATTTGACCCCAGCACCACGAAGCCGAACTCGTCGCTCGAATCGTCCAGAAGCTCCTCCCTCGAAGTCGGATCAGATGAACCCAGCGCGGCCAGAGCGAGGAAGGGTCAGAAAGGAGGAACCAGATATGCTTCATAATCGAAGCTTGGTTCCACTTAGCAAGACGACGAAGTTCGAGACCTCCCTCCCGCCGAGGGTAACACAAATGCCTCTAGGCAACAGTTGCTGCCCCCCCCCCCCCGGGGGCCAGCGAAGAGCCTCTCCAAAGAAACGTCACTGGAGTTGACTCGATCTTCCTGATCACCGTCTTCGGGAGCATGAAGACCGATGACCAGTAGACCTGAATGGCAAAAAGAACATAACGGATAAGCTGTAGTCGGCCAACATATGACAGAGAACGAGAGGTCCAAAGCCGTATACGGGAGAGGATGCGATCCAGAAGCAGCTTGCAGTCTACATACCGCAGCCGAGAAGTGATAAGCGGTACTCCCAGTTACCGAACTGGGCATTGCTAAGGCTGAAACCCAGAACACCCTCTGAGTCACATAATCAACCCCTGCTAGAAAAATAGAACTGTTTGCTGCATTCGAGGAGAGCCTCGAGAGTTCAACAAAGCTATCCAACGCCTTCACGAACAACTGATACACTGCACATATGACCCCGACAGAAGATCATCAGGTCATTAGCGAAACACAAGTGTGTCAACCCAGCGCGACGGCAGCATGGATGATAATGAAACCGTGGGTCATCAATAGCACGGCGAAGTAGACCTCGGAGACCCTCCATAGCGATAACAAACAGATAAGGAGAGAGAGGGTCACCCTGACGCACACCTCGACTGGAGCAGAAAAAAACCTCAAGTTCGCCGTTGATGGCCATAGAAAAGCGGGCTGTAGAGAGGCACTCGCGGACCCAACCAATCATGACCTCGGGAATCCCCATACTCCTCATACCGGCTGGAATAAAATCCCAACGAACAGTGTCAAAAGCCTTGCGGATATCAACCTTCAATGCACAAAGAGGCGAGCCCTGAAGGTGATAATCGCGCATCAACTCCTGCGTCAAAAGGATGCTATCAGAAATCTGACGGCCCGGGACAAAAGCTGTCTGAGCATTGTCAATCAGCCTGGGAAGAACACCCTTCAACTTGTTTGCAATGATCTTAGTAATACACTTATAGATTAAATTGCAATAGGAGATAGGGCGGAAATCACCACAGGTGGAGAGTCTCTCCACTTTAGGCACTAGACATATGCTGGTGGTGTTCAGGGCACCCAACATGCGCCCTGAGACGAAGAAAGACTGCATGGCCCTAATCAATGCTCCACCTATCACCCCCTAAGCCCTCTTAAAAAAGAGGGAAGTGTAACCATCAGGCCCCGAGGCCCTATCGTCACCAATGGAAAAGAGAGCATCACGAGTCTCGACTGCGGAGATCGAGGAAATAAGCGGGCAAGCTTGATCCTCAGAAATGCGAGCCTCAAAGACGTCAGAAACATCCTCAGTCAGCAGACCACCAGTCAACAGCTGCTGGAAGAAAGTAACCCAGGCACGAGAGATCAACTGTGAATCATACGTCCTCACACCATCCGGGCCAACAATTGACGAAATCAGGTTCCGGGCCTGCCGATGGAGAATAGATCGATGGAAGAACTGAGTGCTCTGATCCCCGAGCGAAAGCCACTGAATACGCGACTTCTGACGATGGAACACCTCCTCATCCCGACATAAGGAGGAAAACTCACGAAAAAGACGACGCTCCTCTAGGTGAAGGGTAGGACTCTCAGGGTCCTCATCCAGGGCCGTCTGGCTCATGGCCCACTCATCACGGGCCACCTCAACTCTAGCCGAAATGTGGCTAAAATGGCGGGTGTTGAGGGCCTTCAACTCACTCTTCAGCAACTTCAGCTTCTGAGTGAGCTGATACATCGGAGTACCGTCGACACAAGTGTCCCAGACTTGTCTAACTGTGGGAAGGAAGTCCTCGCGATCGGCTTAAAAGTTGAAGAATTTGAAAGGAAGTCGCCTAGCACGACGTTCCCCAAGTTCTCGCACAACAATGGCACTATGATCCGAAACAATTTGTCGGGCAAGGATCTCCGCAGATGCAATGGGAAAGTCTCGAAGCCAACCCTCACTGACAAGGCACTAGTCAAGCCGCTTGAGGATCAAACGATCATCCTCGGCCTCATTGGACCATGTAAAATGAAGACCCGAAGAAGAGATGGGTGTAAGCTCAGCCTCAGTAACACTCCTCTGGAAGTCATCCATATGCCCAGGCTAACCCTCCTTGCCGCCGCATCGATCAGAGATACTAAGGGCGGCGTTGAAATCCCCGAGAAGGATCCAAGGCTCACCCAAAAGACTCAAGCTAGTGCTCCGAGTACAGTCCCATAAAGCCCGACGAGGACCCGGCTCGTTAAAGCCATAAATAAAAGTAGCAAGAAAGCTCACAACTTCAGAAAGATCAGAGATACGACAAGTAAGGAACTGATCCCCTCCCCGAATGAGCTCGATTCTATATCCGCCCGGGTCCCAAGCAACTATAATGCGACACCAAGAGGGGCAAATGCCACTAAAAAGAAAGCTCCATCCATCGGCACAACAAGCAATCACCGCCTCAACATCAGAAGGTTTGGTTTTGGTCTCAACCAAACCAATGACAAATAAATGATTGGAAGATATCCAATCGCAAACAGCACGAGAAGAGTGGGGGTTATTTAGCCCCCTAATGTTCCAACATCCAACCACCATGATGAAATAATCAAGAGGGAACACGGCCTGCACGCTTGGCTGCACGAGTGAGCGGCCTCCTCGGGGCCTCCACGGTAACCTCAACACATGGGAAAGTGGAGGTGTCTGACAAACTCTCAAACCAGTTCGACATGTCTAGACTTGGCACATTAGCCGACCGGTTTAAAGAACATAAAATAGGGGTAGCGACCCCAAGAATGTCATCTTGGGCCACCTCCACCCCAATAGGAGCATCCACGAGCTCCCAATCACAAATGCCACGAAGAGGAGTGGAAACAGGTAAGAAATCAGCAAAAGCCTGTGGTGAAAGGGAAACTGATCCAGAATCAGAAAGAGCAGTACGAGTGCTAACACCCTCCTCCCTAATATTCAGGTCAACCGCCCCCCTTAGCTCAGCGTTGCCTACCCTGCTTGGCCCAGTAGGCTCGATCCGATCCCCAACCCCTCCTCGGTTTGCATCCATCTCGAAAGACCCGAAGGTCGGCCTACGTCCAACATCCCTAGAAGAAATCCCCTCAAAAGCGGGCCCATTTCCTCTAGAGATTGAGAGAGAAGGTGCATTAGAGGGAAGCCCCTCCAAAACGGGCCCATTCCCACTAGTTTAAGTAATGGGTCTAGAGGAAAGCCCCTCCAAAACGGGCACATTCCCTCTAGGTGTAGCAACAGGTAGGTCACTAGGAGGAAGCCCCTTTAAAACGGGCCCATTCCCACTAGTGTAAGTAATGAGTGTGTCATTAGAGAAAAACCCCTCCAAAACAGGCCCATTTCTCCTAATATAAGTAGTAGATGGCTCATGAGAGGAAAGCCCCTCCAAAATGAGCCCATTCCCCCTAGAAAAAGAAAGTCTTGAAGGGCAAGAGCCATTTGGCCCATTAACTTGCATGCGTGGCCCAGACGTGGGCCCAGGGAGAGAGAGGTGCGGCCCAGGCGTGACAAGCGGCCTAGATCGCAGTCCAACAGTGCCTCTCCCCTTTGTCCGTGTGCGCCCCCCATCTCCATCATCAAATCTTGGCCGAACACCCACAAGTTCCCTTAGCCCACCAACACTAGCCTCTCCAAGCCCAATTTGTGGCCCGTTTGTGAGCTCATCCTCCTCACTTACTCCCATCCTACCACTACTATGCCCAAAGTCACATCTTAGCCCATTAGAAAGCCCATTAGTGGGCTCACCCTCCATAATGACACTCCCTGGCCCAAAAGAGGAAAGCCCCACCAAATTGGGCCCATTTCCTCTTAGGCTATTGGAAATTGGTCCATTATCCACCACAACACCATTCCCCTCTAATCCCTTACGCCACCTCCATCGCCGCCGGGATTTTTTTCGGGCCACCATCTCCGGTTGCTCTTGGTGGATGGTAATGGTGTTCGTGGTGGGACAAGAATGACCGAAGACCCTACATTTACGGTAAAATTTTGGCATACCCTCCAATGTAACAGTCACCGGTATGATTCGGCCATTATAATCAACCGATAGTCGCCTCAGGGGGTCGGCCCAAGCGTCAAGTTGTACACATACACGAGCATAGCTAACCACAGTACCCTCCAATGTCGGTTGGTCCATGAAAGGGGGTGGCCTACACCACTAGCTATAGAACTTAAAGAACTCTCCGACCATAAGGAGGCTGGGAGGCCATGTAATTGGATCCAAATAGCGATCCGAGGGAGGTCATGCAAGGGAGCGAAGTTGGGTTGCCAACGCTCAAGGGAGAGATAGTGCCCATTAAGGGTCCAAGGCCCACCCCTTAGAATCAATTCCGACTCAGCTATCGACTTAAACCGGAAATAGTAGACCTCCTTATCCGCAATTACACACTCAGGCCCTTTTGACCCCGAGAGCATTCGAGCTATGGTGACATGCCGAGAGTATGCAACACAACCCCCAATAATGCGGCCAACAAGACATCGGCCCCATTTATCAAGACCTGGGGCTACATCTGCATCAGTGATAGTAGTAACCACTTCCCCATTCACAAGCCTCGGGGGGACAAACCGAAGTGTACCACCCGGGGGTGATGATTCAGCCACAGAGACCCAAGACCGGGGTAGGGCACCCGGTTCAAGCATGGGACCGGAACATCCAAAGGAAGGCAAGAAGATTCAAGCAAAGAACAAGATTGTAACAAACTTAACAACCTCCAAATCTTCTAACAAGCAAAATTACATTCTCCCCGCCACATCACCCAACAATGGAGGACAAGAGCAAGAAAGCAATAATGAGCAAACAAGATCAAGAAGCAACCCAATTAATTCATCAAGCAACCAAGAATCATCATCAACCAAGAACATCATCATCAACCAAGAACATCTTCATCAAGCCCCTATTTGCAGCAAAAACAGGGCCTAAGAAAAGCATAACGACATGGTGGATATAGCCCAAGAAACCACCCAATCAGCCATGTCAAGAACAAGGAAGCAAGTAAGGTAGAGGGTGTGTACCAAAATTTGCTCCACAATAGAAGAGACTCCAAAGATGCAGGAGAGAAGAAACAACCCGAAGAGAGAGAAAAACGAGCTCCGAAGCCACCAAGAATCAATCCGTCCAAGAATCCAGGAGAAACCACAGTGGTGGAGGTCGCCAAGAAGATGAAAGATGAGATCAAGCTTCCTACGCCATTATCAACACCAAAACTCAAACGCCCTCACTCGCATGTGTTTCCGCCCTCCAAAAAAAAAAAAAAAGCGATTGGATTGATGCCCCAATGATCCCACAAGACAGAGGAGATCACGAGGAGTCCAAAACTGGTTTCAGCGTCGCCGTACGACGTCGCACGCGTCCGCACGTGCCAGAAACAGCCCCAGCTTATAAGGGAGATTAGCCCACGCGCCGCCAGGAGTACCCCACGCGCCACCGACCCGATTTCGCCAGTAGAGAGAATCTCTCTCTAGTTTCTCTCTCTAGAAAAATACAAAATCCCGAAAGGTAAACCTGCTTAGCCACAAAAGTACTATCCCACCTAGACCTCAACTTATCGGGAAGGAGACACAATTTAGAATTAAAAAACCAAAATTTTGATTGGGAACAAACGTTTTCTCCAAAATGTGTTTATCATGAAAGGCCTTGGTTTTAGCTTTATAAATCTTTGCATTCTTGTAAGCTTCATTTCTCAACTTCTCAAGTTCACTCAATTGAAGCTTGTGGTTAAAACTAGCTTGGTCTAAGTTGGAGTTCAAAGCTCTAGTGGCCCAATAAACTCAACTGGTAAATGACACGTCTTACCAAAGACCAACCTATAGGGTGACATGCCAAGTGAGGTCTTGTAAGTGGTGTGGTATGCCCAAAGAACATCATTCAACCTAAGTGACCAACCTATCGGGACTTTCATGACCCTAAACTAACCTATCAATAGGTCAATGACTCATAAGCCAAATAAAGAAACTAATGTCATCATAGATGAAATGCTAGGAATACTTATCTTAAATATCCTTATAATATAACTAAAAAAAAAGTCAAGTCAAAATGTCAAAATTTCCAAGACACAATACATAATCTTATTTAAAGCACCACTAAAGTCATAGAAAGTAAATGAAAGTCTTCTAAGCTTGTAGCAACTTCAGCAATGTCGAAGGTAAATTCCTTGAACTTCTCCATCTGACTTACTACGCTGTGTCTGAAATTGATAAACGACAGGGTGAGCGTAAAGCCCAGCAAGTAACAAATCCGCCAACCAAAAACAAGAATCAAGCATACTTTGGAGTACTAATATCATATTTTTAAGATTAAAAGTAGAAACTTTACTAGGAATGAGGTATTAAAACTTAGGAAGGACGTTAAATTTACACACAAGTCATATGCTCATAGGTTATGGTTGCATATAATCCCTGCAACTGGGCTCAGAATTGGCTATCTTAAAAGGGTCCCCGACCAACTTCGGGTTCAAAGGAACGTGCCATACAGTGCACTATGTCCAAAATACAATGTACATAACACAATTGCATATCATAAAACATAAATCCGACCATATTTTCAGAGTATCATAAAATACGAAAGTATAATCAAAATCAATGTTAAATTCCATATTCTACTAACTTAGAAAATCATGCTTGATTCCTTTTTAGTTTTGAACACATAGAGGGGTAGGCATATGATATGTAAAAATGAAGTCTTTTAAAGAATTCTAAAAAAACCATAGAATTGGTACAAATAAATATATCAAAGTCACTTAAAAAGTTTTAGCTGAAAGAGTTAACAAATAGGTCACTTACTTGAAGAAATAAAGCTCCGTTGAAATCCCAACCCAAGCTATAGAGTATCTTGGACTCTTCTTTCCCTCAACTCTCACTCTTACTTGCAAAATGTGTTTTGGATGATTAGAGCTTGGCTAGGAGGGTGCTATGTATAGAAGAGGAGGGTATGTGAAAGGCTAAATGCACTTTAAGGGGGGGGGGGGGGGGGGGGGGGGGGGGGGGGGGGGGGGTGGTTGGGTTTAAGCTAAGGGTTGCATAAGTTATGATACTAAAGAGGGTGTTATGAATTCATACAAATCAAGAGTCACAAGATGAATGCAATTAACTAATATGACCAATAATTAGGTGGGTTACAAGAAACCAAAGGTTATTCTTATTAATAGGGAGTAATTTAATAATCCCAATTCCTAAGAAAAAGAAAAATCCTAATCCTTACAGGGACTAACTGTTTTCTCAAGTATAGACTGGATCTCACTTTTTGAAAGCTCTACGTCGCCACTAGTTTAGGGGTGATATGGGGTAGCAATCTTATGATGCACTGAGTGCCTCCTAAGAAGTGCCTTGAATGACCTATGAATGAAGTGACTACCACCGTCACTAATGAGTGCTCTAGGGGTACCAAAGCGGTTAAAGATGTGGTTCTTGACAAATTGCATAACTACCTTGTGGTCATTGGTCTAAGTAGGTATAGCCTTAATACATTTAGACACATAGTCAACGCCCACAAGTATATAAATGATCCCAAAGGATCGGGGGAAAGGATTCATGAAATCAATACCCCAAACATCACATATCTTCGCAATCAAAATGGGTTTCAAAGGCAGCATATGTGTACGTGTCAATGCGCCTGTGCGTTGACAGCGCTCACATGCAAGACAAAATTCGTGAGCATTCTTAAATGGAGTAGGCCAATAAAAACCACATTTTTGGACTTTTGCAGCAGTCCTACGGCCTCTAAAGTGTCCTCCACATGCATATGAGTGACAAAAAGATAAAATATGATACTCACAGTTGGGAACACATCTGCGGATTACCTGGTCAGCACAATGTTTAAACAAGTCAAGGTCATCCCAATAAAAGTGCTGTACCTGAGAGTAAAACCTATCCCTTTCTTGCTTGGACCAACTATAGGAATTTTACCTATAGCAAGAAAGTTAACAATATCTGCAAACCAAGGAGCATGGGAATGGGAGATAGTAAAAAGCTACTCATCAGGAAATGAGTCATGCAATGCAACAAATGCATTATGATACTCAAAAGTAAATCCTAGAAAGATGGTTAGCTACTACATTCTCTGCACCTTTGTTATATCTCAATATGCTCTTGCAGTAGTAGAATCTATCTAATAAGTTGAAAGCAAATATTTCAAAGCAGCATGATCAAATTAGACAAGGACTTCTGATCTCAAAAGATAGGAACAAAACTTGTTGAGAGCAAACACAATAGCTAGCAACTCCTTTTCAGTGGTAGTGTAATTGCATTAGGCATCATTAAGGGTTTTGCTAGCATAGTAGATGATATGAGGCACTTTGTTCACTCTTTGACCTAAGACAACACCTATAGCAAAATTTGAAGCATCACACATGATTTCAAAAGGGAGAGAGTAATTGGGTGCATAATAGCGGCGGACACAAGCAACGACCAAAGATTTTCGAAAGCTTTTTAAGCAAGACTCATCAAACTTAAATGACATGTCCTTGGCTAGCAAATTAGTAAATGGTCTAGCTAGCTTCCCAAAGTCCTTGATGAATCTTCTATGGAAACCCGCATGACCTAGGAAGGATCTACCTTTCTTCACATTTGAGGGAGGGGGAAGTTTAGCAATCAAATCTACCTTAGCCTACTCGACCTCGATGCCCTTCTTAGACATCCTATAACCCAATACAATTCCCTCTTGAACCATAAAGTGGCTCTTTTCCCAACTCAAAACAAGATTGGTTTCTTCACATCTCTTCAACACAAGAGCCAAATTCTGCAAACATTCATCAAACAACAACAACAAAAAAACAAACCAAGTGCCTCAAGGACTCCCGCCAATGCAGGGTCTTGGGAGGGTGAGATGTACGCAGCCTTACCCCTTTAGGTTGCTACCCCCAAAGGGAGGCTATATCCGGGGACCTCCATCTTGAAAAGCACAACAACAATGGCACATAAAGAGCGTAGGGAGAACATAAAGCAGTAGTAACCTATAAAGCAGCAAGCAAGTAAGCAATAAAGCAACAAGCAACAAGGCAACAAGCAGAAAGGCACATAAAAGCCTAGGGGCACAAAACTAGCCTAGTTATGCTCCTCTATTCTAAACCACTATATTGGCCACATTTATGCAAACATTGATCAAACAAAGGTCGAAAAACAGAGAAATGATCCATAAACACCTCAAGAAATTTGTCTACCATGTCAGAAAAGATAGAAATCATGCATCTTTGAAACGTTGCTGGTGCATTACACAAACCAAATGGCATCCTACGATAGGCAAATGTGCAATAGGGACCATCGTTGCCCCAAAATACTAACGTATCTCACTTAGAAACGCGATTCCACGTTTTTAAGCTAGAAACATGTATGAAACGCGTTTCAACCTAAGGTTGAAACATTTTAATAAAAAAAGAATGATTTTTGAAGATATCATTTATTTTGCCTTATCCAATGCTTTTGTAGCTTCTCGAATTATTTAATGAGAGATTTTGAATGGTAAAACATAGAACTCATTGTGATTTAAGTAAAACAATAAAAATGAGAGTTACCTTTTTTGTTCTACATAAGTATCCATGTCTTGTGTCTTGATAAACTTTTATTGCACTATTTTCTTATTTAGTGAGCAAAATGGACTTAGAGAAGTAGATATTGTTGGAAAAAGGTGGGAAAAAGGTGAGAGAGGTGAAGGAAATATAGAGCATGGAATGGCTTCTTCATAGAGAGTATTAAGATTAAGAGAAGTTACTAAGCTTATACTTGGCTTTTCCGTATTAAAGGGGAAGGAAGGTTAGTAGGAATTAAATTTAAAAAGGGAGGTTCATTTGTCAAGTCTAGAGGGAGAAAGTAGAGAGAGGGACTCTGGAATTCCGGCAGGCGTGTGAGCATCGACGGCGGCGCCTGTGGTGGAGCGTGGGTTTTCCCCGCTGCATTTAGGTCGCTCGTAAAGGCGCGTCCGGCCACATCCTGGCGCGTGTGTTACGTTTTTGTGATCCTCATCTCCTCTAGATTCTTGCAGACTACTCTAATCACCATTTCTATCATGAATTGAGGATGTAAACACATGTAAGTGAGGGAGCTTGAGGGTAATGTGGTTGATTTGTGTAGGACGCGTGATCTTGCATTCCAAGATCTCATCTATATCTCGTTGGGTGGCTCTTCTTGCTTCTTGGATGTCCCTCTTGGTGGTGGTTGTGGTGGTGGAGCTAGTGTTGGGTTTCTCTCCCCTACTTGCATTCTCCTCTTGGTTTCTTGCATTTTCCTTCCCCATAGGAGCACTTTCTTGGTAAGATTCTCACTCTTAATCCTAGATTTGCTCTTATTCTTTTCCAAGTGTTGCATTGGTTTGAGTTTCGTGCTTGGATTGCGTTTTTCTCGGAGTCATTCGCTAGACTCTGTTTTGGGTTGAGCAGGGGAACAACGGTTCTTCTCCTCTCTGTTTGGATTGGGCTAGCTCTAGTTGATCCCTTTGTTTGGTTTGAACTTGTTGGGGTCATACTTGTTCTTCCTTGTGGATTGTATCGATTTCGCGATTGTCTTGAAGCTTGCTGCGTTGCTATATTTTTTCTTTTGGGAAGCATCGGTTTTCCTTGCTATGACGGCTGATCATTTCTTAAGGATTGTTTGTTCTTAATTATTTGTATATTTTTTATTGAGTTTATTAGCATGGTTGAAACCAAAGAGGGCACCAAGACGCCGTCACCGGATCCCATTAGAACTCCGAAGTTAAGCGTGCTTGGGCGAGAGTAGTACCAGGATGGGTGACTTCTTGGGAAGTCCTCACCCTCAGATTGGGGGCACTGGGAAACAGTCTCTCTTCAAGTTAACACCCTGAACGGGGAAGGCTGCGTACATCCGCCCCCCCCCCCCCCCCAGACCTTGCGTAGGCGGGAGCCCTTGAGGCACTGGGTATGTTCCTTTTTATGTTCCTTTTTTATTAGCATGGTTGAGAGTATTTGGTTTTCTTGGATTGCGTTGTGCTCGGTTGTAATTCTTGCTCAATTGGTGTTTGGGCTTGAGTTCTGTCCTCCCTAGCTTGCTCAACCCTTTAATTGTGTTTGTTCTGGTGGTGGGTGGTGGGTCGTGCTTGAGGTGGTGGTTTGCAGTTGTTTTGGTGGTGGTTGTGTTGGTTTTGGTGGTGGGTTTAGTGGTGGTCATTGGTGGTAGGGGTGCTGGTTATTTGGGTGGCGGTGGCTAGGTTGTGGTTTGTTTGGTGGTGGCTTTGTCATTGTTTGGGTGGTGGTGCGTGGTGTGTTCTGGTGGTGGTGTATGGTGGCGCGTGGTGGTTGGGACGGTGGATCTTGCAAGTGTCGGTGGTGGGTGTTGAGTTTGTTAGGTTGTTACAAAGGGTTGTTGAGGTGTGCAAGGTTGTTGAAGATATTTTCTTGTGTGCCTCTTGTTTCAGTATCTTTTGATGGCCTTGGATACCGCTTACCGGGATGATGAGTTGTTTGTGGGATGGTTAGTTGATGATTTTTGGGATCAGAGCTCGGGAGAATCTTTTGACTCTTGGTATGATCATATTAGTGCCCCTTCAGTTGGCACTCTCTCCTATGTTCCTCCCAAGACTGTTAACGGGACTATTGTTACAATAAAATTTCGTAACACTGTCGCCCCGGGTTTGCAAAATGAAGCCGTTGTCTTAAGGGCGGTTTCATTGGTGGCCGGGTTGCACTTTCGTGTAGTATTGCCATTGCCACTTCTCTTTGGGGGTCGATTGGTCTTGAGTGTGTCATCCCCTCTAAGACGGGATATTTCTTTCGGTTTCGCTCTTCCGATGACACTGACAAGGTTCTTCGAGATGGTCCTTGGCACTTTAAGGGTCGTTACTTATCTCTCCATCTTTGGTCCCCTGATGACATATCTTCTTGGGATGAGCCTTCTACTCTTCTGATTTGGATTCGATTCATGGTCTTCATGCACCTCTATGGACGGAAAAGGCCCTTAGCTTGGTTGCTAGTGGGGTTGGAAATCCTCTTTACATGGACAAGCCAACTCTTGATGTGGCTTCTACTCAATATGCTTGGGTTTGTGTGGAAATTAATGCTCGGAAATTCCCACCTTGTAGTTTGGTAGTCGAATTTGATGGCCATCGCATCCTAATCTCGATCAAGTATGAAAGCTTGCCTCAAATTTGTACTAAGTGCTCGACTTTTGGTCATTCTTGCCCTGATTATGATCCTCTGCCTCCACTTGATGTTGTTCCTGGGATTGTAGGTTGCTGACGCAAGGCGCAAAGGACCAAGGTATGACGACTTGGTGGTAGATGCTCCTAGTGATGGATTGAGTTTGGGCCAATGAATGAAGAGTTAAGGAATGGTCAAAGCCCATTAAATGATTCAACATCTCACTTGGACAACAATTTTGTGCATCTTGGGCCCAATCAAGCTCTTGGGCCTCACATTAGCTCTCTGGCCCAGCACAATGCATTTGTTGGGCCTCCTACCCAGCTCTTAGTTGGGGGCGCGAGGCCTCCCAAGCCCATTGTAGTAGCTAGGGGCGTGAGGCCCCTAGCCATTCTGCACCTTCTAGGCTCATTGCGGCAACTGGGGCGTGAGGCCCATTGCGGCAGCAGGAGGCGCGCGGCCTTCCTTTCTGGGCTAAGAGGCACGAGACCTCTAGCCCATACCTCTTTTCCACCTTTTTAAGGGGTTTTTCCCCCCCTCGGTTCGACTTGGCTCCAACTTGTTTGGAGGTTGCTTAGCCCCTTCTGGACTTTAGTATCTATGAGGTACTCCTTGCTCTTCTTGTTGTTGCTCAACACCTCCCCCCCCCCCCCCCCCCCCCCCCCCCCTCTCTCCCTTCTTTGTGGGGACTATTGAGCCTTTACCATGCACTCTGAACTGCAAGGCTAGCGTTCCGGGTGTTGTTCCGTTGGATCAGATACCTGATCGATTTAGTACAATTGCTTCCTCTTCTTCAGCTATTTGCTCTCAGGCTCCTACTCTGGTTCTTCCTATTGTTGCCGCTGATACTGCTGACACTGGTTGGACCAGTGTTACTTTTTCTCTCCGCTCGCGCCGTGCTGAGCGTTGTATGATTCGTGCAGCTTCTAAAGCTGCTGCTGCCGCTTCTGCTACTGTTGGCGGATAATTCCCCTTCTTGCCGCCCTTTTTCTTTTCATTTTTCTTTTTTTCTTTCTTTATTCTTGTAGGATGATTTTTCTTTCACTTTTTATTTTGGTCTTTTAGCCTTGTTTGCTTTATTTTGCTTGTTTTAGCTTTTTGTGGATGCTTTGGTTTGTCCAAGCCTGACATGTGGACCTTTGGACTTATTTGGGGTATGCCCCTGTAGTCTTGTACTTTTTTCTCATATCAATAAATATTACGCTTACCTATCCAAAAAAAGGAATTAAATTTATTGCATATTTATGAAAAATTAAGAGGAAATGAAAGGTTTTTCAAAAAAAAAAAAAAATTTAATGTATGTGCTTGACTAGCATTTAATTGCTAGTGCATGCTCACAAATGTCAAAATAATTGAGTACCTATGCATGTCAAAACGAATTAAATGCCAATACATGCTCCCCCCTAATTAACTATCTCTGCATCCTCAATTTAAAGTTCATCACATGCTCACCATAATTTAAGTACCCATGCACGAGTCATTGCATTTCCAACCTAAATTAATAGGTTTGTTTATTTCTCCGTCCACTATACCGAAAATATTTCAATTTCATTAACCATAACTAAAATAGTCAAAATAACCGCGCCGTTAACGTTACCCAAAAGATCGGTTAACCATTTTTCGTGATTAGTTGATTTGGTTTGGTCATTTTGGTATTGTTAACCAAAAAAAAAAAAAAACTTAAAACACTTTTATATATGGATTATGATTTAACAATTTAATTTAATATATATATATATATATATATATATATATATATATATAAACGTGTGTGTATCTAATATATTTACTATTACTGCATCCCTAAGCTCCTAACATAAGAAACTTTTATGATTGCCCGCTTCCCCTCTTCCGCTTCGTGCAACTATGATAGGGATATGTAGAGGTGGTTTTCTCTTGATCATTTGGGTAGACTGCCACTTGGTTATATCCTGAATATTCATCAAGAAAACAATAAAAGCTCTAGCCAGCCAACCTCTCTAAAATTTGATCAATGACTAGTGGAGGAAAATGGTCCTTCCTGGTAGTAGAGTTAAGCTTTCTATAGTAAATGCAAACTCTCCAACCCGTGGCCTCTCTAGTACGAACTAAGGGCCTGTTTGGGATCGCTATGAAAAACTGCTTTTTTCATAAGCACTTCTTCTAAAAGCACTTTTGTAAAAAGTGTTGTTTCAAATAAGCAGTTTGTGTTTGGCCAACCAGTAAAGAAGCACTTATGATATTATTGTAAGTGTTTGGCCAATGTTTAAAAAAGTGCTTTTTTCTATAAAATTATCAGAAAGAATACTAATAGAAGTCTTTTGCAGTTGGAAAAAATCACCCATGAACTATTCTAAATATTTTAATATATTTTTTAAACATTTAAAATATTTTTTTCATTATTTAAAATATAGTCTAAAATATATTATTAATTATTAAAATATTTTTTTTCATATTTAATATATTTTTTAAAATATATAAACTATATTTGAAATATATAAATTATTTTTCAAATATATTAACAAATTTCATGGTACTTGAAATAAACTTTTTTAATTGTTTAGTTTTTGCTTTTGCTTCTGCTTAAAAGGAGAAGCACCAAATTTCTGCTTCTACTTTTAATAAAAAGCGCTTTTTCACAGTTGAAAAATACTCTCAAATCTCAGAAAAGTACTTTTTTTTTTTTTTTTTTTTTTCTAGAAAAAGCACTTTTTTCTCTGAAATAAGTGATCCCAAACAAGCCCTAACTCTCCATCACTAATCCTAACCACAGTAATGCCTGACTTCTTTGGGACCACCTGAATAGGACTAACCCACCTACTATCAAAAATTGGGTAAATGATACCCCCATCAAGCAATTCCACATTCTCCTTTTTTTACCACTTCCTTCATGTTAGGGTTTAACCTCCGTTGCATTTCTCTAGAGGGTTTAGCATTCTCATCAAGAAAGATCCCATGCATGCAAACAGAAGGGTCTATACCCTTCAAGTCCGTCCAAGACCACCCAATGGCACTCCTATGATCACTAAGCACTACCATCAATGCATTCTCTTGTTTCCTAGACAATTGAGAAGGGATAATCACAGGTAAAGTCTCATCGGATCATAGGAAAACATACTTAAGAGTAGATGGCAAGGGCTTAAGTTCAAGTTTGGGAGGTGTAACTATGGAGGGTAAAGCGGGGGAATCGGAAAGGGTAGGTAAGGGTTCCTTTTTCCGCAACCAATGACATGTCTCTAAGGGAGCACATAACACATGCAATTCATTCATCTCCCTGATGTGGTGCGTAACCTCAAAATCAACAAAACCCTCATATGCTAATGCTCTCTCAAGGTGATTACTAACTAGGATAGTGGGGAGCAATAATATCTATACGAAAACACTCTGACTCATTCTCACTAGTGGGTAGCGAAGAAGCCTTAAAAATATTCAACCTAATAGTCATGTTTACAAAAGTAACATCAATTATCCCAGACCTACAATTGATGGTAGTATTGGTCGCCGCTAAGAAAGGGCGACTTAGAATGACAAGGACATGGTGTTTCGAATGACTAGAAGATTCCATATCAAGCATAACGAAATCAGGGGGAAACAAAGCTTTATCTACCTCCACTAGCACATTAGTAAGGTCACCACGGGGCCCCCTGGTAGATCTATCCGCCAATTGCAAGGTCACCGTGGTAGGATGCAACTCTTCCAAGCTTCATTTCTCATACACCGAGTAAGGAATAAGGTTAACACTTGCGCCTAAGTCCAGTAAAGCCTTATCAATTTGGTGGTCCCCAAGTGAATAAGAGATGGTGGGGATATCGGGGTCTTTATAGTGTCACACTTCAAGATGGAGCTTACTTGCTCGGTCAAAAACCCTTTCTTAGGCTAATGTGTTTTGGACCTCCTCTTTTGGTTGAGCAAGTCCTTAATGAACTTTGCATAGGCTAGGATTTGTTTGATTGCATCAATTAGGGGAATGTTAATTTTAACCTGCCCAAAAGTCTCCAAAATGTTTTCTCACTTCTTATTCTTCCCATGTGGATGTGGTGCATCTAAAGCTTGGGTGAAAGGCATTCTAGGTTCGTAGGAGGAAGGAAGGTCAGAGTTTCTAGGAGTGGAAGAAGGGGGTGTGACCTTAATGGTTTCCTTCTTCGTTTCCATGCTTCTCTCTTTTTCCTCACCACTCATGGGTAATTCATTCTCAATGTTCACCCTATTATCAACTTTCTTGCACTTCTCAATACTAAAATGGACTTTGTTAGCTCATGATGGGGAGGATAATTGCCTTGCCTCAAATGGTTCCTAGGGTTCTCTATGGCTTGGCTAGAGAGCCTTTCCTCATCTCTCTTGGTCAAAGCATTGGCTAGTTGACTTACTTGGGTCTCTAGCTTAGAGATAGATTGGGTATGGGAGTGAAAGAGTTGGGAATTGGCTTCTAAACTATTAAGTGCACTCAAGACTTTCTTTGCAAAATTCAAATTAGAGCTAGAATTAGAAGGATGAGAATGGTTAGAAACATAAGCATACCCTTGCGAGTGAAAACCGGGAGGTCTTGACATACCAGATTGGTGAGATCGTGGTGGATTTGGCTGTTGATGCCCAAATTGCGCTTTGCCTTCTTGCCTCCTAGAGAAGTTTAAATGATTTCTCATGCCCGGATTGTATGTATTGGAGTACGGATTGTTCCTTGAGAATCCTTGGGCTGCATTAACCCACTCCTGCGAACACTTGGCAAATGGTGAAGTAGAGAGGCAGTCAAGTCTGTAATGAGAAGTGCTATACCATACAGAACAAACATCATGCATATTTGGTATGTTATACACATTAGCCAAAGTAGGAGGAGTTAATGCCATCTTAAATAATGAAGTAAGTTGCTCCACAGAAGATGCAAGTGAATCTATTTTCTTATCCAAGATGGAAGTTTGTTTAATTTCATGTAATCCTCCTTTATTTAGCCTAATTGCATTCAAGCGTTCATGTGCAACATCTTGTTGTGAATTCTCATTCAATTACTCAAAGAGCTCCCACGCCTCTTCTTCATTTTTCCTAAGCAATTGCCCATCACATGAAGCATCGACAGTTTGTTGATCTTTCTCATTCGACCCATAGTAAAAGTTTTGGACAAGTTGCCACTTAGGGATAGAATGATGTGGACAAGCTCTCAAAAGTTCCCTAAACCTATCCCAACTCTCACGAAACTCTTCATTAGGAAGTTTGGAGAAGGTATTAATTGCTCTCCTAGCAGTGTTTGTCTTACTAATAGGGTACAATGTTTTAAGACTCTTGTTGCATTTGAGTCCATGTACTAATTGTCCCACTAGGTAAGGTGCCTAACCAACACTTGTCCTTACCCTTCAAAGAGAAAGGAGAAAGGCGGAGGAGAATGGCATCATCACTGACATTGGGCAACTTAAAGATAGAGCAAACCTCCATGAAACTATCCAAATGTTTGTATGGGTTTTCATTGCTTAAGCCTTGGAATGAAGGGAGCATCTGTATGGTGGTTGGCTTTAGGTGGCAACCTAATGCATGAAGGTGAGGCGTATGTGGTGGGAGTAAAATACTCCATGAGGGCACGGGATGGTTGTTCTTCTGCCATTGCCAATTTTCGGGTTGGTGGTTTGTATTCGGTGTTGTGCTCTAAAGTCTCATTAAGGTCCTTTCAATTTCAGGGTCAAGAATTGTAAGTTCAAGAGACACAGAGCAACGGCCGTGCATAATAAAACAACCACAAGAAGCAAGTCACAAAACAAAGTAAGAAAAACTAGCAAATAAACAAAACAAAACACTTAAAAAGAGACAATTGAAAAATAACAAGCACAAAAACCACGAAACAAACCACAAAATCATGAGAACAAAAACAAGTAAACAAATAAACACAAGTAAAGTCCTACCAAAGCACAAAAAGAAACAAATAACAAGTGAAAACTAAAAAAAAATCCTACACTAAGAATTAAGCTGTTGGGTAATAGGTGGCATTAGTTTAAATGCAACAAGAGTTTCTTATGAAATTCGACCTCATTAGTAAGACCAACACTGGTAAAAGAGCCCCTAATACCTTCTCTCAACTTCCTAATGAAGAGTTTCATGAGAGTTGGGATAGGTTTAGGGAACTTTTGAGAGCTTATCTACATCATTCTATACCTATGTGGCAACTTGTCCAAAACTTTTACTATGGGTTCAATGAGAAAGATCAACAAATTGTCGATGCTTCATATGGTGGGCAATTGCTTAGGAACAATGAAGAAGAGGCATGGGAGCTCTTTGAGCAATTTAATGAGAATTTACAACAAAATGTTGCACATGCACGTTTGAATGCAGCTAGGTTAAATAGAGGATGAGTACATGAAATTGCACACACTTCCATCTTAGATAAGAAAGTAGATTCACTTGCATCTTTTGTGGAGCAACTTATTTATTTAGGATGGCATTGACTCCTACTTTGGCTAATGTGTCCAAATACGCATAATGTTTGTTCTGTATGCTATATTGCTTCTCATTCCACACTTGATTGCCACTCAACTTTACCATTTGCTGAGTGTTTGCAGGAGCAGGTTAATGCAACCCAGGGATTCTCAAGGAATAATTCGTGCTCCAATACATATAATTTGGGATGAAGAAACCATTCGAACTTCTCTTGGAGACAAGGAGACGAAGCGCAATTTGGGAATCAACAACCGAATCCACCGCGACCTCACCAATCTGGTATGTCAGGACATCCCGGTTTTCGAGATTTAGTGTAGAGAGAGAGAGAGAAGGAACATAAAAGTAGGACCTCTCGGTTTTCAACCGCAAGGGTATATATCTAACCATTTTCAACATTCTATTTCTAGCTCTAATTCGAATTTTGAAGAGAAGGTTTTGAGTGAACTTAAGGGTTTAGAAGCCAATCCCATATTCTTCCACTCCCATACCCAATCTATCTCTAAGCTAGAGACCCAAGTGGGTCAACTAGCCAATGCTTTGAGTACGAGAGACGAGGAAAGACTCCCTAGCCAAGTTGTAAAGAACCCTAGGAACCTTTGAGGCAAGACAACTATTCTCTCCATCATAAGCAAGCAAAGTCCATTGTAGTGTTGAGAAGTGGGGTGAAAGATGATAAGCAGGTTAAGATTAACATTTCCCTTCTTGATGCAATTAAATAAATCCTAGCCTATGCAAAGTTCATTAAGGACTTGCTTAACCAAAAGAGGAGATATAGAGCACATTAGCCTAAGAAAGTGTTTTTGACAACGCAAGTGAGCTCCATCTTGAAGTGTGACACTTCTGTTAAGACCTCGGTGTCCCCACCATCTCTTGTTCGCTTGGGGACCACCCAATTGATAAGGCTTTATTGGACTTAGAAGCGAGTGTTAACCTTATTCCTTCTCGGTGTATGAGAAATGAGGCCTGGGAGAGTTGCGACCTACCACGGTGACCTTGCTTGGCGGATAGATCTACTAGGGCCTAATGTGCTAGTGGAGGTGGATAAAGCCTTGTTTCCCGCTACTTTCATTATGCTTGATATGGAGCCTTTTGGTCATTCGAAACACCATGTCTCCGTCATTCTGGGTTGCCCTTTCTTAGTGACGGCTAATGCTACCATCAATTATAGGTCCGGGGTAGTGGATGTTACTTTTGCAAACATGACTATTAGGTTGAATATTTTTAAGGCTTCTTCGCTACCACTAGTGAGGATGAGTCGGAGTGTTTTTGTGTGGATGTTATTGATGATTTGGTTGACCAAACACTCCCCACTATCCTAGTTAGTGATCGCCTTGAGAGAGCATTAGCATATGAGTGAATTGTTGATTTTGAGGTTGCACGCCATAAGGGAGATAAATGAATTGCTTGTGTGCTGTCATAGAGAGCATTAGCATATTGATGTTATTGATGATTTGGTTGACCAAACACTCCCCACTATCCTAGTTAGTGATCGCCTTGAGAGAGCATTAGCATATGAGTGTATTGTTGATTTTGAGGTTGCACGCCACAAGGGAGATAAATGAATTGCTTGAGTTATGTGCTCTCTTAAAGACATGTCATTGGTTGGGGAAAGAGGAACCCTTACCTACCCTTTCCAATTCTCCCGCTTTACCCTCCATAGTTACACCTCTCAAACTTGAACTTAAGTCCCTCCCATATGCTTTTAAGTGTGTTTTCCTAGGACCCGATAAGACTTTACCTGTGATTATCTCTTTTCAATTGTCTAGCAAAAATAAGAGGTTGCATTGATGGTAGTGCTTAGTGATCACAGGAGTGCCATTGGGTGGTCTGTAGCGGATTTGAAGGGTATAGACCACGTAGAATATGAGACGCATCATCATATGGCGAAAGTCTCTCTTTAGGACTTGATAAAAAAATAAAAAAAAAGTTTGCTTTAGGACTTATCTTAGTTGTTGGCAAATTTCATGTGAGGTAACGAAGATAACAATATAGATTGGTTGAATCTCTTCAAATCACTCTGGAGGAAAAGCTTTGGAGGTTTCACTAGTATGCCTTGATTGATTCGCAAAAGGCTTGGAAACATTATGTTATTAATATTTGTTCCTTCTTTTTCAATTATTGAGGACATCTTGTCCTCAACGTATATTTTTCTTGCTTAATAATTTTTCTTTTTTTTATCAAAACTAAGATACAACAAACCAGTAACAATAGACCCATGTCTCAAGGGCTCCCGCATAAGCAGGGTCTGAGAGGGGTGAGATATACACAGCCTTACCCCTTCAGGGTGTTACTCTAACGAGAGGCTGTTTCCAAGGACCCCCAACCTGAGAAGCATGAAAGCATAAAGCATACAAGCATCTTGGTGTAAGAGTATAAACAACGACACATAGCAAGCATATAGAGAGTATAAAGCAGCTAATAGGTAGAAATGAATAGGCAATAAAATAGCAAGGCAACAGAACGATAAGAACATTAAGCAGCCAACATACAGCAAAAGTGTGTATAATCAAACAGGCATGCAAAAAAGCCTCGAGGCACTATTTCTAGCTTAGAAGTGCTCTTCGATCCTAAACCGCTGTATCGATTAACCTATACTAATCCTCCACTCAGCTCTATCGAGGGCTATCTCTTCATTTAGGTTGAGATAGGTGAGGTCATGTTGAATAGCCTCCATCCAACTCTTCTTTGGCCGGCCTTTCCCCCTCTTCCCATCTGTAATATGGAGTTGTTCGCATCGCCTGACAGGGGCAGTGGTCGGTCTCCTTCTAACATGTCCAAACCACTGCAAGCGTTGCTCCCTTAACTTATCCTCGATTGGGGCCACTCCCAAGTTACTTCTTATAACGTCATTTTTGATCATATCCTTCCTTCTGTGTCCACACATCCATCTCAACATCCTCATCTCCGCCACCTTCAGCTTCTGCGTGTGATGATGTTTAACTGGCCAACACTCCGCCCCGTAAGACATAGCCGGTCTCACTACCGTCTTACAGTATTTTCCTTTTAACTCTAACGGGAACTTTCTATCGCATAGTACCGCAGAAGCCATTCTCCATTTATGCCAACCTATTTAATCCGGTTGTTGACTCTGCGTCAACTTCGCCGTCTTGTTACACCACGGAACCCAAGTATTTAAAGCACTCTTTCTTCGATATGCACTCCGATCTAATCTTGATGTCTTCTGTGCTTAGCCTGGTAGAGGTACAAAACTTGAGTTCCATAGACTCGGTCTTAGATCTACTGAGTCTTAAACCTTTCGATTCCATGGCCGTTCTCCAAAGTTCTAGCTTCTCATTCACCTCCTCTCCCCCACTAGAACTATATCATCTGCGAAAAGCATGCACCAAGGCATGACCCCTTGGAAGTGCCTAGTGAGCTCATCTATAACTAAAATGAACAGAAAGGGACTCAAGATTGATCCTTGGCATATCCCAATTGTAATGGGGAAAGCGTCTGTCTCCCCCTCCGTTGTACGCATATTGGTTAGTGCATCTTTGTACATGTCTTTAATGACTCGGATATAGGACAGGGGGATGCCTTTCCCCTCCAAAACCCTCCATAGGCTGTGTACATCCCCCCCCCCCCCCCCCCCCCCCCCCCCGACCCTGCGTAGGCGGGAGCCCTTGAGGCACTGGGTATGTTCTTTCCTTTCTTCTTTTTGTTGGCTAATTGTATCTCTCAATGATTTGAGTCGTGTGGGCAATTGAAGTCAATTTTCTTGATCATATTCATTAGAGTACTCAATTTTCTTGGTTATAACTTAGTATTGACTTTGTTCTGATATCTTATGCTTTTGCGATTCAATTATTGATATTTCAATAAATTTGCTTGTATACCTAGTATGTGGTAATATAAACGTTCCCTCCATACTCCCAACCTTAGATACTTCTGTAACTTCCCGCTCCCTCTTTTCCGCTTCTGCTCCCACTTTCACTTCGTGCAATTATGCTCCTAACCTCTAGATGACTCTTCTCATCTGTTTTGAATGATCAATGATATGAATTGATTGAAAAAGGGTCGGTGCCTTCTAAGAAAGGTTACAGCTCCTGAGCATCAATCTCTGACATTCTCACAAAACTTTCTGTTCAACTTCTTTCTTCTATGAGCTGCTAACTTCACTACGTCCCTCATAGGTGGCATCTCCTTCAGAAGGCACCTATATAACGTAATAGCTGAATACTACTGAAATATTTGCATCATTGTCCTTTTGATTCGACACTATGTTTTGATTCGAAACTGTGTTACTAAAGGGCTCTAGCATTCCTTTGCAGTGATATAATAAGTAAAGCACACGTGCGTCGGAGTACATGGCACGGATGTGCGTCAATGTATTATGGTTTATATTCGTAAATATTAGTATTTTAAAAGAAATTGTGTATTTGTGGATATTCTTATACAAGGGAGGCATGAAAGAGGAAGGTTTGCAAAAGGGGAAGTGGTTAATCGGATAAGTTAGCTGGGAGATGGGAAGTCAGGGAGGAAAAACGTGTACATTGGAGGAGTATACGACTGAATAGTTGAGAAAAGAAGGAAAAATAAGGGATGGTGGAAGAAACAGTAAAACTGAATAGTTGAGGAAAGAAGGAAAAATAAGGGATGGTGGAAGAAAAAGTAAAAGGATAATACTAAGGAGTGCAAAATACTTTAGTTGAGGAGTTCTTGATGCAGCACTGCCTAGGTCATCTGCACCATTGAAATTTTACTCTAGATGGAAGAAGAAATTTTAGGGAATTGCTAATTTTTGGAAGTTTTTTTTTTTTTTGGAAAATCTTTTATGCTTAGGAAGTTTCCCTATTCTGGGGATTGTTGTTAGCGAGTATCCATATTTCGAGACTTTAAATATTTTAGCAAGTTTTCATATTTTTGATATTTTGAATATTTTAGGAAGTTTATGTGTACTAGGTTTTTTTAGTTTCCCAATTTCTTCCCTTCTCATGGTTCTATCTACTTTCTCCTTTCCCTGTAATTCTCTCCCTCCCTCCCTTCCTCGCCTTCCCCTTTCCCTTGTCTTAGATCAGTTGTCATTGCACTCAGAAAAAAGAAGTTTGTTTCAAGATAACATGCCTAGAGCAACTGTGATTTCAGTTATCACCTGGCTATTTCCCGTAGAGACATGATTGAATAAAGTGGATGACTGTAGCTAAGGTGTCTAGAAACAAGGGTGAACCAGGACGAGAGTTTTAGAGAAGACCGGCCATGGAGAGGAAGATTCAAACTTGATTTATTGAATCATACCACCCAAGTGGATGTCTAATCCTTAGGAGAAATTATCTATAAGTATATGGAGTATGTTTGCCAAAAGACATTTCAAGAAAAACAAAGAATTATCTATAATTATCATCCTTTCTAAGTTGTTTAGGCCTCTTTTTTTTTTTGTTCTTTCATGCTGGCGCTGCCAGTTTGTCGTAGTAGTTTATATTGCATCTTGCCTAAAGACTTTGCATTTTCCATAGGATTATAGGGCTGAGTTGGCTCATGAGCCCTTTTGAGCCTGCTCTTCATAAAGCTCAAAAGGATTGATTGGCTTTGAGCTTTAAAGGCTCAACTTACTTTGAGCTCGAGTTTGTAGGCTTGGTTAGGAGCGCAGACGAGCCTGAATGAGCCGCCCTTGATACAATTTATAAGCATAAATGTGCCAAGTCGACTCAAGTTCGAGCTTGAATGAGCCAAGTTCAATTTTTATCAAGCCCATATGAGCCTAATCGAGCTTGAAGGAGCCTAAACAAGGCAAGTTAACCTTGCCAGGCTAGGCTTACTCAACCAAGTTGAGCCAAGCCCTAGCCTATGACCAGTTGGGATCAACTTTAAAATTTCTAGGCTCGGTGAGCGTCGAGCCAAGCCCAAGCCAAGTCAGAAGTTGAATAGCGAAGCTTCAAGCTTGGCAAGCTCAGGCATGGCTCATTTTTGAACCCCTCTTTTTTTAGTGCTGGTTCTTGTTGCTGTATCCTCGCCTAGATTGTTACCTACTGAAGCATTCATTGTCATGGTTTATCACAGAGATTTTGATTATTGGATGTGGAAAGTACATTGAGCCAGTGAATACTGAACTTCAAAAATTTGTTCAATTGACTGGTATGAAATTGGAGGCAGTTGACTCGGTAAGAATCGAACATAACTTATTTATTCATTGTTTGCTTTCCTGTTGATCCTTATGTTCACATGTACCTTTTTTGGCCAGTATGTCATTTTTCTTGTGTTTGGTAGTTACCTGTTAGTCTAATTCAGCTGTTGTTTCTATGAAATGTTAATGGACATGGCGAGGCAAGGAGAATAATAGAGTGAAACATAATTACATTCTGGAACTAGGATGCGGGAGAGCAGGCTTTATGTAATGCTACAACATGCGATTGAGCGTTCCATAATGGGACTTCTTTAATTACTTCCATAATGCATATATATTATGTTTTGTTTATAGAAGCATATTTATAAATCTATTTACATGTTAAAACCTATCAAAGAGGTTAACAAATTAATGATGTGTGGAAGCATATACATTCATTCAAATTTTTACAGATAAGGCTTAAAAAGAATTTATGCCCCACTAAAAACCCACCGCCATCACCTGCAACCCGTGAAGTACTGTCCGTTGCACACCTTGTTTCTGCGTCACCACACACCTGCAACAGTAAAACAATTTATATCGTTATCATTGTTGTTGATCCCTGAAGGGGAAAGGCTGCGTACATCTACCCCCCTAGACTCTGCTTTTGCGGGAGCCCTCGGAGGCACTAGGTTTGTGGTGTTGTTTATCATTGCTGTTGATCCCTTATTACAAGATCTTCCTTGAATATTCATTCAACTAATCCCGATTGCGGTGTTTTATCTTTCTTTTTTCTTTTGTGTTCATTTTTTGACAGAGAAATGCGGCATCAACATATAATATATTGAACGAGGAAGGAAGGATAGTAGCTGCTGCTCTCCTCCCCTATGGAGTTGCTTCCTAATGGTCTTCATATCTTGTGTAATGTAATAGTTTTGCAGATGTATAACCACTCTTTGTTGAATTTAAGTACCATTAAATAAATCCTACAGCATATGACGGAGAAATGGCTCTTTTTCCTATTTGTTTTCTTGTGTTTTCAAAAAATACTTTAAAAAGGCATAAAAGTTTGGGAAAGGGGGACCAATAAGCGCATTATGTTTACTATATGCACAATGATGACAAAATGTTTTAGAAAATGACTGAGAAAGGCAACATTTTTTTGGAAAGTACCAAGGGCATTTGCTACAGATGATTGGAAAGATAATATGACCGTCGAACAAATGATGCCATGGATGATATGGTAAACGGAAAGCAGGTGTAGCAACTGATTTGATAGCTATTGATAAAACCAATGTCTTTTTTGACCGAGAAAGGCAACATTTTTTTGGAAAGTACCAATGTCTTTTTTATCCTTTTTGTCCTTGATACTTTTCTCATACATGATGCCCTTTTAAAGCATCTTTTCCATTCTATTCACCAGGTCTTTTCAACTATAAGTTAGAATAAGTTTAGCATCTGATAATGTGCACATGGTTAAGGGTCTTGACAACGTTTGGCCCTTGGCTGAGGTGTTCCTGTTAAAAAAGATTTTGTAGATTTTTTTCAATAATTTGGGAAAAAATCGCTAAACAAGCCAGCCAATCGCTAGGTGAGGCCTGAGACCGCCCGCAATAACACGGGAACCAAAACAACCAACATAAAATAAGAAAACAGAAACAACCTGCTCACCTCAAGACCCGACAAACCAGACAAAGAGAACAGGACCAAAAAAAAACACGGGGCAAAAATACCAGCGCTCGAAAAGCCAACACAAATGGGACCCTAGCTGAAGAAGAGACAAAAGGCCAACACAAGAACCGGGAACGGGGTTGAAGCCACAACCCAAACCCAAACCCCAAGCCATATCAGCAAGCCAGAATGTCTGCCACCATAGTCGGGTCGATACCATCAAAGTTGAAACCAACCTTTTCTCTTATCTCTATTGCCCGCTCAGCTTCCAAGATCCTCACATCATACTCTTCTTCCGTGATCTTCTAGATTCACTTTTCCCCATTCTGTTTTTTCCTCTTTTTGATTTTCTTAGACGATTTTACAACATTACTTGTAGGAGACATATCCTTGAGGAAGTCCTGCAACTCCCGCTTCTCTCTTTCCCTCATCTTGCACTTGATCGCTTTTCTCTCACTTTTTATTGTGCGGAATTTTTCCTTTCTCCTCCAGTTCGTGCTAGTCCCTTCCAAGCATGGATCTGAAACTTGCTGACTCTGCGGCAAACTATCCTCAACTTGGGAGTCCCCGATTGCTGTTGTGGGCTCGAATCCTAGAGGGAATTCAGGCCCAGATGTTGTTGACTCATTATCACTATTGCTTCTCCGAATATCAATATCAGGCATGGTCATTTGAGCTTGAGGTTGATCAGCTAGAGCTTCATCATTTTCAACCCATGGCAGAAGTAGAGGAGGATGTGCCACCTGCTGTGAGGCGTAAGGCATGGCTTGCACGAGTGATCGCTGCAGGGCCCATCTCCTAATGATTTGGCCGTGGAGGGAAACATGTCCAGACAACTGCCAAGCCACTCTCATCCCTTCATTTGTCAACCGCGGGGCAAGAATTCTATTCTCCTCACAAATAAACGAGCGTTTTGGTACAAGATGCTGGGAAGGTTGAACCTGTGAAGAATTTTTAACCATGGTTGTGCATTCGTTCCTTTGGGGGGAATGTGATGGAAAAAAAAGCCTGCTTCCTAGCTAATCTAGCAGATGCAGCTCTGGCCACCACGCTGGGAGAGTAGTCTGGTATCAGCACAGAGGTTCCTTCTTTAATGAAGATCAAACGGGTTCCCCCACTGTGTTGAACCTGGACAGTCTAGTGGATACATGTTATGTGGCAGGTGTCAATCAGAATCCTTGCAACGTCAACGCATCTCGTAGTGGATGTTCTGGGATCCACCCTAATGAACTTCCCCCAGAATTTGGCGAGATTAGCAAAGCATTCATTTGACCAATACTGGACAGGCAATCCATGGATCTCGAGCCAAATCCTTCTGTTAAGGGATCCAAGCGTCTCCCTAGAGTACTTATATACTTCTCCGAACATTCCTAGGAGAATCTCCTTTACGTGGGCCGAGGTAGGCATCCATAGTGTCCATCGTAACACAAACCAGAATTAAGCAATCATTGCTTAAGCCCTTACGTGTAAGCCCGTACAGGTCATTGTCGGTGACAAATGTAAGAAAATCATCCAGACTGACCTCCACATATGAATGGGCAATTATTGACCGCTTAAGCCATGCCTCAGCACTCCTGTTGGTATCTGACAACCCAATCCTCGAAAAATTCGCACAGACATCTTTCCCACCCCGATTAGGTAGTGTATTCCCTATTTCCTTAATACCGCTTGCGTTTTCGAGCTGCTGGACTTCGTTTCGTTGCAGCTGACGTCGAGCGGATGGAAAAACTGTTCTTCTATGTGGGTTAGCCCATTGCACTCTACGCCTAATACCCACCACCCATCTTTCATTCTTGGATGTAACTGCTTGCATAGCTTCATTCGGGTCATGAAACCAAACAAAGCAATATCCACCTAGACCCCATCCTTTTCTTCACAGGAACAAAGGTATCGTAAATTGACTTCAAATCACGGAACACGTCCCTGAGCCATGAGTTTGTCGTTCTTTCTAGTAGGCCATCAACGAAGATGGACCACCCTGCACCGGCAATCGGCATTTCAGGTGATTGGATTTGTTGGCTTTCGGAGAAATAAGTAGTGCACGGTGATGTCTGTTAGCGATCGGGGGAGGAGAAGGTGATGACGGTGGATGGAGGAGGTGTTTGATGGTGGAGTTGAAATGGTGTAGGCTTGTTCGGGAATGGAGAGGTGATGGAGATGGCGGTGGGAGATGATGTGGGCGGATGGCGGTTTAAGGAAATTGGGAGTGGGAGTCGGTGGGGGGTCATGGGAGTGGAAGACGGATGGTGTTGTTTGGCAGTGACATCTGGTGGTAAAGATGGATATGGTGGTGGTTGTTGATGGAAAAAATATGTTTTTTTTTATTTTATTTTAAATGGGTAGATTATAACTTTTGAGATTTGTTGTATCAATTTTTTTAATTTATAAACTTTGTGAAATACCGTATTTAATAAAATAGTTTGAGAAAAGGTATTTAAGGATGTAAAATAAGTCTCTTTCCAAACCTTCTTCATTAGTAATGTTGCAACATTGAGGTTTATTTGTGAGATGAGGGGAACAATAAGGGCAAGTTTTATACTATTTCACACCATTATTTGGACTATTTTACTAAATACTTGAAACTATTGGACTAAAAATTATTTCAAAATATTTAAATTAAAAGATTACTATATATTATATCTCAAGTTACTAATTTATAATTTACCCTTTTAAAACTGACATTTTGGTAAACCCCCGAGGGAAGAGTGGGTGATGGGTTTTCTTAGGGTTTATACTGCGTCTCACCCATTTTGAAATTTACCATGTGATCTGGTACGTTAAGAAGTCAAGGTACCTTGGAAAATCCAATATGTAGTAGAGGAGAGCGGGAAATCAGCTCTAGCATGCTAGTATTTCCATGTCAACAACTGTTTTATAATAGAGCGGCAAATTGAGTGGCTATGATTTTGTCCCTCTAGTTGATATTGTTGGAGATATAACAAAGCTTAACCAAATTGAATAATTGAAGTCCTATGTTAAAACTCACATCCCACATATATAATTTCTAGAAGGGAGCGGTAGTTTATATGGCCTTGTAAAGATAAGGATTTGAATTAAGTTAAGGGTAAAAGAATGGTGGGAACCACACGTGCACGCGCGCACCCACTTCCCGTGCCGTGCTCGGGTGTTTTATAACAGGTGCTTTTATTTTATCGGAAATATTTTCTTCTCTCTCACCGGCTACCTATGCGCCTCATAAATACGTGTTTGTCTCTCCCAAGCAAGACCTCCATCATTGCTTCTTGTTCCCATGAGATGCACCTCTTTAAAGCTAACCGTTGGGAGTTCAAGGCTACTTCCAACAGTCACAATTAGGGCTATAAATACTATAATTTTATTAGCCATTTAATCTATCCAAAAAAAAAAAAAAAAAAAAAAAACTCTCTTCCCACTGCTTCATACTTCCTCTCTAAGTCTAGGCAAAGTTCTCTTGGCATCCCACCCGGCTTTTAACAAGTGCACATTCAAGGTCGGATCGCGTTAATCCTGGAGGACGGCCGCCGGTAACTCTGTTGCACCCTAGGCAGCGGCGAAATTGTCTTTTAGGATAGTAACTTGCTCCACGGTGCGGTTAATCATTTTGTAATATCTTTCCTCGCTTTACCAATTTCGCTGTTGTGTTTGATTGTTTTTGCTGTTACTACTTATTGTTTTTTACAACAATCTAAATGACGATTTTACAATCAATCATAGTAACAAGGCTTTCTATTTTTGGCATTCTAAATTTCTTTATGATTAGTAAACATCACTATGTGATTAGATTGAGAAAAAGGAGTTCAAAATATTAACTGATTTCCTAAGACTTTAGATTAAGTTAAAGTTGAATTGATTGTGATGAATCACTAAAAGGATAATTATTCAACGAACATAATGTGTGCTAAAATGGAAACATGGCCCTGCCGTGAACGGTGGAGGTGGTGGTGCCTTGCTATCAATAATGATAATTTAGTAGATGCCGCTTTTTAGTAACATGTATAATAAAATTAAAATAAACCTAAGCCTTTGGTTGGTGAGCCTTTAGTGCTCTGGCACGTTGATTCGCGGCTATGACCCGAGGTGGAGGCTCGTTGGTCAGAAATTCATCGAGCCCTATACTAAGGTTTAGGTGTACTAGAGATGAAAGAAGATTGAAGATGAAGCTTCTGGAAAAAAAATTAAAAAAACAAATACTTAATAGTACAATACCAAAGGAAAAATGCAAAACGGACAAAGAAAAGGAAAATAAAAAGAAAATAAAAGTAAGTGGTATTTAGACAACAAATGGGTTTAGGAAAGGTCCAAATTCCTTGGAATATAGAAATTAATTGTGAGGTTATTTAAGTTATTGATAATGAGGGTGAATTGGAAATATGAATACAGATTGGAAATATGAATATATGTGCATATTTATATTTATAGAAAGGAGGACCTCTTTAAATCCAAGTAATTAAAGTAGATAAATAAATTTGTGTCAAAATATGGACCAGACGTATGTTTGAGCGATACCAATTTGTTTATATGCATGCTATTGCTAGACTAGATGTTATAAAGACTTTATTTCCTGATTTTTGTATCAATAATTTCAGTGGCAGTAACATATTGTTTGGTGGGCAAATAATTTAATACTTGCATTTTAGCTTTAAAGCCGTACCCACATTAACATAAATTCCGGTATTAACCTACCGAAATGTGGAGGGTTGTATCCTCTTACGAGGTTAATTCTTATGTTGTATTTGATTAAGTTCTTTAATCTTGTATGGTGCACAAATTAAGGCGAGTCTACAATTAAGATAAAGCCACACTCATATGACTTATGCTACGAACTAGTAAAATGCGGGGGTACTGTCTTATAGAACAATAATGGTTAGAACTTGTGTTAATTGCATTATTTTTGGACTAGTAATAGAGTAAAGTGAAGTATGTCAGTTCTTTTGTAGTTAGGTTGAAGTAATAATACTCCACCCTAGTAATGATATATGAAAAACAATAAATTGATGAGCCAACTGAGTATGTGATCATGAGGACCTGAGATGGAGGTATGTTTGTTACTAAATATGATTACTAATATTCTAAATGAATAAATTATCGTGTCTACATATTGGAATACGAACAAAAACCTATGAGGAAATCTTGATATCCGCTAATTCCATTTTTGGAGAAAAGACGAACAATCACACATGAGAACTTGTGCATCCTTAAAGGATGTAAAACGATTGGCAACAAAACAAATTGAAGGATAATGATCAAAGAGAAACACTAATATAAAAAGGGGAATGATTAACCTAAATGCTCTTCCCGTGACTAATATGGGCACCATTTGAGTTTGATAAGCTCCTATTTCTATCTGGATATTGTAATGCACCAAATAAAATATGGATACATTTTTTTTTCAAATATTGACTTAATGACAAAGTTTATATGGAGCGATTAGAACGGTCCATGGTCCTTTGAATAGAAGATAAAGTTAGTACACATATGCATTCCTAATATGGTCCTAAATAAGCTCCTAAAAAGTGAAACCAAATTTGATGTAACATGGATCACATATGGATTTACTTCTAATAGTGGTGAATTCACTCGAAGTATGATGACAATAAGTATGTGATCATTTGTTTGATATCACTATAAATGTTGTGTATGCAGGAAAGTCTTTGAACTTCGTGCTTTGACATAAAAGACGTTGTTGAAGTAAAGATTACTAAAACACCTAAAGAAAATTACTAAGAGAGTTTTGTCCTTATGACATGCTGAATAAGACTGCATGTGACCCTAGTGTTTACTTATAAAGGTACAAAGTTGATTGTATATCACATGCAAAATGCACTAAGGTGTTAGATAGCATAATGTTTGGAAATAACGACGCTCATCTTGATATAACATATTCTAGTAAACCTAGTTTATATACTCGTGTTTCACATGATGAGCAGTTCTATAATGAAAGTGTTGATGTACCGGTGAAGTACTATGCATTGGGGCTTGCATTGTAATAGACTCCGTGTTATGTCAAATGGATAATGTGATGCCAATTGGGTATCTAATAGTGATGAGAACTATCCTACTAATGACTATGTGCTTAGGCTTGTTAGTGAATTGTACTTTAGGATACCCCTTTCAGCCCTGCACCACTGAATTTATCTTAAAGTCTAAGTTGGTACATAGAAAAATTAAACGGCTTAGGAATGTAGAGTAATACATTCCATTGTGGGGTTTAATGTAAGCACCTAAGAGCCTATGAAATATGTTGTCTGGTCACAATCTCTTACGACTATAATGTTCCTTCGAGGTTCGCTAGTTATAGCTAGCTTATGGAAATTGACTGTGGTGGAAATATTGTGGTGACCGTTTAAATTCAGTAAAAATAGTTTAATGATGCTAACACTTGGACTTGAGAGCCTTGGAAAGGCTTAGGTTGCCTTAGTTTGAATGATAAAAGACAATTTATGGATTATGGTCTTTTATGAACCAACTAGTGGTGGTTGGGTTGAGTTAAGATTATAAAAATTTCACACTTATGCTAGTATGTAAAACTGATATTCCATGATATAAAATTGTTTTGCCAACTATGTGTATACTATATGAGTACTTGGGGTGGAGATATGATTTTATTAATATGACATTTGCTCCACTATTGTGTTACACTGACTCTTGTTGAAATTGGCAGGATATAGAGCTTGTTGTTTAACAGCTTGTTGTAGATGCCTCGATGTGGGGTTAAGAGCAACTTATGACTGTTGTTGGCAGTGACCAACTTAAGTTCCGCTTTTCTTCATTTACAGTGTCATAATTGCATTTGTGAAGGTTGAGCTTAATGTTAACCTACCCATAATTCGTGAAGAATGGTGTGGGCATTGCACACTTGATGGGTTTGGCAAGCTAAGGGCTATTGCCTTAGCTATTGTGTCAAGGGACACTCATGATCTCACTCGAGTTAGGAGTGAGATTGCTTGATAGATCTTCTTAATAAAAAGTCTTTTGAGAAGGCAACTTATACCGAGTGCCTCTTAAGAAGGGAAGATTTGATAAAATAGATGAAAAGGGAATTAAGCCACCCTAGCCCATTTTGAGCTATTGCTGTTTTGTGGCTTAAGGATATGTTGAATCTGTTATAATGTTAAGGTTGAGCTCTATGCATTTAATGTTGTCCATAGCCTGTTATGGTGGTGTGAGGTAGCACACTTGATGGACACACCGGCCTTCCATGATGTGAAGGATGAGCTCCATGCTCTTGGTGAGACTTATTTGTCTCAGGGATAAGATTGCGAACGATCTACTCAAAAGAAAGTGATATCACTAAATTGTATAAGGTCTAAAAAGAACCTTGTGGATCCATTGATAAAGAAACTTTGTCGAAAAAATTGCATTAGAAATGCATCGAGGGGGACGGGTTTAAAGTCTATAAAGTAAATTGATTATGATGTATCTCAACCTGGTTTACACAGGTTCAATGAGTAAGTTATAGTTTAGTTTGATTGTACACTGTAATCAATAATTGTCCCTCCCTATGATGTTGACAGTGTTGGGCTATCCATGGCCATAGTTTTGGTGGTGTGAGTTGAGTCACACTTGATGGAACCCATAAATTGTTACTAAGGTGGTGAGGATGAGCATTAGCTCTTAATGGACCCATAGCCATTATTTGGTGGTGCAAAGTAACACACTATTGATGGGATCCGCCTATGTAGGTGTGGAGTGTGGCCGCTCCCTATGAAGGATGAAGACTTGCCTTCTAGAGCACCTATGAGAATCCAGGATGGACGCATGGCCAATAAAAGCGTCAAACTGCGGGATTTACTAAGATATTTTGAGCTTGGTATGTGCTCAGGTGGAAGACTATACAATCTCTTGTCATGTTCAAAACGAAAATTACCTGACAAGCTGTTGGTCTTAAACTTGTTACGTACTAAGTATCGATTCAAGGCACAAGACATCGACATTGAAAAGCTAAGCTCACTCTTTTTCCCATACTGATCTCTTTCCTTTAGCTTTGTGACATTTGTGGGAGACTGTTGAAAATATAAAAAAGCTTAACTAAATTGAATAATTGAAATTCTAAGCTAAAACTCATATTCCACATGGATAATTTAGAGAAGAGATAGGTAGTTTATATGGCCTTGTAAAGACAAGGATTTGAATTAAGTTAAGGGTGACAGAATGGTGGGAACCACACGCGCGCGCACTGCTCTACTACCGTGCCGTGCTCGGGTGTGGGTGTCCTTTTGTAATGGGTGTTTTTATTTTATCAGAAATATTTTCTTTTCTCTCACCGGCTACCAATACCCCTCGCAAATACGCTTCCGTTTCTCCCAAGCAAGACCTCTGTTATTGCTTCTTGTTCTCATGAGATGCAACCCTTTAAAGCTAACCGTTGGGAGTTCAAGGCTGCTCCCAACAGTCATAATTAGGGCTATAAATACTACAACTTTATCAGCCATTTAATCTATCCAAAAAAACTAAAAAAAAAAATTCTCTTCTCTCCGTTTCATACTTCTTCTCTAAGTCTAAGCAAAGTTCTCTCAGCATCCCACCCGGTTTCTAACGAGTGCACGTTAAAGGTCGGATCGCGTTAATCCTAGAGGACGGTCACCAGTAACTCTGTTTGCACCCTTGGCGGCAGTGAAATAGTCTTTTAGGACAGTGGCATTCTCCATGATACGAACCTAGCGTCAACCGTGCCACCAAACCCGTGTCATCAGTATCCGCCGAGGTCCATTACGCCATCTCTACCACCAAGCTGCTATACATGACGCCATCCCTACACGCATCAAGCTACCATCACCCTCGCCAGCAGTAGCTCTTCCCCACTCGCTAACCACACCTGCCACCTGCCACCGTCTACATCCTTCTAGAAGGTTCCATACATGCCACGTCACCCCTCCCATACTTGTATATATACATAGAGAGGTCATTAGGGTTAGGTATGCGAAGAATGATGTAAGAGTGTTTATGCTCAACTCTCTCTCTCTCCCCCCCCTATGTTTCTTCTAGGTCCCCCCCCCCCCCCCCCCCCCCCTCCTTTCTTCTAGGTCCCCCCCCCCCCCCCCCCCCCCCTCTCTATGTAATCCTCCATTAATGGAGGCAATACTATATATATATTAGCTAGTATCTATTGCTATGAGCTAGAATAATATTCAGTCCGTAACAATTGGTATTGGAGCAGTCCTTCCTCAGCACCGATCATCGCCGGCATCATCAAGCCCAGCTCTGTCTCAGCTCACCACCACCATCTCCACCCCCCCCCCCCCCCCCCAAAAAAAAACCCATCAACCGAACCCAACTCCCAGCTCCAAACCCCAAACCTGATTATCACACAAACTTAAAACCAAGCATTATCATCACCACCGATCATCTTCATCCCACCGATCCTCACCATCACCGTCGCCGGAATCATCACCATCATCACTAGCTCCATCATCTTCAGCGTCGTCCATCAACAACACCATCAATCACCATCGCTGATCTACAGAGCTCACCTCAGGTGACCACCAGCACCAAATCCGAACCAGAACTCCAGAACCACCAGTAACACCATCATCCCCCACCACCTCACATCAACCACAGCCATCATCCTCATCACCGAACAGCCCTCAGTTGGTTTCTCAGCACGTAAAACCCAACCCACACACAAGGTGTTTGATAAAATGCCTTAACTAATTCTCCAATTCTTACCGCCAACTAACACTACCATGGCTGAAGAGAACATGTTCACGGAGCTCGTAAAGCTTCGCCAAACGGGAAGTGTTGGCCAGTACACTAGCCGGTTTGAGTCTTTGGCAAGTAACTATGGGTTGAAAGAAGAACAAAAGGTTAAGTTGATGGTAGGCGGCTTGCAGAAGGACGTAGCGGAAGGCATCCTCTTGTATAGGCCGCAAACTCTTCATGATGCCAAGTTATTGGCCTGATTGGAAGAAAGTTATTGCACTTACCTTGAGAAGTTAGTTGACAGAGAACCTTTCAGTACATCGCCAATCAGAGTCACGCCAAGCCGTGCAAGGGACGGTCATGCCAACCTTGTGACTCAGCAGTCGTTACCCGCCAACATTTATCGCGCCTCAGAGCCAATCGAGTGTAGTGCCTCCCACACTTAATGAAGATGATGCTCCGCCCTCACAGTCAACCATGGAGCCGAACTCAGACTTCGTCCCGGACACCGCCATTAACCTAGTTCTCGGAGTCTCCGAGGATGCCACCATCCCCAAGGTAGCTCCACCCTCCACCATCTCTACAACTCTAGTCTTGGTCTCGCCTTCCTGCTCTTGACTTGTATAGATCCGCCAACCAAGACAGTTCCTCCAGGGCTTCAGCCGTTACCTTTTGAGTTAGAGGAGGACATCATGACTGTCACCAAACTTCCATATTCTGTCCTACTCCTCGCCTATCGAGTATACTTCGTGAAATTCAGCAACCCAGTTAAGTTCACAACCCGTATCCTGCTGAAGTTCCAAAAGTTGGTATTTGACCCGGGAGGATCATCTACCTTCTGGAGCCGGCTCGTTGTCCATGACCCTTGGGGGCAAGGGTCTTTGGAGGGGAAAGAAGTGACACGAGCCAAAGTGGAAAGAAGTGACACGAGCCAAAGTAAGATTTGGTGCACTAAAGGACGCCATCCCACTTAGTTCCCGCACCGCCCAGGCAGCTCCCTTATTGCTGATCCTTGAGGACGAGAATCTGTTCAAGGGGGCAGTATTGATACGAACCTTGCGTCAACCTTGCCGCCAAGCCCGTGTCATCAGTATCTGCCGAGGTCCACTACGCCATCTCTATCGCCAAGCTGCTATACATGACGCCATCCCTACACGCATCAAGCTACCATCATCCTTGCCAGCAGCAGCTCTCCTCCACTCGCCAGCCACACCTGCCGCCTGCCACCGTCTAGATCCTTCTAGAAGGTTCCATACATGCCACCACACCCCCTCCTATACTTGTATATATACATAGAGAGGTCATTAGGGTTAGGTATGCAAAGAATGATGTAAGAGTGTTTAGGCTCAGCTCTCTCTCTCCCCCTATGTTTCTCTATTACACCCCCCCCCCCCCCCCCCTCCTCCTCTTTTTTCTTCTAGGTTTTCTCCCCCCCTTCTCTATGTAATACTATCAAATATATATATATATTGTTATGAGCAAGAATAATATTCGGTCTGTAACACTCCACGGCGCATTTAATCGTTTTGTACAATCTTTCCTCGCTTTATCAATTTCGTTGCTTTGTTTGATTGTTTTTGCTGTTACTACTTACTGTTTTTTACAATAGATATGTGGTTTATTGTTTCTATTATTTTTCGCGTGATCTAGCCTCTATTTTAAATGATAATGTTTTAGAAAGAACCTTTCTTGGAATGAATAATGTTTTGTGATATGATTTTAGTAAAAAAATCAATGAACTTGTTGTGAAGCAAAAAAAATGTTGTCCTAGTCTAATATTACATTTGTTGACAATATATATATATATATATATATAATATTACATTTAATCACTTTAATCAAATGTTACATTTTAATAAATCCAAGTATTAGTAGTGTCTTCAATAGTTAACAAGTTTAAATTTAGAAAAATAAATAACAAGATAAAAATTTTGAATATGATAGTGAAGGGAGGAGAGAAAAGTACTAGTTTAATTTTGTATGTGTTATCTCGCATGGCCCCGTATAATATTATTTAAAAAAATTATTAATTTAAATAAAGTTATCAATATTAGTGAGTAACTAGTAAATAACTCATTATTATACTTTCTCAACAATTGTCCTAAACATTGTAGTTAACTACTTTTCTTTTAAAAGGGCAAAAACAACCAGTTTTAGGAACGTCCATGATGGACGGAAGATCCTAAAGTATCAACTCTAATGAGAGAGGAGATGGTATGTCTGACTGGTACTGCTACACTGAAAGGCCAAGACCTCCTTAAACTCAAATTCACGAACCAATCCATTAATCCCATTAATCCTTTTGATTCCTGAAAATAGTAATTGAAAGTATCTTAAATAGAGATATTGAGGATTAAAGAGGAAGGTATAGGTTTACTATAATTTGTCCAAAAAAAAGTTTACTATAATGATACTATATAAGGGGTTTATATATTTATAGAAAAAGAATTTATAACATAGAGTTTTTTTTTTTTTTTAAAATAATTGGTAAGACTATTACATAAGGGGGCAAGCATTAAAGTATTTGGTAAAAGCTTCTCTCTCTAGGGTTTTTTTTTCAAAATCACCCGGGGGGAGACCTTTCGTCTTCCCCACCGCTCCCCCCCCCCCCCCCCCCCCAAGCCGCCTCTCCATCTGCCGGCCGCGGCTTGGGTCGGTTGGGCCATTGGGCTTATGGGTTGGTGTTGGGCTGTCCAGGTCAGGTGACGGGTCATGGTCGTCTCCCCACTCCTCCTTCCTCTTCGCCGCCGAGTCACCACCGTTGAGGTTCCCCTTCCATCGCCCTGAGCCGAGTCTCCACCGCCGAGCCCCACCACCAGGTTTCCACCGCCGTCGCCCATCTCCTCCACCACCATGCGCCTGTCCCGAACACCACAGACAGCCACCCAAGACGCCACCTTCAGGCCCCCCATCACCAGCAGTCGGCGCCCCTTTTGGTTTTATTTTATTTTTATTTTTTGTTCTTAGGTTGTTTCTGTTTGTTGTCCAAGTCTAATCAAAACATCCATGTGTCAGCACTTTTCCTGTACCAACATCAATTTTGTTCTCAGGACTACTCTAATAGGGTCTGGTTGTGTTTTCGTTGATTTGAACTGCCTGCTACACCTAGGTCTTTCTGACAATATAATTCCTTAAGAGGCTTCCTGACTTCACTCGCCAATCTGGATTTTCTTTCCCTTTCCTTGTGTTGTGGGCTGTCTGGTCCCATTTCTGATGCCTTGCTTGCAATGCGAGGGGGGGTGGGGGGATTTTCCTCTCCTGTTCTCTACCCTCTTTAGGTTGTTCATCTCCGACTGAGAAGTGTGGCTGTGTGTGTGCCTGCTGCGAATTCAACTGGTGCCTTGTTAGCCTCTGGTCTTTTCATGTTTGCATGATGCTGCCCCCGTTTGTCTTTGGTATCTGATTTTTCCCGTTTTAATCTGAGATTTTGTACCCATCTCCATTTACAGGATAGTTGCGGTCTCGCCGTGGCAAGGACTGGTATGTACTATGGCTTTGCGGATAATTATCGAAAAAAAATAGAGGAAGCATCCCCAACTATTGGGGCACAAGTATATTATGAAATTATCACTATTGAGGTACTCTGATATTTCAAAGTTTTAATAATCAAGTATCCTGAAATTTAAAAATTTTATCAAATAAGCATCCGTTGCCAGAAATTTGATAGATTTTTATTAGAAATTACTAATGTTGAACGTAATTATAGTAATATACATGTGTTCTCTATCATAATATTATATTTTTTATCGTAAAATGCTAATATGACACATCATTTCGCTAATATATAGATATCTTTTATCATAATCTAGTGAATTTTTTTAATTCATTGGATTTTGTTTAAAACATTGATATCACTCGTATATATTACTGTAACTACATCAACATTTTATAATGAAATACAGTTAGATTTTGACAAAAATTTACCAAGTTTCAGCATAGACTACCTAAATAATAAATTTTGAAACATTAGGGTATCTCGTTATATATATTAAAATGTCTAGTTACCTAAATAATAAATGTTCAAATCTCAAGGTATCTAAGCGATAATTTCCCATGTATAATTTTACTATTTGATTAAAAGATAGGAAAGTGAAAGAAGGGCTAACAAATTAAGGTTAGTGTTAATTATTTACACCCTAAATTCAATGGAACTAAGACGACGCCTTTTTGAGCAAGATACCACGTGCTTAACACGTGAGATCCTCCCCGAAGAGAATTAGGCCTTTAGGTGCTAAAGTAATGGTATCTCGAACCCAGCGGCCTGAGAAGATTATCACCTTAACAAGGGTATCAACCACTCGAGGCTCGAGATGGTTGAAGGGTAAAGGGAGCTCAAACTCAAGGTGCTACCAAGAAGGCTACAAGACAGGTGATTTCCAAGCTTAAGACAGTTATTTGGAATGCATTTCAGATACTTGGATACTAAGCTTAATCCAAGAGAATGTGGGGCTTCTAGAGGGGACTTCAACTCGAATTTCAGACATGGGCTCCAAAGAATTCCTTCCAAAACTAAATTATGGACACATTCACTAATCATTCACGTGCAAGAAGAGGCTTAGTGGCCTAACATGGGGAGAAAATGCTGCGGAATCAGGGGGCAGCCGTTATTTAGTTTATCTATAAATAAAGGACTCTGTTGTAGTCCAAATCAGTACACACACTCAATACAAAACTTCTTTAAGTTTTCTTTACAGCACACTTGAACTCTTTTTCTAGGAGTAGAGTAATCTAGCGTAGCTTAACATAGCATAGAACTTGATGTACTCGCTTCTTCAACAGTATAGTTTTTCTGGTTTCAGGTATGAACTTCCTATTTTAACATGTTCCCAAATTGCAACTAGTTGAAAATTGAGGCTCTAGTTTAAGGCTTTGACAGCCAAGGCTTGACTTTGATTGCTTTAGTCTTAATACTGCTATCACTGCTTGATAAGCCACGTGAACTTAGGTTCGTGCCATTGATTTAGGGCTTTGACGGCCAAGGGTTGACCTTCATTGTGTTAGTCCTAGTCTAATGACCTGAATACAGTTTGGTACATCTTAATCTTGCTAGACCTGAACTCATTTGAGTTATTATAAGTCAAGAGTGCTAGGCTTAAAGACCTTATTGACTCGGACTTGTAAGTAGACTGCCGAGCTCTTGGATTTGTCTCCATTCCAGTTCCTGAATTTTAAGTGTATGAAAAGTGTATGTAGGCCCTGCTTTGTCACTATAACTACCACTTAAGTTAGGTCCATATCTGTTTATTTTTCTATACATATATAAGTCTTCTTAATTGAAGTATAAGCTGAACTCACGATATAGCCGAAGTTAGATAGACCAAATATCACAACTGTTTCTTCGAAAATGGTGAGTGGTTGAGGTCTAAGACGTGCGGTTCGAATTTAAGCTCACTCCCTAGTTGTAGTGAGTCCCTTTTGCATGTTTGTTTTGTTATTATTTTACGGCGACCACATCACACTTAATTACAAACAAAATAAAGCAAACACGCCTTTTGGTGACCACAGTGGGAGGCTTAAAACGAGACTTCATTGTCTTTAGCCCATCCTGGACTACCAGGACGTAAGTTCAGACCATTTGTCGATGGTCAGAACCACGAGGTCCAGTGCTCTCAAGCATGAAGAGCCACAAGGCTTAGCCTTGGTTGGATCCCCGCTTGAGCATCCTCTCGAACAAAGCCCCATAACATGATAGGATCAACCGAGTCATAGCCACGGCAATGAGAGCGGTGGCGATGATGACATCCCGAAAGGTGAACATATTGGGCCAGATGGCCATTCTCGCAAGAGTTTCATGACTATGCTTAAATGTCGTTTAGAAATCATGGACCAAAGAGTCCAACAAACAATGAGAGAAGCCTTTAAGAGATAACGTGCTGAAACAGAGCAATCTAGCGGCCCAGCATGAAAACTTCGCTGCCATGAGAGCCGTGATAAATAACGCTGGAACCTCAATGAATGATAGGCTTCACAAAGAGACTGACAGAGTCTTAGTTGAAATGAACTCAACCTTATCTTCTATTGCTACTCTTATTGCTAAGGATGTGGCAAGACATACAGTAGTTGAGGTCAAGCCTATCTTGGTTTAATAGGCTGAGGCTCAAAATGGCATGGTTCAAGCCATTAGAAAGGATATCAAGCAACTTAGGCCTATACCTCTTCCTCAGCACCAACTGGATATCCTCACAAGGCTCCTTCGAGCTCACGATTACCAATGACTCAACTCGACTATATTGTCCCTAAGAGAACGGAACACAGTTATGGCTAACCCAAGTGTCACGCACTTGGAATTCAGCCATAGGAACAATGTGCCCCTTGGGATTGTTGATCCTTTGAATCAGAGTTTTTCTCTAGCCTTGAAGGATCTCAACGCTAATGTGCCAGTGTTGCCTATTCCTAAAATAGGGGGCCAAAACCGTTCATACCCTCCTCAGATAGTAATGGTTGCCTCAAGGCCCGCTCAAGGCCTTGAAGTAGGATGCAAGGACAGGTAACCACTTTTGGGAGCTAGCCTCTTCTCCCTAGACCTCTTCATGCTTACCACACTGGGGGCCAAGTTAACCACCCACTTCTTCAATATTACAACTTGGGGACTGATTAAGCAAGGATGAACAAACAGCTTGCCAACATTGATATGCTCCTAGGCATGCAGTATAACCTAGGTCATGCTGGGACACACATCGTGGCCAACCAAGCGCATGTCCAAATTGATCAGGGGGGTTACTCGGGTTTGGGCAGCAACAACCGTTCCCACACTCGATTGTGATGGGTGCTCAGGGGTATCCTACAGATCCTCCTTGAGATCCTCGCCCACTTGAGGGTAATGGTTTGTGCATAACCATATGTGTAACCTACCCTTCCAGGACCATTGGCTGCCCTTATTGAGTAGATGTATGGGCTAGGCCTAGATCTTTGTACAGTAAACCTTACCCCTGACTACATGGATGGGGACTATCCTTTTCCTCGAGGATACAAAATCCCCAAATTTACCCTCTTCTCTGGAGAAGGGACTGTGCTTGCCCTCGAACACTTGGCAAGATTCAATTGCCAGTATAGAGAAGCAGCTGATAATCAATATCTCAAGCTGAGGCTATTCCCCAGTGGTACATTAGCTTGTCGTCCAATTCCATCTATTGTTGGGATGACATGGCCATGCAATTCTAGGCTTAATTCCCAAGAATAGAATTAGGAACTTCCATGTCTGACTTGGCTTGAATGAGATAAGAGTCAGGTGAATTAATGGAAGATTACATTAACCGGTTCAAGAGAGTCAGGTTAAAATGTACTATAGTGCTTCTTGAAGTTTAATATGAGAAGCTAGCCTTGAATATTTAGAAAGAAATTCGAAGGCTCTAAATTCACGACGCTCTTACAGCTGGCAGAATGTGCCATTAGATACGAGGCCATCTTAGAAGAAAAAAGCCTGAAGAAAAATAGCATGCATGGGATTTACGTACACGACCTAATCGAAGAGGATGAAGATCCTCCCCATGAGATTGACGTTATTGAGTACGTCAAGGGACCTCCTATGATTTGCAATCCTTTGGTTAAAAAGGATATCAAAGCCAAGAAGTCTTATCAATTCCAAGACTTGAGAAAATACTCGTTTGACCTCTCAAGAGCCGACGTAATATTCGATTAGCTTGAAGCAAACAACAAACTCAAGATCAGGGGTAAACATAAAAAGCTTGACCCAAATTTTACTAAAGGGAAAGTATACTGTAAATGGCATGATTCGTTGACCCATTCAATGAAGAACTATGTCATTTGTAGAAACATGGTTCAGGATGCCATGGAAGCAAGGGAATTGATCTTTCCTAGGAAAGGACTGATGGGCGTTAATAAAGATCCCTTCTCTAGTTCTGGCCAGGTTAATATAATTGAGGTAGCAAAGTGTCAAGGAACCATCTATCCCAAAAGCTTAAGCTTATGGGTGAAGGTCCAAGATTGGTTTTATACTCTAACATGCACCCTCACGCAAATGCCCGTTTGGGCTTGAAGCGTGTATAATATACAGGCCCACCTCTTACCTTGTGCTAATTATTTTCATATTGAAAGTGGGGGCTGTTGAGATTCGAACTCCTGACCTTTTGGTCATCAAGGCTCTGATACCATGTCAAGGAACCATATATCCCAAAAGCTTAAGCTGATGGGTGAAGGTTCAGAATTTGTTTTATACTCTAACACAAAGCCTCATGATTCCCATAACAGCCAAACTAATGGCAGATCTCTATGCAGGATGCATACAGACAAAGACAGTTTGGTTGAAGCCAACGCTTTGTTTGACAGGATGCTGGAGTAAGGAACATTGAGGTTCCCCAGAACTTCGATGAGATAGCCAGAAGATTACTGCAAGTGGCACATCACGAGTGAACATATGACACGCAATTGTGTTATGTTCTGTAGGTTCCTAAAAAAATAATTAGAGGAAGGAATTATTCTTCTCTCTAAGGAAGAAGAGTTAGCCATGGGAATTCTTATTAACGATCATTGGTAGACAGTCTTTGCTTCTATGAAGTAGGCATCGAGGAAGCTCTTGTACCTTATACAAGACCTTTATGGGGGTTGTGGCCACAAGTTGGTTTTTGAAATGAAAAAGATGAGCCTTTACCCAAAGAAAAAGTCAGCTCAACAAAAACATCACTAACAGGACCTCCTTGGGGTTTTCCTTCGAATACCCAAATCCTTTTGAGAATTGGGCATCCAAGGAGAAATCCGAAATACCACCTATTGGACGTAGACACCAGTCAAGGACCATGACAATCAGGGCACCAACCTTTCGAGGTTCGATTCGGTGATGTCTGGAGAGGAGTCACCTAGAACAAGAAGAGTTTAGTCTCTCTAGTCTCACTTGAACCTAGAAGAGGAGGCAACTATAGAAAAAGGCAACTCATCAAAAGACTCTGCTTGATACTTGCTTAACTAAGCTCTCACAAGAGAAAGCTAGGGTCTGTAAGGGCAAGCAAACTGAGTCGCAGAGAATAGCCTTTGTGCTCGGCTGACAGTGGCTGCTCTAGGGTTCGCCATGGCGGTGCCAAGTGCAAGCAGAGAGTTTCTGCGCCTCTCCTTGTCATCTCTATCCCCCATTTCTGCGATTTCTTCCTCCATTTTCGCTTCGGCATTCTCACCAATCTACCACCACCACCGCCACCGCCATTGTTATCCACTTCACGTCAACAAATTGAGCACCGAATGCGTTGGTAATGGAGTCACTGGTGCGATTCGTAGCCCTGAACTCATCTCCTTGGAGTACGCTGACCTTAACCTGTCTCATAAACTACCTGAGGTAAGTCCCTCAAATTTGCGTTGTTTTCACTGGCGTTATTTACTACAGCGCCATTAGAATTCCATGTTTGTTATTGCTGATGCTTTATTGTTGCTTGTATGTCTTGTCATTACTTTATTTGAATGGACTTTGAATTGGTTTTATAAATATTATTCCATTTTTGCTTTTAGGCTTGGGGCCTTTCGAAAATAACCTTTGTTTAGGGTAGGGTCTTTTAGGGGTAAGGCTGTGTGTATTTCACCCACCCAGACGTTGTCTTGTTGGGAGCTTTTTAGCCACTGGGTTTCTTTTTCTTCTTGTTATCATGATGCTAATAGGTTTGTTCTATCTATTTTTTTTTGTTTTAAGTGGTCCTAATATTTGAAAATTTGTTCAAATTGGCCATTCCATCTTTCCTTTTGTTTGTAGGGGTGTAAACTAGCAAGTTGATTCCAGCACTCCTTGTTCGAACTCGAGTTTGATAAGCCTTATCGAGCTTGAGTTTGAAAAGTCTGACGAGCTCTTATTGACCTTTTGAACGAGCTTGCCATTTTGAACCTTCATTTGAGGTCGATAACATTTTAGTGTATTAGGTACTTAGCTCGGCTTAGCTCATTAACCTAATTGATCCCCTTAACAACTCTTATCAAGCCCTTAAACAAGCCTTTATCAAACTGTTTGCAAACATTAATGAGTCAAGCATCCCTTGTTTGAACTTGGCTCGTTTCGGCTTGATAAGCTGTGAAGTCCCCTTAACGAACACGAATGAGCCGTAACAGCTTCTCTTCAGGGGTAATACTTTAAAGGGGGAAGGCTGCGTACCCCCCCCCCCCCCCAAAAAAAAAAACCCCCTGCTTAGGCTGGAGCTCTTGGGGCATTGGGTATGTTAAAAAAAAAAGTATATAATTATCATTATTTAGCCCTAGTTTTGTGCAAAACTATGATATTGGGACAATAGTGGGGCATTTGGAGAAAGTAGGATTGGTTGTTACATGAGCGAGACTAAACTAGTGCTAAATTTGGACGAAATAAGGGGAACGGGTATACATTTTGCACAAGGATGCAACACATAGAATAATATAATGACTAAATTGACGCAATTTAAATGTAAAGGGAAAAATTGACATACTTAGTAAAGTATTAGCTAGTATTGGCATTAAATAACTTTTTTTGTAAAATTGGAATTTGAATTTTAGTTTAACATTCATCAAGTTTCTTTCTTTTCAGTTCCTATAGTATGGGGGGCTCATTCTTCATCTCCTAATTTATGTATTGGGTTGGGATGTACGAACCACGTGTTCAATAAGCAAATCGTGCTCGGGATCACTCATAGTTTGTTTATGTTTTGTTTGGGGCTCAAGAAGTTTAATGAGTTGAGTTTGAGCAAGTGTGCTTAATTGGTTAAAGTTTGTGAAAATTTTGTTAAGGGCTTGTTTATTGCTCAATGTTAGCTCAATGAGACATGGATGCTGACTTGATAGTAGCTTGAATAGCTTGGCTTGGTAGCAAGCTTGACTCTCTCAATTGGATTAATGGGTAGAGCTGGTGTTGAGTATCAAGTGAACTAGTATAGTATCAACTGAGTTCGAACACAAAGGTTTGAAACTGGCAAGTTCTCAACACGGGCTTGATTTTAGTAACTCATATCAAGCGAGTGCTCAGCTCGTTTTGGCTTGTTTATACCCCTAGGGATGGGTGACATTCATCCGGTGTGTACTTTATAATAATTATTGCATGTGTTTGTATTTATAGAACTTCTGTACCGATATGATTGTGTGTGCTCTTGACTCTGAGGCAGGAAGTAGGTCATGTCAGAATCCGGCAGCATGTCAATCCTCTAAGTTCGGCCTTCTCTGTAATGATCTCTTGATTCCTTTCAGTCAACTCTTGTTTCCCTTCTCCTTGTTTCCGTTTCCAATAAATCTGTGTGCTCCCCCTCGGGCTCTTAATAATCTGTAAATGTAAATTATGTAAATGAAACATTCTTTCTGCAAATTTGTAGGTTCCAGCAGAAGTGCCAGATTGGAATGTTGTTTTCCACAATCCTACACTGCCACTTGTGGTCGATATTGGATGTGGTACTAAATTAATTTCTTGCAGTCTCTCCTTTTGTATTTAGACTTCTCCTATCTCACTATAATAGTATAATGTATGGTTTTCTCCCTTTATTTGCTGTCCTGCACTGTAGTTGATAGTTTTGTTGCTATGGTCACTGTTGGCAAACAGGTTGAGTTACATGAATTTTGATGTGGCGATTGTATTGCAGAAACGTGGTTACTCGAGTGCTTCTTTGGACGGCCTTGATTTCTAGCTTTTGTTATTTGCTTCTTCACCTGAATGGTATTGCGAGAGGTCATAGTAGCAAAAGATTGTTAAAGCTGGAATTGGAGAGGAGAAATATAAGTGAGAACTAGTATTGTCATTTTCTATGATTTGCCCCATGGCGTAGAACCTAATCTTGATTTGTGGTCGACAGGGTTCAATATTAATTGGTGGGCCGTACTGGACTGGACCACTCTCTATCAGCCTGTTCATTGTTCCTAATATCTATGTCAAACCAGTCATTAGTTTGGTCTGGGCAAAGATTGGAAAATCATTCTGAAGATGAATGTAATTGAATGTAACTACTAACCCATACAAAATTAGTAAGTAATCCATTACGTCCAGTAGCCCAATTGCTGCAAAAATAGCCGGCCAGAAACTGTGCCAATCTTGCCCAAACCAGCAGGGTATGGTGTGGCTGTTTTTTTTTTTTTTTGGGTAAATCAGTGTGAGAATATCGTATATATGAAAGAATATATGTACAAGTCTACGAGGGGCATACCTCAAGCCAAGGCCTAAGGCCTACATCAAAGAATCAATCCAAAGAAAGAATCAAACATCGGTATCAAAGGCCAACACGGCCAAACAACAAGAAAGCAAAGTACAAAATGCAAAACAAAGCTAATACTCAATCCCCCACTCCTGCAACAGTTGTGAGTGACGAGTATGGTGTGGCTGTTGTCAGTCATTGACCAAACTGACCCAAAGAGGAAAAAGAATTCTTTGGCCACTTGACCTAGTGTGAGATCATTTTTGACTTCATGTATTTCGTAAAGAAGCTAAAGGTGAGTCGACCACATTAGGGCTATATCATGAAAACACCAATGGTGGTTATTTAGTGGTGGAACACTACCAAGGTTGAGACCCTTGGGACTAAGATCTAGGCTGAACTCCCCAACACCGTGTACCTGCCGAAGAAAAAGAAGTTATAGCATGAAAACTCACTATGAGCATGAGCTCATTAATACTTTAAAAGTTTAACCATTAGTCTTTAGATAAAAGGATCTTTTTTTTGTGAAAAGGAGAAAAACTAAAAGTTAACCGGTGTAGCTACTTACATTACAAATCTCGTTTTCTAGATTCCACAGTAGGCTCCAGCAAGTGCTGTTTTGAGTGTGCTTGATGATGTGAATTTGCTTTTGACATGAGTGCATAGGTCCTATAGATGGTCCAGACTAATTAAGCAGATTCTTGATAATTGAGACATCTGATCATTAATGAAACGAAATGTGTGTGGATATACTGAAGCAGCAATTGTGCGTCACAAGTATTTTGCAATCATATTTTTAAACTGAGTAGATAGCAAGTCTCTCGCACAAGTGCGCCCTATCTAATTGACCAATTGCTCGACTATTTTTTCCACTGTTGCCACATATCATCAATGCATTAACATTTTAGTCTTTCTTTCCATCTTTCAGCATGAAAAATAGCTTCTTGTGTTTTAAATGAAAAATCTTGTAATACTAGCCATGTCTTTGCTCTCTTTGGTTTCAGTGAATAGTTATGTGTATCGGAAAAGTTTAATGTTTGATTTGTCTCAATTTCCAGGCAGTGGAAGATTTCTATTATGGCAAGCCAAAAGTAATTCTGGTTCAAAAAATTACTTGGGACTTGAGATAAGGCAAAAGGTAGTGGAACACAGAACTTCTCATGCTTGAATATATTTTCTAGAGACATTTCTTGCAGCCTGCAAATCTGCCATTTATGTGGCTGCTCTGAATTGTTTTTCCCTGTGCAGTTGGTCAAGCGTGTGAACTTTTGGGTAAAGGACCTGGCCATCTCCAATGTGTAAGGATCCTAACAGCGTTTAAATTTGAAAGCAAGAGAAAACGATGACACTGTTTCGCTTCTTAGTGATTTGGTGATTGTGTACCAGACATTTCATGTTTGCCAACGCTGTGGTTTCATTTCACAAGTTGGTCTCTTCTTATCCAGGGCCATTGGTTTTGGTGTCAATCCTAGTGAGTTCAACCACTTGTCTATAAGAAATATTTGTTGCTAATTTGAATTAGTTTCATTTTATTCAACGATCTAAGGCCAATTGAATGTGATGTGGATTGGTACCGGTAGTTTCTCTAGCGCAAATTCACTTTGTATTTTGATTGCAGTGCCCGGATCCGCATTTCAAGAAAAAGCATCATAAAAGAAGGGTTGTGCAGAAGGCTTTGATTGATTCGATTGTGTGCAATCTGGCAGGTGGACAGGTAATATCAAAATTTTTTTTTTCCCCACTCACCTTAAGCTTTAGCTAGGTTTGTGATCTAGCAAACCAGCTTCCATAATTGCCAATTCACTGAAGAGGCTTTTTGCCAGTTTGAACTCAGAAAATAATTGAGTACTAGTTAATGTACATGCAACCTTTTGGAGATTGCAGAGCAACCAAGATATTTTTGTAAGTGATAAAACAAATACAAGACCGTTATTTTTTCTGTAAAATTAATTTTTATGGCATGTTTTTGTGGGTCCTTATCTTTGCAGCTTATGCCTCATTTGTTAAATTATCCTAACGACTGACCATATGATTCAAGTGTCTAGAAGAAAGGAATAGGCTCCGTTTGTTTTGAAGGAACACATTTTCCTTTCGGGAAATTTTATTATTCTAAATATTTTTATTGATAAATATTCTTTTGTTAAATAAATTGTTTGTTTAGCTAAGGAAAGTCATTTCATTATCTATGTTTATATGTGATTTACACTTGATCATGGTTTGGTTCAAGTAAGATATAGGACGTGACATTATAATGGAAAATGTTTTCTCTTCCATGAAGGAAAATGTCATTCTTTCTCCTTGAGAAGTAAACTTCCTCTCTATGGAGGAAAACATCTTCTGTTAAAGCAGAGATTGCTAGTCATTTTTACTATGTAACCATAGAAATGTGACGGAAAGCTTTTCCGTCAAAACTAGCAGAGCCCTAATTTGGGGCTTACACGGATTTGTTATATTTGGATTATTAGTGATATGAATCAGAAGTGAAATAGTGATCAAATGAAAGAATCCCCAGTCAAGAGAAGGGAAATTTGAGGTTTAATCAAGGAGTTTACAGCTAGAAGAATTAGAGAGGGATAGGGCAAGAACAGAGATTTTGTACTCAAATAGCATGCTTGGGCTGATTTGAGTTGATGGGCTTCTTGAGTGTTGGAGTTGGGTCTGGTTAATGAAATGAGATTTTATAAGCTTACAACTGAGTTTCCGTAGCATCAATAGTTGGGCTTGCATCCATATTCTAGGGCCAATCTTGACATTTTTGGGGCCGGAAGCACTCATTTTGAATGGGGCCCTTCATATATAACGTTTCTTTTAACATAAACCCTCATACAATAAATTAAAAAATTTAATTATAAAGTATATTAATATTATTAACAATTGATGGGTAAAATGCCAATACAAAAATAAAGCAAGTAGACTTATTTGTACCCGCCTTTAAGGGCCTTGCAACTTGGGGGCCTAAGCGGTTGCATGGGCTGCTTGGGGTAACATTCAGCCCTACTGTATCCACTTCATCAGGAGGTCCTTGCCCACATGGGTCAAAACTAGGGAATTGCGCTTGAATATCGATAACCGTCTATCATGTTGCTTCGTTCATTGGTATTCCTATCCATTTGACAAGACTTCAGTGATGGTCTGGTTCAGGTCTTTGCTACTTCTCAATCCAAAATGATTTCTGGGAGTATGCAAAGAGATAGTGTATCCCATATAGACGGAAGCGTGGTGGTCGTGGGATGATTATGTGAGAATGGAGGTGTTGCGGGTTAAGATAAATTTTATGTCTTACATCACTTTTGTCAATTATTTTGAATGGTCCAAGGCAAAGATGCGCCTGAGGGTGTTTGGGGGCTCAAGAACGGAAAGAATGATGCAAAACTAACGTTTACTTAAAGTAACAGAATAAAATTGTTCAATTTGGTATAGCTGTTAGGCTATCCACCCCAACCATGAGGTTTTGGATTCAAAACTTATCGCTCTCCTTCTCCAAAACGTTATTGTTTGGCTATGAAAGCTTATTTGAAGGTGTTTCAATTGAAACCTTATTTCTGAGTTAAGTTTAGCCTTACCTAGATCATTCTCTCTTATATCTTGTCATTCCTCTTCCTCGTCATTCCTTTTTGTGGACTGGAATTTCTACTAGTGGAATTCTACAACGCCGTTTGTCTGTCGCTAGAATTCATCTTTGGTCCTGTATGAATGTATAATTTAACCGTCTGGTTTCTAGTCTGTGTGATGTTTTAAGGAAGGCGTTTCCTGTATAAATATAGAGCTTGTTCTTGATTTACCTTACTAATTATTTGGTTCTATTATGAAGTTTTTCACTTGAATCTACCTCACTGTAGTATGACATCTGCTGAGCCTTGTTTACATTCACGCATGTTGGTCATGTAGTGTTTTCCTAACTGTGAGATTGCTGCATACTGATATGCATGGGTTTAGCATCATTTGAATGCGAAATCTACTCTAAATTAATTAATAAACTATTTTGATTTTCTTATGAAAACCATAATTTTATCCCTAATTGAGTATTTTTCGCATTGATCTCGACCAGCTGTCTTCAATTATGCTGGTTCTTTTTCTTCTAGTTTCGGCGTCTTTTTCTTGATATTTGTTTGAGGAGGTTGTTTCAAGCCTACTCGCCTCGTTTTGCTTTCCCTTTTTTTTTTTTTTTTTTTTTCCTTGATCATTGAGCCCTTCTTTCGTATCTGAGGTATCCATGCCAGTTTAAACACATCTCGAATAATCCATACATATGTAGGGTGGTGTTCTTATGAGAGGGTGAGAGGAGCAAATCAATGGACGGTCAAGATTTGTTGAATATTTAAAAAAATAACAATTTACGGCCCATACCCTTTCATGGGGACAGAAAGAAAGAAGGGGTGAGAAGAGGAATTTTTTTTTTCAATACTCAACAAATCTTGGCCGTAAATTGTTATTTTTTTTTTTTTAATTTCCAACAAATCTTGGCTGTCCATTACAATGAAGGGCCAGGATTTGCCCCTCTTACCCTCTCATAAAAACGCCACTATATATATATAGTTTTTCAATATGGGCCATTAGCAAATTGAAACCCCATGCAATTGCGCTTCCGTAGCTTGGGTTTTGATGGCCCTGTTTGTAGAGGAAGGTCATACAATACCTTTACAGGGCGAAGGAACAAGTCAATCATTGTACCTGTTCGAGCCCTGCTGCCCACCACATGTCCTCAACTCATACCAGGGAACTCCTAAAGCATCCGGGTAAACCCACGGGTTGGTGTCCCCGTACTACCGCCAAGACTAGACAGGCGCTGGCATTTTCTTGGTCAATTTGGAATCCTTGATTGGATTTTCATGTTCAGAACCCAATACATGAAGATTTACCTGCACAATTTCACTAAAGGCCTGTGATTTGTCGCTGAACAGGTTTTCATGCAGTCTGACGTCCCTGAAGTAGCACTTGATATGAGAAACCAGTTCGACGCAGTTTCAAACTTACTCCATATCGATGGTGTGGACCCTGCCTATTGCTGTGACAGTGATGGGTGGCTGTTGAGCAATCCAATGGGGATACGAACTGAGAGGGAGATCCATGCAGAGCTCGAAGGCGCAAAGATTTACAGAAGGATGTATCAGAAGATATCTTAACCCTTTCATGGTGAAGATGAGGCTTCTTCCGACGTACGAATTTGCTGTTATCGCTGCATATATGTCACGTCCTTTTCCTTTCCAAGGCCATTTCATCGTTTTTGATGTCTCTAATTCAAAATTGAAGATAAATCTTTGGTTTGGTTCAGATCCTTCTTTGTGGGTCGGTTTCCGCAAAATGGTCTTATGGGTATTAGCGTGGTTTGACGCGTGGCTTTCAATGCAACAGTTAATATGTTATGGCGAGAGAGAAACACGGCTATCTTTCAAGGTTTGAGTATTGTAATCATAGTGTGCAATATATACATGTTAATTTAAGGTCTCATGAAATTAGCAGCTCATTGAATAATGAGCAAAATTATAGCTTGAGTGAATGAGGGTTGCGTGGGATGGTTGTAATTATGTCGAAATGCTTGAGTTTTTCCATTTTGAAAATATGAATGAAGATTGGTCGGTTTGCCCCTTGGTTTTGACTTGTAGTGGCAAGCCTTATAATTTCCTTAAAATTTTATGGCGGTCTCAATCGAGGATGGTGCTTCTTCTGTGCCTTGCGCTCGAAAGTTCCTCGGGATTTTACTGTGCAAAATCACCACAAGAGATATACTATTCTTTTTCTTTTTCTGTTGACTCTAGGTTTTTTTCTTTTTATAGAGATGTTCTTGTGAGTGATGTTGTAATCTGTTATGATTGATAGTAGGAAGTAATATTCTAGTATTGATCTTACAATGTCATAAGCTTGAGCATGTACTTAGGTAATTGTAAATGATTGGATTGAATTGTTAATTCTTGATTAGATAGGATTGTTGAGAAATGGCTAAGTAGTTACAATTGGATTGAAATATAAAAAGAGATGTAAAGATCTTACTAAGACATCATTAATGAAATATGCAACAAGCTCCCCCCCCACCCCCCAAAAAAAAAAAAAAAAAAACAAAAACAAAACACCTCTACGTCTCTCTCTCTTCCCTTCTCAAATTTTTTGAACTTTCCCTCTTTGATCACAATTCTCTTCTTCTATGGGTCAAGTCTACTTCTCTCTAGCTTCAAATTGTTGCATGGGGTTTGAATCATGACATTTGGTGTCACAGCATATGATCTTAAGCCCAAGTTTTTTTTGCTTTAAAACTCTAAAATCGATTCACTGGCTAAAGGCAAGCGGAATCCTCTCATGGTGGAAATTGAGAACCAGATGCAAAATATGGTGCAAAGGGTCACAAAATCTCAGCAATCAGTTGAAGAATTGAGGAATCTCGGCGATGGAAGGCACGTACAATTGCTTGAAGTCATACAACAAGGCAATGCTCATATGTTTCAAATAGCAACCAGATATTAGCATATATCACAGCAATTGGTGGTGAATTCTTCTAATTCCACAGTTCCCTCGCGTAATCATGAAGCGGAGATGCGTTTGCATGAATCCCAAGTCAACATGGGGCAGAATAACTTGAGCAAACATCCAATCCTGGGATCTTGTCCTGACAATGGCGAGACAAGCCAGTCCGGGGCCTTACCATGCGGTAATCTAAACCCAAACCCAAGGTTGATTTTTCAATTTTCAATGACATGAACCCTAGAAGTTGGGTTAGGAGGTGTGAAAGATATTTTTCCCTTTACCAAATTGAGGAATCCCAAAAATTAGCGCTATCGGCTCTCTATTTGGACGATAAAACTGACGTGGGGCTCGAAGGTCTTGTAGGAGATAAGGGAGAATTAGATTGGCAAGACTTCTGTGAAGAACTATATGATTGGTTCAAAAGTAATGAAGACATTGACATAGTGAGTCAGTTCATTAAACTCAAATAGACTGGCTCTATTCGGGAGTACCAGGAAAAGTTTGAAGAGCTCAGGTCCTTGATGCTAGCTACTGACACTTCATTTAGTGGAGGGTATTTTCTCTCCTTATACATTTCAAGCCTGGGTTAGAGCCCTAAAGCCCAAAACATAGGCCACTTAGCCAAACATTGTTGTTTACTGACCATAGTTTGTCCATTAACCATTGTAATGCCCAAGGGAGAGGTGTTCTCCAGCATGAAACTTGCTTCTTTCGCCAATCTTAGATAGAGGAAGCTATGAGTGCTTCCATTATCTATAAGTATAATGATGGATCTCTTGTGTAAGTGACCAAGGATCTTGAGGGTATTTGTAGAAGCATTGCCAGTCAAGGCACGGACATACACTTTATCAGCCTCCTCATCACAAGTGTGTACAATCTCCTCCTCAACTACTATTGCTAACTGTTGAACTTTAGAACCTAGGTCAATGTCAAGAAGCTCAATGACTTCTAAGATATGCAGGTTTGATTTTCACACAAAGTAAACAACTTAGCTTTAGAAAAAGCTTCGGATAATGTTTTGGGTTTTAGGGCTCTAACCAAAGCTCTTTTTGGAGGGAATGAAGTTGGTTGCCCGAATAGATCACTGAATTCATGTATTAACTTGCTAATGGCTTGGTTAGAGTTCGCCTTAGCTTCCTCAGGTTCAGCATAGATAAAGAATAATTGGCCAATCCATTGATGAGTACCCTTCTGGATCACTCCTTCTAGCCTCTTCCCACTCTTCAAATGCAACTGTCCACGCTCCACTATCCCTTGCAACTTGATAGCTATGCCATTTCTTTCTATGGAGACTAATAGCTGAGCAAAATCAAACACCAAGAGACTGAACGTTTTCATCCAATCAACTCCCAAGACCATGTCACAACCTCCAAGCTTCAATACTCTAAAATCATACTCAAACTGATGGCTTTGCATCTCCCAGCAGAATTGTTTACACTTGGTCTGTGTAAAAATGCCAAGGGATTTGTCTTAATCAACTTGTGCCCCACCAACTTGACAATTTTAGGATCTACAAAACTATGCAGGCTACCACTATCAATCAGAATTAGTAGTAGCTTGTGACTTGCAATTCCCTTGATCCTTATTGTATTATGAGAACCACTTCTAGTATAAGCTCTCAGCGAAATCTCCATTTCATCATTTTTAGCATCCTCTTGCTTGTCCTCCACCTGAACTCCAAGTTTTGTTTCTTCCTCCTACTCAAACTCCTCTTGACTTTCATCAGTTTCATTCACAATGACTGCCATTAATTGCTTAGGATTGCACTTGTGACCGAAAAAGCACTTTTAATTGCATTTGAAACACAATCTCAAAGCCTTCTTTTCCTTTAAACTCAGTGGCATGGTCATGCTTGGAGCTATCTATTGGAGAGGTTGAACAACAGCCTTGCTTTTCTATCCTGCCTCCTAATAAGCTAAACCAGTTGATTCAAACAATCGGGCTTTGGAATATGCCTTGGACAATGTAGGAGGATTAAGAGCTTTAATAAGATTCTTGATCGTTGGCTTGAGTCCACTAATAAAACTGGAAACATAATAAGCCTCCTTCGCTCTCGGATTTATGGATTTAATATTTGCCTTCAAGTTCTCAAATCGTGTCATGTACTCTTTAACACTACTCACTTGAGCCACCTAGTTGAACTTGTCAATCACCTCTCATGGATCTTCATCAGCATACCTTTCACATAGTTCATCTACAAATTCTTGCCAAGTTACATTAGAATTGCTCAAAATTAAGTTATGAAACCAAACCTCTTGATGTCCATGGAGACAGATGGCAGCCAATTCCACCTTCTGTGGGTTTGGTATAGCATAGAATCAAAAGTATGTTTCACATCTTCTATCCATGACTACGGTTGCACTCCATCAAAAACATCGATCTCAACCTTAGGCTGGCGAAAAACAGATCTCCTCACCATAGGCATTTCCTCTATTTGTTCTTCAACCGGTTTTGGAAAGAGAGGATAAGGAGGTCTTCCTTGCTGTAAGATGCCAGCTTCAGAAGGTCTAGATTGTCTATTAATTTGCTCTTGTATTCCAGTTAGCTGCTGTTGCAAGTGTTTCTGCGAATGCTGTTGATTCTCATTCATGTTACCAATAGCAAGAACCAAATCTTGCACTTGCTGGCAATTGATCCAATTGTTTAGCCTGATTAGATCCAGCATTTGCATTTCCAGCCATAGACGTAGCTTTCTTGCCCTTTGCCATCTTGATTAAAGTAAAGCACATTCAATTCGCAAGCTCAAGCTTTGATACCACTTAATATGATTCAAGATCAACCTTGGATCATAACCTAGGAGAGCGAAAGATAGAGATAAGGAGAACAGGATAGAGATGGGAACTAGAGAGAATTGAGATAAGAGAAGAAGATATTTGTCATTACAATTCAATGAATCTTACAAAGAAACAAATAAACTACTTATACTACTCTCTAACTTAAGGCGGCGAAGAGCAATACAATGCATCTAGACATTATACTTAAAGGACTTAACTACCTTTAGTGCCAAATAGCAAATCAACCTTATTACAGCAACATAAGGGAAAGAATAGCTCAAAGACTTATTAAGCAATACAAGGATAGAATCACAATCATGACAGGTGCTAATTATCCCAGACACAACTGTGGAATCAAATACTTATGTAACTGCCGTCACCAGATCCCATTAGAACTCCGAAGTTAAGCGTGCTTGGAGAGAGCAGTACCAGGATGGGTGACCTTCTCAGAAGTCCTCACCTTCAAGTGGGGGGCACTCGGAAACAACCTCTCTTTAGAGGTAATACCCTAAAGGGGGAAGGCTGCATACATTTGCCCCCCAGAGCCTGCTTAGGCGGGAGCCTTTGGCGCACTAGGTGTGTTGCTTTTTATGTAATAGCCATTATGTAATGGATTTTGAGCTTCTTATTATGTGATTGGTTGTTTCTTAATGATACTTCTGTGATGCCCTCCACAATTTATTTATTGAATATGGCTACAAATTTATTTATATGTTAAAATCTGTTATTGGGTTATAATTGGTTGTTCTTTCAAATTATCGCAAAACTAAAGACTTATAGCAACTTATGTTCCCTTGAAATATTCAACGCAATTGCCGTGACATGTAACTTGATGTATATATTGCGTGACCACAGCACTTATATTGTTTGCTGTTTAATTCCCTAGACTTGACCCTTCCGTTTGAGATGAGTTTCATAGGGATTTGGAAGGTGCGCCTTGGAGCTTGGTGGCATTCTAGAATTCTCTCTTTGCTCAGGGGAAATACTGAATTACTGCTATTTTGAAAGAATTGCTTTTTTTTTTTTTTGGATATGTGATATAAGTTGCGATACAAAACATACTATTATTCTTCAACATTAGGAAAAAAGAAAGTACAAATGATATTTCATAGTACATACACTCTAGCTCTCATACTCTTTAATGGGTTTAGCTACACTAGACGGGGCTGCATCTAACCTTGTCAGTACTTCTGGTAAAGTTGACGTATCACTTATGATGAGTAACTCTTCATCCAGATACTGGGGGCACTCTTTGATTGCTAGACATGGCATCCCTAATAGGAATAGGAAGCTGTTGAACTGCAGTGGCAGCTTGACCAAGTGCACTTTTTAGCTGGTCTGGTACTGCTTCTTCAGTAACTGTTGGCGATTCTAGCAAGCCTTCAGTATATTCTTCCTTCATTCTAAGTGGTCCCTCGACTAACATTTTAGAGGATAACACCAACTTGCTTTCTATCGAGTCCAATAACAGTGAGTTGCGTGCTTCTAACTGTCTACGGGTTTTCTGGTATTGAGTTGCCTTGAATCTGGCTTGAGAGTTTTTACGCATTAGTTCGTAAGAGGCTTCCTTGGCCTACCTGTGAAGGTGTAGTGAGATTTAACTTCTAGAATATAGAATATATGGTTAGCTCATCCTCGCTTTGTGGAACCTGGGACTGATTGGCGGTTAGTGTGCCAATTTTCTGGACTTCATTACTTCTATAAAGTAGCTGTATTAACTTTGAGAATAAAATTTAGAAAGTACATAGTTTGGCAATATCCATAATGAGCACAATAATTTGGATAAGCTCAAAGAAGGAAATCCTTGTTAGGATATAATTTTTGTCAACCATATGATGCAGTACAAAGATGACGTAAAATATGGGATTCATGGAGATATTTGGAAAAGAAGAAATTTGAATATAGCTGTAATATTTATTTTTTAGATATTAATTCATCTTTTATGATTTTTAATTTTAGGAAGTTTTCATATTTTGTGATATTAAATATATTAGAAAGTTTCCATAGTCCAGGATGTTTCCATATTTCCATATTTTTCTATTTAACCAGTTTTCATATTTTGAGATTTTGGCTAGTTTCTATATCTTAGTTTATTGGGTTTTTTGCATTTTACCACCTATATTTTAGACTATCTAGCTTTTAACCACCTAACTTTCTTTTATTTGCTTTTAACCATCTAAAATAAATCTTTGGTAGCAAATGACCAACATTTGACAATTCTATTAGAAAAACGGAGTATTCCATCCGGTATTTTATGGCTTCTAGCTTTTAACGACCTATATTTTATGCTATATAGCTTTTCATCACCTGTATTTAATAATTTTTAGCTTTTAACCACCTTTATTTTATGATATATAGCTTTTAATCACTTATATGTTATGTTATATAGCTTTTAACCATCTGTATTTTATTATTTCTAACTTTTAACTTCCTATATCAGATGATATATACTTTTTGTCCACCTAATTTTTTTTCTAAGAGCATATTAAAAAAACATTCTCAAAAATTTGTGTATCGACACATAGATTTTGTGTGTCAACACACAATCTTATAGAGCACATAGCCTGCGTCTGTGTGTCGACACACAGATCAACATGCAGAGCAATTATGGCCATTATCTTGTGCGGGTTTTTGTGATTTTTGAAAAATTAATTTAGTCCATTTTAAAAGGTTGTGCCTCTTGATTAGAGACATGTTTGATAATACTAGCACATGGATTTTTATATATGTCATAATGTGTAAACAAAAGTTTGCACTGGACCTAAATACAAATATGCATCATAACCTGTAAAAATTGAATAACAAAAATATGCTGAAAATATATCTCATATATATAAAAATTATACATTCACATAAGCTTACGTAAATCTTCAAGATACAAAACTTCTTACCAATTATGGCTAATCATCTTTATTTAGTAGTATAGTAATAAAAAAAACCACAAATAATCACCAATATCACCTTATAATTTATTCTATTTGACAACAAAAAGCAAGGCTACCAAAATTTTTTTTTGATCAGTTTAACAATATTTTCAAATATTAAGAGGATACCAACACGCAAGCATCAAATCCCATTAGAATTCCAAAGTTAAGAGTGCTTAAGCGATAGTCGTATCTAGATAGGTGACCTCCTGGGAAGTCCTCAACCCTAAGGTTGGGGATACTGAGAAACAATCTCTCTTAAGAGTAGCACCTTGAAGGGAGAAGGTTGTGTACATCCGCCCCCAAGACCTTACTTAGGCGGGAGCCCTTGGAGCATCGGGAATGTTACTTTTGCCAATGTGGCATTTTCTTGTTCGTAAGGCCTATTATCATAACTATCTTAAATCACCAATATTTTCAAATTACTTCATTAAGTTTACCAACTATGAAATTACTATCTCAAACCTTAAGTAATTAATATGTAACTTACTCTAAAATACAGATGATTAAAAGCTAAATATCATAAATTACAAGTGGTTAAAAGCTAGAACTAATAAAATACAGGTAGTTAAAAATATATATCATAATTTACAGGTGGTTAAAAGTTAAAAATTATAAAACACAAGGAATGAACACAGAATATTCTAAAATTAGATGGAATATCCTGTTTTTCTAATAGAGTTTTGAAATGGTGGTCATTTGCTACCAAAGATTTATTTTAGGAGGTTAAAAGCCAAAAAAAAAGAAAAAAAAAGAAAAGAAAGCTAGGTTGTTAAAAGCTAGATAGTATAAAATATAGGTGGTAAAATACAAAAAATCCTAGTTTATTTAGTTTCCTAATTTCTACTATAGGGATGCCTATATAAGCTCATGTATTGCTCATAATTGATAAGATGGAATATAAAATTGAGTTAAATGCTATCTTTCTAAACTCCATGTCCCTTGTCTCATGATTTTTTCTACTCTTCTTTCTTTCTCTCTCCCCTTGCCCTCTAATTCTCACCTTTTCTCCCTTTCTATCTTTTCCATTCCCCCAGCCCCTTGTCCTACATCTCCATAACCCTAGAAAAAAGCTCAGTAGCATTGATTGAGGTATAACTTACAAACATAGGATAAGATTCATGTCACTGAAGCAAGGGGTTATAGTTATAGGTTGGTGGTGGAAACTATGTGCACAGATGTGAAGCAGCCTCTGATGTGCATAAGTCTCCACACTGAACAAATTGGTGCGTGCAATCTACATGATTGTGACATTATCCAGTCACAGGCAATTTATTCATCACATATCGTACAGTAGATTTTATAGTTATGTAATGTTTCAAGTTAGTGAAGATTGATGTACTCTGAATCTCAATTGCAACAGGACATGCCTAGGTTTGCGTCACTTTTTTGATCCTGCAAACCACTTCCTTTTCATGCACAAACTTCCTCTTCAAGCAGGGAGAATGATGCAGCACGATGTTGTTAGTGTTTTCATAATAGATCTTTGTTTTATATTTATCTCTATATTTTTCTTGGTATCTCACTTGCGTTGGGAGTCTTTTTAGTTGAGGAAGTAGTTTGCCTATAGATACTTTCTTGTAAATCATAATCGTCAGCACATAATGGCAAAAAAAATTTATGGCCATTTCAATATTTGATACATAAATGCTCTATCGGGATCTATGTAAATGATTATCATGATATATTTGGTTCTTTGAATTTTATGTGTATGATTGTTTTGTAATTATAACCACTAGTATCACTTCTGTTTCAGAGGTATGTGCCCCACTTAGATTATGCTCATGCCTGTTCATTGCGCCTTGATCATAGATTGTAAGCAATCCCAATGCTTCAGTGTTGCTTTCAAACTTCTATAAGCAATGGTTAAAACATAGCTAATTATGAGATTTGTCTGTCTCACTGAATTGTCATCATCTTCTTGCTTGTTTTACTAGCAATGGCATCCAGATGGCACATAATGTTGCTGCACGATTTTCTATTAATTTCCCTATGTTTATTATTATCTACTATAAGTGAAGTTAAGTTTTTAGCATTGGCTAAATGCCTTAATCACAATGCATCGAAACTGCTAGGCAGGCTTGAAAAAGAACCTAGTAAAAATCTAAAACAAATGAATGGTTACTGTATTGTCTTTGTATTTTTTTTTTCATCTTTTTCTATTTGTTGAGAGATAAGTTGTGTGCTAGGCTGCTAGCTTTTCCGTGTACCATTGTGGCCTCCTTTTTCATGGTGAGCAACTGACCACTGTAAATAAACTGCTTGAAGTCGTCATCCTTTGCTTCTCTATAGTTGATGTATACTAGTTTATGTAGTCCTTCCCTGCTGCTACCATGAGCCTTCATTGATATTACTTATTGTGGGAAAACAAGTTTTTTACAATAGGTGTGAATATTTACTTTCCCGGAACAAAGGATGGAAGATCAGTACCAATCCCTAATCAAAGAGATTAATTTTAGGCAATTTAGATTTTTTCCTTTTTTATCTCTCAACGGCAACTATATATAATTCTTAGGGCTTGTATCATTCTATTTAGTTTTTTCTTACAATACAATGCTATGAGTTTCCGCATGGTATCAAAGCTTTAGTCTCTTCTTGAGAATCGTTTTTTTTTTTCAGCCTTCATCCCTGATTTCTGTCTCAGGTCTTCATAGCCAAATTTTCTTCACCGACCTTCATTGTCAAATTTGTTTTTTGTTTATCCCTTAAGTCCTTTGTTCATCCTTAATTCCTGTTTTAGTCTCGAGGAAATTCACCATGATAGAGACAATAAAGACTATCACTATTACCCAATCTGAGGTCATAACTGGTCAAACCACAGGAGAATTGCAGAATATTCAAGCTGCATATAGACTGAATGGGAGAAACTACTTGAAATGGTCTCAGATGGTTCGAACTTTTCTCAAAGGGACAGGAAACAGAGTCATCTTCTTCATACCGAACCTAAGAAAGAAGATCCCAAATTCGAGGCTTGGGATGAAGCAGATTCCTTGATTATGTCATGGCTATGGAATTCCATGACATCAGATATCAATGATACTTGTATATTCTTGCCAATTGCCAACGACATTTGGGAGTCAATTCGGTGAAGATACTCTAAAGTTAAAGATGCCACTCAAATATACGAAATAAAAACCAAGATCTTGGCTACTAAACAGAGGGATAAGTCAATAACAGAGTATGCTAATCTTTTGAAAAACCTGTGGCAAGAAATGGATCATAACCAGTGCATAGAAATGAATAGTGATGCAACAGCTTTGAAGCAATTTATTAAAAAAGATATCTCGATTGTAAGAGCAGAAGAGAGCATAAGTGGTGTGATTTTTGAAGCCTCGACGTTGGAAGGATCTGCTATGGTGTCTAATGGTGGAAACAACCAAAGCTTTAACCTGGCACAACTCAGTGAGAATGGGAGAGCTGATGTGTCTAAAACTCCAAGCCGTGACAACAAGGATGACCACGACAAACTCTAGTGTACTTATTGTAAAAAGCCGAGGCACACCAAGGATCGCTGCTGGAAATTGCATGGAAAACCTCAAACTTCAAGCAAAGAATGGGGTTATAAAGGAGGACAGCCAAGAAGTTAAGGATAAGCTCACATGATTGTAATATAGCCAAGCCAGGAGGAGAAGTCTCAAGAACAAGGAGAGTTCAATTGAGAAGAGATTGAAAAACTGAGAAACCTATTAGACATCCTTGAAAATCCTATTGGTGCCAGCTCCTTGGCACATTCAGGTAAGTTCACTGATTCTTATGGATTGAATGTCTTGGATAAGTTTATTATGAGGTCTTGGGCATCAACTCGGGGGCTATAAACCATATGACACATTCCTCACAAAAGTTTAGTTCATATACCCTATCCCTTAGTAATAGGAAAATTAATGTTGCAGATGGTTCACTTACCACAGTGGCGGGTTTAGGAAATGTTCAAATTAATCCCTCACGCGTTCTTAAAAATTTGCTCCATGTTCCCTGATTGTCCACTAATCTTGTGTCCATACAAAAACTCACTAGAGACATGAATTGCATTGCGATATTTTATTCCTCTTAATTGTGTATTTCTAGACTAGGGTTCGGGGAAGATGATTGGACTTGCTAAGGAGAAGGATGAGCTATACGTAGCTTAAGACATCAGGAAATCTTTCATCAAGCAACTCTACTGTTATGAAGAACAACTTACCTTTGTCATTCTTTTTTGAAAAATCCTCTAATAAAGACAAAATCTAGCTTCATCACCTCCATTTAGGACATCCTTCTTTTGGAACTTTGAAAGTCATGTTTCCATCTTTGTTTAAAGGATTGAATATTGAAAATTTTCATTGCGATGTTTGTGAACTTGCAAAGCACAGACGCGTGCCTTTTCCCGTTAGCAATAAAAGTACTATTCCCGTTCATTTAATTTATGGGGTCCCTCAAGAGTTTCTAACATTTCTAGTGTAAGGTGGTTTGTTTCTTTTATTGATGATTGCACTAGGTTCTCTTGTATTTTTCTACTTAAAAGTAAATCTGATGTGAGCAGTGTGTTCTCAAGCTTCCACAACATGGTCCAAAATTAATTTGGTGTGAAAATTAAGAGCTTTGGGTCAGATAATGCAAGGGATTACTTCAACCAAATTCTTTCTCCCTATTTCCAAAAAGAAGGGATCATCCACGAATCATTTTGTGTTGACACCCCATAGTAAAATGGAGTGGCAGAGAGGAAAAAGGCCACTTACTAGCCATAACCTGAGCTTTTCTTTTCGTACAAAATGTGCCCAAATCCTATTGGGGGAAGCCGTTCTCACAGCCACACACATTATAAACAAGTTACCTGGATTTTAGGATTTAAAACTCCTATGGACATGCTTTCACAATTCTATCCATACCTCAACACCACAAACAAACTCACACTTAGGATATTTGGTTTTACATCATTTGTTCATATTCACAGTCATAATAGGGGGAAGTTGGATCCAAGGACAATTAAGTGTATTTTTGTGGGGTATTCATCAATAGAAAGGGTACAAATGTTATCACCCTACTACCAAAAGATTCTACGTGTCTACTGATGACACCTTTAATGAAGGTAAACCATACTTCACTCAACTTTATCTTTAGGGGAAGACTTCATTCATGGAAGATAAGGATAAAGACTATTTTTGCTTGATTTGTCTCCCTCCCCACCATCCCCTCAACCCATTATTCCTCTTGAGCCCGAGCCAAACACTAAATCCATGTCTCCATCTAATCATAATTCAGAAATTAGTTCTTCCATTCCTATTCCAAACATAGAACATGTGACTACGGATAACATTGGTCTTGATTCTATGAGGAACTTGTAGGTGTAATCAAGGAGGAAAGTTCTAATTTCAAAACCGGTGCAAGTCCAAGAACCTGATCCTAACCCTGGTAATGAGGTAACTACAATTTTCGACTCGACTCAAGAGGGGTATGAATCTCCTAAATTTAAAACCAGTTTGCCTATTGCCATTAGGACAGGAACCAGAGAATATACTAAACATCCACTATATCCACTCTCCCATTTTATGTCATTTGAAAAATTCTCACCATCCCACGAAAATTTTCTCTTGAGTTTAAACACTGTTTTTATTCCAACAATATTATCCAAGTCATTATCCAAAGAAGAATGGAGATAGGCCATGATATACAAAATCAAGACATGGGGGTTGGTAAATTTATCCAAAGGAAAAGGTCGAGTTGGGTGCAAATGGGTTTTCACTATAAAGTACAAGGCAGATGGTACTCTTGAGGGGTATAAGGCTAAGTTGGTGGCTAAAGGTTACGCTCAGACATATGGAGTGGATTATCAGGACACTTTTGCTCCAATTGCTAAGACGAATACATTTAGGGTTTGGTTGTCTTTGGCTGCAAATTACAACTGGCATCTACAACAGTTTGATGTAAAGAATGCTTTTCTTCGTGGCTATTTGGAAGAAAATATATACATGGAGGTTCCACCAGGCTTTGGAGGCAATCTAGAAGCAAACAAGGTATGCAAGTTGAAAAAGGCCTTATATTGTCTTAAATAGACTCCTAGGGCCTGGTTTGGGAGATTTGCAAAAGTAATGCTGGCAAGAGCATACAAGTAGAGCACACACTATTTATTAAGCACTCCGATTCAGGGGGAGTTACAACTTTTTTGGTATATGTTGATGATATAATTCTAACAAGGGATGATAAGAAAGAGAGAGAAGCTCTAAAGCAATGTTTAGACAGAGAGTTTGAGATAAAAGATATAGGGAGATTGAAGTACTTCCTAGGGAACAAGGTGGCTCACTCATAGTAAGCCATCTTTATCTCACAACAGAAATATGTGACTGATCTTTTCAGGGAAACTAGGAAGCTAACATGTAAACCTGCAACCACGCCTATAGATCCTAATCATAAACTAGGAGAAGCTAATGAAGATGCCACTATAGACAGGTTGATGTATCGGAGATTAGTTGGAAGACTCATTTACTTCTCACATACAAGGCCAGATATAGCATATGCTGTGAGTTTGGTAAGCCAGTTTATGCACTGTCCCAAAGAAGTGCACCACAGGTACTAGAAGCATATACAGATGTTGATTATGCAGGTTTAGTGATTGATAGTAGGTCTACCTCGGGCTACTGCACTTTTCTAGGTGGTAAACTTGTGACTTGGAGAAGTAAAAAAATAATGCGGTAAAGATCAATTGCTAAAGTAGAGTTTAGAGCAATGGCACACGAAATCTGCGAACTACTATGGTTGAAGATCATTTTAGAAGATCTCAAATATCAAGGGGGATGGATCGATGAGCAGGGGCGGATACACGTTGGGAGCCCACCCTTGATTTTTATAAGTATGGTATGAATAGGTAATATACAAACTTGCTACTTTAGCTTAGTGGTCACAAGTCTCACAAGGCTTTCCTAACGATGTGGGTTCGAATCTCCCCACAACATCAGTCATGTTTTATTTTAGGAGATTTTTTCTATTATAATCAAATAAGACGTCTTGCTATTTTTAGAGCTTTTTTTTAATAAAATATTAAATATTGTATATTTTAGAGAAAATATAAAAATAAATAATTTTGATATATGTCAATTGTTCCATTAGTTTGTATACTTGTAATTTACTCATGCACTGTCAAAAGTTTTTTTTTTTCTATGAGAATTACTTCAAATTTTTTTTTTACTTTTTCAACTCTGTGATTTAGATCATATAAATTCTGTATTTATACTTTTATATTTACGCATCAATTCTTGTTTAAGTTTATTTATAATAATTTACTCGTAGGAAAAATATGAAATATCTTGTTTATAATTATTGAAAACTAAGTATAAAAAAGTTAACAAAAAATTCTAAAATTATTTATTGAACTTTATTGAGTCATAAGTTTGGATTCATCATTTAAAATTATATTACATTCACTACATATATTAACAAAAATATGTCATTGAATAATAACTTTTATAAAAATATTTTAAATGATAATAAGACCCCAAATTAGGTGTGAATTGAATTGAATTTTTCAATATACATATATATATGTACACATATATACACACACACACACACATTGGACCCCTTAAATAAAAGTATCCAAATTTTTTTTTTTTTTTTTTAATATTTAGCAACGATTAAGAGCTAAATTTTCACTCCAAATGACAATATAAAACAAATATATGACTAATGAATTAAATAAAGTAGAAAGTGAAAGTAATTTGTAATTCCGGCCCACCTTGAATTAAAATTCTGGATCCCCCACTATCGATGAGACTTTATTGCGATAATAAATCAGCAATAAGCATTACACGCAACCTTGTGTAGCATGATAGGACAAAACACATTGAAGTAGATAGGCACTTCATAAAGGAGAAACTAGATAGGTTGATTTGCACACCCTAGGTCTCAGCCAAGGGTCAATTTTTAAATGTGCTGACTAAGGGTCTGAACACTACAACATTTCAGGAAATTATTTGCAAGCTAGGAATGGAAATTACCTATTCACCAGCTTGAGGGGAAGTGTGGAAAAACATGCTTTTCAGGACAGGTTTAAATATTTACTTTCCTAGAACAAATGGTGGATGATCAATATCAATCCCTAAACTGATCCCTTAATCAAAGGGATTAATTTTAGGCAATTTAGATTTTTTTTCCTTTTTTTTAATTATCTCTCAACAACAACTGTATATAATTCTTAGGGCTCGTATCACTCTAATTAGTTTTTTCTTACAATACAAAACTTTGAGTTTCCACACTTGTTGTTAAGCCTATAAAACCACTCTTCCATCTTTGCTGCTTGTGATCTAGCATCTCTGTAAATAATGTTGATCCTGATATGAAATATAACCACAACCTGTTGAAGCATAGTTGTCTTTCATCATGTTGAACCTATTCTAGTAAAGACTGCGATGTCACGGAATGACACGTTCACTATGTCAAAACCGTGATGCCACTTGACTTCACTCCGAAGGTCCCTCGTCAAAGCAAGGCAACCCCCAAACCCAAAGTATAATGCCTTAGTTTAAAATTGGAAAATATGCAAGGAAAGGAAGTGGTAGGCATGGTAGAGAGAGGAAAAATGAGAGAAAGAGGGAAATATTGGAATTTGAAATTGGGTGGCTCATTCTTTCATTCGAACTTGTATTTATAGACAAAGATCAGGGGGGGGGGGGGGGGGGATTTGGGCGCCAAATCCTAGCCGTGCTCCCCAAGGATTCCTTGGGTTTAGTGAGGTGCATTAAATGCTTTCAAAATTCAAAAATACTTGGAAAGCAAGGCAAGGGTGTGGGGGTGGATGGGTACACGGCTCCCTTCCCCCTTACATTTCATGCCCATAGATTTTTCTAAGTACATTCTAGAGTAAAAATACATCATGTAACAAAATGAAAAATTACATAAATTAATATGGAAAATAAACAGTGGGTGACATTCTCCCCCACCCTAGCCATTGTCGTCCCTGACCATGTCTAAGTGGCTTTGAACGTCTTGATCGCATCCTGGAACTGCCATCAATCTTCTTCTTTCTCCCAAGTAGCTTTGGTCTCAGTTTGTCCCTTCCAATGCACTAAGTACTCGGTGTACCTAGGCACTCCTCTTCGTCCCACGGTCCTCTCGGCAAGGATGTCTTCAACGTCTTTGTCAAACGATGTCACCATATTGGTTAGGGCGCGGCTTGACTCGACGCGCTCTGGATCTTCCTTGTCTTCATGGAACGGCTTGAGGAAGCTAACATGGAATACCGGATGGATCTTGAGTCTCGGTTGTAGCTCAAGTTTGTAGGACAATTTCTCCACTTTGGCAATGATGGGGAAATGTCCCTCGAACCTTCGGATGAGGCCTTTGTGTACTTTGCAGAAGGACTTGAATTGTTGCGGAAGGAGCTTCACCATGACCAAATCTCCCACCCGAAACTTTAACGGTCTTCTTTTTAAGTCCGCCCACTTCTTCATCTTGCGTTGGGCTTTGTCTAAGTAGGCCTTGGCAATGTCAAGCTTTTGTTTCCACACTTGGGCAGCATGGTATGCGGCGGGGCTGCTTCCTTTATACTCGGTTGCTATGGCCTGTGGTGTCAAAGGGTGTTGTCCGGTCACGAGCTCGAAGGGGCTGTGGCCCGTGGTCTCTGTTCGCTGCAGGTTGTAGCTGAACTGTGTGATGTCAAGGAACTTGGCCCAATCTTGTTTGTTGGCATCGACATAGTGCCTCAAGGAGAGCTCAAGAAGTGCATTCACCCTCTTGGTTTGGCCATCGGTTTGAGGATGAAAACTTGTTGAGTAATGCAAGTTGGAGCCCATCAACTTGAAGAGTTCTCTCCAAAACCTCCCGGTAAATCGTGGGTCTCAGCCACTGATAATGTTGCACAGTAGTCCCCAATACTTAACAACATTCTTGATGAACAACCGAGCGGCTTTCACGGCATTGCAATCTTTAGGAGCAGCAATGAAAGTCTCGTATTTCGAAAATCTGTCCACGACCACTAAAATAGAACCGCAACCCTCGGACCTTGGTAAGGCAGAGATGAAGTCCATGGAAATGCTTTCCCATGGGAGGCTCGGCGCGGGTAGGGGCTTTAGCAACCCCGCTGGTACCTTATGTTTGATCTTGTCTTATTGGCAAACGAGGCAAGTCTTGACATAAGCTTCAACATCATCCCACATCCTCGGCCAATAATAATGTTCTTCTAAGAGTGCCATGGTTCTTTCCATCCCCGGATGCCCGGCCCAATGCGAGTCATGACATTCTTTGAGAAGGTCATGCCTCAAATTATTCCATCTCGGCACGAAAATCCTGTTGCCCACCGTGTACAAGAGTCCCCCATCAACCTAATATCTCCTGGTCTTACCTTTGGCAGCAAGCTTCAACAGGTTCTAAGCTAGGCTGTCCCGTGTCATGCCTTCTCGGACCCGGTCCAGGACTGTCCCGTGTGCGGCACTGACATGGGCGAGCATGCCCTTGCAGCTGAGTGCATCAGCCATGGCATTGGTCTTGCCTGCTTGTATTCCATCCCATAATCAAATTCGGCTAAAAAGTCTTGCCACCGTGCTTGTTTTGGGCTTAGCTTCTTTTGATTCTGAAAATAACTAGTGGCAAAGTTGTCCATTTTAATCACGAACCTCTCTCCGAGCAAGTAATGACGCCACACCCTAAGGCGATAGATGATGGCCGTCATTTCCTTATCGTGGGTAGCAAAGCGGTGCTCCGTCTCATTGAGTTTTCGGGACTCAAAGGCAACGGGGTGCCTTTCTTGCATAAGAACCCCTCCAATAGTAAAGTCGGATGCATCAGCATGTACCTCAAATAGGAGCCCAAAATCAGGCAAACGTAGGATCGGTTCTTGTGCGACGGCCCGCTTCAGCTCATCAAAAACATCTTGACATGCCTTGTCCCAATGCCATTCGGTCTTTTTCCGCAGCAAGTTCATCAAGGGAGTGGCCTTGGCTGAGTACCCTTGAATGAATCTCCAATAATAATTGACTAGGCCTAAAAATGACCTAAGTTCACTCACCCCTTTCGGTACCTCCCAATCTTCAATGGCATGAATTTTTGAAGGATCCATGCTGATTTTCCCACGTCCTATCCGATGACCCAGAAAGGACACTTCTTCTTGAGCAAAAGAAGAGCCGGTTGTCTTTCAAAGCTTGGAAGACCTTCTTCAAATGCTCCAAGTGTTCTTCCAATGTTTCACTATACACCACGATATCATCGAGGTATACCACTATGAACTTATCTAGAAAAGGCTTGAAGATTTCGTTCATAAGGGTGAAAAATGTAGCAGGGGCGTTTGTTAACCCAAATGGCATGGCAAGGAATTTATAGGACCCATACTGTGTGACACACGTTGTCTTAGGCTCGTCCCCTACAGCAATTCTCACTTGCCAATAACCGAACCGGACCTCAGGTCCAGCTTGGAGAAGTAGCAGCCCTTCCCAAAACGGTCAAATAAATCAGCAACTAAAGGGATCGGATACCTGTTCTTCACGGTGACCTTGTTCAAGGCCCGGCAGTCGATGCACATTCTCAAGGTCCCATCGTGTTTCTTCTGAAACAAAACAGGAGCACCAAAGGGGGCCTTTGAAGGCCTCACAAACCCAGCATCCAATAGTTCTTTGAGCTGCTTCCGTAGCTCCTCAAGTTCGGGCGGGGCCATGTGGTAGGGACCCAAGGAGGGCGGCCTAGCGCCTGGCTCCAACTCGATGCGATGGTCAGCCTCCCTTCTAGGAAGAAGTTGTTTGGGCAATTCTGGTGGCATGACACCATGAAACTCCTCCAAAACTATGCGCACTTCGTTAGGCATCTCTGTAGGAACGGGACCCTCATCCCCCACTAAAGTGGCAATGAAAGTCTCTTGCTTCTTGCGGATTCCTTTCTTGAATTGCACGGCCGAGAGCAACTTGGCCTCCACCTTGGGCACGGCATAACTTTGCCAGTTTTGAGTAATCTCTATGACATTGTGTTAGCTTCCAATCAAGAATTGAAAGTCTAACCTTGTAGAAGAAGAGTTTAGATGAGGAGAGAAGTGAAAGGGGATGAGAAAATAGAGAAGGAGATGAGAAATAGAGTAAATTCCAAAAGGAATTTTAGATTTTATTCATTGAAGGATTGAATTACAAGCTTAGGGCCCTATTTGTACACATTCGGGTATATTGCATCAAGACAATCCCAAGCTAACCAAAACTAATAGATTTTCCCGCCTAAACTCTACAGTTTGACCCGGCTTGACCAAAAACAGCATTTGGCCCCAAAACCTACCCCAACCGACATTTAAAATCAAACATCTCAACCACAAAACACTAACCAACAATTACAACCAGAAATTACAATAAAATGCACGATTCATAACATTCTCTCTCCCTTAAGGAACTTCTTGTTCTCAAGGAGTAAAATTTGGGAATTGGCTCTTCAAGAATTTGCAATTTTCCCAAGTCACCAAGCTCTTGTTCAAGTTGTTCCATTGCAAAAGCACTTCCTGCACTGAATTCTGGTCCTGCTGCAGCGTTCTTCGACCCTTGACAGCCACGGGTTGCAGCAGCAACATACCATTTGATTCTGCTTCTAGTGGCTTCCGTGCAACATCAACTCCTTTTTTGACCTGCTTTTTAAGTAAAGAGACATGGAACACCAGGTGAACGTATGAATGTGAAGGTAAATCAAGCTTGTAGGAAACATTGCCGATCTTCTCCAAAATTTTGTATGGGCCAAAGTAACGTGCACTTAGCTTGACATTTCTTCTGACAGCCAACGAGGACTGTCTATAGGGTTGTAATTTTAGGTAGACCATGTCTCCAACTTCGAAAACTTTGTCTACCCTTTTTTTGTTAGCATAAAATTTCATTCGAGCACGAACTTGTTGTAAATTATCCTTCAGGAGCTGAATCATCTGTCTTCTCTGCAGAATCAAATCCCTTGCTGCTGATCTAGAACTACTTGGCTGTTGCAGCGACATTGAAGATGGAGGTGCATATCCATACAATGGGTGAAAGGGAGAAGTGCCAAGGGAAGTATGGAAATGAGTATTGAACCAATACTCCGCTAAAGAAAGCCATTGATTCCACTCTCGAGGCCGTGAAAAAACCATACTCCGAAGATATTGCTCGACACACTGATTGACTCGCTCTGTTTGTCCATCCAATTGGGGATGGTAAGACGAACTGAGTGCCAAAGTTGTGCCTAACAATTTGAACAGATCACGCCAAAAGTTGCTCGTAAAGATCTTGTCCCTATCCGAGACAATGGATTGGGGCAATCCGTGCAACTTATATATGTTGTCTAATAAGCTCTTAGCCAACCTTTCAGCTGTAATAGGTCGAATCAATGCTATAAAATGACTATATTTAGTGAAACAATCCACCACGACCCAAATTACTTCCCTACCATCGAACTTGGGAAGTCCTTTAATAAAATCCATACTAATGTTGATCCAAGCACCCTCCGGAATGGGAAGTGGCTGCAAGAGTCCTTGGTATCGATGATCCCCCAACTTGGTTTGTTGACACACCTCACAAGACTTCACAAATTCTGTTACAGATTTCTTCAAACCGTGCCAGCTAAAATATGCCTTAACTCTTTGATAAGTACCTTCAACCCCGGAATGACCACCCCAAGCTGAATCATGAGAAGCCTTCAATATCTGATCCCTCAAATCAGTCGAGGAACCAATGTAAATCTTGTTCTGCACATAGATAATGCCTCTCTGCACAATCACACCAGCTTCACTATCAACTTTGGCAGTACCTTTAATTGCTGCTGCAGCCACGCACTCTTGAGCAAATGTGTCCCCTTCATAAGATTTGTAGACTTCATCCATCCAAGAAGGTAAAACAATGGATAATGCTCCCAAAAAACCTTGCTCGTGGTCCTCAAACTTCCTTGACAAAGCATCGACAGCCAGGTTCTCTTTTCCTCTTTTGTACTCAATTGCATAGTCAAGACCAAGCAACTTCATCAACCCCTTCTTTTGAATTCGTGTCACTATCTTTTGCTCCAAAAGATGCTTGAGACTTTGATGATCCATTCGAATGATGAACCTATGACCATCCAAGTAATGCCTCCATTTCTCAATTGCAAGGAGGATTGCCAAATACTCTTTCTCATAAGTGGACATGGCTTGATGTCTAGGACTAAGGGCTTGACTCAAATAAGCAATTGGTCTTCCATTTTGTGAGAGAACATCCCCACAACCAGTCCCACTAGCATCTGTCTCCAAAATGAAGTCCTCCATAAAATTCGGCATAGCTCATACCGGGGTCTTACACATAGCAGACTTGAGGGCTTCAAAAGCTTCTTGTGCCTTGTCACTCCACTTGAATGCATCCTTCTTAAGCAGCTCGGTTAAGGGCTTTGCAATGGACCCATAACCCTTAATGAACTTTCTATAATAACCGGTCAACCCCAAGAACCCTCTCAATTGCTTCAATGTCATGGGAGTTGGCCAATCTTGCATAGCTTGCACCTTAGAAGGATCGGTAGAAACACCTTCATGAGAGATTATATGGCCCAAATATTCAAGCTTGGACTGAGCAAAAGTGCACTTTGATAGCTTGGCATAAAACCCGTTCTGCCGCATCACAATGAACACTCCTCAAATAAGGCTTGAAAATGTCGTTCATAGCTGCTTGGAAAGTGGCCGGAGCATTTGTTAAGCCGAAAGGCATCACAACGAACTCGAAATGCCCATGGTGAGTCTGAAAAGCGGTCTTGTATATGTCCGGCTTGAGAACTCTAATTTGATGATATCCCTATCTTAAGTCAAGCTTAGAGAAAAACCGTGCTCCATATAACTCATCGAGCAAGTCGTCAATAACAGGAATAGAAAATTTATCCTTCACTGTCAAAGAATTCAGTTGACGATAGTCGATGCACATTCGAGCCGTGCCATCCTTCTTCTTGACAAGAATCACGGGTGAAGCAAAAGGACTATGGCTTGGTCGAATGAAGCTCTTCTACAGCAGCTTATCAACCTGTTTTTCAATCTCTGATTTTTGGGCATGAGCATAGCGGTATGGCCTGATTTTCACCGGATCAGAATTAGCTCGAAGTGGTATGGCATGATCAACACTTCTTTGGGGAGGAAGGCTCTTTGGTGCCTCAAAGATATCATCAAACTCCTTGAGCAAACATGAACATCAGGCTGTATATCTTGCTGCAGATCTACATGTGAGATCCTGAATAATTGTCCCAACCATTGTATTTCATTCTTCTTGAAGCTACCATGTAAGCGTTTGCCATTAATCAACTTCAGTTGAGCTTCCTATGATGTGCCTTGCAAAGATACTTTGGTGCCATGAACCTCAAATGCCATGGTCATTTTATCAAAATCAAACACAACCGGGTTGAAGGTTCTCATCGAATCCACCCCGAGCACCATATCGCAACCTCCCAAGGGAAGAACTCTAAAATCAAAAGTGAATTGATGATTTTGCATAGACCATGGGAATGCTAGGAACTTGTTTTGAGTCGTTAAGGAGTTGCCATCAGCCACCATCACTGCTAAGGGGTGAGTCTTTGTCACTTCATGCTTGACCTTCTTAATCAACTTTGGATCAACGAAGCTATGTGTACTCCCACTATCAATAAGGATAATGATGGAATGTTTTCTAGCCCTGCCTCTGATTTTGATGGTATTATGAGCTCCACGACCGATCAATGCCTTCATTGATATCTTCACTTCATCATCACTTAATTCATCTTGTGAAGTAAAGCCTGAACTGTCATCTTCTGCATCAGATTGGTCACTGCCAGAATCAGCATCAGCACGAGATCCCCTTGCATACATTAGTGCTTGAGATTTGCACCTATGACTAGGCTGATATGGTTGATTACAACGAAAGCATAACCTCAATGAACTCTTGTCAACAGCTCGCTTAAAACTAGAACTGGAATTGCTTCTCTGCTGTGGCCTGAACTTGCTGCCTTGCTGCTCATTCTTGTCACGTAGTTGGACTTGAGTAGCTTCAATCAACTTTTCCTTGTTGTAAGCACTTGACAAAGTCTTAGGACCAATGGCTTTCACCATATTCTTGATCCTTGGCTTCAATCCACTCACAAAGCACGAAACATAATATAATTCAGCATTCTCGGGAGTTATGGACAAAACTAATAGCAAGTTAGCTCGTAAGTTCTCAAATCTGATCATATACTCTCTCACGGTTGAAGTTTGGGACAACTTATTAAAGCTATCCACAACATCCGTTGATTCACCTTCTCCATAACGTTCACACATTTCTTCTACGAATTGGCCCTAAGAAAGATTCGGTTTACTCTTCAACAAACTATAATACCAAACCTCATGGTCACCATGTAAATGAACTGCAGCCAGCTGGAGCTTTTCCTCATCAGGTATGTTATAATACAAAAAATACCGATCACATCTCCTTAGCCATGATTCTGGTTGTCTACCATCAAAAGGATCTATTTCCACTCTTGGCTGCCTGTAACTACCACTCCTACCACCTGATGTATTGTCATTACTCACTGATCTATGTTGGAAATGTCGACCAGGAGGTCTGTCAAGATGATCGTACTCATCAATTTCAACTCTGTGCTACATAACTGAATTCTGTTGCCCGACATTGTGACCTGCATTCAAGGCATTCATCCTGCAATGTACTTGTCCAGACGCATGATCCTGATTCTCAACATCAATTTCAGGTTGTACAGGTTGATTCTCAGCTGATCTAATGTGAATAGAAGGTCCTACATCTGGTTGCACTATCGGAGATTTTCCTCGAGTCCTCACCAGACCTTCAGGTCTGTCTGCATTGTCTTGCTGTTGATCAGTCTCAATCTGATGAAAAATCTGGCTAGCCGGCTTAAGGATCGCATTAACACTTGACTCTCCTTGCTTATTCACCTGATCTTGCAAGTGCACAAGCTTCTTGTCCATTTGCTGTAATCGTTCTTTCTTATTCGCATCCTTATCCAAAAGCATCTTCAACATTTGCTGAATGCTGTCATTTTACTGCTTAATGCCATCTAGATGCTGATCGAACTTAGCATTTAGCTGCTTGAACTTGTCATAAAGATTCCGGTGGTGATCAATTGATGCATCAGCACCAGAACCTGTAATTGCAGCAGCAAAATTCATATCCGAACCAAGTGCACTGGCACCTCCAGCTCCAGATCTTGTTCTTACACCTTCGGTCATGATTTTCTTTGATTTAGCCAGCCTCAATCAATCAATTGATTGCTTGAACCGGCTCTGATACCAATTGTTAGCTTTCAATCAAGAATTGAAAGTCTAGCCTTGTAGAAGAAGAGTTTAGATGAGGAGAGAAGTGAAAGGGGATGAGAAAATAGAGAAGGAGATGAGAAATAGAGTAAATTCCAAAAGGAATTTCAGATTTTTATTCATTAAATGATTGAATTACAAGCTTAGGGCCCTATTTGTACACATTCGGGTACATTGCATCAAGACAATCTGAAGCTAACCAAAACTAACAGATTTTCCCGCCTAAATTCTGTAGTTTGACTCGGCTAGACCAAAAACAGCATTTAGCGCCAAAACCTACCCCAAATGACATTTAAAATCAAACATCTCAACCACGAAACACTAACCAACAATTACAACCAGAAATTACAATAAAATGCACAATTCATAACACATTATCTCCTGGGAAGGACAATGGCTTTACCGTGACGAGAAAGTCCATCTCAAGTACCACCTTAAAATTGTCATGTTCACTACTGTCAAGTCTAAGGTGCCGTGCCAATCCCCCAGCTGGACGGGCACTGTGCGTGCCACCCCAAGAATCGGTTTGGAGGAAGCATTAACGGTCTTCATCCATCCCATCTCCTTTGTATAGCTCACATTGAGCCTAGCTGCCTCTTGTTCCGAAATGAAGTTATGTGTGGCACCGATGTTGACTAATGCCTTCGTCCCGACCCCATTCAATACGGCATTCATGAACATCAGTCCCTGTTTTTGGTACGAAACTCGTGCGCTTCCTGGCCCACCTCCTTGGGCACCTTTTTGGCGTTGAGGGCCTGCCTAGCTTGGGCACTCCTCTTTGCACTCGGGGCCGCCTGTGCCCCTGTCCGAGCCTCTGCACGTCCCAGCACCTTGGCCCCACGGTCCTGCGTCCCTAGCTCACTTTCAGGCTTGCTATCGGACCCGATCCCCTGGACATGCACCCTGGCACCCGGAGCTGTGTGCGCCCCTTTTGACATGGTCCCAAGGATACGCATGGCTCCCATGCCACCACCTTCGGTCCCTTGTTCTTAGGCTGCCACCAACGCATTGAAGGCCTTGCGTTGAGGGCACTCCCTGACGTAATGAGAGCCTCCCCATAGAAAACAGTCCCGGTTCTTGGGCTTGTCCTCTCGTCTCTTGCCCTTGTCTTTATGTGCAAAGGATTTGTGGGATTTCTCTCCCCCACTCTTTCCCTTGTTCCACTTGGAGTCTTTCTTCTTGGGGAACTCCTTTTTATACTTGATCAAGTTCTCCGCTTCAGCAATGGCACCTGCAAGGTCATTGACTCCCCTTCTTTTCAACTCCACTTCGGCCAAAGATTGTAGGCCATCCATGAAGTAGAAAAGTCGGATTGTCTCGGGCAACTGGGTTTGTTGTTGTTGCTGTTGTTGTTGATATAGAGGTTGACATAATTGCCTAAGGTTGGGAAGAAAAATCTAAAATATAGTTTAAATATTCCAAAAAAACCTTTGTAATTGGGTTTTATATTTTGATTCATTAGGAAAATTGATTGTTTTTGCAATGGGTTTTGTTGCTCTCTAAAAGATATTATGTCCTAGATATCTGATTTTGGTTTGAAATAACTTTATTTTTGAAGTAGATAGAACTAACCCATTTCTTTTTATGAAATTTAATAAAATATTTAGGTGTTTGAAATGTTGATCTACGTTGGTTGAAAAAAATAAGAATATCTTCAATATAAACAATGATAAAGTATGTGTATTAAGTAAAAGTATCATTCATAATATTTTGAAATTCGGAAGGGGCATTTTTGAGACTAAAAAGCATTAATTCCTTTCATAATGTTCGAATGTTACTATAGCTGTTCTATTTTATCGATTCTTTTCATGAATTTGAATTTGCTAGAAACCACTTTTTAGATCAAATTTTGAAAAGATTTTTTCATCATATAATCGACTAAGTAAATCTTTTTTTGCTTGAAATTGGATATCGGATCCACTGAAGAAATTATTGAGAGGCTTACAACTAACCACAAGCCTTGGGACTCCTCTTTCAAGTTCTTCTTGTTTATTTACATAGAAGGTAGAACAAGCCTGCTTTCTTATAGTATTCTATTAATCTTTTGTTCATTTGAATTGGTCTAGCTTTGTTGAAATATTTCTTTTATTGGAATCATTTTCAAAAGGTAGTTTGACTTTATGTTTCTTTCTTTCTGATGCCACCCCACCTCCTTTGGTAGATAGTTTGGTGGATGAATCATTGACAAATTGATCAGCATGAATGCAGCTGGAACAGAAATCTCAGATTAAAGAGTTGATGATGATATTGGCAACATCTAGGCAAGGAAGGAATGGCGGCAAGGAAGACCTATGGGTATGGAGACACGGCACATAGATGAGAACGCAACAGAGATATAGTTTGAGTTAGATTAGGATAAGTATTAACTTTAGATTTAAATCTTTTAGTGTTTGTGCTTATCTTTACTATTTTAATTATCTCCTAGTGCTTTAGTTCAAAGCAATTATGTAAATACCTTAAAATTAAGTAACAAAACATAGAGGACTAATACTAGTCTTGACAAAAAAGCACGAGGCGGCACTTTAAGCACGAGGTGGCATTTGAAACAGGTGGATTAGTAGGAGGTGGCACCTGAAGCTGGTGAACCATAAGCATAAGGTGGCGTTTGATGCATGTAAACTAAGCATGAGGTGGCAACCGAGGCAAGAGGTGAAAACACCTAAATAGGAGGTGTCAACCACCAGCAAAGGGCGGCAGCCAACATGCATGAGGTGGTATAAGATCCACCAACCTAAGTTTTCTTCCCTTCCCAGTAGATTTCCTTAGGTTTAATGAACCCTCAAGTATAAATAGGGGGTGAAGTTTAACTAGTTCAAACCAATTCCAAAAAAAAAAAAAAAAAAAAAAAAGGATAACAAGAAGAAAAAAATCAGAAGTATTTGGATGTGTGGAAACATCTCAACAAAAAGTAACAACAAGGTAAGTAAATTATCATCAATCTCTTGTAATTAAGCTTTACTTTTGCATCTACTGTATTTATTCAAAATTCAGCTGGAGTAGTTAGTTTGCTTATAATCTACGAATGTGTTTAGAATGTAAAAATGTTGTTTGCATAATATTTAAAGAAAAACTTTGCTGGGGCAAGAGATTGAATTAGTGGTAAATAAAAATGAGTTTTAAGCTTTGTTTCGATAAAATTAGGCAAATGACCTACTTGGTGTAACCTAAAATAAATTTCGTATGAATTTTCACTAATTTCATAAAATAGGGTTTCTGATGTTGAAAGATGCTGGTTTAGACAAAACTCTGTGAGTTTTGAAAGTGTGTTACTTGAAATTTGAGACAATGTTTAAAATGAAGAGTCTTATATCTGTTGACTTGAATGCATATAAAAATATCCATGGTGTGTTAAGAGCTGTTTTTGAAGTGATAGTAGAACATGTTGCATACATCGATAGAAAGATTGACTACCTAACTTAAGTGTTAGGGGAGGTGTTGATGTGCACAGTGGTGTTAAATGCTCCGGAATAATAATTTGACCATGTATGTAGTGTGAAAGTCAACCGACTCAAATTAGATGGCTACCCTCCTTTTCAAATCATTTGATTGAGAAATTATTTGTACAAAAAGATAGAATGAGTTTTTTGTTTACCATGGTTAAATTGGATTTTGTGGCTGATAATGATTTGCTTATTGGGATTTTAGCTCATTTGTTTTGTGCTTTTTTTAAATGCTCTAGGTACTACTTGAAGACGGACCATGGGACGCTAGATAGACTTACACAAATTTTAGGAATTTTATACTGAAAGAGACGTAGTTTTCTTTTCTTTTGTACAAGAATATATGTAGTTTCTTTTGTTTAGACTATACTAGTCATAATGTAAGTTACCATATATATAAAATTTCATGATATTTCAATCAAGACTAAAAATTTTATTACTTTAGCTAAGTTTAAAAAGCCTCGTATGTTCTAAACAGGCCTACGGCGTGTAACCCTCAATTCTAGAGGACTTGGGGTGTTACAAATTAGCTCCTTTATATATACAGGAGTAATTTAGGGTGTTTTCCATTTCAATTTTCTGATTTTATATCCTATTTTAACCTTTAATATGCCAGATATCTAAAATTTTGCAAGTTGAGTAAAGAATCTGCTCAGTCTTGTCTTCTCTTTTTGTGTTTTGTTGGGGCTGATTTTGTATCAACCAATATCAATTCATGAAACCTTTGAGTTCTTTGAATGTCACCAGGAAAGCAAGAAAATTTTTTGGCAAATGTTGAATATACTAAATTTTTAACATAGTTACTGAAAGAGGTTTTCTTTGTTTAGTTAGAAAAATATGTTATAGTAGAGATTTTGAAAAATACTGGGTTGATTGAGGAGGCAAACTATTCTGGAATCTTTGGTTGAGTGATCGAGAAGAAGCAGGAGGCCGTATTGAAAGAGGATTTGGAGATTTTGATGCTGTTATTGAATAGGATACCCAAGGAAAACCATCAGTAAGGATTGAGAAAGGTTTTTGTTTTTGAATTTTGATTGAGGGCATGTTGAATGGGGCCCCAAAGTTATGGCATATTTTTCTGAGGACTGAAACCCGTTTCCTTTATCCTTCGACACTATTCTGAAATCGATGAATCGTGTCCTTGAAGAAATTCTCTTGTAAGAAAATCTGGAAGTGAATTATCTTGACCTTTAACAAAATCAATTTCAAAATCAAAGACTGATAACATTGCTTGCCATCTGGCAAATATTTGTTTTGAAACCAAATTTTTTACATCTTTTTATAATTTTTTGTGATAATATTTCATTATGTAATTTTTTTTAAATTCATTTTCTTCTTTCTGAAGTTCATTTGTTGAAGTGGATATTTTTTGAATATTTGTTCAAGAGTGAAGGTTAGTTTTGGTGTAATTAGTTCCTATTCTTTGAATATTATTTCTTTTAATTTTAGTAAACATTCTTTTGCTTAAATTTTGTCATCAATTTTCACTACAAAATCAAGTAGAGATTCTATTTTTTGACTTTGTTAATACATTTACTATGTTTTATTTGCATGGACATAAACCATGAGGATGATAATGTTGATAATTGTTGAATATTGAATATAATATCTTCACTTTCTAATTCGGAAAGTAATAAATTTTTCATTTGTGTTTGAAGTCTTCATCTTGAGTGTTGTTTATTTTTTGCTTTAGTTTGCAATTTTTTTGATAATGTCCTGATCTCTTACATTTATAGCATGTTAGAGTTCGATTAATTTTTTTTTTTTTTACAAATTTTTGTTTCTCATAATATTAAGAGGGTGGTGGTTGTTTGTACTTATATTTTCTCCACTTTCTATAATTGCATGGAAAATACTGCTTATTATGTCTTTTAGAAGGGTTTTGAAATCGTGAATACCATATTGACTGCAAAAAGACCCTAACTCTCTTCTTGTTTGTGATTATTTGATACTATTTCGTTAATACCATATGTAATGGTTTGCCACGGAATGGTCAAGCTATAACTATGTTGTCATTGTTTGGTCATTATTGTTGTTGCTAATAATTTTGGAAGTCAAGTGATAAATCGTTCTTTCCAAAATGTTTGATTTCCAACTTTTTGTCTTAAAACATATGTGAAAAGCACATCTTTGAACCAACGAAAATCTTGAAGTGAGGGACATCAAACTTTGATAAGAAATTTTTGTTGATTCAATTTCTTCAGTTGGATTTCCATTGAAGAATAATGATATTGACCATACAATAGTTTTCATTGCATCTTCTACTTCAATCTCTGAACATGGAGAATTAACATCTTTTGGATCTACATATATTCGTTCAATAGGAGTATTATTGATTATTGCATTCATCTCAACTTCGGTTAGGATATTCACCAGTATTTGAGTTGTTTAGAAAATCCAGCAATAATAGCTTTCGCACAATTTTTATTTGAATGATTATTAGATTCATAGGCACTTGGGGCCATTGCCATATGGTGTAACGTGTTGAGAATCACATATTCAGATTTGCCATCTATGTTCCATTCACAAAAGATTTGTGCTAAATTTGATAGGAATTTGATGTATTTCTTCATATTGTACATCAAATGGAGTGGGACTTAGATAATGGGCCCTTGTGGGATTATTTTTCCATCAAATTGTTCTTCTATGTTTTGAATTCTAGCTTCATCAAATGTAAATGTTTCTTCATCTGTAATTGTTTCATCTTTTTTAGTAATAGTTTGAATAAAAAGTTTTTGTGTAGAAGAAAGTATTTCTAATAGTTTATCAATTTTATTTAACAAATCATATTATTAGAGTTTTATTTGATGTCTTTCTTTTTGATGAAGATCGAACGGTTGGAATAAGGGTTGTCGTATTTGGCTTAAAAAAGGGCTTAATTGAGATTCTAAAGATCTTTCCTTATGTGTAACAGAATACAACGGGATGTACGAGGACGATTGTTTTTGTTCATCATTTCTGTTTAATATTTGATTATGAGTTGTATTCAATTTTTGAAATTGTTTTAAGACTTGAAGCTTGAAAATTTATTTGTTCATAAACTTTGTTTATGTCTTTTATTGTAGGTGTTTATGATTCACTATCATCTCTACTCCTGCGTAAAGGAGTAGCAAGAAGGTCTTGATTTTAACCTTTAATATTAAATTCTTTGTGGTAGCATGGACAGATTGGATAATTTGTGCATCTGTTGTAAGCCATTTGGTTGTTGGAGTTGTCTTAACATTTGGGTGAAAGGGTTTGGAATTCGATGCCTTCAGGTGTAAGTTAAAAATCAGGTAAAGAAAGGAATATTAAATTTTAGTCCATTTAATTCTTCATAATATATTTCTTTTATTTCTTGAATTTTTCTTTACTGGATGTTCGGAAATAGGGTTTCGGGTTTTTCCTTGTTATGTTCTGATTCAAAATCATTACATGAAAATTCTTTATTTATTTTGAACTCTAATACTTAGGTCTCTCCAAGAGGAGATTGTTTAAGACATTTAGGATTAAGTTGGCTTCCTAAATGTCTAGAATAGATTATATAAATAAGGGCATAGCTCCTTCTATTTTCCTCTATTTTAATATTTTGGCATACTGTTATCCAAAGTCGAGGCGTTTAAATTTGTTGGATCATGAAGATCAACTGAATTTGGATAACGATTGAAATAAAATGGTCCATTGTGTAAATTAGTTTTTACAACAGCTAACATAGAATCTTCAAATATTAAAAAGGTTGAATCTCTTAAGGCTAACATAACAGGTTGATCAAGACCAATTATTGATAATGGTTTCATTGCGACTTGAACTAAACCATAATGTACATAAAGAAAACCTTTTGAAATATGCTTTAGAATACACATGAGAAAGTCATTTTGATATCAAAACCACCTATTTGATAAATTGATAAAAAATTTTCATTAGAAATAACTCCAGTTGACAAAGTCTTTGGAATTTGAAATAGTTTGTGATACTTCCTTTGAATTTACTGTACTAGAAGTATTTGAACTACTTCAAGTTTGTTCTGAAAGAATGTTCAGATGTTTGAAATGTTGATCTATATTGTCCGAAAAAATAAGAATATCATCAATACAAAAGATGGTAAAGTCTATGTATTGAGTAAAAATATCATTCGTAATATTTTGGAATTCAGAATGGGCATTTTTGAGACGAAAATATACAACCCTTTCCATGAATTTGAATTTGTTTGAAACCACTAAAGAGCTTTATTGAGAGACTTATAATTAATCACAAGCGTTGGGACTCCGGTTTCTAGTTCTGCTTGTTTATTTACAAAGAAGGCAGAATAGCTCTAAGGAAATTTTGATGGCTGGATTAATTTTTTGTTAAAAGTATTTGAATTTCATTCTTACAGTATTCTAGTAATTCCTTGTTCATTTAAAATGGTCAAGCTTTAGTTGGAATATTTCTTTAATTGAAATCTTTTTCATAGGGTAGTGTGACTTTATGCTTATTTCTTTTCCAAAAAGCATTAGGAAGATCAGAGCATACTTTATTGGTTATTTTATTTGTTAAACTATGAATCTTTTCTAGAATATGAGGTAATGTTAATTGGTTTTCAATTCTTTGAAGTTCTATTTCTTTTTTGAAGATGTTGATTATGAGTTTTTTTTTTTTTTTTTTAAATTTTGAATTAGATTTATTTATTTAATTGGAGGAGGTGCAATTCTCTTTGCAAAATGGGGATAACAATTTGAAATACTAATTGTGTGCTCATAATATTTGTGTGAACTTCTTCCTTGTTGATGGAGAATGGATATATTTAAGTTATATAGAGAGTTCCAGATATGATTTGTTGTTGGAGATCTTTTACTAGAATAAATAGTGCTTTGAAACAAATTCCATTATTGCATATATATGAATTAGATTTTTTTATACTGTATTTTCCTTATGGAGCCACTTGCTGTGTAAAGAATTTTTGTAGTTTTCTCATAGTATTTTGATGGAATAAATTTTCTTGAATACAATTGAGGTCAGCTTCAGAATCCAAAAGAGCCGAAGTTTGAATCTTATAGATTTTTGAAATATGAAGGTTTATGTGGATATGCTATTTTTGATAGTCTATCCTTTCTACTATTTGGAGATATTTTTCATTTGATGCAGTGAATTTGCTATGGTCCAACATGGGCATTTGGGGCTTTTTCTTGAATAAAGATCCTAATTTTGATTCCAATAATGATAGTTTAGTTTCTAACTCATAGTCCTCTTATTATTGTAATAATGTTTCATTTTGTAACTGTTTAACTTGTATTTTAATTCATTTACTTCTTTTTGAAATTTTCCTGTTGAAACTTTTTTAATTATACTTGGGGTAAGATATTTTTTGAATATTTGTTCAAGAGTGAAGGTTGATTTTGGTGCAAATAGTTCATGTTTTTTGAATATTATTTCTTTTAATTTTAATAATTATTGTTTTCTTATATTTACAAGGACCTAAATCATGGCTTGGTCAGGATAATGATGCTTCATCCTCATAAGATTCTTTATATTGAATACACTATCTTCACTTTCTGATTTAGAAACTAATAAATTCTACATTTGTCTTTTGAGTTCTCCATCTTGAATGTTGTTTATTTTTTGCTTTAAATTACAATCTTTTTTATAATGTCCTGGTTTCTTACATTTATAGCATATTTGAGTTTGATTTGCTTTTCTTTTTACATATTTTTATTTTTTATAATACTGTTTACTAGGTCTTTTAGGAGGGAGTTTGAAATCTTGAATACCACCATATTGACTACAATAAGATCCTAATTCCCTTCTTGTTTGTGATTTTTTGAGACTATTTCAAATAATTGTTGCATCATGTAGATCAACTTAAAGTTTGGATAATAATTGAAATAAATTGGTCCTTTGCATAAATTAGTTTGTACAATAGCTAACAAAGAATCCTCAAATTTCAAAAAGGTTAAATCTTATAAGGCTAACATAATAGGTTGATCACGAGCAATTCTTGATAATGGTTTATTTGCGAATTGAACTAAACCATAATGTATGTAAAAAAAACCTTTTGAAATATGTTTGTGAATACACAAGTCTGAAAGAAGTGGTAAAGTTTTATTTTCTTGGTCTATAGTCATTAACTGTTTATGGATTTTACATGAGAAAGCCACTTGGATATCGAAATTACCTATTTGATAAATTTATTCAAAATTTTCATTTGAAATACTTTCAATTCAGAAAAGTCTTTGCAATTTGAAATAGTTTTTAAAGCTTCCTTTGAATTCACTATCCAAGAAGTATTTGGACTACTTCCAGGTTGTTTTGAAATAATGTTTAAATGTTTGAAATGTTGATCTATGTTGTTTGCAAAAACAAGAATATCATTAATATAAACAACGATAAAGTCTATGTACTGAGTAAAAATATCATTCGTAATGTTTTGGAGTTCATAAGAGCATTTTTAAGATCAAAAGGCATTACATTCCATTCATAATGTTCGAATGGAACTATAAATGTTGTTTTATATCAATCATTTTCATGAATTTGAATTTGATAGTAGCCACTTATTAGATCAAATTTTAAAAAGATATTTGCATCATATAATTTATTAAGTAAATCCTTTTCGTATGGAATTGGATAATGGATCCACTGAAGGACTTTATTGAGAGGTTTATAAATAATCACAAGCCTTGGGACTCCTCTTTCAAGTTCCGCTTGTTCATTTACATACAAGACAGAATAGCTCCAAGGAGATTTTGATGGCCGGATAAATTCTTTGTTTAAAAGTGTTTGAATTTCTTTCGTATAGTATTATAATAATTCCTTGTTCATTTAAATTGGTCCGACTTTGGTTGGACTATTTCTTTCACTGAAATCCTTTTCATAAGGTACTATTACTATGTGCTTCTTTCTTTCTCAACAGCATTAGGATGGTCTTCGTTGGTTATTTTATTTGTTAAACTGTGAATCCTTTCTTGAATATGAGTTAATGTGAGTTGTTCTTCAATTCTTTGAAAAAATCACTACTACATAATAGGGCTACGGCAACAGTTTTTGAACCGTTTAATACGCCACCATTGTCATAGCCCATAGCAATGGTGTTGAGGACAATAGCAATGGAATACGAACTGCTACAGTAGAGCTATCAATACAACGGTTTTTAACTTCCATATGACAAAGGTTATATTTATTTAAGGCAACAGTTTTTTCAATAGAAATGCCTATAGCAATGGTTTTTTATGAAATAACATCAGTTTTTAGGTACTTGTTGTAGCTGTTTTTTCAATAATGGCAACAATTGTTATGGTTAGTTATGTTTATTGCAATGGTTTTCTCGTAGACTATAGCTGTCTTGGATACCTTTTACAATAATTTTTTTCCCTATGGCAATGCTTTTTTAGTATTAAACACAATAGTTTGAAAAATCTATTACAACATTTTTTTTCCCCTATAGCAACGATTTCTCAGCAAATAAGCTAGCAATTTGGAAAACCTATTGCAACAATTTATTACCTATAAGAACCGTTCGATATATGTTTATAATCCTGCATTGCAAAAAAATTCATGGTACTGTACACCAGTTTCAAACAACAAATATGGCAAGCTTGATTTTCCAAATAAGAAATATCCAACTTCATTCATTGACAACAAAATTAATAAGTACTAATTCTCAACAAAATAACATCCATCAAGTCCAATATAAAGCCAATTAGTTTAACATTGCAACCTAACAAAGCACAAAATAGCCTAACACACTCCATTGTTACTTACAAAAGTACTAACGACCTAATTTTTGAGGTTACAAAATAGTCAGAAAACATCATCTTCATCATCACCTTCATCATCACCATCAGCATCATCTACCTCCGATGAAAAAATATTAAACCACGAGTACAAAGTTAAGAGCAACATTTAGTAAATGACACGTTCCGTCTTTACATTGACAAAAAGATAATATTAACCAATAAAGTCCAACACAAAACCCAATTTAAAAAACATAATTATCCACCGAGGCAAAACATAACATTGTACAAAATTAAATTGTCATTGACAAATGTATGCACCACATAAAATATGGGGGCCCCAAGTGTTTACTACGAACCCCACAACACTTTGTCACCTCAACAGCCAATGCAACTGCCATCACTGATACTTCATCGACCAAAAACTGCTACTACCAACCCTAACTCCCCTCCCTTCACATTAATGCCCAAGAATACCATGAGACCTTCACTGCATGCAATAAAAATGAAACGAAACACAAAAGGTAGTTCAAAATATAACAAATGTATACAAAGTTAACTCCCCTCCCCTCTCCTCACATAAAAGCATTTACTAACAAATATTTTAGAGGGCCCCTAACCTGAGAGGAAAAGAGGCAAATAGGCATACAAACATGAGGCATAAAGTATTAAAGCACAAAAGCATAAGAGCATAAGAGTAAGAGCAGTAAGAACAAGAGCAAGAATAGCAGCCTAAAACAAACATAAAATAAGCAAGAAGTAGCAATAGGCGATGGGCGCTATGACAACAAACATTTTGCGTAAAGCACGATGAAAAAGAAAAAGAAACTACAATTAATGGAATAACCAAGCCTCATACCTCCATTTACTTGTCCTTGACCTGTGGGGACAAGTATGGATTACTCAAAATTACGATGGGAAGCATATATGCAAACAATTATTGCTCAATAGTATGCCATAGACGAGTATGCTTTTAGAATTTGTGGCATAGGCACCCTCTTTCCTTGACTTCATGACCAATTATCTAGTTTTTTCTAGCACTCACCCAATATACAACCTTTAAGTTCTTCTGTAAATGTATTGTCTCATTTCAACCTCATTCAATGCTCATGGTTGATCCTTAGAATTCTGCAGTAACTCTCACTGATACGAAGGACAAAGAACTCAAGGATACTATCATGCAGTCAACTGGTCTGTTTATTGCATACATGTTGGATTACTATCAGGAATTGATGGCGTTTCTCTTTTTCAGAAAAAGTGGAATGTTATGAGCAGATGCATTAGTAAGTAGTATTGATCTTTGGTATAACCTCACCATGCTAGAATGGATACGCAGTGTGGCATACACAAGTCAAATGTTAAATGCCACAGAAATTAATTTAGTAACGGTAACTAATAAAAAGAACAGAATCAAATATTATAATTTGCTTGTTATTTGAAATAGAGTTAATATGATAATCATGAGCATGAGTGTATACTCTTCAACATCTAGCAACAAGTTTATTGTCATGGCTTGTAACCACAGGTGAACGCAAAGTTACCGTATCATAAAAAATATCACAAAATCTCAAGCCACATGACCCTAAGAGGGGGAGAAGCAAAAACATAAATTGAAGAAATACACCTGATTCTGTTGAGAGATTCTGGCACCAGATGAAGAAGCACCATTTTTATTAAGAGCACTACCAGCATCGCCAGGTGACTCAACTAATCCTTGTAGTACTTCAGGTCCAAGATTACTTAAGCCTGGGACAATGGCTCCAAGCTTTGATATAAGTTCCCTCAAAACTTCTTTTGCAACTTCAGCTTTGAGTTCTGCTTCAATAGCATCCATAATGTTAGATGGAACTTGCATGTCACCCATTTTTGCCTTTCCTTTCACATCCTTTAGACAAACACCCCTCCCATGGAGATGCAGTTGACCAGGATGTTCATCAGGCATAATCTCAGCAAAGGCATCCCTATTCTGGGCGTTTGCACCATCCTCCACATTAATCTTGTCTTGTTGTGACTGAACTTCACCCTACATAAGTGTACAAATCAATGAAGAATCAAACAAAGTAAGATATCAGTCATTAACTTATTAATAAATCAACTTACAATTTTAGCGAGGTACTCCCTCCATCATCTTTGTATACTTTACCGGGTCTTCTTTTGCTCGTCAGGACGAACATTTCTGCCCATGAAGGAGGTTGCTCATCTAGATCAACTTGTTGCTACAAGTGACACCCAATAAGTGTAAATAAAATCTTAGTGTTTTGTAATTCTAAGAGCGGCCAAAGATGGATATAACACTTAGAGAGCTCTTTTCCCAATCCAAAACTTATACGTGCGAAGCTTTTCTCCCAGCTGTGTGCCTGTATTTCTGACTAAGCGAATTACGCCTGTTGATTGCAGTCACGTTCTATAAAACACACATAATAAAGCATATCATAAATACAATTACAATAAATATATAGTGAAAATATATTCTTTTAATCTATTATAAATACCTGGGCTACCTAGGTATTCCATCGCCTAAAGAGAGCTCTTATTTGATAATCAGGGATAACTCCTCTAGGGCGATTAGCCCACCTGGTTGCATCGTCCTCATACTTGTCAAAATGATCTTGCTTCAGGTCATGTTTGTATGACCTCCATGCAGAATTCACTTAGTGTAACACCCACTTGCAACCCTATGGTGGAATCTCATACTTTTCTGCAAAATTAATATGGTGTGTCAAGACAAGTATTTGTAAATTAAGATATTAAATAATTAAAAATTGTACCTCTACATAGTCCAATATAGGTTGATTGGGTACTTTATTCCAATGGGTATGATTCAACAGGCAAATACAAGGATCTTGGCCAAACATTCCTAAGAAGCTACTAAATTCATCAGCAATTTATCTAATGGACCAACAACTTGGTTATATCCATTCATAAATATGAGAACTCTATCAGCTAAAGATCGAGCATGGACATGTTTCATTTTAGTAGGCCCTCTATGCTTCTTGACATGAGATGAGGGAGCTAAATATACAGTCAAAAAATATTATTGAACAAGGCATTTAACACTTTAGTTAATTTACAATTTTTTGATTTAATCAAAACATGCACCTTTACCATTTTGAGGATTGCCTTAGCTATCCTCAAAAGACATATTTCATTGATTCTGTAGGGATCCTTAGTCTCGTCTTTCGGAAGCTTAACTTAGCTGATTTTCAAGTTCTTGAGATTTTTTACCTTGATGAGATTTATGCTCTTGATGTGAAGAGGCTTGGCTTGGTTGATTTCCAGCTTCATGTGATCTTTGACTCTAATGAGTTCCTTTTGTTTTTCGTTCAGACACTTGACTTTGGAAACTTTTGCTAGCTTGAGCTTCAGCAAAGAGATTCCTCCTCACTGTTGATTAAAGCTCTTGTGCTTTAAGATTTGTTTCTTCATTTTCATAACTAAAATCATCATTTCCACGACCATAAAAATCATTTTCAAAATTGAAATCATCATTTTCAGCATTGTGTTATTCATTTTCAACAGCAAAATCATCCTCAACTTCGACCATTTCTAAAGCTTTAAGTTTTTCATTTCTTTGTTATCTCATTAACCTTTGTTCTTGTTGCTTTTTCCTCAGTAGTGTGGCTATAATTCCAGCAAACTTGGCTTCTCATTTTTGTTTCATCTTTGGGGTCTGTTTCTTTCTCCATTGAGTGTGGTTTTTTCGGTCATTATTTCAAACCTAAAAATTCAAGTATAATGCATCGAAAACATTAGAATTTCGACTTGCAAATTTATTTCAAGCACGAGGAGAAAGAGAAGATGACATCAAGTAAAATCAAAAACTAAAACTTTTAAAAATATCAATTTACAAAAAATATTGAAAATGCAATTAACACACTAATCAAAGTAGATGGAAGCATTAAACATAGACCCAATCAGTGTCATCATGATCTGATTCATCATCAGAGTCATTGTAATATGAGCCATTATAATCTGAGTCATCTTCTTCCTTTTCCTCATCCTCTTCCTCATCTTCCTCGACTTTTCCACCTTCATCGTGTCTGTTGTCTAAAATATTGGATGTTATCTCAATGATGGTTCTAGGCGTGTCATTTCTAGCCTAACTAACATCACAATCTCCAATTGTTACAAGATTAAAATTGTCTAAATCACATCCAAGAGTATCACCCAACATATGAATATTTGTGTTCGGTTCTTGCTCCATATTAATTCTTCTAGAAACCCTTCTAATAAAAAAATGAACACCTTCTTCAATCGGGTCTTCCACGTAATAAACTTGATTTACATGAGACGCAAGAGCAAAAGGCTCATCTCTACACCGCAACCTCTTAGAATTGACACGAATAAGCCCGTATTCATCATTTTCTATATGAAACCAGTCACACCTAAATAATACAATGCTAAATTGAGCGTAATAATCAATTTCAATGATCTCTTGTATTGTTCCATAATAGGTCACACTATCATCAATAGGATTACAATATTAGAGCTTATAAAAGTTGAGGTCAAAGCAATGAGACTGACTTCACTAGTTTATATTTTGCGTCTTGCATCATGCCCTGCAATTTGGAACCCACACCAATTGTAGTAGCAAGCACAATTGTTCTATTAACAATTCTAATTCAATGGATCATGTATTTGCTGCAGAACAGGATCAGATTGTAGCTCACAACTAAGAAACAAGATTCTAATCACAGTTGGAAGCTAAATTCAAGCTCTGATACCAATTATTATGATTTAAGCTCAAAATTGGATCATAACCTATGGTTTTAAGAGATTTATACTAGAAAACTATAGATTGAGATGAGTAATCAAGAGAATTTTAAGAGAAGTCAGAGAGTGATATGAGATTGTAAGGGAATTAAAAGAAATCAAGAGAGATTGAAGAGAATTAAGAAGTGAAGTGAAGACATTTGATACAAATATTTGGTAGAAGCCTAGAGAGAATTGGGAGATAAAGAAAGAGAAATCAATTCATCATTCCACACATCCAAGTTTACAAGATTAGATCTTACTTATACTAACTAAGGACTAGAGCAATTACATTGAACTTGGACACAACGCTTAACCGCCTCTTCACCACTACATTGACCACTACAAGACCATTGTTGTTGACTTATACTATTGACTTATTACTAATTACTCCGCTATACTTGGAATCATGACACCATTATGCCTTGGCAAGTGATAATAATGGAAGTGAATAATGATAATGGCAAAATAGCAGGACAACCAAAAGTTAGGGGTAAGAGTGATTGGGAAAAGGCGATTAGATCCTGTCAAAACCGAGGGTCAGGTCTATGTGTGTTGGTAACTTACAAACAACTAGAAGCTCATTTTCAAGAGCAAAAAGAGCTACTCTGTACAGGAATTACAGTAGAGGAGCACGTTGGTCCTGCATAAGAAAGATTTATTCCTTGATATTCAGGTTGTGGGCTGAAATCCTTGGTATAAAGCTGCTAAATCTGGAGCAAGAAATGCACTTCTATAAATTGCAAGCTTTGGTCTGCACCATTGGTTACAAGAGGGACATCAGCATTTGGAAGAGGATATCATTGAGTGTATTCTTGCCCATAATAGATGTAAGTGTTCTTCATTTCATGGGAAGGTTGTGTTCACATTCAGGATATAAAATCAAGGTGGTCACCGTGGAAGGTCTTCAATTCATGTCTTGGGCTACTAAGACATCCAAGTTGATTTGGATAGGACTGAAGGATATCATTGATGTTGGCAATTCCATGAAGAATTGGGTCAATGCAGACTGGGAATATGAGCTGCAATGTTATTTATGCCCATTTTAAGGCAAACTCCAATGAACTTAAGGCAAACCCAAATGAACTTAAGCCATAGCAAACAAAAATCGAGAAGTTATTTATGCCAATTTTAAGTTATTCACCATGAAAATATGTACGAAAATAAATTAAGGCGAACTCAAATGAACTTAAACCATAACACACAAAAATTATAAAGCTATTCAAGTCAATTTTAGGTTATTTACCATGAAAATACACACAAAATCAAATTAGGGCAAACTCAAATGATCATAAGCCACAACACACAAAAACGGAGAAGCTATTTGTATCCATTTCAAGTTATTTACCATGAAAATATGCATGAAATCAAATTAAGCCAACTCAAATGAACTTAAACCACAGCACACAAAAATTACAAAGCTATTCATGTCAATTTTAGGTTATTTATCATGCAAATACAAACAAAATCAAATTAGGGCAAACTCAAATGAACTTAAGCCGCAATACACAAAAATGAAGAAGCTACTTATGTCTATTTTAAGTTATTTACCATGAAAATATGCACGAAATCAAATTAAGGTCAACTCAAATGAACTTAAACCACAACACACGAAAATTACAAAGCTATCCACGTCAATTTTAGGTTGTTACCATGAAAATACACACAAAATCAAGTTAGGGCAAACTCAAATGAACTTAAGCTGCAACACACAAAAATGGAGAAGCTATTTATGTCCATTTTAAGTAATTTACCACAAAAATATGCACGCAATCAAATCAGGGTAAACTCAAATGAACTTAAACTTAACACACAAAAATTACAAAGCTATTCATGTCAATTTTAGGTTATTTACCATGAAAATACACACGAAATTAGATTAGGGCAAACTCAAATGAACTAAAGCCATAACTCGCAAAAATAGAGAAACTATTTATGTCAATTTTTAGTTATTTGCCATGAAAATATGCAAGAAATTGGATTAAGGTAAACTCAAATGAACTTGATCCGCAACACTTGAAAATGGAGAAGATATTAAGTTATTTACTGTAAAATTGGAGAACGAAGAAGTGAGAGGAACGAAAATGGGGCACAGCAATGAGGAGGAGCATGAAAATTATTTAAAATCTTCTTTTAACTGGACCTATGAGTTGCAGTGAGCGAGACTTTTCACTTTTTCTTAACAATCTTTTTTATCATATTTTTTTGTTATTTAAAATTATGGTGGGAAAAGTTTGTAAATTTGGTGGCATGTTAATAAAATTTCCTTTATCCCCCTACTGCTTCTTTGCAATGTAATTTACAATGGGTAAAATCTCATAACTAACAACAAACAACAAATATTGTCATAAATAATGCATGTTTTCATAATTAATTCCTAATAACTTATATTTTTCGCCACAATTGCCATACCATTTACGATGATTTTTTCCATCCGTCTTAATCCGTTGTCCTAAATAAGTATCAAATCGAATTAACCACCAGGTACCGAATGAGTCAAATGTTAAACCACTCAACTCATACTCGTTTATTAGTTACATACGTATTATTTTGTACCCAATTGAACTTCAATTAAGGTACAGATTGAAGAGATAATAGTTCAAATAGAAAAGTGTACCAAAAATATTTTACAAACAAATTTTTTTAAAAAAAAGAGCATCTAACTTTTAGAAAATTTTAAAATTGGCATTGTGACATTATATAACGGTTGTAAATCATTGCAATATGTGTCATTTAAAAAACCGTTACAACAAACCATTGTCGTTTGTAATTGTGCTCAACAGTTACTTTTTTGTCACAAAAAATGTTACCTTAGACATCCTTATGCAACAGTTTTTGGACCGTTGCATAAATTTAGCTTTTGCAACGATTTTAGAACCGTTGCAAAACAACCGTTGCAGTAGGCCTATTTTGTAGTAATGACTATGGCCTTTTGAAGATGTTGAATATGAGTTTTTTAAGACTATTTCATAAATTTTGTTCTTCGTGAAGTTCTAGAGCATCTTTTGACAAGCAAAAATAGTTGACCTTATGCAATGGTTTGCCAACCTCTATGCCGTTGTAGTTTGGTCTTATTCTTATTGCAAACAATTTTAGAGGTTTGGTGATAAATCGTCCTATCCAAAATATTTGATTTCCGTCTTTTCATCTTAAAACATATGTTAAAAACATATCTTTGTACCAACAAAAATCTCGAAGTCAGGGACATCTAAGTTTCGTTAATAAATTTTTTGTTGATTCCATTTCATCAGTTGGATGCTCAATGAAGAATAATGCTATTGACCATACAAAAGTTTCCATTATATCTTCAATATGGAGAATTGACATCTTCTAGATCTACACGTATTCCTTCAATATGATTATTTTGATCAACTTTGGTTAAGATATTAGTCCACCAGTATTGAGTTGTCCAGAAAATCCAACAAATAACTTTTGCACAAATTTTATTTGAACTATTATAAAATTCATAAGCACTAGTGGCCATACATCTGGTGTAATGTGTTGTGGATCTCACATTTAGATTTGCCATCTATGTTCAATTCATAAAAGGTTTATGCATTATATGAGTTTCATGGGAATTGATGTCTTTCTTCATATTGTACATCAAGTGGAGTGGGTGTTGGATAATAGGCTCTTGTGGGATTATTTTTGCGTAGAAGAAAGTAATTTTAATTTCTTTTTTTGGATTTTTTGGAGGAAGATTGAATAGTTGGAATAAGGGTTGTTTTATTCATCCTAAAAAGGGCTTAATGGAGATTTTGAAGATCTTTCTTCATGTGTCTTACCACGGCATGTGCGAAGACGATGGTTTTTGTTCATCATTTCTATTTAATATTTGATTATGAATTGTATTTAATTATTTGAAATTGTTTCAAGATCTGTAGCTTGAAAATTGTTTTGCTCAAAGATTTTGCTTATGTCTTTTATTGTAGGTGTTGATGACTCACAGTCATTTCTACCCATACGGAAAGGAGTACCAACAAGATCTTGATTTTGAACCTTTATTACAATCTAATCCGTTTAATTCTTTGTAATATATTTCTCTTATTTCTAGAAATTTTTTTTTTACTGAATGTTTGGATGAATACATTGAATAATCTGTCCATATGTTGTAAGCCATTTGGTTGCTGGAGTTATCTTAACGTTTATTGAGTTTTAGGAGAAAGGGTTTAGAAAGTCGATGTCTTGAGATAATAAGTTCAAAACCATGTAAAAAAAAAAGAATATTACATTTTAATCCGTTTAGTGCTTCGTAATATATTCTCTTATTTTTGGAGTTTTTTCTTTACTAAATATTTGGAAATACTGTTGTTGTTTAGCCTTGTTTTGTTTTGATTCAAAATCATTACTCAAAAAAACATTATTTATTTTGAATTTTTTGTTAAGAATATTTATTGATTGGGGAACGAGCTGTTCAGAATGATTCATTTTAAAAAATTAAGACAGGGAGGATTTAGATGGATCCCCCTAAATTTTGTTGAAATAGTACTACCTTGGCAAGGTTAATGAACCTCTTCCCTACAGGTCGATAAGGATAAATTTGAATTTCTTGAAGCAACAACAGCTCCCGCCTAAGCAGGGTCGGGGGGGAGGGGGGGGGGGGGGTGATGTATGCAGCCTTCCCCCATTAGTGTATTACCCTTGAATAGAGGCTGTTTCCGAGTATCCCTAACCTGGGGGCGAGGACTTTGCAGGAGGTCACCCATCTTGGTACTGCTCTCGCCAATTCTCGCTTAGCTGCAAAATTCTAATGGGATCCAGTCCGGAGTGTTGGTACCCTTTTTGGTATGCTTAAATTTGATTGTCTTGAAAATTCTGTATAATTCATTTTACCATCAGGTTGCGCTATAATTTGTTGAACATGTCTTTTTGAAATATTTCTGGGTGGTTGAGATTTTTTAATTTTTCAAATATCTAGAATATATATTTCATGCCATTTCGGACGTTTTGGAGTAAGTGTTGTAGCTTAATCGTCTTGAACTTCTAATAGTAAGATCCCTCCAAGAGGAGATTGTTTAAGTTATTTAGGGCTGGCTTTCTAAAAGTATGAAATAGATTCTATAGTTAAGGGCAAAGCTCCTTCTATTTTCCTCTATTTTAATATTTGGCATATTGATATCTATACTCAAGGTGTTTAAAATTGTTGGATCATGAAGACCAACTTAAACGTTTGGATAACAATTGAAATAAATTGGTCCATTATGTAAATTAGTTTGTACAATACCTAACAAAGAATCTTCAAATTTTACAAAGGTTGAGTCTCTTAAGGCTAACATAATAGGTTGATCATGACCAATTCTAGAGAATGATTTAATTGCAATTGGAAATAAACCATAGTGTATGTAATGAAAACCCTTTTGAAATATATTTTTGAATAGACATGTCTGAAAGAAGTTGTATAGTTTGAATTTCTTGGTCTATAGTCATTGACTGTTTATGGGTTTTACATGAGAAAGCCATTTTGGAATAAAAAGTACCTATTTGATAAATTGATTCAAATGTTTCATTTGGAATACTCCAATTGACAAAATAACAGCAACAAGGTACGTATATTATCATCAATCTCTTGTAATTAAGCTTTGTTTTTGTATCTATTGTGTTTTATTTGAAATTCCATTTGAGTGTTTAGTTTGTCATTAATACGATTAAATATTCATTTTCGATGAATGTTCTTAATGAGTGCAAAAATATTATTTTCATCATATTTTACAGAAAAATTTTGCTAGGCCAAGAGATTGAATTAATGCTAAATAAAAATGTCTTTAAGCTTTCTTAAAGTTACCCTTTCAATCCGCTTTAAAGATCAATTGCAAATAAAGACAAATGAAGATCATGATTACTTCTCAACTCATGTGGTACTTTTCAAAAGGAGTACAAAAGTCAAAAAGTCTGTAAATATATTCAAAGAATATCAAGGATAATTATTTGTCAAAGGACTACAACAAGCAAGTTTCAAGGGCAATCATTTCAAGCCAAAGACTACAACAAGCAAGTTTTAAGGACAATTTTGTCATGCCAAGGACAAAAGGAATCTCAAGCATAATTACTTCATGCCAAAGGCCAAAAAAAAAAAAAAAAAAAAAAAAAAGTCCCAAACATAATTACAATCTTTCAAAAACCAAGTTTTAAGGAAAATTTATTTTGGACAGGTGTCCAAACCATCAAAAAGAAACAAGATACTCTCTACCTAGGTGCCCAAGCCTACAGTCTCCACTTGTTCAAATTTATTTCAGAACAAGATTGGAATTCCGCTCCTCCTCAAATTTAAAAGCAGATGCTCATAAGGCATTCAAGGCGGGGGTGATTTAAGATCAGAGTTCACATAAATTTCCTTTGCAGTTTTTCTTTCTTTGTCCAAGTTTTTCGTTGTTCACATTTCTTGCTTTCAATTTGTAAGTTCTCAAACTTTGTGTCTATATTTCAATTTCTGTAGTTTTTCAATCTTTGTATTTACTATCAATTTTAATAAATCTTATTTTAAAATTTAATTCTTATTTTGCGAACCTTTGTCGATCCTGCTCCCTAATATTAGGCAGACTTTCAATAGTAATTCTATGGAAAATACGGTTAAGACACCAACTAGGAATGTTGGTAAGTTAGGTTGTAGCGTTGGTCAGCCCTTTTGTCGTTGTTCATCTGTGTAAGGTTGTCCCGCTGGGTGGTCCCGTCACCATAACCTAGGTGTTCCCGATCTAAACAGTGCCTACATAGTACAACCATACAAAACTGTTGTGTTCATAATATTGGATTGGGAACCATGTCCTGTTTAGCAAGTTCAATTAGAAGTGCATTTTCAAAACAACCGGGAAGTAGTTCAAATACTTCTAGGACAGTGACTTCAAAGGAAGTTTCAAAAACTATTTCAAATCTCAAAGATTTTGTCAATTGGAGTAGTCCAAATAAAAATTTTGAATCAATTTATCAAATAGGTATTTTGGATTTCAAAATGGCTTCCTCATGTAAAATTCATGAACAGTCAATGACTATAAACCAAGAAACTCAAAATGTACAACTTCTTTCATATATGTTTTATTCAAAAATATATTTCAAAAGGTTTTCATTACATGATCTAGTTCAAGTCGTAATTAAACCATCATCGGGAATTGGTCATGATCAACCAGTTATGTTAACCTTAAAAGATTTAACCTTTTTAAAATTTGAAGATTCTTTGTTAGCTATTATGCAAACTAATTTATTTAATGGACCAATTTATTTTAGTTGCTATTAAAGTTTTTCAGTACATCTTCGTAATCCAAAAATTTAAAACACCTTGACTTTAGATATTAATATGCCAATTGAGATAGAGGAAAATAGAAGAAGCTTTACCCTTATCTATGGAATCTATTTCAAACTTTTATAAAGTCAACTTAACCCTAAATGTCTTAGACAATCTCCTCCTCGAGACACCTTACTATTAGAAGTTCAAGCTGACAAAGCTGATACACTTACTCCAAAATGTCTGAAATGTCGTGAAATAACCATTCCAAATATTAGGAAAATTCAAAATCCTCAAACACCAATAAATTTCGTAAAAAGACAAGTTCAACAAATTATAGACGAACCTGATGGTAGAATTTCTACAAAGTTTGGATCACGAAAACAAACCAATTTAACCATGGTGTTTAAAAAAAAAAAAAAAACTCATTCTATCTTTTTTCTACAAAAAATTTCTGAATCAAATGATTTAGACATTCCCTTTGAGTCGGTTGCCTTTCGCACACCACATACATGGCCAAATCATTGTTCTGAAACATTTAATACCACTATGAACAAGTACACCTCTCCTAACATTTAAGTTAGGTAGTCAACCTCTTTACCAATGTATGTAAATAACATATATAAAACTCATCATTTTCCAACATTGTTTTAAATTTTAGGTAACATACTTTCAGACCTTATATAATTTTGCCTAAACCAGCATCTTTCAACATAAAACACTGTATCTCATGAAACTAGTGAAAATCCATATGAAATTTGTTTTAGGTTACTTCAAGTGGGTCATTTGCCGAATCTTATTGAAATAAAGCTGAAAACTGATTTTTATTGTGCATTAATTTAATCTCTTGGTCCAACAAAGTTTTTCTTTTAAATCTGATGCAAATAATATTTTACACTTTAAACACATTTATAAATGAATCTAGAGCTTACTTCATCATGAACATTCATAAAAAATGACAATTTAATCATATTATAAACAACTAGTCCAACAGAATTTTGAATAAAACATGACAAATGTAAAAACAAAGCTTAATTACAAGAGATTGATGATAATTTGCTTACCTTATTGCTATTACTTTTTGTTAAGATGTTTCACTCACAAAATACTTATGAGGGTTCTTCGACCCCAAGCAATTTTGCTAGAAGGAGGAGAAATCTTAGGATGGTGGGTTTTATACAACCTCATTCTTGACGGCTGCCACCGTTTGTTGGTGGTTGACACTTCTTACTTAGGTGTTGCCACCTCATACTTTGGTTGCCATGTTGTGCTTAGTTTGCATGTGTCAGATGCCAACTCGAGCTTATGAGGGAACCTCCGCCACCTCGTGCTTAAAAGTGCCACCCCGAGCTAATTCACCTACTTCGGGTGCCATCTCATACTTAAAATACCACCTCTTGCTGATTCACCAAAATTCTGGCGCCACCTCATGATTATTTGTCAAGACTAGTATTATTCTTTATGTTTAGTTACCCAATATCAAGCTATTTGCAGATTGAAGTAGAAGATGCAATGGAAACTCTTGTATGGTTAATAGCATTATTCCTCGTTGGAAATCCAACCGAAAAAATAGAATCGACAAAAACTTTTCCTAACAAAGCATAGATGCCACCTCATGTCAACATTTTTGCTGGTATAAATATATATTTTTAACATATGTTTTAAGATAAAAAGATGGAAATCAAACATTTTTGGAAAGAATGATTTGTCACTGGACTTCCAAAATGATTTGCAACAAAGAATATTGACCAAACTACAACAGCATAATGGTAGTTTGACCATTCCGTGGCAAACCATTACATATGATCAACAATTTGTGTTTGTTAAAAAGAAGCTCTAGAACTTTACGAAGAACAAAAATTAGGAAATAGTCTAAAGAAATCACAAACAAGAAGAGAGTTAGGATCTTTTTGCAGTCAATATGGTATTCGAGATTTCAAACTCCGTTCTAAAAGACATAATAGAAAGTATTTTCCAAGAAAACTAAATATTATAGAAAGCAAAGAAAATATAAATACAAACGACCAAAACCTTTGTCCCCAAAAAAATCGACCACCACGCATTATTATTATAAAAAATAAAAATCTATAAAAAGAAAACCTACTCAAACTCCAGTGTGCTATAAATATAAGAGGCCAGGATGTTATCAAAAAGATAGCTAAAAAAAAAAAAAAAAAAAAAATACAACATTCAAAATGAAATCAAAACACAAATGATGAATTTATTACTTTCTGAATCAGAAAGTGAAGATATTATATTCAATATTCAAGAACCATCTGAGCATGAAGCATCATCATCCTCACAAAGCCAACATTTACGTCCATATAAATACAACACAGTCAATGTAATAACAGATAAAGAAGCTCTACTTGATATTGTAGGGAAATTGATGATCAAAATTTAAGAAAAGAACACTTATTAAAATTAAAATAAATAATATTCAAGGAACAGGAACTAATTGCACCAAAACCAAACTTCACTCTTGAGCAAATATTTAAAAAATATCCTAGCCCAAGTATAATTAAACAATTTTCAACTGGAGAACTTCAAAAAAAGGTAAATGAATTAAAAAGAAAATTCAAATAATTGCAACATGAAATATTACCACAACAATAAAATGATGTGAGTTAGAAACTAAAATAATCAGAATCAAAATTAGAATTTTTATCCAAAAAGAACCCCAAATGTCTTCATTGGAAAATAGTCAAATTTCGGATAAATCTGTATCAAATGAAAAATATCTCCAATTAATATAAAGAATAGAATTTTAAAAATGATATATTCCTATAACCCTTCATATTTCAAAAAATTATAAGATTCAAACTTTAGCTATTTTAGATTCTAGAGCTGAGCTGAATTATACTCAAGAAGGACTTATTACATCAAAATACTATAATAAAACTACAGAAAGTCTTCACATAGCAAGTGGTTCCAAAATAAAAATACAATATAAATTGTCTAATTCATATATATGCAATAATGAAATTTATTTCAAAACACAATTTATTCTAGTAAAAGATCGCCAACAACAAATCATATTAGAAAATTCATTTATAACTCAAATATATCCATTATCAGTCAACAAAGAAGGAGTTTGTACAAATATCTTGGGCTCACAAATAACATTTCTGTAACACCGCAAGCCCTCTAGAATTGAGGGTTACACACCATAGGCACATTTAAAACCTAAAACGTTGTTTAAATTTAGTTGAAGTGTTAAAATATTTAGTTTGATTGGAGTATCATGAAATCTTATATATATATATATATATATATATATATATATATATATATATGTATATATATATTGTAACTTACATTGTAACCCAAATATATTCTCGTACAAAAGGAAGGGAAACTAAGTCTCCTTCAGTACAAAATTCCTAAAACTTGTGCAACTCTATCTAGTGCCCCGTGGTCCGTCTTCAAGTAGTATTTGGAACATTTTAGAAAAGCACAAAACAAGTGAGCTAAAATCCCAATAAGAAAATCATCATTAACCATAAAACCAATTTGGCCATGGGATTTACAGAACAAACACATTCTATCTTTCAATACAAATTCCTTAACTAAATGATTTGGTAGAAGGGAGGGTAGCCATTTTCTTTGAGTCGGTTGACTTTCACACCACATACATGACTTCATTCTCAAACATAGCAAGCTCAGCATCCACTTCCCCAATCGATCCATCACGAACAGGTAGATGAACTGGCCGTATAACAATCTGATTAGCTTCAACATTCAACATCGAATAGCTCTGGCAAAGTTTGCAAAAGAATTTAGATTCGCTCCTACTTGTTCTTGTACTATGCTAGGCAGAAACTCAGCATTCATATGAATTTGTTGTTGAATCTGTAACTGTTGTTGCACAAATTGTTGCTTTGATTGTGGCAAAGTCAACTTGTAACCTTGTGTGAGTTACTGCTGGTACTACAGAACTTGAACATCATGTTCTTGCTGAACCGAACTAGAAGCAACACCTCCAGCTCCCACAGCTAAGCTTGTGTTGTAGATCATGATTGAATTCTTGAGCCAACACTCAACTTCAGCTTAATTTGCTCACTGATGGACCTTCAACTAACCTGATCTTACTTCAACAGATCATGATCTTGATATTACTTCAAGTGCAATTCCTCAAGATCACACACCGATCCTCAATGAATCGACTGATCTTGAAAGCTTTTATCAAAGCTTGCTGTCAATAGTGAGATCTTAAATTCAACATCACAAGTCAAAAATCAATTTCAACCTCTTTTTGTTTTTCAACGTAATTTTCAGATATCAATCAATCAAGAATTCAAAATTGAACTCCTAATCAATTTGCAATGCGATGGATATTTGATATCAAACTACGCTTGAATTGGAAGCCATAAGAGCCTTTGATACCAATTGTTATGATCGAGAATAATCTCAAATCATAACCTAGAATAGTTGAGAGTTTAGATGAGAAAAGAAGTGAAAAGAGATGAGAAAATAGAGAGAGACAGATGAGAGAGAGAAAAATATCAAAAGATATTTCAATTCATCAAAGTTATAAGTTTACAATGAAGAGCTCAACTACTTGTACAATCCAAGCTAATGGCAGCTAAGGACTACTGCACACAACCGGCTTACCTAACCTAAGCCCGCCAACATTGTCCTCTTAACTAGCTAACAACTTCACCTTAGTGATTACCTAACCAACATATGCTGAGACTTAGCTATTACATGACTTATTACTAATTATTACAACCATGACTTATTCATATCTATTTTCATGTGCTCCATCTATTAGAATTATAACAATACTCCCTCTTTAAGAGCTTCTTGTCCTCAAGAATCTTAGAAGAGATTTGAGACTTTGAAGAACACTTGTTGTTGTAGAAGGAGGCTAAATGTTCTGAACTTTCTTGCTGAAACTCATAGCTGTAGCGAACTTGATGACGCAATGCACATCTGACGAATTACCCTTGAGACCTGAATCTAAAATGAACCTGGAACTTGTTACATCTTGTTATTGTACTGCTGTCAATGCTGTATATCTGAATATGTTTCTTGTTTCTACTCATAATGTTGCATTTGAATGTCATGAACTCCTCCAGAGGTCTGCCCAGATCAAACCAGATCAGCCAAACACCCACACCAACAACCATTCTTAAGAACCTCTTGTTGCAACTAATGCAAGCACACATCCACTTCCTGAAGTTACAAGCACTGTTGACCTTGAATTTTGTAGCTGAGACCCACGAATTACAAAAACTACAACCCTTCTCTTGAACTTCAACTGTCGAATTATGCAAAACCCAATCGCTATTCTGCTGCTGCTGCTCATGCAGAACCCAGCTCTTGTCCTATTGAGAGAGAAGCCTTCAATTGTTTAAGGCCTCTAAAGGCCTAGCTTGTATATTCAATTGACCAGTCAACATTCCTAAATGCTGCTCCCAATGAGATCCACAAGCTATTCCATGAACCAACAACAACAACTTTGAAATCTGCTTGTTGCATGTCAAGTTTGATCATGGTTGGTATGGAAGTCTCTGCCCCTTTTTCCAAAACTCTTGCACAATCAACCATAACTTGACTTTGATCCTTGTCATCCTCACTACATACTTCCACTTTCTTATCTTGCCAAAACATAAAGAGGATGCACAAAAAACACATGGCACATTGCCTCCCACTGTAACATTCCAGCTCAGTTTCTTGAACGATTGAAACATTTGCTTGCAAGTTTGGAACCTTGCTCCACCAAGCTAAGTTCTCAAAATCCATGGTTGAACTCCAAGGAAATTCTTTCACGGTTTGAACCATCAAAGTGGTCCGACAAATTGTCTTCAACCTACAACACACAAATTCCAAATTATGGACAAGGTCTTCAGCTCTTGATTTAGTCCCTTTTTTGCTTCTGTGTACCATTACTTTTCTGCAGCTAATTTGATTCAAATAAACCAACTCCAATCCCTCAACAACTAGCACAAGTATGCGTGCAAAATACACCGGCCCATTAAACTAATGGAACATCAAAACAGTTGTGAATAACTCGAGAGCAAGGATAGATCTGTTCTTGACTCCTCCACTAAGATATATACTGAATTTAGCTGGAGTTATACTTGACCTCTCGCAAAAACCTTCCACTAAAACATCTAGATGACATTGAAGCTTTTGTATCAACTTCTCTCATTCATTGCAACCTGCTTCAGTAATACTTACACAACAAATCCCAATGCTTGAAGACAGACCTTGTCTCCAATTCTCAACGGCAGCTATTCTTCTTTTGTTCTAATACTCAGTCTAGGACTCAATGGCTATCACCAAAAATGTAAGAAAATCAAGGGCATGCCTTTGTATGCACCATATCAGCATATACTCTAGCGCAATTAAACCCTTAGCTCGAGAATTGTGAACTTTATCCAACCAAGATAAACTAACAAATGCCTTAGCAAGACTCTGAAGGAATTCAGTCATGTTTTGAGCTCCCACAAGAACCCAACTATCTGAATTATTTAGCTTGCAACATATGAATTTCAATTCCTTCTCAAAACCTCTAATTCCTGTTTGATCCCAATGTTGCTTCCTGCATTTTAAAGCTTCATTCAGACTTGTCATTACTCCTGCAAAAAGGTCCAAGGAATCATCAAAGTCAAAGAAATCCTGATCAGTTTCCTCCACACTTATGAATTATTGGAGCATATTAAGATCAATTTCAGATATGGTCATATTATCCCTGCAACGTTGATCAATGGTAACTTCATAACTTGCTTTTGATCTCTTGTACAGCTTACCAACAGGGAACTTTCCTCCTAATTTTGAAGGTCTTACGTTAGCTTATATCCTTGAAAGATGCTCTATACTCTTCATCACAGCCCACTTGTTCAGCTTTGAATGATGTCAACTCCTTGATTTCCAACTTCAGCTTCCAATTCCAAATAGATTCTTGAACTATCAATTGAGTTCCCATCAATGAACTGCTGCAATTGTTGTCTACCTTTCCCAAACACAATTAATCCATCTTTACTAGGATCAAAGGGTCTCAACCCTGCCTGATATACTGCTGAATTAACCTCTTGAGTGCACTTGGCTTGAGCTTTTCTATCATATTCTCATGAAAACTCATAAGTATGCTGCATGGACACACTCCTCACTATTACAGATCCCATTGGATATAATTTCCCTTGCTGATTTTTTAAAGGGGCCACTTCCACTTGAGCAAATGTCTTCTCCTTTACACTGGCATCAAAACTTATAGTGGAATCCACTCTTGCTGTGTCAATGTTCAGCATAAGATCAGCATATATACACGAACTCAGAGCTAGATTTGAAAGATGCTATGCTTCCCTTGGGGCTTGATTAATGTCCTTACGTATAACTTGCCCTTGAGGACTAGCTTCCCCTTGAGGAAGTTGAATATCAAGTTGTTCTTGTAAGCCATTCCTCTTCAGCGGTATTTGTTGAAAAAGCTGATTCCTCTTTCGATCCAATTCATTCATTCTCTGATCCCATTTCTCCTGTCAAAAATGCAGGAACGCTACAAACTGCTCTTACATCTGAGTTAATATTAGTTCTAATTCTGAATGTGTAATGAAAAGCGAAGTAGGGCATTGCATACAACTAATAGTAGCATCAGCACCAAAATTAACCGTTGACTGATCTGTATTTGAAAGCTGTACAGCACAAACTTCCTGACTTAATGCCAAGCTTGTTCGTTGGTTGATAGATTTGTACCTCTTCTTGGCCCTCTTGATGCTTCTATGGATCCAAGAACTTACTCCAAGCCTATCAATGGATACCAACAACACCTTAGGTTGTTTCAACCCCGACTTCTTGATCTCAAATAATCTACCAAGAACTTCCTCGTTTACTTCAAGTTGTAAGAAATCTAGAGCACTTCCTTCATAAACAACGATTGGTCTCTCCATTACTCTAATCATCTTGCTTGAGTAACATTTTTTTCGATTTAAGTGAATGATCAGCTTAATATTTTTGCTAAGTTGAGATGTGAAATTAACTCTTAACTTCCTTATGCTCATAATCGTAATCTGCACTTGTGATTGTATCTCAATACCAGAATTTAATCTTGCATCATGTGCTTCAGGAAGTAATACACCTATTTCAGACTCTTCAGGTTGTAACACCTCAATCTCAGGTTGTACGGCACTAATTCGGGGTCCACATTCCCCAATTACTTCTTCATTTGAAGTTGATCTTGAATTACTTGACCATCTAACAGTAGCTCGATCATCCTTAGATTGCTTCAAGCTCAATTGCTTTGCTTCATTCTCAAACATAGCAAGCTCAGCATCCACATCCCCAGTTAACCCATCACGAATAGGTAGATGAACTGGCCGTATAACAATCTAATTTGAAACTTCAACATTCAACATCAGATCTCTTCTAGCTCTGGCAAAGTTTCCAAAAGAATTTAGATTCGCTCCTTTTGTTCTTGTTCCATGCTAGGCAGAAACTTAGCATTCATATGAATTTGTTGCTGAATCCATAACTGTCGTTGCACAAATTGTTGCTGTGATCTGTTAAGCTTCAATTTGTTGAATTGAAGTTAACTAGTGAAGAGAGAGTGTAGGTGAGAAAAGAATTGAAGTTAGATGAGAACTAGAGAAAGGATGAGAAGATAGAGAATAATATCTCAAAAATCAAGTAGATTTTTATTGAATGCCTTCAAGAATACAATGACATCTCCTTTTATAAGAGAAGCCAGAAACTAAATCGAACAAATATCTAAAACAAGTATTTGCTTCCAAAACCCAACCGGCTCTAACCGATTTTGGCGCCAAAGAACTTAACAACCTTTCAAACCTTACTCTAAATTAAAACCTACCAAAACACAACTTTAACAAGAGCTACAAAGCACAAACAAGAGAAATCATAACAATCTTGGAATTTGACTCTTCAAGAATGGTAGCTTTTCCTATGTTGTAAATTCTTTGTCTAAATTCTTCCATTGAACCAATACCTTTTTAACTCTCTTGCTTCGTACTAGAACATTTCTGGATCCACAAATTGCTAATGGCTGCAGCACTAGAGCCCCATTGGACCCCACTTCAGGAGGTGATTTTACGCTGGAACATCCCTTTTTCACCTATCCTTTAAGCAAGGAGACATGGAAAACTAGGCGAATGTATGAATTATGAGGTAGCACAAGCCTATAGGCCACTTTACCAATCTTCTCAAGGATCTTGTAGGGACCAAAGAATCGAGCACTTAGCTTGACATTGCTGCGAGCAGCCACTGTAGACTGTCTGTAGGGCTGTAATTTGAGGTATACCATACCTCCAACTTCATGATTCTTGTCCACACACTTATTTTCGGTATACATCTTCATCCTTGCTTGAGCTTGCTTAAAATTATCCTTAGCACTTGCAGTAAATGCTTTCTCTGCTGCATCATATCAGCAACTTCCAACACTTGTGATGCCATATTTTGCAAAGAGAAGGGACTAGGAGGATCATAACCATAAAGAGCTTTAAAAGGGGTGGTGCCAAGGGAAGCATGCACATGAGTATTGTACCAATACTCAGCTAGAGATAACCACTTGCTCCATTCTTTTGGATGAGTGAAGACCATGCTCCTAAGGTATTGTTCAATGTATTGATTAACTTTCTCAGTTTTCCCATCAGTTTGAGAATGGTAGGATGAACTAAGAGCCAATGTCATTCCCATTAGCTTGAACAATTCTCTCCAAAAATGGCTTGTGAAGAACTTATCATGATTAGATACAATGGATTGTGGCAACCCATGTAGCTTGTATATGTTATCCAAGAAGCATCTTGCTAATTTCTCAGCAATGACTGGCCTGATCAAAGCATGGAAATGACTAAACTATGTAAACGATCAATAACAACTGAAATTACTTCCTTGCCTTCAGATTTAAGCAAGCCTCCATTAAAATCCATGCTTATATTCACCCAAGCCCCTTCAGGAACAGAAAGTGGCTGCAAAAACCTTGGTACCTATGATCACCAAGCTTTGTTTGTTGACACACTTCACTAAAGCTCACAAACTCATTAACTGCTTTCTTAAGTCCAGGCCATCTGAAATATGCTTTAATTCTTCTATAAGTTCCTTCCACTCTAGAATGTCCTCCCCATGCTGAGTCATGAGAGGCTCCTATGATCTGATCTCTCAAATTAGTTGCAGCTCCAATGTACAATTTCCCTTTCATTCGAATTATTCCTTTGCTAACTGATATATCAGCATCTGGTGTACTCTTGCAGTTCTTGTTAATGCTGTAAGCGGTAATGCATTCTTGAGAAAACACATCATCTTCATAGGATTTGTAGACCTCTTCTAACCACGATGGAAGGACAACAAACATAGCTCCACGATAAGCTTGTTCACCTCTCCTAATCTTCTTGATAAAGCATCAGCGGCAGGATTTTCTTTCCCTCTTCTATACTCAATTGCATAATCTAGCCCCAACATTTCATCACCCCTTTCTTCTGAATCCTTGTCACAAGCTTATGTTCTAACAAATGCTTCAAACTCTGATGACAAGTTCTGATTACAAATTTGTGACCATCCAAATAATGTCTCCATTTATCAGCAGCTAACAAGATTGCTAAGTATTTTTTCTCATAGGTAGACATTGCTTGATGCTTGGGGCTGAGAGCTTGACTTAGAAAAGCAATAGGCCTTCCTTTTTTACAACACTGCACGAATACCAGTTCCACTAGCATCAGTTTCAAGGACAAAGTCTTCAGCAAAGTCAGGTATAGCTAGAACAGGGGCTTCACACCTAGCAGCTTTCAAGGATTCAAAGGCTACTTAAGCACTATCATTCCACATGAAAGCATCTTTTTTGAGCATATTTGTTAAAGTTCTAGCAATGGGACCAAAGTTAGCAATGAACTTCTTGTAATAGCCTATAAGACCTAAAAATCCACGCAATTGCTTCAGAGTAACTGGAACTGGCCACTCCTTTATAACTTGTATCTTTGAGGGTCCTATAGAAACTCATTTAGAAGATATCACATGTCCTAAATATCCAAGTTGCTGCTGCATGAAATCACACTTGGACAACTTTGCATAAAGTTGATGTTTGCGCATAACAAGGGAAACTTCCCTTAAGTGCTGTAGATGATCCCCATAAGAAGCACTGTATCTCCTCAAAAAGGGCTTGAAGATGTCATTCATTGTTGCCTAAAATGTAGCTGGTGCGTTGGTTAAGCCAAAAGGCATAACCACAAACTCATAATGGCCATGATGAGTTTGAAAGGCAGTCTTGAAGATGTCCTGTTCAAGAACTGTTATTTGATGATAACCTTGTTGCAGATCGAGCTTAGAGAAGAAACAAGTTCCATATAACTCATCTAAGAAGTCATCAATAACAAGAATAGGGAACTTATCCTTTATTGTCAAAGAATTGAGTTGCCTATAGTCGATGCACATCCTTGCAGATCCATCTTTCTTCTTCACCAAAATGAGAGGTGAAGCAAGTGGACTGTGACTAGGTCTGATGAAACTAGTCTTGAGCAACTCTTCATCCTGCCTCTCAATCTCTGATTTTTGTGGGTGAGGGTACTTATAAGGCCTCAACTTGAAAGGTTCTGCACTAGTCTTAAATGGAATGGCATGATCAAGACACCTCTATGGAGGGAGAGACTTAGGTTGTTCAAAGATGTCCTCAAACTCCTCAATTAATGCTCTAACATCAGGTTGCTGTATAGAGCTCAACTCAGTTGAGGCTATAGCAAATACCTGCCCAATCCACCTATAAGCACTCTTCTTCAATCCACCCTGCAAGATCTTCCCCTTGATTACTTGCAACTGAGCTTGATCTTCAGTTCCTTGCTAAGAAACCTTTGATCCATGGACCTCAAATGAAACTGTAAGCTTGCCAGAGTGAAATAACACCAAGCTAAATGGCCTCATCTAATCAACTCCCAGCACCATATCACATTCTCCTAAAGGAAGGATCAAGAATTCATAGGTGAATTGATGCTCTTGCATAGACCATTGGAAGTCTTGGCACTTGTTCTGTGTGAGAATAGAGTTACCATCTGCAACTGTCACTGCCAAAGGATGAGTTTTAATCACCATATGACCAACCTTCTTTACCACCTTTGAATCAACAAAACTATGAGTACTACCACTATCAATCAAAATAGTGATGTGTCTCCTTCTAGCTTTCCCTTTGATTCTTATTGTATTGTGAGCTCCATTCCCTGTCAAAGCCTTCATAGAAATCTCAACTTCATCCTCAAGCAACTCATCTTGAGACTCTTGATCAGTACTGCCCTCATCTGATTCAGAATCATCACTTTCAGACGGTTTTGCAGCATTAATTCCACGAGCAGACATCAAGAACTTGGAGCTGGACTTATGTCCAGGCTGATAAGGCTAATTACACTTATGACAAAGCCTTTGTGGCCTTCTCTCAATAGTTTTGTTGGTGTTGTTTCCAATTACATCTCTTTGGTGAGATCTTGTACCACTTTCCTTAAACTTCCCTTTGTCACTTGAAGAAATGATAGTGACCTCAATCAATTTAGCCTTCACATAGGCCTTAGTTAAAGTCTTAGGACCAATTGCCTTCACCATATTCTTAATTTGTGGCTTTAAACCACTAATTAAACTTGAAATATAATAAGATTTTGTAGCTTGAGGATAAGTAGCCATCATAGTTGCTCTTAAGTTCTCAAATCTTGTCATGTATTCTCTCACAGTTAAGGTTTCAAAGACTTTATTGATATTATCCACAACATCACTAGTGTCTTTATCACCATATCTTTCACACAACTCCTCTACAAACTCAGCCCAAGAAAGATCAGGATTGCTTTTAAGAAGACTATAAAACCGTACCTTATGATCCCCATGGAGATACACTGCCACCAATTCTACCTTTTCTGACTCCTTGATGTTGTAGAAATTGAAATATCTATCGCATCTACTTAACCATGACTGAGATTGCTTGCCGTCAAAATGATCAATTTGGACTCTTAGCTGTCTGAAATTATTGCTTCTACCATCAGAGGAAGCATCATTACTGCTGGTCGTGATGGTCTATCCAAATGCACAATACCATCAGGTGATGTTCTTGTATGATTAGTAGTGTCCAGTTGCCTCACATTCTGATTTGCATTTGAGCCAAATGCTTAAGATTGTCCTTGTTCAACAGTATGAACCCGTGGTTTGATAGGAGCTTCCACTCCCTGTGACATTCATTTGAATCATCGAAGGAGCATTGCTTGGTCTGTTCAAGATTGGAGCACCTGCATTTGGAACTTGTGATCGCCTCGCTTCAACTGAAGGTGCTAACTGACTTGCAGGTATGAGAACTCCCAAAGTAGATGACTCTCCTTGCCTATTTACTTGAGTTTGCAAATCAGATAATCTGCTTTCAAAGCCTTGGAGTTTCTACTCAATCATCTCTTCATACTTCTTCACATTTTCAGCTTGATCGTGCCTCAAGCTATCAATACCTAGCTATTGCAAAGTCTAAAATCGAGTAAACATTTCATCCAATTGTGACTTCAATTGATCATTTGTCAAAAATTGAACCTCCTTTGATGCATTCGCACTAACCGCAGCAACATAAGATACATTTGGATCAACAAATGTAGCTGATTGTCCGGCTCCAGCAGCTCCTGCACCCGATCGGGTGGTTACACCTCCAACCATGTTTGAATCGTTCTTTTTAGGTCTAGCCAGCTCAAATCAATCAAATTTTTAGTTGAAACCAGCTCTGATACTAAATGTTAAGCTTCAATTTGTTGAATTGAAGTTAACTAGTGAAGAGAGAGTGTAGGTGAGAAGAGAATTGAAGTTAGATGAGAATTAGAGAAAGAATGAGAAGAGAGAGAATAATATCTCAAGAATCAAGTAGATTTTTATTGAATGCCTTTAAGAATACAATGACATCTCCTTTTATAAGAGAAGCTAGAAACAAAACCAAACAAATATCTAAAACAAGTATTTGCCGCCAAAACCCACCAGGCTCTAACCGATTCTAGCACCAAAGAACTTAACAACCTTTCAAACCTTACTTTAAACCAAAACAAAACTTCAGCAAGAGCTACAAAACACAAACAAGAGAAATCATAACATGATCGTGGCAAAGTCAGCTTGTAACCTAGTGTGAATTGCTGCTGGTACTGCAAAACTCAAGCATCATGTTCTTGCTGAGCCAAACTAGAAACAACACCTCTAGCTCCCATAGCTAAGCTTGTGTTGTAGATCATGATTGAATTCTTGAGCCAACACTCAACTTTAGCTTAATTTTCTCACTGATGAACCTTCAACTAACATGATCTTACTTCAACAGATCACGATCTTGATATTACTTCAAATGCAATTCCTAAAGATCACACACCGATCCTCAATGAATCGACTGGTCTTGAAAGCTTTGATCAAAGCTTGCTGTCAACAGTAACATCTTGAATTCAAGGTTACAAGTCAAAAATCAGTTACAAACTCTTTTTTTTTCAATGTAATTTTTAGATATCAATAATTCAAAATTGAACTCCTAATCAATTTGCAATGCGATCAAGGATATTTGATATCAAACTACGCTTGATTTGGAAGCCAAACGAGCCTCTGATACCAATTGTTATAATTAAGAATAATCTCAAATCATAACCTAGAATAGTTGAGAGTTTAGATAAGAAAAGATGTGAAAGAAAATGAGAAAATAGAGAGAGATAGATGAGAGAGAGAAAACTATCAAAAGATATTTCAATTCATCAAAGTTATGAGTTTACAATGAAGAGGTCAACTACTTATATAATCCAAGCTAATGGCGGCTAAGGACAAGTGCATACAACCAACTTACCTAACCTAAGCCCGCCAACATTGTCCTCTTAACTAGCTAACAACTTGACCTCAGTGATTATCTAACCAACATATGCTGAGACTTAGCTATTACATGACTTATTACTAATTATTACAACCTTGACTTATTCATATCTACTTTCATGTGCCCCATCTATTAGAATCATAACAGTATGCGACATGTACTACCACTCCAAAACATATCTTAACTTGCTATAGGTATTTTTCACATGCTTCCAAATCAACAGATATAAAACTTGTCATTTTCCAATTAACATACTTTCAAAACTCACGCAATTTTTCCTAATCCAACATCTTTCAACATAAAAACACTCTATTTTATAAAATTAGTGAAAAATCAAAGGAAATTAGTTTTAGTCAAACCAACATCTTTAATTAGATCGATTGCCTAATTTTATCAAAGCAAAGCTTAAAACTCATTTTTATTTAGCATTAATTCAATCTCTAGGCACAACAAAATTTTTTCTTTTAAATCTAACGCAAATGACATTTTTACACTCTAAAGCCTACTTCATCAAAGACTATCATCAAAAATGACAATTTATCATATTATAGACAAACTAAGTACTCCAATTGAATTTTGAATCAAACACAATAGATGCAAAACAAAGCTTAATTACATTGACGATAATTTACTTACCTTACTGCTATTACTTTTTGTTGAGATGTTTTTATATACCAAAATACTTATGACTTTTCGTTCTTGTTTTCCTATGAATTTCTGTTTGAAGCTGGTTTGAACTACTCACATTTAACCCCTATTTAGGGTTCTTCAAACCTAAGGAATTCTGCTAGGAGGGGAGAAAGCTTAGGATGGTGGGTTTATGCCACTCACACTTGGTGGCTACCAACCTTTGCAGGTGGTTGATACCTCTTAGTTAGGTGTTGCCACCCCATTCTTCAGTTGCCACCTCATGCTTAGTTTAAATGCATTAGATGCCACCTCGAGCTTATGGGGCAATCTCCTGCTGATTCACCAAATTCGGACGCCGTCACATGCCTAAAAGTGCCATCTTGAGCTAATTCACCTGCTTCTGGTGCCACCTCGTACTTAAAATGCCACCTTGTGCTGATTCACCAACTTTAGGCACCACCTCGTGCTTATTTGTCAAGACTGGTATTATTCCTCTATATTTTGTTACCAAATTTCAAGGTATTTATAATTCTTTCCGCCTAAAGTGTGGTTCGTTCACGAAACAAGTGTGTTTATTAATATGGATGTATATGTCTAAGAATGCATGCAAAATTTCTATTAGAAGTATACGTATTTACCTTGGTCCAAGAGGTGTGGGTATTATTGCATTTTATCCTCCTGATGCTCCCAAGTTGCTTCTTGTTCCAAATGACGCTGCCATTGAACTTTAGCCATTCGCATTTTCCTGTTTTCTCAAGGCCTTTTCCTTTGTCTCTAAAATTCTTTAAGGAAACTCTTGATAGGTCGTATCTTACTCTATTGTAATGGGCTGTTGTTCAATTATGTGTGAGGAGTCTTGAATATATTTTCGTAGCATAGAGATGTGAAAACCATCATGAAGTTGGGACAGTGAGGGAGGCAAAGCAATTCTATAGGCTACGTCTCCAATTATTTCCAATATTTCATAGTGCCAATATATCTTCGTTTTAATTTACTGTGTTTCCAAATCTGATTACTCCTTTTATTGGAGAAATCTTTAGAAATACATGGTCCCCCTCTTGAAACTCTTGGGCTTTTCGTCTTTTGTTAGCACAACTCCTTTGCTTGTTTTGTGTGGCATGTGGTCTTTCTGGAACCATTTTCAGCTTCTCAATGGGGAGATGTAGGATTTTGGGACAAACTTCTTCCTTTCATAGCTTCCTTTCATCAAAGTCATCTAGTGTAATGGTGATCGACATTCTCTTCCATACAAAGCTTCAAAAGATGCCATCTCAATACTAGCCTAATAACTATTATTATATGAAAACTCTACCAGTGCCAGATCATCATCCTAATTTTACTTATGCTCTAAAACAAAAGCTCTTAGCAATATCTTCTAGTACCTAGATCAGTCTTTCACTTTGGCCATCAGTTTGAGGATGATAAGATATACTAAAATTCAACTTTGTCTCCATTGTTTTCTAGAGTTGTCTCCAAAATCTTGAAAGAAATCTTGGGTCGCAATCTAACACAACAAATACGGTACCCCATATAACTTCACTATCTCCTTTATGTACAATTTAGCAAACTTTTCAAGGCTGAAAATTATTTAAATTGGAAGATCTTGGTAACCTGGTAATAAAATCCATGGTGATGTGATCCCATTTTCATTCTGGTATTTCTAATGGTTGAAGAAGTCCGGCTTGTTTTTGATGTTCAATCTTCACTTGTTGACACGTGAGCCATCTCGCAACAAATTGAGCTGTATCCTTTTTCATGTTCTTCCACCAAAAATGCTCCTTAAGATCTGTGTACATTTTTGTTCCTCCATAGCCGAATACAGAACCAAAATGAGCTTCATCTAGAATTTTCGCTTTTAGTATCTCATCATCTAGGACACATATCCTACTGCCGAACCCTAAAAAACTATCTTCACGCAGTGCAAAATAAAGGCGAAGGCTCTTTTCCAACTTCGAGGACAATCTTTCTCAAAACTTATCTTCTTTTTGTGTATTTTTGATATAGTCAATCAATGTTGGACGTATAGTCATAGCAAACAAGATAGCTCTATCTCCTTGTCACCTTATCTCATTTCATTGAGGATATGGGATTGTGTAGTGCTCATATAAGCAAGATTTCCAACAGACTTTCAGCTTAACGCGTCAGCAACTACGTTAGATTTACCTTGGTGAAGTTTATGGGTAAATCATAATCATGAAGCAATTATTGCCACCTCTGTTGCCTAATATTTAACTCATTCTGAGTGTAAATATATTTCATATTCTTACGATCTGTATACACCTCACAAGTCACTCCAAACAAATAATGTCTCCATATTTTCAATGTGAACACTACTGCAACGAGTTCAAGTTCATGAGTCGAGTAATTTTCTTCATATGGCTTTAGCTGTCTTGATATCATATCCTTCTTCTCCTGATGGCACAGTAAGTACTAGGGCTGATACTAACCGAACTTTTAATTCGAGAAACCTTTCTTCACAAATTTCGTCTTATTTAAACTTTCTATCTCTTCTCGTTAGTCTAGTGAAAGGCATGGTTAATTTGGCAAAGTTCTTAATGAATCTTCTATAATAACCTGCCAGACCCATGAAGCTTCTAACTTCCGTTACGGTGGTTGGTCGAGGCCAGTTCATAATTGTTTCCACCTTTTCTGGTCCACTGATATTTCTTCTCCCGATATCACATGTCCTAGAAAGAAACTTTTGATAACCAAAATTCATACTTTTTCAATTAACCATATAACTGTTTTTCATGAAGTTTTGCAATATTTCCCTCAAATAGTTCTCATGACCCTCCTTATTCATTGAGTACACCAAAATATCATTGATAAAGACAACAACAAATTGATCACGGAAAGGCTTAAATACTCTATTCATTAAATCTACAGGTTTTGGTGCATTTGTCAATCCAAAAGGCGTGGCAAGAAATTCATAATGTCCATACCGAGTTCTAAATGCTATTTTTGAATCACCCTTAGCTCTAACCTTTAGTTGGTAATACCTAGACCTCAAGTCAATTTTCGAAAACACAGAGGGCCCTTGTAACTGATAAAATAACTTGTCAATTCTAAGTAATAGGTACTTATTCTTAATAGTAAATTTGTTCAGAAATAAAACTGGTGCGCGAGGTAAGGAACTGGGCCTTATTTGCCTCGTATCAAGCAATTGTTGTAATTGTACTCTTAGTTCTTTCAATTCTACTGGTGCTGTCCTACATGGCGTTTTAGAGATATGTTTGGTCTCACAAGTGGGTTCGATAAAAAATTCGACTTCTCTTCATGGGCCAATCCGGGAATATCATTAGGAAATACATTAGAAAATTCTGTAACTACAGGAAATTTTTCTAGAGATGATTCACCACAATTTTCCTCAATTATACATGTGTGACCTTCACACCCTTTTTTCAGCATTCTTTTTTTCTTTGATAGCCAAAATTACTCTTAATGGTGTAGTCAAAACATTGCAATGAAATATAATTTCCACCCCATTTAAGCTTTTCAATTTAACACACTTGGTATAACATTCAACTTTGATGTGTTTTTCTACGTCTATCAAAATTTAATATAAAGCCCTATCTATTAAACACATCTATATTGAAGTATAGGATGAGAGGGTGTTGAACCGTAGGGACTAAGAGTATGTGAATTTAATCTATGACCTAAATTGATTTAGGGAAAAGTGATATCTTTGTGTTAATTAATCTAGAAAATGATAATTAAACTAAAGTAATCTACTACTAATCAGGAACGTGTATTAAATTGGAGCCTAGGGCTTTGAATCCATCATTAGCCAATTATTTTTGTGTTAACTCTTAAATTGGGATTATTGATTGTCACACGGGTAGAGATTTAGGTTACAGGTTTCAACCTACTAAGATAATGTATAATTGAGGAAAATAGGCGCTACCTAACGTATTGTTAATTATTACGTATTGACCATATCTAACTAAAGCATAGGAAAGATAGGCATTAATCAACAATTCGGTTAATGCTATTACTTGATTAATTAAACCTAAGGCTACAAGCACAAAGAATTAATTTATAAATATCCATATCAACAATTAAAGGTTACAAACTCAATAATCATGTCAATTGAATAAACAATAAAAATATAGTACTTCAAAGTATTTATCTCAACCTAGCAATTCATGTAAACAATCAAATTAACCTGAATTAAAAGTAAACAAAAGTAAAAGCTAAGATTTCATCTAATCTTAGAGAACAAGTTTGCTCTCCATCAAGGATGATCCAATGAAGAAGAAGTTGAACAAACTCATGTTGATCTCCAAACTAATTTTGCTCTCGTTCCAATTTAAAGACAAAGAAAATTGAAATATGCGAAAGAGAGAGAGTTGAGAGAAGAGAGAGAAACGGTGAGAAAAAACGAGAAAAAAAGGGGCGTGAACCCAGCTCCCAAAAATCGAACGAATCCCCTAAAATCGAACCCTCTCTTCCTTTTAAATCGAAACGAAGCCCTAAGTCGGTGCTGGTGGCGGGCCGGACGCTGGTGGTTGACGGGCCTGAAGGTCAAATCGGGCCGGAGTTGGGACGGAGGTGATGACGTCGGTGTTAGGCATCGTGTTGGTGATGGGCCTGCGTTTTGGGCTCGATACGGGTCGGACTTGAGTTCCGAGCTTATATGTTCATGTCCCAAATCTCGATTGGTTTGATTTAATTGTTTACGCATCGAATTTGCCTTATTCGCACCAAAATTTGACAATTTTCGGAACTTTAATTTCAAATCTGTTAAACATAAAAATTGTCAAAATGAGTTTAGAACTATAATTAAATAGGTGCAAAATAATTAAATTACAATTAAAAGATGCGTAAATATGAGACGCATCAACACCCCCACACCTAACCTTCGCTAGTCCTCGAGCAAAGCATATAATTTAATGTAAAGACTACAGTGACTAACTACCCCAACTTTCCCAACCTTTACCTAGTTTTCCAAGATTAACACCTATATTACTATTCAAGACAAGATTAAATCATCTGGAGCATTCTCCAATTCCATGAATTTAGATGATTAAACTTCAAAACTCATCATAGAATTTCATTAACCTTGTATCAACTAATAGGAATTACTCAAGCAATGCACAAGAGAAAGTGAATAGGATTTCATGCCATAGAATCTCCTCAAATTCTCACTTCCAACCAAATATATAAAGATTTTGTGCACCCGCACCATTGAATCACCTAAACACATGCCTATATATAGAGAAATTTTAAGTGGCATATAAGTGACCACTTTATAATATTCTGACCTCAATATAGCATAAAAGAACATCTTTGTCATGAATGTATACCAGTTTTCACTTTTTCTTTTTCTTTTGCCCTTTTCTTTTGGATGAAACCCTTTTTTCTTTTTTGTTTTCTTTTGTTTCTTCTTTCTTTTCTGTCCATTTTTGGACTTTTTTTTTTATAACACATACTTCATCATTACAATTGACATTGACCAATCAGTAATTTGCATAACATCAAGGGCAAGGATTAGGATAAGCCGATAGGGCGGGCTTACAAAACTCAAGATATATAAGGTTGTTTACTCAAATTCTTTAGATTTTCCTTAACACGAAAGTCCTGTGCATAGTGAATATATGAGCAGCATGAGTAGAACCCATTAATATCAACAATGACCAAAAATACTCATTAACAAGTATGAAGCAGAATCATTTAACTTCATGGAATTAAGAGAACGAAATAAACAACTAATCCCACTATCACCATAACATACACGTTGATCAAGGAACACTTGGTTGCACGATTATAATGCACACTCAAAATGTACAAAAAATGTTCAGAATTTTAAAAAAATTCGACCAAAAATGGGCACATGCAACATGCAAATGAGCCTCACCCCCACACCTAAACCATGCATTATCCTCAATGCAACCACATCAATCATTAAAGCACAAGAGATAGGCGGGATAGAGCAATACAACCTGACAAGACGGCATGGACATGTATATATGATTCCTTCAACCTGGCACAAGAACCTACAAAGAAAGAAAACAAGCCTCGAAGCAACTAATTAGGTCAAAAACTAAATTAAAACAAGAAATAACAAACCTAGGCTGCCTCCTAGGAGCGCTAAGTTTTACGCCTTGAGCCAGACGCAATGAGTCTAGTGAAGATCAAGTAATAGCATCAACCAAAGAAACAACTTCATCGAGCTCACCTAGGAAAACATCTACAACACAATCAGAAGTGTCACATGTGATTTCAGGAGGGAGAGAGTAGTCGGGTGGATGCCTAATGGGGGAAACAACAAGTATAGATTGAAGCTTATGAAAGCGTCTAACCAAGACTCATTGAACTCAACTGATACGTCCTTAGATAGCACACTAGCCAATGGTCTAGCTAACTTTACACGATTCTTAAGGAATCCCTTATAGAAACTCGCATGACCTAGAAATGCTCTAACGTTTTTCACATTTGAGGGAGGGACCGAGTTCACATTCATATCTATCGTAGCTCTATCAACCTCAATACCCTCCTTAGATGACCTATGGCCTAATACAATTTCCTCCTGAACCATAACATCGTGATTCTTCTCCCAACCCAAGACTTCTTTCATGTCCGAGTTTAACCTTTGTTGCATCTCTTTAGAAGGTTTTGCATTTTCATCAAGAGGGTCATTAACTAGGGTAGAGGAGAGTGTTTGGTCCACCAAATCATCAGCAATATCCACACAAAAACACTCTGACTCATCCTTACTAGTGGGTGACAACGAAGCCTTAAAATATTCAACTAATAGTCATATTGGCAAAGCTAACATCCATTACTCCAGATCTACAATTGATGGTAGCATTGGCCGTTGCTAAGAAAGGCCAGCCTAGAATGACAGGGACATGGTTTTTTGAATGACTAGAAGGTTCCATATCAAGCACGAGGAAATCAGTAGGAAACAAGGCTTTATCTACTCTCACTAGCACGTTAATCTGCTAATTGCAAGGTCACTATGGTGGGTTGCAACTCTTCCAGGCCTAACTTCTCATAAACTGAGTAAGGAATAATGTTGACACTCGCTCCTAAGTCCAGTAAGGCTTTATCGATCGGGTAGTCTCCAAGTGAACAAGAGATGGTGGGGACACCAGGGTCTTTGTACTTAACTGGAGTGTCACACTTTAGAATAGAGCTCACTTGCTCGGCTGAAAACACTTTTTTAGGTAGATGTGCTCTATATTGCCTCTTTTGTGTTCAGTAGATCCTTAATGAACTTCGCATAAGCCGGGATCTGTTTAATCGCATCAATAAAGGGAATGTTTATCTTTACTTGCCAAAACGTCTCCAAAATGTCTTCCCACTTCTTATCCTTCCCATTTGGATCAGAGGCTTTAGGAGTGGGAAAAGGGTGTGCGACCTCATCGGTCTCCTTTTCTCTCTCCTTGCTCTTTTCTTCTTCCTCACTACTCATGGGTACTTCACTTTCAGCACCCACCCCATTGTCAACCTCCTTCCCATTTCTCAACACTATAATGGATTTTGCTTGCTCTTGCTGGGAAGAATAGTTGTCTTGTCTTACATAGTTCCTAGGATTCTCTACAGCCTGGCTAGGGAGTCTTCCCTCATCTCTCCTACTTAAAGTGTTAGCTAATTGACCTATTTGGGTTTCTAGCTTTGCAATCGATTGCGTATGAGAGTGGAAGAGTTGGGAATTAACTTCTAAACCTTTCAGTGCACTCAAAACCTTCTCTTCAAAATTTGAATTAGAGCTTAAATTAGAAGGTTGAGAGTAGTTAGAAGCTTACCCGTGCTGTTAAAAACCAACAAGTCGAGGCATACCAAGTTGTTGAGGTTGTGGGTTCTATTGTTGTGGCATAAACTGTCCCTCTCCTCCTTGCCTCTAGGAGAAGTTAGGATGGTTTCTCCAGCCCGAATTGTACGTGTTAGAGTATGGGCCATTTTGTGAGAATCCTTGGGCTGCATTGACTTGTTCCTCTGACCACTCCACATAAGGTGAAGCAGAGGGCAGTCATGTGTAGAATGAGAGACACTAGAGCTTGAAGAGTAAGCACTATGCACATTTGAAACATAAGACACGTTAGGTACAGTAGAGGGGGCTAATGTCATCTAAAATAGGGAAGTTAACTGCTCTACGGAAGAAGTAAAAGAGTCTACTTTCTTATCTAAAATGGAGGTGTGAGCAAGCTCATCTACTCCTCTATTCAACATAGTAGCATCAAGACGCGCATGTGTTGCAGATTGCTGTGAATTCTCATTCAAAAGTTCAAATAGTTCCCACGCCTCATCCTCAATCTTCCTAAGGAACTGACCACCACACGAGGCATCTACTGTTTGTTGACCCTTCTCGTTTAACCCATAATAGAAATTTTGGACTAGTTGCCATTTAGGGATAGCATGATGTAGACAAGCTCATAAGAGTTCCCTAAACCTATCCGAACTCTCGTAAAACTCCTCAGTAGGGAGTTGGGTGAAGGTGTTAATGGCTCTCCTAGCGGTGTTAGTCTTACTAATGGGATAGAATTTCTTAAGAAATTCTTGTTGCATTTGAGTCCAAGTACTAATCGTCCCACTAGGTAGGTGCCTAACCAATACTTAGTGTTTTTCCTTTAAAAAGAAAGGAAAGAGGCGCAGTAAGATGGCGTCATCACTAATGTTAGGGATCCTGAAAGTTGAGCAAACCTCCATGAAACTATCCAAATGTGTGTACGGGTTCTCATTACCTAAGTCGTGGAATGAAGGAAGCATTTGTATAGTATGTGGCTTAAGCTCAAACTGATGGGCTACGGGTGGCAACCTAATGCAAGATGGTGAGGCATATGTAGTGGGAGTAAAATACTCAATGAGTGCATGTGGTTGTTGTTTGTTAGCCATTACTAAATCAGAGTTAGCACTAGCGGATTTTGCTCAGTATTGGGCTCTAAGGTCTCTTAAAATTCTTTCAATTTCAGGTTCGAATATGGTAAGTTTAAGAGACAAAGAGCGACGACCGTGCATGAACAATTAACCATACGAAACAAGTAAACTAAAAATTAAATAAGCAAAACAAATAAAACAGACACTTAAAAAGAAAAACAAAAGGAAAACAAATAAAAAACTATCCTAAAATTAACCAAAATAAATAATGCTTTAAAAATAAATAAATAAATAAACCTTTTTTAAAAAAAAGAAAAGAAAAGAAAATATTTTTAAAAATTTTTTTAAGAAAGGGACAATAACAATTAAAAATAATTTAAGACACTTCAAAATCAAAGAAATTCACAAAAATAAAATCACGAACGTTGCTTAGTCCCCGTCAACGGCGCCAAAATTTTGATGTGTTTTTCTACGTCTATCAAAATTTAATATAAAACTCTATCTATTAAACACACCTAAATTGAAGTGTAAGGCGAGAGGGTGTTGAACCACAGGGACTAAGAGTACGTAAATTTAATATATGACCTAAATTGATTTAAGAAAAAGTGATATCTTTGTGTTAATTAATCTAGAAAATGACAATTAAACTAAAGTAATCTACTACTAATCTGTAACGTGTATTAAATTGGAGCCTAAGGTTTCGAATAGCCAATTATTTTTTCGTTAACTCTTAAATTAGGATTATTGATTGTCACACGGGTAGAGGTTTAGGCTACAAGCTTCAATCTACTAAGATAACGTTGTTAGTTTTGCGTATTGACCCTATCTAACTTAGACATAAGAAAAATAGGCTCTATCTAACGTATTATTAATTATTACGTATTGACTCTATCTAACCAAAGCATAGGAAAGATAGGCTTTAATTAAAAATTCGGTTAATGCTATTGCTTGATTAATTAATCCTAAGGCTACAAGTACAAAGAATTAATTTATAAATATCAATATTAATATTTAAAGGTTACAAACTCAATAATCATATCAATTGAATAAACAATAAAAATATAATACTTCAAATTATTTATCTCAACCAAGTAATTCATGTAAACAATCAAGTTAACCCGAATTAAAAGTAAACAAAAGTAAAGGCTAAGTTTTCATCTAACCCCAGAGAGCAAGTTAGCTCTCCATCAAGGATGATCAAGTGAAGAAAAAGTTGAACAAACTCATGTTGATCTCCACACTAATTTCACTCTCGTTCCAATTTAACGAAAAAGAAAAATAAAATATGAGAAAGAGAGAGAGCTGAGAGAAGTGAGAGAAACGGTGAGAAAAAAAGAGAAAAAAAGGGGCGTGAACCCAGCTCCCAAAAACCGAACGAATCCCCCAACATTGAACCCCATCTTCCTTTTAAATCGAAACAAAACCCTAAGTCGATGCTGGTGGTGGGCCGGGGGCTGGTGGTTGACGGGCCTGAAGATTGAATCGGGCCGGAGTTGGGCCGGAGGTGATGATGTCAGTGTTGCGTCTGGTGTTGGTGATGGGCCTACATTTTGGGCCCGATACGGGTCGGCCTCGAGTTTCGAGCTTATACGTTCATGTCGCGAATCTCGATTGACTTGATTTAATTGTTTATGCATCGAATTTGCCTTATTTGCACCCAAATTTGACAATTTTCGGAACTTTAATTTCAAACCTGTTCAACATAAAAATTGCCATAATGAGTGTAGAACTATAATTAAATTGGTCAAAATAATTAAAATAATAATTAAAAGATGCGTAAATACGAGACGCATCAAACTTCCGCGCCATGTTTAGTTGACCAATCCGTCCCCAATATTATGTCGGAATTCCTTCATATCTAATTGTATGAGGTCATCGCCAAAACTTTTATTTCCTAACCTTAGCTCGCAACCTATATATATTTGATCACCAATGGTGGAAGCCCTAATAGATTAGGTCTGCACATTTTAATTTCGCAGCAAAGGAAGTGGGTATCAAAAGAACATAAGCATATAAAGTATCTACAAGAATAGTACATGTTACCACTTCGTCTCCTTTCTCGGCATCTCCTTTTTTCAAGGAAAACACCCGCCTTGTAGTCCTAGGTTGCTCCCTTTCTTGTGGCCCTCCTTTGGTTTAGTACCACCTTTCACACTCTTGACAGCCTGACTAACAAGAGGAATAAATGTACCCTTGTTTGCCGCATTTGTAACAAGATTTTTCCTTTTCCGGATGATGTTTTCCACAAAAGGTAAAAGCCTCTCCCTTTTCCGGCCCTTGTTGATATGAAAATTGCTTTTTGTTTCCTTTCATCTGAAAACCCTCATTTGACTGTTTTCTCTTCTTCTTCTCATTCATTTTCATTTCTACCTCTTTTTCCTCCTTTAAGATCCAATCAATTCTAAAGCTTTTTGGTACAGCTCCTGTAAATTATCGAAGGCTTTACCAAATTGTTGTTTCCTAAATGCAAGCCCCAACCCATCCTCAAATTTATCAATTCTATCCGATTAACTTCCAGAAATCATGTACCACATTTAGACAATTTAGTGAATTTCTCTTGATATTGCATTAGGGTCATATTCCTTGTTTCAAAGAGAGAAATTCTAGCTCCTTTTCTCATTGTACCCTTCTTGGATAATATTTTTCCTTTAAAAAAACCTTAATCTCATCCCAACTCTATGGTTCCTCCTTTCTCTAGGCCTAACAGTCTTCCAACAATGTTCGGCTTCCTTAGCAAACTTATGTGCAACAAGTTTTACCTTTAAATTTTTGGAACACTAGCTGTCCAGAAAATCTTATCGGTTCTTTTGACCCAACCTTCATCTTTAATCAGGTCTGACGGATCCCAAAACTCGAAAGGGTCAAACTTTAAATTTATGAAAAGCAACCATATCTCTTCCTTCCTCGGCATGTGTCCTGCCCCTTCTACTTTCTCTTAGTTGTTCAGCGACAACCGTACTCGCCCCATGAATATCAGCTTGAAGGGATGCCTTTGACGGCTCCCTTGCACCACCAGAACGGGCATTGTTGCATCCAATCCTTGTTTCCCATTGTGTCATATTTCCATCTATTAAGTTTCTATAAGCACAAGTGGAGCATAATTTTATAGTTACTGAGAAAAGTAAATCCCCTCATGCCCTTCACATCTATCGTCTGTCTTCTAGTCCTCTAGAATTGAGGGTTATATGCCGTAGGCATGTACAAGGTTTTTAAAACTTAGCTGAAGTAATAAAATATTTAGTTTGATTAGAGTATCATGAAATCTTATAAATATTTACAAACTAGTACAATCTAAACAAAAGAAACTACATATATTCTTGTACAAAAGGAAAAGAAACTAAGCCTCTTCAGTAAAAAATTCCTAAAATTTGTGTAACTCTATTTAGCACCCTATGATCCATCTTCAATTAGTATCTGGAACATTTTAGTAAAGCACAAAATGAGGTGAGCTAAAAGCCCAATAAGCAAATCATCATCAACCATAAAACCAATTTAACTATGGTATTTACAAAAAATACTCATTCTATCTTTCAGTGCAATCAATTTCTCAATCAAAAGATTTTGAAAGAGGGTAGCCCTATCCTTTGAGTTGGTTGACTTTCACACCACATACATGGCCAAATTTTTATTCCAGAGTATTTAGCACCACTGTGCATAGCAACCCTCTCCTAACATTTAAGTGAGGTAGTCAACCTCTCCACAAATATATAAAACATGTACTACCACTCCAAAACAGCTCTTAGCACTCCATGGTTAATTTTTAGATGCTTCCAACTCAACAGAAATAAAACTCGTCATATTCCAACGTTGTTTAATTTTCAAATAACATACTTTCAAAGCTCACACAATTTTGTCTAAACCAGCATCTTTCAACATAAAACACCATAATTTAGGAAATTAGGGAAAGTTCATATGAAATTTGTTTTAGGTCACTTTAAGTCGGTCATTTGCCTAATTTTATCAAAAGAAAGTTTAAAACACATTTTTATTTAGTATTGATTCAATCTCTTGGCCCAACAAAGTTTTTCTTTTAAATCTGATACAAATAATATTTTTATACTCATTAAGAACATTCATCAAAAATGAATATTTAATCATACTATAGACAAACTAAGTACTCCAACAGAATTTCAAATAAAACACAATAGATGCAAAAACAAAGCTTAATTATAAGAGATTGATGATAATTTACGTACCTCGTTGCCGTTATTTTTTCAATTGGAGTACTCCAAAGGAAATTTTTGAATCAATTTATCAAATAGGTACTTTTATTCCAAAATGGCTTTCTCATGTAAAACCCTTGGCTTTCGGACATGTCTATTCAAAAATATATTTCCAATGGTTTTCACTACATACACTGTGGTTTATTTCAAATTGCAATTAAATCTGTTATGTTAGCCTTAAGAGACTTAACCTTTTTAAAATTTGAAGATTCTTTGTTAGGTATTGTGCAAACTATTTTTAAAATTTATTTCAATTGTTATCCAAACTTTTAAGTTGATCTTCATGATCCAACAATTTTAAACACCTTGAGTTTAGATATCAATATGCCAGTTATTAAAATAGAGGAAAATGGAAGGAGCATTGCCCTTATTTATAGAATCTATTTCATAATTTTAGAAAGCCAACATAACCCTAAATGTCTTAAACAACTCCTGCTAAAGTGACCTTACTATTAGAAGTTCAAGATGATCAAACTGCAACACGTACTCCAAAACATCTGAAATGGCATGAAATAACCATTCCAAATATTTGGAAAACCAAAAATTCTCAACAACTTGGAAATATTTCAAAAAGACATATTCAACAAATTATAGCGCAACCTGATGGTAAAACGAATTATACAAAATCTTCAAGACATTCAAATTTAAGCCTACAAAAGATGGTACCAACACTCCGTCACTAGATCCCATTAGAACTTCGAACTTAAGCGTGCTTGGGCTAGAGCAGTACTAGGATGGGTGACCTCCTAGGAAGTCCTCACCCTCGGGCCGGAGGCACTCGAAAATAGCCTCTCTTCAGGGGTAATACACTGAAGGGGGAAGGCTGCGTACATATACCCCCCTCCCTCTCAGACCCTGCGTAGGCGGGAGCCCTTGGGGTACTAGGTACTGGGTACTGGGTATGCTGCATCAAGACATTCAAATTTATCCCTATCAACCTATAGGGAAGAGGTTCATCAACATTGCCAAGGTAGTGCTATTTCAACAAAATTTAGAGAAATCCATCTAAATCCTCCCTATCTTAGTTAGTTTTTCAAAATGAATCATTCTCAATACCTCTTTATCCAACAACTTCTCAAATGCAACCCCTTTCAATAAATATTCTTAACAAAAAATTTTTAATAAATAACATTTTTTTTGGGGTAATGATTTTGAATAAACAAGGCTAAACGCCAACGGTATTTCCAAACATTCAATAAAGAAAAAACTCAAGAAATAAGAGAAATATATTATAAAGCATTAAACGGATTCAAATGTAATATTCTTTTCTTTACATAGTTTTGAACTTATTATCTCAAGGCATTGAATTTCTAAACCCTTTCTCCCAAAACTCAATAAATGTTAGGACAACTCCAACAACCAAATGGCTTACAATAGAAGGACAAATTATCCAATGTATCCATCCAAACATTTAGTAAAGAAAAAACTCAAGAAATACGAGAAATATATTACAAAGGATTAAACGGATTAGAATGTAATAAAGGTTCAAAATCAAGATCTTGCTACTGCTCCTTTCAGTAGAGGTAGAGATGCCTGTGAGTCATCAACACCTACAATAAAAGCCATAAACAAAATTTATGAACAAAACAGTTTTCAAGCTTCAAATCTTAAAACAATTAAATACAATTCATAATCAAATATTAAACAAAAATGATGAACAAAAACCATCGTCTTCGCACATGCTGCAGTAATACACATGAAGAAAGATCTTCAAAATCTCAATTAAGCCCTTTTTTAGGATGAACAAAACAACCCTTATTCCAATTATTCAATCTTCCTCCAAATCCAAAAAAAGAAATTAAAATTACTTTCTTCTACACAAAAATACTCCCACAAAAGCCTATTATCCAAAGCCCACTCTGCTTGATGTACAATATCAAGAAAGACACCAAATCCCATGAAACTCATATAATGCATAAATCTTTTATGAATTGAACATAAATGGCAGATCTGAATAAGAGATCTACAAGGCATTACACCAGATGAATGGTCGCTAGTGCTTGTGAATCTAATAATAGTTCAAATAAAATTTGTGCAAAAGCTATTTGATGGATTTTCTGGACAGGTCAATACTGGTGGAATAATACCTTAACCAAAGTTAATCAAAATACTCATATTGAAGGAATATGTGTAGATCCAGAATATGTCAATTCTCTATATTCAGAGACTGAAGTTGAAGCTGCAATGGAAACTCTTGTATGGTCAATAGCATTATTGTTCGATGGAAATCAAACTGAAGAAATGGAATCAACAAAAAATTTATTAACAAACCCTAGATGTCCCTCACTTCAAGATTTTTGTTGGTGCAAAGATATATTTTTAACATAAGTTTTAAGATGAAAGATGGTAGGGGTGATTCATCACTGGACTTTGAAATTATTTGCAACAAGAATAATGACCGAACTACAACAGCATAGTGGTAGCTTGACCATTCCATGGAAAACAATTATATATGGTCTACATTTTTTGCTTGTCAAGAAAGAAGCTCTAGTACTTTGCGAAGAAAAAAAAATTACGAAATAGTCATAAAAATTCACAAGCAAGAAGAAAATTAGGATCTTTTTGCAGTCAATATGATATTCGAGATTTGAAATCCCCTTTAAAAAGACATAATAAATAGTATTTTTCCAGCCAAACTAAGTATTATACAAAGCAAAGAAAATATAAGTACAAATAACAACCACCCCCTCAGTATTATAAAAAACAAAAATCTGCAGAAAGAGAACCCTAATCAAACTCCAATATGCTATAAATGTAAAAGCCAGGACATTATCAAAAAGATTACAAATTAAAGCAAAAAATAAACAGCAGCAAGATTAAGAATTCGAATGACAAATGAAGAATTTATCAGTTTCGGAATCAGAAAGTCAATCATCCTCACAAAGCCATGATTTCTATCAATTTAATTATGACACAGTGAATTTATTAACAAAATCAAATAAAAAAGCTCTACTTGATACTGTAGAGAAGTTCAAAGATCAAAATTCAAGAAAAGAATACTTATTAAAACTTAAAGAAATAATATTTAAAAAAATAGGAACTAATTGCACCAAGATCAACCTTCACTCTTGATCAAATATTCGAAAAATATCCTAGCCCAAGAATGAAAACAACCTTCAATAGGAGAACTTCAAAAAGAAATAAATGAATTCAAAAAACAAAATGAATATCATTAGAATAATACAATTTGAATGACTCAAATATCATTATTGGAATGAAAATTAGGATCTTTATCCAACTAAGAACCCCAAATGCCTCAAATGGAAAATAGTCACATTCTAGATGAATCTGCATCAAATAGAAAGAATAGAATATCAAAAATAACATTCATTATAACCCTTCATATTTCAAAAGACAATAAGATTCAAGCTCTTAACTCTTTTAGATTATGGAGTTGATCTCAATTGTATACAAGAAGGACTTATTCCATTAAAATACTATTAGAAAACTATAGAAAGTCTTCACACAGCAAGTGCCTTCAGAATAAAAATACAATTTAAATTATCTAATTCATATATATGCAATAATGGAATTTATTTCAAAACACTATTTATTCTGGTAAAATATCTCCAACAACAAATCATATTAAGAACTCTTTTTATAACTTCAGTATATCCATTCTCAGTCAATAAGGAAGGGGTTCATACAAATATTATGGGCACACAAGTAACATTACCTAATTCATAATAAAAAATAAAAAATAAAAACTCATATGATACATCTTCAAAAAGTAATAGAATTTCAAACAATTGAAAAACAACTGACATTACTGCATGCTCTGACCTTCCTAATGCTTTTTGGAAAAGAAATAAGCACATAGTCATATTACCTTATGAAAAGGATTTCAATAAAAGAAATATTCCAACCAAAGCTAGATGAATTCAAATGAACAAAGAACTATTAGAATACTATAAGAATGATATTCAAACACTTTTAAACAAAAAATTAATCCAGCTATCAAAATCTTCTTGGAGCTATTCTACTTTCTACGTAAATAAACAAGCGTAACTTGAAAGAGGAGTCCTAAGGCTTATGATTATTTTAAGCCTCTCAATATGTTTTTCAATGGATTAGATGTCCAATTCCAAATTGAAAAGATTTATTTAATATGTCATATTATGCGAATATTTTTTCAGAATTTGATCTAGAAATTGGATTTTGGCAAATTCAACTTCATGAAAAGGATCAATATAAAACAACATTTATAGTCCCATTCGGACTTTATGAATGGAATGTGATGCCTTTTGGTCTCAAAAATTCCCATTTTGAATTCCAAAATATTACAAATGATATTTTTACTCATTAAAGAACTTTATCATCGTTTATATTGCCTATATTCATATTTTTTCAAACAACATAGATCAAATTTCTAACATCTAAACATTCTTTCAAAACAACCTAGAAGTAGTTCAAATACTTCTAGGACAGTGAATTCAAAGGAAGTTTTCAAACGTATTTCAAATCCCAAAGACTTTGTCAATTGGAGTATTTCAAATGAAAATTTCGAATTTATTTATCATGTAAAACCCGTTAACAGTCAATGACTATAATGATAGACTAAGAAACTCAAACTATACTACTTCCTTCAGACATGTGTATGCAAAAACGCATTAAGAGATTCAACCCTTTTTAGTTTTGAAGATTCTATGTTAGCTATTGTACAAACTTATTTACACAATAGACCAATTTATTTCAATTGTTATCCAAACTTTTAAGTTAATGTTCATGATCCAACAATTTTAAACACCTTGACTTTAGATACCAATATGCCAAATATTTAAATAGAGCAAAACAAAGGGGGGGGGGGGGGGGGGGGGGGGGGGGGGCGTGGCTTTTCCCTTATCTATATAGAATCTATTTCATACTTTTAGAAAGCCAACTTAATCCTAAATATCTTTTATCTTCTCCTAGAGAGACCTTAGAAGTTCAAGTTGATTGAGCTAAAATAATTACTCCAAAATGTCTTAAATGACATGAAATAACCACTCTAGATATTTGGAAAACTAAAAATCCTCAAACACCCAGAAATATTGCAAAAGGAGAAGTTCAACAAATTATATAAGAACCTAATGGTAAATTACTATAAAGTTTGGATTAGGAAAACAAACCATTATGAACAAAACAAACTATGCAGAATCTTCAAGATATTCAACTTTATCCCTATAAACCTATACCGAAGAGATTCATCAACCTACCCAAGGTAGTACTATTTCAACACAATTTAGGGGACTCTATCTAAATAGAATTCATAATCAAATTTTAAATCGAAATGATGAACAAAAACCATCATCCTCGCACATCTCGTAGTATTCTTTAACACATGAAGAAAGATCTTCCTCAAAAAGAAAGGCGTCCTATAAAACTTGAAAAAAATGATTTGTTAAATAAAATTCTTAAAAATTTTGAATTACCTTCTTCTAGAAAAAACTTCTATTCAAACTATTATTAAGAAAGATTAAGCAAATTATAGATTAAGAAACATCTTTATTTGATGAAGCTGAAATTTATAAAAATAAAATGCCACCTATTAACAAAAAAAAAAACAAAGAAGGAAGTTCTCAAAAATGGAAAAATAATCCAACAAGAGGCTATTATCCAAGGCCCACTCCACCTGATGTACAATATGAAGAAAGATATCAATTCCAATCAAACTCATGTAACGCACAAACCTTTTACGAATGGAACACAAATGGCAAGTTTGAATATGAGATCCTCAATACATTACACCAGATGGCAATGGCCGCTATTCCTTATGAATCCAATGATAATTCAAATAAAATTTATGCGAAAGCTATTTGCTAGATTTTCTAGATAACTCAATACTGGTCCTAACCAAAGTTAATCAAAATGCAATAAAAAATCATACTCATATTGAAGGAATACGCGTAGATCTAGAAGATGTCAATTCTCCATATTAAGAGATTGAAGTTGAAGATGGAATGGAAACTCTTATATGGTTAATAGCATTATTCTTCGTTGGGAATCCAACTGATGAAATGGAATCAACAAAAAATTTCTTAACTAAACATAGATGTCCCTGACTTCAAGGTTTTCGTTGGTACAAGATATGTTTTAACATATGTTATAAGCCGAAAAGACATAAATCAAATATTTTGGATAGGACGATTTATCGCCGAACTTCCAAAATTGTTTGCAACAAGAATAATGACCAAACTACAACAGTATAGAAGTTGCCAAGCCATTGCATAAGGTCAACTATTTTCGCTTGCCAAAAGAAGCTCTAGAACTTCGCGAAGAGCAAAATTTACGAAATAGTGTCAAAAAACTCATATTCAACATCTTCAAAAAGCAATAGAATTTCAAAGAATTGAAGAACAACTCACATTACCTCATATTCAGGAAATAAAATAACCAATGAAGACCTTCCTAATGCTTTTTGAGAAAGAAAGAAGCACATAGTCATAGTACCTTATGAAAAGGATTTCAGTGAAAGAAATATTCCAACTCAAGCCGGACCAATCAAATGAACAAGGAATTATTAGAATAATGTAAAAAAAAAAAAAATTCAAACACTTTTAAACAAAGAATTAATCCATCCTTCAAAATCTCCTTGAAGCTGTTCTGCCTTCTATGTAAATGAACAAGCGGAACTTGAAAGAGGAGTCCCAAGGCTTGTGATTATTTATAAACGTCTCAATAAAGTCCTTCAGTGGATCCATTATCGTATTCCATATGAAAAAGATTTACTTAATAAATTATATGATGCAAATATCTTTTCAAAATTTGATCTAATAAGTGGCTACTATCAAATTCAAATTCACGAAAAGGATTGATATAAACAACAATTATCGTTCTACTCAGACATTATGAATGGAACTTAAGGCCTTTTGATCTCAAAAATGCCTCTTCTAAATTCCAAAACATTACGAATGATATTTTTACTCAGTACACAAACTTTATCATCATTTATATTAATGATATTCTTGTTTTTGCAAACAACATAGATCAACATCTAGACATTCCTTCAAAACAACCTAGAAGTAGTCCAAATACTTCTAGGATAGTAAATTCAAAGGAAGCTTTAAAAAAAATTTCAAATCCCAAAGACTTTGCCAATTGGAAATATTTCGAATGAAAATTTTGAATAAATTTATCAAATAGGTAATTTTGATTTCAAAATGCCTTTCTCATGTAAAACCCATGAACAGTTAATGACTATAAACCAAGAAAATCAAACTGTACAACTTCTCTACGACTTGTGCGTTCAAAAACATATTTCAAAAGGCTTTCTTTACATACATTATGGTTTGGTTCAAGTCACAATTAAACTATTGTCAAGAATTGCTCATGATCAACCGATTATGTTAGCCTTAAAAGATTTTACCTTTTTGAAATTTGAGGATTCTTTGTTAGCTATTGTACAAACTAATTTACACAAAGAACTAATTTATTTCAATTGGTATCAAAACTTTAAGTTGAGGTACATGATCCAACAATTATTTGAAATAGTCATAAAAAATCACAAACAAGAAGGGAATTAGGGTCTTATTGTAGTCAATATGGTATTCAAGATTACAAACCGCCTTCTAAAAGACCTAGTAAACAATATTATAAAAAATAAAAATATGTAAAAAGAAAACTGAATCAAACTCCAATATCCTATAAATGTAAGAGACCAGGACAGTATCAAAAAGATTGTAATTTAAAGCAAAAAATAAACAACATTCAAGATGGAGAACTCAAAAGACAAATGAAGAATTTATTAGTTTCTGAATCAAAAAGTGAAAATATTGTATTCAATATTAAAGAATCATCATCCTCACCAAGCCATGATTTATGTCCTTGTAAATATAAGAAAAAAATAATTATTAAAATTAAAAGAAATAATATTTATAAAAAAAAAAGAACTAATTGCACCAAGATCAACCTTCACTCTTGAACAAATATTTCAAAAATATCCTAGCTCAAATATAATTTAAAAAGTTTCAATAGGAGAATTTGAAAAAGAAGTACATGAATTAAAATACAAGTTAAACAGTTACAAAATGAAACATTATTACAACAATAAGAGGACTATGAATTAGAAACTAAAATATCATAATTGGAATCAAAATTAGGATCTTTATTCGAGAAAAAACCCCAAATGCCCATGTTGGATAGTAGCAAATTCACTGCACCAAATGAAAAATATCTCCAAATAGTAAAAAGAATAGACAATTGAAAATAGTATATCTAAACCTTCATATTTCAAAATCTATAAGATTCAAACTCTAGCTCTTTTAAATTTTAGAACTGACCTTAATTGTATTCAAGAAAACTTATTCTATCAAAATACTATGAGAAAACTATAGAAAGTCTTTACACAACAAGTGGCTCTGGAATGAAAATACAATATAAATTATCTAATTCATATATATGTAATAATAGAATTTGTTTCAAAATACCATTTATTCTAGTAAAAGATCTCCAGTAACAAATCATATGAGGAACTCTCTTTATAACTTAAATATATCCATTCTCCGTCAAAAATAAAGAAGTTCATACAAATATTATGAGCACACCATTAATATTTCAATTTGTTATCCCCACGTTGCAAAGAGAATTGCACCTCCATTGATTAAATAAATAAATCTAATTCATAATTTTAAAAAAAAATTATACTCAACATCTTCAAAAAAGAAATGGAACTCCAAAGAATTGAAAAGCAATTAACATTACCTCATATTCTAGAAAAGATTCACAGTTTAACAAATAAAATAACCAATAAAGTATATTCTGACCTTCCTAATGCTTTTTGGGAAAGAAATAAGCATATAGTCACACTACCTTATGAAAAGGAATTCAATAAGGAAATATTCCAACTAAAGCTTGACCAATTCAAATGAACAAGGAATTACTAGAATACTGTAAGAATGAAATTCAAACACTTTAAACAAAAAATTAATTCGGCCATCAAAATTTCCTTAGAGCTATTCTGCCTTCTTTGTAAATAAACAAGCTGAACTCGATATTGTAGTCCCAACGCTGGTGATTAATTATAAGCCTCTCAATAAAGTTCTTCAGTGGTTTCTAATAAATTCAAATTCATGAAAAAGATTGTATATTTTCGTCTCAAAAATGCCCATTCTGAATTCCAAAATATTACAAATGATATTTTTACTCAATAGACAGACTTTATCATCGTTTATATTGATGATATTTTTATTTTTTTTTAGACAATATAGATTAATATTTTAAACATCTAAACATTCTTACAAAACAAACTTGAAGCAGATCAAATACTTCTAAGATAGTGAATTCAAAGGAAGTTTCAAAAAGCATTTCAAATTCCAAAGACTTTGTCAATTGGAGTTATTTCTAATGAAAATTTTTTAGCAATTTATAAAATAGGTAGTTTTGATATCAAAATGACTTTCTCATGTGTGTTCAAAAGCATAGTTCAAAAGGTTTTCTTTACATACATTATGGTTTAGTTCAAGTTGCAATTAAACCATTATCAAGAATTGGTCTTGATCAACCTACTACGTTAGCTTTAAGAGATAAACTTTTTTAAAATTTGAAGATTCTATGTTAGCTATTGTACAAATTAATTTACACAATGGACTATTTTATTTCAATTGTTATCCAAACTTTTCAATTGATCTTCATGATCCAACAAATTTAAACACCTCAACTTTGGATATCAATATGCCAAAATATTAAAATAGAGGAAAATAGGAGCTATGCCCTTATTTGTATAATCTATTTCAAACATTTAGGAAGCCAACTTAATCCTAAATGTCTTAAACAATCTCCTCTTGGAGAGACCTAACTATTGGAATTCAAAATAAATTTTTGAGTAATGATTTTGAATCAAAACATAAAAAGGCTAAACCCGAAAACCTATTTCAGGACATACAATAAAGAAAAATTCAACAAATAAGATAAATATATTATGAAGAATTAAATGGATTAAAATTAAATATTCCTTTCTTTACATGGTTTTCAATTACACCTCATGACATCGAATTCCAAACCCTTTCACCCAAATGTTAAGACAACTCCAACAATCAAATGGCTTACAACAGATGCACAAATTATCCAATTTGTCCATGCTACTACAAAGAATTTAATATTAAAGGTTAAAATCAAGACCTTCTTGCTACTTCTTTACGCAGGAGTTGAGATGATAGTGAGTCATCAACACGTACAATAAAAGACATAAGCATAATTTATGAACAAAAAAATTTTCAAGCTTTAAGTCTTAGAACAATTTCAAAAGTTGAATACAATTCATAATCAAATATTAAAAATAAATGATGAACAAAAACAATCATCCTCGCAGATCCCGCTATATTCTATAACACATAAGGAAAGATCTTAAAAATCTCAAGTAAAACCATTTTTAAGCAGAATACAACAATCCTTACTCCAGTTGTTCAATCTTCATCAAAAAGAAAGACATCAAATAAAACTCCAACAATATGATTTGTTAAATAAAATTGATAAATATTAGAAATACTTTCTTCTACACAAAAACTTTTTATTCAAACTATTACTAAAAAAGATGAAACAATTACAGATGAAGAAACAATTACATTTGATGAAGTTGAAATTCAAAACATAGAAGAACAATTTCATGGAAAAATAATCCCACAAGAGCCTATTATCCAAGGCCTACTGCATCTGATGTACAACATGAAGAAAGACATCAAATTGCTATCAAACTTAGCACAAATCTTTTGTGAATGGATCATAGATGGCAAATTTGAATATGTAATTCTCAACACGTTACACCGTATGGCAATGGCCCCAAGTGCCTATGAATCCAATAATCATTCAGATAAAATTTGTGCAAAAGCTATTATTGCTGGATTTTCTATACAGCTCAAATACTGGTGGACTAATATCCTAACCAAAGTTGAAACGAGTGCAATAATCAATCATACTCCTATTGAACGAATATGTATAGATCCAGAAGATGCTAATTCTCTATGTTCAGAAATTGAAATAGAAGACGCAATGAAAACTCTTGTATGGTCAGTAGCATTATTCTTCAATGGAAATCCAACTGAAGAAATTGAATCAACTAAAATTTCTTAACAAAATTTGATGTCCCTCACTTCAAGATTTTCATTGTTACAAAGATGTGCTTTTCACATATGTTTTAAGACAAAAAGATGGAAATCAAACATTTTGGAAAGAACGATTTGTCACTTGACTTCCAAAATTATTAGCAACAACAATAATGACCAAACAACAGCAGCATAGTAGTAGCTTGACCATTCCGTGGCAAACCATTACGTACGGTGTTAACGAAATAGTCTCAACTAATCACAAACAAGAAGAGAGTTAGGGTCTTTTACAGTCAATATGGTATTCACGATTTCAAAACCCTTCTAAAAGACATAATAAGCAGTATTTTCCATGCAATTATAGAAAGTTGAGAAAATATAAGTACAAATAACCACCACCCCCTCAATCTTATGAGAAACAAAAATCTGTAAAAAGAAAACTTAATCAAACTCTAATATGCTACAAATGTAAGAGACCAGGACATTATCAAAAAAATTGCAAACTAAAGCAAAAAATAAACAACACTCAAGATGAAGAATTCAAACACAAATGAAAATTTTATTTTCTGAATCAAAAAGTGAAGATATTGTATTCAATATTCAAGACTTATCAACATCATCATCTTCTCAAAGCCATGATTTATGTCCATGTAAATACATCACAATAAATGTATTAACAAAGTCAAAAAAACAGAAGCTCTACTTGATTTTGTAGTGAAAATTGATGATCAAAATTTAAAAAAAGAATGTTTACTAAAATTAAAAGAAATAACATTCAAAGAACAGGAACTAATTGCACTCAAATCAACCTTCACTCTTGAACAAATATTCAAAAAATATCCACTTCAACAGGAGAACTTCAGAAAGAAGTAAATGAATTTTAAAAAAAATTACAAAATGAAATATTATTACAAAAAATTATAAAAAGATGTAAAAATTTTGGTTTCAAAACAAATATTTGCCAGATGGCAAGCATTGTTATCGGTCTTTTATTTTGAAATTGATTTTATTAAAGGTTAAGATAATTCACTTCCAGATTTTTCTAACAAGAGAATTTCTTCAAGAACACGATTCATCGATTTCAGAACAATATCGAAGGATAATGGAAAAGGGTTTCGGTCCTCAGAAAAATATGCAATTACTTTGAGGACCCATTCAACATGCCCTGAATCAAAATTCAAAAACAAAAACCTTTCTCAATCTTTACTGAAGATTTTCCTTCAGTATCCTATTCAACAACAACATCAAGATCTCCAAATCCTCTTTCAATACGGCCTCCTTCCTCTCCTCAATCACTCAACCAAAGATTCCAGAACAATTTACCTCCGCAATCAACCCAGTATTTTCCAAAATCTCTTTTAGAACATATTTTTCTTACTAAACAAAGAAAACCTCTTCCAGTAACTATGCTAAAATTTTAGTATATTCAACATTTGCCAAAAAAATTTCATGCTTTCCCGAAGAAATTCAAAGAACTCAATGGTTTCTTGAATTCACATTGGTGGATACAGAATCAACCCAAATAAAACACAAAAGAGAAGACAAGAATGGGTAGATTCTTTACTGAACTTGCAAAATTTTAGATATCTGGCATATCAAAGATTAAAATAGGATATAAAATCATAAAATTGAAATGGAAAAAACCTTAAATTCTTCTTGTATATATAGAGGATCTAATTTGTAACACCCCGAATTCTCTAAAATTGAGGGTTACACACCGTAGGCACATTTAGAACCTACAAGGCTTTTTAAACTCAACTAAAGTAATAAAATTTTTAGTCTTGATTGAAGTATCATGAAATTTTCTATATATGATAACTTACATCACAACTAGTATAGTCTAAACAAAAGAAACAACATATATTCTTGTACAAAAGAAAGGGAAACTATGTCTCTTTTAGTACAAAATTCCTAAAATTTGTGTAAGTCTATCTAGCGCCCCATGGTCCATCTTTAAGTAGTATCTTGAGCATTTAAAAAAAGCACAAAACGAGGGAGCTAAAAGCCTAATAAGCAAATCATTATTAACCATAAAACCAATTTAATCATAGTAATACAAAAATTCATTTTATCTTTCTGTACAAATAATTTCTCAATCAAATGCTTTAAAAAGAAGGGTAGCCATCTAATTTGAGTCGGTTGACTTTCACACCACATACATGGCCCAATAATTGTTCCAGAACATTTAAAACTACTGTGCGCAGCAACACCTCCCCTAACACTTAAGTTAGGTTATCAATCTCTCCACCTATGTATGCAACATGTACCAGTCCAAAAACAGCTCTTAACACACTATGGTTATTTTTCATATGCTTTCAAAGTCAACAGATATAAAACTCGTCATTTTCAACATTCTTTCAAAATTTCAAGTAACATACTTTCAAAACTCATAGAATTTTGTCTAAACCAACATCTTTCAACATCAAAAAGTCTATTTTACGAAATTAGTGAAAGTTCATACAAAATTGATTTTAGGTTACATCAAGTAGGTCATTTGCGTAATTTTATCAAAACAAAGCTTAAAACTCATTTTTATCTAGCACTAATTCAATATCTTGCCCCAGCAAAGTTTTTCTTTAAATCCGATGCATATACCATTTTTGCACTCTAAACACATTCGTATATGAATCGAAAGCTTACTTCATCAAGGACTTTCATAAAAAATGACAATTTTAATCATATTATAAGCAAACTAACTACTCCAATAGAATTTTGAATAAATACAATAGATGCAAAAGCAAAGCTTAATTATAAGAGATTTATGATAATTTACTTACCTTGTTGCTATTACTTTTTGTGGAGATGTTTCCACACACCCAAATACTTCTGATTTTTTTTTCTTATGAATTTTTTTGTTTGGAACTGGTTTGAACTAGTCAAACTTCACCCCGTATTTATACTTGAGGATTCTTCAAACCTAAGGAAATTTATTGGAAGGGGAAGAAAGTTTAGGCTGGTGGATTTTATACCATCTCATGCTTGTTGGCTGCCACCCTTTGTCGGTGGTTGACACTTCCTACTTAGTTGTTTCCACCTCTTGCCTCGGTTGCCACCTTGTTCTTTGTTTTCATGCATCAGATGCCACCTCGTGGTTATGGAGCCACCTCCTGCTAATTCACTAGCTTCGGGTGCCACATTATGCTTAAAAGTGCCACCTCGAGCTGATTGACCTGCTTCAAGTGCCATCTCGTGCTGATCCACCTGCTTCGAACGCCACCTCTTGCTTAAAATGCCACCTTGTGCTTTTTTGTGAAGACTAGTATTATTCCTCTATGTTTTGTTACTTACTTTTAAGGTATTTACGTAATTGAATTGACCTAAAGCACTAACAGATAATTAAAATAGTAAAGATAAGTATAAACACTAAAAGATTTAAATCTAAAATTAATACTAATCATAATCCAATTCAAACTCTATGTTTGCTGCGTTCTCATCCATGTGTCGCGTCTCCATACCCACAGGCCCTCCTTGCCGCCAATCCTTCCTTGCCTAGATGTTGCCGATATCATCATCAACTCTTTAATCCGAGATTTATGTTCCAGTCGTGTCCCTGCTGATCAACCAACCAATGACTTATCCACCAAGCTATCCGCCAAAGGAAGCGAGGTTGCATCAGAAAGAAAGAAACTTATGAAAATGATTCCAATAAAAGAAATATTTCAACCAAAGTTGGACCAATTCAAATGAACAAGGAATTATTAGAATACTATAAGAAAGAAGGTTTGTTCTGCCTTCTATGTGAATAAACAAGAAGAACTTGAAAGAGGAGTCCCAAGGCCTATAGTTAGTTATAAGCCTCTCAATAAGTTCTTTAGTGGATTCGATATCCAATTCCAGACAAAAAAGATTTACTTAGTAGATTATATGGTGAAAATATCTTTTCAAAATTTGATGTAAAAAGTGGTTTCTGGCAAATTTAAATACATGAAAAGTATCGATAAAAAACAACATTTACAATTCCATTCAGACATTACGAATGGAATTAATGCTTTTTAGTCTAAAAAATGCCCCTTCGGAATTTCAAAATATTATAAATGATACTTTTACATACACAGACTTTATCATCATTTAAATTGATGATATTCTTATTTTTTTCAAACAACACATATCAATATTTCAAACATCTAAACATTCTATTAAATATTATAAAAAGAAATGGGTTAGTTCTATCTGCTTCAAAAATAAAACTATTTCAAACCAAAATTAGATTTCTAGGACATAATATCTTTTAGAGAACAACAAAACCCACTGCAAGAACAATCGATTTTCCTGATAGATTTCTAAATGAATTAAAAGATAAAACCCAAAGTTTTTTTTAGGATATTTAAACTATATTTCATATTTGTCTTCCCAACCTTGGGCAATTATGTTAATCTTTGTATCAAAGGCTTCAAAATCATCCACCACCATGGACAGATGAACAATCAAAAAAAAGTTCAAAACTTTAAGCATAAAGCTAAGACTTTTCTATGTTTAGGACAACCTAATCCAAAAGCATCCCTTATAGTAGAAAAAGATGCCGCAGACCTAGGATATGGAGGAATACTCAAGCAACACTTAGAGTCAAACCATGAATAAATGGTTAGATTTCATTTAGGTTTATGGCTCAGACCTCAAAAAAACTATTCAACTATTATAAAGAAGAATTTATCAATTATTTTATGTATTTTAAAATTTCAAGATAATTTATATAATAAAAAATTTTCTTTTATACAATAAAAAAATTTTCTTTTACGAATAGATTGCAAATCATCAAAAGACGTTTTACAAAAAGTTGTAAAAAATTTGGTTTCAAAACAAATATTTGATAGATGACAAGAAATATTGTCAGTCTTTGATTTTAAAATTGAGTTTATTAAAGGTCAGGATAATTCACTTTCAAATTTTCTAACGAGAGAATATTTTCAAGGACACGATTAATCGATTTCAAAACGATGTCAAAGGATAAAGGAAAAGGGAAGATTTAGTTCTCAGAAGACTATGCAATGACTTTGAGGCCCCATTGAACATCTCCCTTAATCAAAATAGCTTGGTTTAGAGCATTTCTTTACAACCTTTTGACCACTCATGGTTTTTTCAATTCAAGAAAAAATCAAGAAATTTTACATCCTGGTTTTATGAAAGGTGGCATTTCTTCGGAAGCACCACCGATATCCACCCTACAAATGCAAAATCTTTGTTCAAGATTTATTCAAAATATTCAGAAGATAGTCCTCTAGATTCAATTATAAACTTTCATTCAAATTTTTAAATTCCTTGGATCCTTTGTTGGTCATTCAAAACCACTCCATTTTTTAAACACCCTTACCCTATATCTTTAGTAAGGGAATACAAAATTATATGGTCGGAAAAATATGTTCCTGAATGTGATTGTTTCACTAAATTTTTTGAAAATTATAAAAATAAAGATATCCATAGTCTCCCTCCAAGCTTTTCAATTACCCCTTCAAATCTCAACCATCTAAACTAATAGTATCTAGTTTTTCATCAAAATCAAAGTCCTTGAGCTCAAAGAAAACTAATAATTTTTATTATATATGACCAATATAAAAATTAAATATAGTTTTTTGACAGTTAATTTTACAAAAGAAAAAATTTTTAATTGTTAAATGTTTTTTTAATAGTTGAAATATTTTAATATATTTTTGCGTATTTACATGAAAATTTTATGTACTTGAGTCATTTTATCAATTTAGTCTATGTACTTTTAATTGTGTCAATCTAATTTCTATAAAATTCAAATTTTTTCAATTTAATCATCTAGTGCAAATTAAAGTTAAATTATTGACATTTATGTAAAATGCAAATGACCCAAAGTAAACCCTTCTGCTAACTCAATTTAAACTCATCCATCAGCCGAGCACTAAAAATTGGGAAATTGTCACTTAAGTACTCTGATATTTGATCATTTATCACCTACGTACCCTAATATTTTAATATATATATATATATATATATATATGAGTGTTAGCTTCCAATTAAGAATTGAAAGTCTAACCTAGTAGAAGAAAGAGTTAAGATGAGAAGAGAAGTGAAAGAGGATGAGAAATAGAGAAAGAGATGAGAAAAGAGAGATAATTCCAAAAGGAAATCAGTTTATATTTCATTGAATACTTCAATTACAAGCTTAAGGTCCTATTTATAGACCTTTGGAAACAATGCATCAAGACTAACCGACTAAACCCCAAAAAACTGCCTTTTCCGCCAAATTCAGCAAACCGCCTCCAAATTTGACCTGCGTTGACCAGTACCCTCCTTTGGCACCTAAAACCGACTTAATTACAATTTAAAAGTATACAACTCACACTTGGAACAATACCCAGCCACTACTAACAGAAATTACAATTAAATTCTAACGATTCATAACATTCCCTCCCTCTTGAGAAGCTTCTTGTCCTCAAGAAGTGAAGCTTGGGAATTGGCTCTTCAAGATATTGCAATTTTCCCAAGTCATCAAACTCTTGTTCAAGTTGCACCAAGTCACCAATACCTCCTGCGCAACACCGTGATCGTGCTGCAGCTTCCTCCGAGCCTTTACAGCAGCAGGTTACAACACCAGTAGGCCGCTCGTTTCTACAGCAGGTGGATCCTGGGCAGCTACAGCTCCTTTTTTAACCTGTTTTTTAAGTAGGGACACGTGAAACATGGGATGAATGTATGAATGCGAAGGTAAGTCTAGCTTATAAGCAACATTGCCAATTTTCTCCAGAATTTTGTACGGGCCAAAGTATCAAGCACTTAGCTTGACATTACGCCTGACAGCCAAAGAGGACTATCTATACAGTTGTAATTTAAGGTAGACCATGTCACCAACGTCATAGCTTTTGTCTACCCTTTTCTTATCTGCATAGTACTTCATTCGAGCTCGAGCTTGTTGGAGATTGTCCTTAAGCACTTGCTTAATTTGCTTCCTCTGCTGAACTAAATTAGTAGCTGCTGAATCAATCTTGCCCGGTTGTTGCAGCAGCAAAGGTGAAGGAGGTGGGCAACCATACAAAGCATGAAAGTGTGAAGTGCCAATTGATGTATGGAAGTGAGTGTTGAACCAAAACTCAGCCAACGAGAGCCAATGATTCCACTCTTTGGGCCTTAAGAAGACCATACTTCGAAGGTATTGTTCCAAACACTAGTTGACTAGTTCGGTTTGGCCATCCGTTTGAGGATGATAAGAGGAACTAAGTGTCAATGTGGTGCCCATCAACTTGAACAACTCCCTCCAAAACGTGCTTGTGAAGATCATGTCCCGATCCGACACAATGGATTGAGGCAATCCATGTAATTTGTAAATGTTGTCAAGGAAAATCCTAGCCAATTTTTCAGCCGTGACAGGTCGAGTGAGAGCAATGAAATGGCTATACTTGGTGAAACAATCCACCACTACCCAAATAACCTCCTTGCCTTCGGATTTCGGCAATCCTTCAATGAAATCCATGCTAATATGAATCCAAGCTCCATCCAGAATAGGAAAAGGTTGAAGTAGACCCTTGTAATGATGATCTCCCAATTTCGTTTGTTGGCACACTTCACAAGATTTCACATAATCACTCACATCTTTTTTCATGCTCGGCCATGTAAAGTATGCTTTAATTCTTTAATAAGTGCCTTCTACACCAGCGTGAACTCCCCAAGCAGCATCGTGTGAGGCTTGGATGACTTGTTTTCTCAAATCAGTGGCAGAACCCACGAACAGCTTGCCTTGGATTCGAATCAAACCTTTCTACACTGTAATTCCAGTGTCTGCAGCAGCGTTTTTTGTACCTGAACTACGCACAGCAGCAACTATTTTCTCCTGAGCAAAAAGATCTCCCTCATAGGACTTATGTAGGTCTTCCACCCATGAAGGTACTACCACGGAAATAGCAATGCAAGGGCCCTGATCAGCATCCTCAAAACGCCTTGACAGTGCATCCGTAGCTGCGTTTTCCTTGCCACTTCTATACTCGATGTCATAATCAAGGCCTAGCATCTTCATGAGACCTTTCTTTTGAATTCTCGTCATGATCTTTTGTTCAAGGAGATACTTGAGGCTTTGGTGATCCGCCCGAATGATGAACTTGTGACCCTCCAAATAGTGCCTCCATTTCTCCACGGCTAAGAGAATTGCAAGGTACTGCTTCTCATAAGTCGACATGGAACTTAGAGCTTGGCTCAAGTAAGCAATTGCCCTTCCCTTTTGAGAAAGAACATCCCCTATACCAGTACCACTTGCATCGGTCTCCAAAATAAAGCTCTCAGTAAAGTTCGGCATTGTCAAAACTGGTGCAGCACACATTGCAACTTTAAGGGCTTCAAATGCAGCTTGAGATCTCTCACTTCACTTAAAATCATCCTTCCTCAAGAGCTCTATTAGGGTTTTGGCAATAGAACCATAACCCTTAATAAATTTTCTATAATACCCAGTCAATCCCAAAAATCCCCTCAATTGCTTCAAGGTGATTGGAATTGGCCACTCTTGCATAGCACGGATCTTGCTAGGATCAGTAGATACTCCCTCGTGAGAGATGATATGACCCAAATACTTGAGCTTATTTTGAGCAAACGAACATTTGGACAACTTTGCAAAGAACTTGTGTTGCTGCATCAATACAAACACTTGTCTGAGGTGAGTGAGATGAGCTTCATATGTTGAGCTATAAATCAGTATGTCATCGAAGAAAACGAGCACTAACTTCCTCAAAAAAGGCTTGAAAACGTCATTCATGGCTGCTTGGAAAGTGGCCGGGGCATTTGTTAAACCGAAAGGCATAACAACGAACTCGAAATGGCCATGATGAGTTTGAAAAGCTGTCTTGTAGATATCCGGCTCGAGGAACCTGATTTGATGATATCCTTGCCTCAAATCCAGCTTTGAAAAGAAGCACGCTCCATGTAGCTCATCAAGCAAGTCGTCTATGACCGGAATAGGAAACTTGTCTTTCACGGTTGAAGCATTCAACCGACGGTAGTCAATACACATTCTGGCCGACCCATCCTTCTTTTTCACGTGGATCACAGGTGAAGCAAAAGGACTACGACTCGGTCTAATGAAACTCATGTGAAGAAGCTCTTCAACCCGCCGCTCAATCTCTGTCTTTTGACCGTGTGGGTATCGGTATGGCCTAATTTTGAACTGCTCAGCATTACCACGCAATGGAATGGCGTGGTCTACACTCCTTTGAGGAGGAAGACTCTTAGGCTCCTCAAAAATGTCCCCAAATTCATCAACTAAGGTCTGCACCTCATGTTGAATACCCTGCTGCAGCTCAGCCGAAGATAACTTGAACAATTGACCAATCCATTGTATTGCCTTCTTCTTGATTCCATCGTACACACTTTTGCCATCAATTAACTTGAGATGAGCCTCCTCAGACATACCTTTCAAGGACACTTTGGTGCCATGAATCTTAGATGCGACGGTCATCTTATCAAAATCAAATATAATTGGGTTGAAGGTCCTCATCCAATCCACCCCAAGCACCATATCACAACCACCCAAAGGAAGAACTCTGAAATCAAAGGTGAAGTGATGTTCTTGCATAGACCACGGGAATGCTATGCACTTGTTATGAATTGTTAACAAATTGCCATCAGCCACCATCACTTGTAAGGGATGAGTCTTTATTGCTTCATGCCTAACCTTCTTACTCAACTTGGGATCGATGAAGCTATGTGTACTTCCACTATCAATGAGGATAATGATGGAATGTTTTCCAGCCTTGCCTCTGATTTTGATAGTGTTATGAGCTCCACTCCCAGTTAAAGCCTTCATTGATATTTTCACTTCATCTTCACTCAAATCCTCTTGTGAAGAATCTCCAACACTGTCAATTTCTGCTGCCGATTGCTCACTGTCTGATTCAGCTTCAGCACGGATCGCTTTAGCACACATTAATGCTTATGTTTTGCACCTATGTCCAGGCTGATACGGCTGGTTACAACGAAAGCAAAGTCTTACCGAGCTTCTGTCAATAGCACGCTTAAAACCTGTACCAGAACTTGCTCTCGGTTGTGATCTGAATTTGCTGCTCAGCTGCTTAAACTTGTCACTTGATTGTACATGAGTAGCTTCAATCAATTTTTCCTTGTTATAGGCACCTGACAAGGTCTTAGGACCAATGGTTTTCACCATGTTTTTGATCCAAGGCTTTAATCCACTTATAAAGCAGAAACATAATATGACTCGGCATCCTCGGGAGCTATAGTCAAAACGGATAACAAATTTGCTCTTAAGTTCTCAAACCTAAGCATATACTCCTTTACGGTCGTAGTTTGGGATAATGTGTTAAAGTTATCCACAACATCCGTTGATTCCCCTTCTCCATAGCGTTCACACATTTCTTCTACGAATTGGTCCCAAGAAAGGTTCGGTTTGCTCTTCAACAGACTATAGTATCAAACCTCATGTTCACCATGTAGATGCACTGCAGCTAATTGGAGCTTTTCATCATCAGGTATGCTGTAATACATGAAATACCGATCACACCTTCTCAGCCATGATTCCGGTAGTTTTCCATCAAAAGGATCAATTTCGACTTTTGACTGCTTGTGATTACCACTCCTACCACCAGATATAATGTCATTACTCACTGTTCTATTCTGGTAATGTCGCTCAGGAGGTCTGTCCAAATATTCGAGCTCATCAAAATCAGTCCTGCGTTGCCCAGCTGAAATCTATGGCCTGCTACTGCGTTCCGTATTCAAAGCCTCAGGTCTGCAATGTACCTGTTCAGAGGCTCGATCCTGATTATCTACATCAAATTCAGGTTGCAAGGATTGATTTTCAGCTGCTCTGATGTTAATTGAAGGTCCTACAGTCGCCTGCACTACCAGAGATTTGCCACGGTTCCTCACCAGAATCTCAGGCCTGTCAACATTCTCTTGCTGCTAATCGGTCTCCTTCTGCTGAAAGATCTGACTTGCAAGCTTCAAGATCACATCAACACTTGATTCTTTTTGTCTATTAGCTTGCTCTTGCAATTTTTCAATTTTATCTTCAATTTGTTGCAGCTGCTCTTCCTTATTCGAGTCTTTATCCAAAATCAATTTCAACAATTGCTGAATGCTATCACTCCTCTGCATATTCTCGAGTTGCTGCTGATCAAACCTATCTTTGAGCTCGATTTGCTATTGCTCAAACTTAGCATCAAACTTAGCATTCAGCTGTTCTAACTTGTCATTTAAATCCCGGTGATGATCACTAGATACATTAGCACCAGAACTCATAACTGCAGCAACAAAATCCAATCCAGAACCTGGCGCATTGGCACCTCTAGCTCCAGATCTGGTTCTCACGCCTCCGATCATATTTTTCTTTGATTTTGCCAGCCTCAATCAATCAATTGATTGCTTGAACCAGCTCTGATACCAATTGTTAGCTTCCAATTAAGAATTGAAAGTCTAACCTAGTAGAAGAAAGAGTTAAGATGAGAAGAGAAGTGAAAAGGGATGAGAAATAGAGAAAGAGATGAGAAAATATTTCATTGAATACTTGAATTACAAGCTTAAGGTCCTATTTATAGACCTTGGGAAACAATGCATCAAGACTAACCGACTAAACCCCAAAAAACTGTTTTTCCCACCAAATTCAGCAAACCGCCTCCAAATTTGACCTGCGTTGACTAGTACCCTCCTTTGGCGCCTAAAACCGACTTAACTACAATTTAAAAGTATACAACTCACACTTGGAACAATACCCAGCCACTACTAACAGAAATTACAATTAAATTCTAACGATTCATAACAATGAGGTACCCTAAGGTTTCAAAATTTTATCACTTAGGTACCCTATGAGAGAATTTTGTGAATTTTTGTAAAATTTGCTCATTTTTTTTTTCAAAATACTGGTGTCATAGATGATTACAATAATATGTATATGTTATATCAATTTTTTCAATTAAAATCAAATAGAATACAAAAAAAGGCCATTGCATTATGACAGAAGATATCGGTACATTTGTGAAATAATGTGGTACATTAACACTGTACAATAAAATATCATAACATTATTATAAAAGACACCTATGTATTCTTATAACTATATCCTATATTAGCAATTTTTAGTAAAAATCTATATAATTTTCAAAAATGATATGTAATTGATAATTTAAGGTCCCTCATTATATATATTGAAACGTCAGAATACCTGGGTAATTAATCCTCAAACCTCAGAGTACCTAAGTGATAAATTCCTATAAAAATTATGTCATCTCCTAAATGCTAATTGACACAATTAGAAGTACAGGAGCAGAATTTACACAATAGGTAATTACAAGAACCTTTCTCGTAAATAACTCTATATTTTTATGACTCGATACTCCACTAGAAGATGGCAGTTCAAATTTTTTTCTGTACTAAAATTTTATTTATTAAAAAATATATTTAATATATATATATATGTATATAATTGGTTTAGAAAAAATAAATATTTTTTATCACTTTTTATAATTTAATATTTTTTATCATGATATTTGATATATTTAAATAAATTATTTTTAATCTTTCAAAAATTTTAAAAGTTGGGGTACAATTGATTTTAATAGTTTGGAGCATCAAATTAATTTTAGATAATAGATTGAAGGTGTCTTTATGAAATTAAAGTTTTTTTTTTTTTTTTTTTTGCGGGGGCGAGGGTATGTTTGATGATATTATTGGGAGAGGTTACATTGATATTGATCAATAGTTCGGGGGTCTCTTTGGTATTTATCCTTTTCGGAACCCACCTTCAAAATAGTCATTTTTCACTTAACTATCATAGTTTTTCAATTTGTTAGTAAAATACCTTCAAAAGTTAATTTTTTTTTAATCAACCACTTATTTTTACGCCTTTTGTTTTTTCTACTGATCGTTTTGTGATCCTCAAGCTCCAGCTATTTGATCTCGAGATCACTTTTGATTATATTAAAGTTATATTTTGATCACCCATTACATTATTTTACTAGCAATCTAAGTCATTTAATTAAAATGAGAAATCACAATGTGTCTCACGTAGGATTTATCATTCCTAATATGTCAAAAACCGAGCCTTTGATAGTGAAGAACTATAAGATGTGGCTGATAAGATTGAGTTCTTCCTAGGCAAAATTGAAGTTCACTACAATCTCTTTAATGAGGGAACCCCTCCCAGGTTCAATAAGGATTTTTGACAAGAATAACCAAACTTGTCGGGGGATGCTTCTCCACTTCATGATAGCACCCTTATACCAAACTTGTAGACGTGAATCCCTAACAAGTAAGCCAACTGGCTTATCCTCGGGGAGAAGAACTTCATTCATTTTCTCGGTAAGAAACTAAGGCACGGAAAACCGACTAATGGCTTTAATTATAACCAAAAGCTTTCTTTATTAGCCTCTTGGGCTGGCGTATAAATGAAGATCATAACGAAGCCATTAGTTAGACGATTTTTTTTATCTTAGTGTCTCACCAGAGATATGAATGAACTTCTTCTCCTCAAGGATAAGTAAATGAGCTTACTTGTTAGGGCTTCTTGTCTTAGTCAGTCATGACCATTTATGTAATGATTATGACTAAGTAGAAGTCCCCATCTTCGGGAAATATTAGGCCAATGTTTGGTTCAAATATAATGGTCAGAAATCTATCCCCAGGCTATTATTCGTCATGGGATAATAACAACTTATGACATGCACCCCTCTCGTTTGCCATTAACAAATGGTGTCTCGGAGACTGCGTCTATTTTAATTTAATCCCAAGCGGACTATGACTAATAAGGTTCGCTCTATCGTAGCGTCAGCCTGGCATACTCGTGTTCTTCACCCTTGGCATTGTTCATAAACTTTGATTCGTTAAGCGTCAAATTAAGAGTTGGATTACTGGTTTGGAGACAAATTCCACGACAATTAAGTAGGAACGAGGATAAATTTTGAGATATATACGAATCTACTATTGAGAAAGTCTACTTCCTAGTCGGATATGCACAGATGTAAATAGCTTTCAAAAGTAACACGAAATCTGCTTCTTTTTAATGCAAAAAAAAAAAAAAATTAGGGTCATTATGCAGGCAAAGCATGGCTAGTAAACGGGGATCAGAACTCTAGATTTTTTTTAAATGGTCAATGATCACATAAAAAGAGGACAACAAATCACTAGACCCAAAGATAACTTGGGAGGTCCAGGTTGAAGATACATTAATGACCAATGCTCAATTTTTGTTGAATTTAGAAGGTGTTTTGTGTAATGCCCCCAGATAATGTACCAAATAAGCTTAAACCAGAAAGGCGCTAGACGACCGCACTATCATGAATTCCCTCGTCATAGTATGAAGCCCGAAAGTCTCCAATTCAAAATTTTGAAATTTCCATAGAAGTTTCTATGAAACATAATAGATCGAATTCCAAATAACATAAATACTAACAATAAACCAATATTACAAAAAGTCAAATTACAATGTATTAACTAGTCCATAACATCCCACAAGGGAATTTATATAACATCTAAACTATGAAACTAATTGATCAAAAAAAAAAAAAAAAAAAAAAAAAACCTATGAAACTAAAATAATCCTCGAAACAAGTTGCCACTCTGCCTACCTCATCAATCTAATACGGCCCAACTACTAATCTGGAAAATGGAGGAAAGGGCCGAGCAACAACACGCTCAGCAAATATACCACATGCTCTACCTAGATCGAGCATATTATTTAAAACAGAAATAAAAGAGAAATCTAAGGTAAACATGAAAATCCAATTATCTTTAATAGTCATATCACAAGAGACATAAAACATCACTTTATATACTTTATTTCACAAAAGTTCCCCGTTTAACTCACAGGTCAATCGGAGACTATGATCGGTATTATATCCCTCAACAGGGCCACGAATCGACTTTTGTATAATTCACATTCAATTCAAAGTACACTGTTACTGACAATCTCATCCTTTTAGGTCATAGAAACAAAATAGAGGAACTCCAGTGTCAAATAACACTTATGCACTAGTGGAATTGATGGAAAGTTTACCTGTCATCACACGGTTATTAGCAGTCTCGTCCTTCTAGGTCATAGCAATACTTTAGCGTTAGCCTTGGGTCGCTGCCTGTCATCATTGGCTCTATTCTTGGCACCATTCTTGAGAGGATAATCATTAGTTATATGTCCCTTCTCTCTGCACTCAAAGCACACCCTAATCTTTATGTAACATTCACCGGGATAGAACTTTCCATAGTGATCACATTTTCTTGGCCCAGTGCTAGAATCCTCTGGATTCTTCTTATTGAACTTCTTGTCATTACCGCTAGATTGGTTAGGCTTTCCACCCTGTAACTTGCCATCATATGACCTCTTCTTGATAGATTATTCTTCCTCATCCAACTTTAGATTTGCTTCAACTTTCAAAGCACACTTAAGTACCTTCTTGTATTTATTGAAGATAATGCTTGACAAACATCTCCTAATATGAGGAAGCAATCCCCTTTCGAGTTTGTTTGCCTTACTCTTTTCAAACACCATAATGCTTTGGCAAAAACGCCCCAACTCATGAAACTTGTTAGCATACTACAACACTGACATTTGTTCCCCTACTTTCAGCTCATAATACTCATTTTGCTTTGTCATTCTAAGTGTCTTAGGGAAATATTGATAGTAAAGATCTTCCTAAGCTCTTCCCAAGTCAAAGACTCAGTAGTGCTCGGGTATGCTTCCTTTGACTATTGTCCTCCAAAATTATGCATTTCCCCTTAAGGAAGAGGGTGGCTGCTCACACCATATCTTTATTAGCGATTGAATCGCCTCAAACAATGTCTCCCTCTCACATATCTACTTTTAGTTTCCAAAGGATCATCAACTCCTTAGAACTTTGGGGCCCTCAACCTCTCAAATGCGGTCTCCTCAGTTAGTCGGCTAAGAGGAGGAACAACGAGGGCTTATTGTTGATGTTGCAAAGGACTAGTCATGAGTTGGTGCATTGTTGCAACAGCAAATTGGTTAGAAGAACTACCTGAATTTTGGCAATTTAGACCATTCAGTGTATTTTTCCGTTGGACACCGTCCTCCCTAGGGTGCTTCGCTTCCGTATCATCCTCTAATTCACTCAGGTGCTCCTCTATCAGGGCATGACCTTGCTTTTCCCCATCAAAGTTCTGTTTCTCTTCAGACACTAATGTTTCATCCCTATTACTCACCTTAATCTATACCCACATCACACAATAAAATCACATTGTCAAACAATTTCAAACTGTAACATAATCAGGGTACCAACTCAAATAGTTAACTATACCCTTAATAGTACATCTCCTTAATAATTAATGACCTAGGCTCTCATCTTAACACCCAAATATCTTAATAATTAATAACCTAATTAATAACCTAGGCTCTTATCTTAACACCCAAGTTTCTCGAAAATTAATAACCTTGGCTCTGATACTGTTAAATGTCACGCCCCTGGATAATTTGCAAATAAGCTTAAACCAGAAAAGCACTACACGGCCGCAATATCATGAGTTCCCTCATCAAAGTGCAAAGCCTGAAAATCTCCAATTCAAAATTTTGAAATTTCCATACAAGTTTCTATGAAACATAATAGATCGAACCCCTAATAATATAAATACTAACAATAAACCAATATTACGAAAAGTCGAATTACAATGTATTAACTAGTCCATAACAACCCACAACGGAATTTATTTAACATACAAACTATGAAACTAAAATCGAAAGTGTAGGTTTGTGAATGCTTCAATCTTGATGGCAACAGCAGTAGTATCTAGGGATTAAAATCGAAAGCATATTGGTATGGATTTTCGCAAAGTTCAAGTTAAGGGAGATATTTTGGTTGTTATTAAGGTGGTCCAAAAGGAGTGCAAATGTCTACAACAAATAAGGATGATTTTTGAAGAAATATGGCAAATGCTTGCTACATTTGACAATGTTCTCGTTTCTTATACTTTTAGAGAAGGTAATTTGACAATGAATGTGGTGGCTAATGCATGTCATTTTTTGGAAAGGTTGAGACAAGTAGAATGGAATCATTGCTTCATAAGGATTGCATATATGGATACACCAGGATGAATAGATAGCTCATCTAATAATCTTTTTAGCTTAAAAAAAAAAAAATCTAGACATAGGCAAAAAAGGGGAGAGAACAATTAATCAAGGGTTTCAAAATCTATTTTCCTTTGCAAAGAAAATGCAATAAATCACAAATAGAAAGTACAACATAGAGAGAAAAAATTAAAGAGAGAGAAAAAGAACCCAACATAGGGTAGTGTTTATTCTTTTAGTCCTCTACTAAAATTCAAAATGAAGAGACGAGAGGAACCCTACACAACCACCTGACCCCTCGCGTTATGAAATCCTAGACTTACTTCATATTCTAAAATTGCATTCAAAACTTAAACATGGCATTTCAATATTTTCATTCTCTGTGACAATAGTTGATCTCCAGATATCACTTGCACAAATTTTTGACAAAATCATCGACATAGTGTTCTTTATTGTTACCAAATTTTCTAATTGTTGTTCGCTTTGTGTTGGAAGAAAATGTAGGTTTCTATTAGGTTGGAGAGAATTTGGAGGCTGGACACTAAATGTGTTATAAAATTTCCCTATCTTCGCCCTTCTTCTTTGTTTAACACCAAATTCTCTAATTGTTCTTACATAGCTCAAGTCTCTCCTCAACCAAAACCAATTCTTCTCCTTAAAGTAGGTCCTAAGGGATTTAGCTCGAAAGAAAAGGTGCAATTTGGTTTATGTTTCGAAATTTCAGAACCTAGGTCCATTTCTAAGTTTGTTTCTTATGACCCATGGCAATAAATACAATATTATATACATTGTCTTTTCTTGGGCTAAAATACTAGAATATTATCCAAAAACAAAAAATAAAGGAGGGATATCACTTGTAACGCGTGGAAACGATTAAGTATCAACCAAGTAACAACTGAGCAAGGCACGGACCACGCTTTCTTTAAAACAGTTTACATGCTCCTACGAGTAAAACTCAATGCAGTAGGCATACAGTGTGCCATCCCCAGGATACAACGCTCAGCATATGCTCATGGTTCTTAAAATCGCAATTCAACTCGTATAATCGTACGATTTTACGATCGTACTTTACCCTACCGATCTAAATCGCTTAAAAAATTGTAATCTAGTAGAATCGCATCAGAATCGATAGAATCGCATCAAAATCGGTAAAATTGCGATTTTGAAGCGATTCTGCCTATTCAGGTCAAACACTTGAGCTGTCACATGCAAGGCACGTGTTAAATTAAAAAAAAAAAAATCTACACTTTTTTGCCTCCCCTGCTTCGCTGAAACAAACAACCCACACCAAAACCCTAACCTCACTGCGACTAGTGCTTGCTTCCCCTGCTTTGACGACGACTCTCCTCTCCCCCTCTGCTTCGACGACTCGTCTCTCTGACTCCGATGACAACCACCACACTTTCCTTCACCATCTAACCACTGAAGGAGGCTCATTGGTCCAACCTTCGGTCTCTGTACTCTCCGCCTAAGTCCTTTCCCTCATTAAAGGATTAGTTTCAATGCCAAAACTCAGATAATTTAGATTTTAATGTATTTTAATATATTTTTGTATAATATATTAGGCCCTAACTTTCAATATTAATCTCATCTTTGATTTTACATTCTCTATTAACAACTGAAGTAAAAATCTACTATTAACTGATCATTTTGAGGTTCTACAATTTTACTATTGAAATTGAGAATGTAATGCAACTAATATAATTTTAATCCTAGTTCATAAGTTTCTGCTTATATTATTCATAGTTTTTATATATTACATTTAGGCTTAATTTGTAAAATTACATTTGGGTTTTTACTGTTTTAGTCTTAGTTCATATGTTTTTACTTATGTTATTCATATACTCAATTTATACATTTAAGAGTTTACATTTAGGTTTCTTTAATTCAATTGTGATATGCTTATAAAATTTTATTTAATTTGTTATTGTAGTTTAAATGGAATCTAATAATATGACGAATTCTCGACCTTCTGCATCTAGAAAATCAAAGAAACAAATGCTCCGGGTCAAAGATTAGATCCAGGTTGGGAACATGGATTTGAGGTTGATAACAATCCAACAAAGGTCAAATGTCGATATTGTGGAGTTGTTAGCTCTGGTGGCATTTTTCGACCAAAACATCATCTTGCCGGCACTTGTAATAATGTTGAGCCCTGTCTTCAGGTTCCAAATGATGTAAAAAAGAAGTTTCTAAATATTTTGCAAGCTACCGCTAATGAAACTAACAAAAAGAAAAGAAAGTTGCATGATATAGAAGATGATGCATGTAATGAGGAAGAGATTAGAGATATAAAGGGGAAAAGAGCAATGGAAGCATATTTAAGGAGACCAAGAGCTGAAGCAACACTAAATCAAATGATTAAGAGAGAGAAAAGAGATGAAGTTTGTCAACAAATTGCTCGATTTTTCTACCCTAGTGCCATTTCTTTTAATGCGGTGAATGATCCAGAATTCACACTTATGGCTGACAAAATTGGAAGGTATGGCATTGGACTTAAACCCTCCTCTTATCATGAAATGCGAGTCAAATTTTTACAAAAAGAAGTTTTATCCACTTTCGAGATGCTTGAAGAGTATAAGTTAGAATGGAAAAATGCAGGATGTACTATTATGTCAGATGGTTGGTCTGATGGGAAAAGAAGGTCAATATGCAACTTTCTTGTCAATAGCCCTAAGGGAACAATTTTTTTGTCATCCATTGACACTTTTGATATTTCTAAAACTGCGGAGAGAGTGTTAGGCACGTTAGATGCCATTGTTGAAAAGGTGGGAGAAGAAAATGTTGTACAAGTTGCCACTGATAATGCTTCAAATTATAAAGCCGCCGGTGAAAAATTAATGTAAAAGAGGATTAAGTTGTTTTAGACTCCTTGTGCTGCTCGTTGTATAGACTTAATGTTGGAGGATTTTAACAAGAAAATTAAAGTCCATGCTAAAACAATTGCAAAAGCTAGAAGGATAACCACATTCATTTATTCGAGGACTATGCTTCTTGCGTGGATGCAAGAGTTCACACATAGAAAGGAGTTAATTAGGCTTGCTGTCACCTGATTTGTAACGTCATACTTAACATTACGATGCCTTCATGAGCATAAGGATGCTTTGCTCACCATGTTTTCATCAAACAAGTGGAAGACCAGTAGATTTGTTAAAGTAACGGAAGGAAAGAATGTTCAAAAAATTGCTTTGGATACACGGGACTTTTGGCCTAATGTTGTTGTATGTTTACGAGCAACACTACCTCTAGTTAAGGTGCTTCGCATGGTCGACTCTGATGCAAGTCTTGCTATGGGGTTTATTTATGAAGCAATGGATAGGGCAAAGGAGAAAATCAAAGAAAATTTTAATAACATTCAGAAGCAGCAAATTTCCACTTCATTGAATTAATTATTTTGTGCAATTTAAATGTTTTAAGCTTTTTGGACTTTATTAGGTGTTAATATTTCCATATTACTTTTTTCATTGTCAATTTGAGAATTTCCTTTCTTATTTTCGATATAACTATGAGCCCATATGGAAAATCATTGACGAGCGATGGGAATCTTGGCTGCATAGGCCATTGTGACGCCCCGTTGAGGGCTCATGTTGGGCTGGGGGTTGGGATGCAAGGAGGTGAGGGTGGGGTTTCAAACGGGCCACCAATTGGGCCAGTGATTACTGTTGAGCAGGCTGAGGTCAATGGGCCACGAGATGGGCTTGTTGGTAATGGGCAGCGAGCTGAGATGGATAATCAGGATGGGCCACGGGTTGCGGGCCTACCTTCCTCTACTTGGCCCACACTTCCTTCACCTACTAGGCTGAATTCGAGTGCCCGGACTGGGCCTGTCATGCCCCCCCATGCTATTGGGGGGGATCCTATACGTTCTGGGCCGCAAGGCCCAGAACCGAGTGTGGACTCCTCCCACCCCCCCCCCCCCCCCCCCCCCCCCCCCCCCCAAAAAAACCAGCGCACCTCTAGCGCTGGGCTTCCCGAAGGCCATGGGCCTTTGAGTTCCTCTACTGGGCCCTTTAGAGCCCCGGTTTCTTCTCCCCAACCTGGTTGTTCGGACTGGGCTGAGGACCGTTTGGGCCTCTCGGAGTTCCGTGTTGCTTCTGATTCGTCTACCAGTAAGGACGACTTGAGTCGAGCAAGTATTCCAAGTAACTACGCTGTGGTTTCTAGTGACCGGGACACGACTTCTGACTTTATGGACATTACTACTACTATTGAGCCTGAAGAGAATTCAGCGGTTCAGCCTCAGATTGAATGTCGAATGGCTAGAGCAACTTCGAAGAAGCAACCTCAAGTTAGCAACAAGAAATCCAAGGCCAAGAAGAAATCTTGATTTTTATCCTCTCGTTCGCTTCTGATTTACTTTTATGTATTGATGTACTCATTGTTTTTCCTTGTCTTCTTTTTCAAAGGTTTGTACTTAGGAGTTTCTTTGACGTTCCTTTGTATTTCCTCTTTGTTGATTTTGCGTGGTTTGCTTTCTTTTTTATTACTTTTGTCGGCTTCGGCCAACTTGGGGTATGCCCCTCGTACTCATGTATGGACGTACATCGGTGCATTTTTTTTTATATATATACACTAACTTATCAAAAAAAAAAAAATTTAGGCCATTGCATGCTGCAGCGTACTATTTGAATCCTCATTTTCAATATAGTCCCAATTTTAAACCTAGTGCAGAAATAAAAATTGCATTATACAATTGTCTGCAAAGAATGGTTTCTGATCTTGAAGAGAGAGTGAAGATAGATTTACAGATTGATGCATTCAAAAATGCAAGGGGACTTTTTGGAATACCTATAGCAATGGCAACAAGAACAAAGAAAAACCCAGGTACCTTCCATCCTTTGAATTTGTTTTCAGTTCAATTTTAAATTTATTAAATTTTGCATATCAAATACAGCTGATTGGTGGGATTCCTATGGCGATGAATGTGCTGAGTTGAATAAGTTTGCTGTTAGAATCTTAAGTTTGACATGTAGCTCTTCCAGGTGTGAAAGAAATTGGAGTGCGTTTGAAATGGAGCACACAAAGAGAAGAAACTGTCTTCATCAACAAAAAATGAATGATTTGGTTTTTGTGATATACAACTTGAAGTTAAGAAAAAGACACAAGAAGAGATCAAGTGTAATTCAATAGCCCATTCCTTTGGATGATATTCCTTTTGATGATGAATGGATAACAAAGAGGGAGGACCCTGTCCTTCTAACAGAAGCAAACTGGTTAGATGTCCTAGATAGAGTTGCTCAAAAAGAGGCTCGACAAGCACTTGATAACAAAGGGGATGCAGATGGGCGGGTTCATTTATCCAATTTGAGGGAAGTCGGTAAGTCTATTATATATCTCATCATCTTATTATCTCCTTAATATTTTTGTCCAACTTTATTACTTTCTTTTAATAATTGATTTGTACTCTTTCCTTAAGGTGGAGAGATGGAGAGTGCGGAGATATTTGCTGTTAGCGATGATGATGGTGGTGGTAGTGGTGATGGTGATGGTGATGGTGATGGTGATAATGAAGTTGATGCAAGTGGATTCGTTGATAATGAAGCTGATGCAAGTGGATTCGTCGCCTCAAATGATATGGAAGGTTTGGTTGGAGATGATGCTACCATTGGGGTTGATTCTCTTAATGATGGCGGAAATACGAACACTAGCACTGCAAATGATATTGATGACAGTAACTTTGATTTTGGATATGAATTTGATGGTGCTATATGAGTTGAGAGACTTGAGCGTATATTTTACATTAAAATGATGTTACTATTTTTTCTATCTTTGGATTTTCAATATATTAAAAAACTATTGTGTTGTGATGAATTTTTTGATGTCTTTTATCATATATTTAAAAATTGTTATACTAGTTTTGTCAATATAAATAATTTACTTACATAGAAAGTAGAATCTTATGATTCTTGATTCGATTCTACGATTCTGATTCTGCTGACCCCTTATCGATTATACGCAAAATCTCGATTTTGACAACCTTGCCTATGCTGTGACTCTCAGTTCCTACACTGACCCATGATGCCAAAACTATCTTTTATACACTCTTAGCCCGAAATCCTTATACTAAAGTGGGAGAATTTTTAAACAAATAATAAAAGGAACAAAGACTGTGTATTCATCCTGAATCTGCATAGTTTTATAAGGAAAAATGACACTTAATGTTGCATGCATTCAATAACTAGTATTAATAAGCTAATGGGATACATAACGCATGCAATCAAAACCTTCATGTTATTTTTTAAAATTTATTATTGTAACGTTTGAGTATAAATAAAACACGTTTATTTTTCTAAATTTTATTAAAATTTCCAACATTTTTAACTCTATGGCTAGTCTTTCTTTGCAACGTTTGCTTGAACCCATTACTTACGCGGATCATTCTTGTTTTTCTCTATGGGATATGCATTTAACCTTGCGCATATCATGGGCAAAGGCATATGCCTTTGCAAATTCCTTCATGAAAAGTCTCAACGTATTGAATATGATGTTATGTGGTGTCGTTTGATTACTTGGTTTTTGGTTTTGTCTAAAATTCTTTTTATGACAAATCGAAGCGATATAGGATTTTGTGTAACATGAAATGAGGTCCAATAACATAAGTGTCAATGGTATAAATGATGTATCCATTTCCGTGCTTGTGCTTATGTTGTGATTTTTCATTCTATGTTGGCAATTTCAAAGTTCTTAGATTTTTCTAGTAATTAGCAAGAAAGTCATAACAGAAAACATGCAACTCATACAGACAAGCTGTCGGTTTACCCGTACAGAAATGGAGAGAACATGATTGCAAAAAAAGGGCCACAGAAAGACAAAAAACTTGATTTCAAAAAAAAAAGAAAAAGAAGTTGTAAACTAAATGTCTCAACCACGCCTAGAGAAGACTCGCTGTAAATCAGGAATAGTTCAAAACGAATCAGCAAATCCCCATAATCCATCAATGTAGTATCCTCAATTAACCGATTCATCGATATAGCCCCAACTTTTTTCCAAGCTCCAACGCACGTTCCATAACTAGAATCAACATCTTTAGCATTATTTTCCTTTTTAACCAAGTTTCTCTTTTTCTATTTGCTAGAGGGTTTGATGATCTCTTCGTGCTATTCTTAGGTGATATATCTTTCAAGAATTCTTGCAGGTCGTGCCTAGCTTATTCTTTAATTCTGCGCTTCAATATTCTTCAACCCTTTTTTGATGAGACATAGTTAGAAGCCTGGCATCCTATCACTATCTTTTCTTTCCTCTCCACTGCCTTGTTGGATTCCTCTGTATGTGACATCTAGATAATCCCGACAGAGCTCTCATCAATGTGTGGGGATCTTACAAAGGAGGGAGGCCCGAAACCTGGTGGGTATTCAGGCCCAAAGGACCCTAAGTTATTATCAGTTATGGTGTCTCAGGCTTGGATTTCTTGGGAAGATGTTGATCATGAGGCCAGTTGTTCGTACTTTACTATCAGTGACAGGCAATGAGCCTTGCCCAAATTGTGAACCAAGGTGCAAACCTCTATGCACTCTATTATGGCATTTTTCTTTTGATAGAATGTGATTCTCTTTGAGAATGGTAGAATTACTTGGTTTACATCTTGACTAAACGACTAGAGGTTGTAGTCTTGTACCCCAAGTCGAAATAGGAATTTTGAATAAGATACCTTCTGGGGGTTGATTAGAGGAACCATTTTCTGTTAACTTTGATTTAATATGTTTTTTAAGTTTGAATGTGCATGGGGCTAAAAGGTATGTGGTTCATGAGGAGCTAAAACTGTTGAAAAGTAAAATTAATCCTGGCTATTGCTGTCTTCCTGAAACTATGATGAGTGAACACTCTCTTCATGTCTGAAGAAATAAATTTGGGTTGGAACACATGGATTTCTTAGTGTCTAATAGTTATGTGGGGGGTATTTGCTTATTGGAACTTGAGCAACTACCATCTAGACATCTTACTAAAAGCAAATTGTTTAATTCGTACTAAAGTCTAAGATTTAAAGGGAAGACTGGAATTCATTATGATTTTTGTTCATGTGCCAGGCCAAGAGGGAAATAGAAAATTTTTTTGTTTACAATTAAAGACGTTAGTTATTGGGTTCCCCTTTCCATGTTGTCTTATCAGGAATATGAATGAACTTGTTCTCCCCAAGGGATAAGCAAAACGCTTGCCTATATGAGATTCACAATTAGTAGATCTTTCAGTCTAAGGTCCGCCATGTACTTGGAAACTTCTATTAGCCTCCACAGTTAGGAAAGGTTAGACCAATGTTTGGTTCAAAGAGAAAGGTTATGATTCTATCCCTTGGTTGTTATTCATCACTAGTAACAAATTTAGACCAAGCACCTACTTGGCTTGACATTAATGAATCGTGTCCCAGAGACTGCATCCATTTTGGTTTGATCCCAAGTGGGCTATGATTGATAAGGTTTCTCTATTGTAGCATTAACCTAACATACTCATTTGGAGGGTTCTAAAATTTTTCACATTGTCCAAAAAGTTCAATTCATTAAATGCTAGTTAAGAGTTGGGGATTGGCTCAGAGGCAAATGTTCAAAGCCAATTAAGTAGAAATGAGGATAAAATTATACATATCAAAGAACCTATTACTAATATAGCATACACAGACACAGATATCCGTAGATTTAAAAAGTTTTTGAAGTAACATGAAAATCTGCATTTATTTACTAAAAAATGTTACGGGCATTACGCACTCAAAGTATGGTCATTGAAGGGGAGGACTGGAGCTTTAAAATATTTTAAATGATCAATAGTCATAAAAAATAACACAAAAGATTACTAGACTTAAAGATAACTTAGGGGTTTAGATGGATGATATAAAATTGACTTTGCTCAATTTTTATTGGAATTTACAAAGAACTTCGCATGAACGAAGACCTCATCAGTTATATCAATCGAATGGTGAGCCAGCTATTGTTAGAAAAATGATGACCAATTAACTAGGGTTGCTACATAAGAAGAAGTGAGGACTGGACTCTTTCAAATGAACCCTTATAAGGTTTACGGTATTGATGCGTTTGAGGCATCCTTTTTCCAATAATTCTAGGACAAGGTAGAGCAGGGTATTACAGTATGTAACAAATGCATTTTTTCATCAAGGGTGTTTGCTAACAAAGATTAATCATTAATTTTATCACTCTCTTACCTAAGGTTTCTATGTCAGAGCCTCCAGATCATTTTTGATCCATCAATTTGTGCAATATGATATGTAAACTTGCTACCAAAGTTTTAGCTAACCAACTTCGTCCTCTCCTTTGTGATGCAGTGCGTGATAGGAAAATAAGGCTACGGGAAGGTTCAATGGCCTTCCCTTTGAACTCTTATTAAGATATTAACAAAAAATCACAAAGAATCTCGAGTTCTCACAGGTTGAGAAACGAGTTAATAAATAAAACAATTTGAGACTTAATTGGAAGCTATCTTCACACTATCCTAGTCTCCTCCCTTTTATAGATGGAAAAACATAAAAATTAATTAAGGAAATTTTATAAGGAAATAAAAATTAAATCAGCTGAATATAACAACTAAATCCTAAAAATAAGGAAGGTAACAAATTGGTTAAGAAATTCCAACGATTACGGCTGGCATCACGCGGCCCGCGCATCGGATCTGCTTCTTGGAATCATGCCAATTCCCTTCTTGCCAACGCTCTTGCCAAGTCGTCCACGCGCACTGTCTATCTTGTCTCAACTAGGCGTCTAGTTCATCTAGGCTGGCTGCATCATCCTCCCTAGGTTGGAGGGAATTCACCCTCGAATTCATTTGCGGATCAACACTATTATTTTCGCCAAAGTAAGGACTGAGGTGCTTGACGTTGAAAACTTCAGAAGTGTGCATGCCAGGTGGAAGTTGAAAAAGATAAGCATTATCGTTGATCTTTTCCACCACTACTAATGGGCCAATTTTCCGAGCCATGAGCTTATTATACTCCCAAGCCGAGAAGTGCTCTCAAGTTAAAACTGCCCATACCTTATCGCCAACTTGAAATTGAATACTTCCTCGCTTGCTGTCACGGGTGGCTTTGTACTTGGCATTAACCTTCAATAACTGTGCATGTGCCTATTCGTGAATATCCTTAAGCGACGAGATGATGTCTTCATCCTTACCATGGGGACGTGTTAAGTCAAGTGCTAGTGCCAGGTCAATAGGGGCGCGAGGCACAAGACCATAAACAAGTGGAAATGGTGCGAACCCCGTACTTCTATTCACCGAGCTGTTGTAGGAGAATTCTGCCTAATGGAGCTTTGTTGCCCAGCCCTTGGCGTGTTCTGCCACCAAACAACCGAGGAGGTTACCTAAAGACCAATTGATGACTTCGGTTTGTCCATCTGTCTTAGAGTGATGGATTGTGCTAAAAGCAAGGGAAGTATTAGCCATCTTCCACAATGTCTGCCAGAAGTGGTTGACAAAACAGACATCTTGATCGGACACTATACTCATAGGCAACCAGTGCAAGTTGTACACCTTCTTGAAATAAAGACTTACAATGTGAATGGCGTCTACGGCTTTCTTGCACCCGATGAAATGTGCCATCTTTAAAAATCGGTCAACTACCACGAAAACGGAATCAACCCCACCAACTATTCTCGGCAACCCCAATACGAAATCCATGCTGACATTTGCCCACATTTGGCTAGGTACCGGTAACGGTCAGTAAAGCCCTGCATTTGTCATCCCACCCTTAGAAATTTGACAAATACGACAACGCTTTACAAATCTCTCAACTTCTTTGCGGATTGTAGGCCAGTAATAGTTGGCGGTAACTAGCTTGAGCATCTTGTCTCACACCATGTGCCTCACGTTGTGTTTTTCTTCAATAATATTGAGTCGCCAACTTGACTTAGGGACACACAATTGATTGCCCTTGAAAAGGAAGCTGCAATGGATGGAGTAATCTGGGCTGAGCCCATCCTGTGCTTCTCACCAAATGTGGTCGAAGGTGGGATCATCCTTGTAAAGATCCGCCATATGTTAAAAACCTGTGACCTTTGCTCTGCTTTGCGCCAAGATCATGGCTCTTCTACTTAGTGCATCTGCCACCTTGTTCAACTCACCTACTTTGTGCTTAATGGCGAAGTGAAATTGTTGGATGTAGCTAGCGCATTTGGCATGCCTATCGGAGAGTTTGTCTTGGCTGTTTATGAATTTGAGGGCGACGTTGTCCAAATACAGAACAAATTCTCGGTTAGCCAAGTAAGAGCGCCAATGTCGGAGTGCCCTCACCAGTGCATAGAACTCCAAGTCATATATGGAGTAATTCAACTTGCTACCGTTTAGCTTCTCACTAAAGTAGGCAATTGGCCTCCCTTGTTGGCTGGGCACGGCACCTATTCCTGTCTTAGAGGCATCGGTGTGCAGCTCAAACATCTGTTGAAAATCCGGGGGAACTAACACTGGGGTCGTTGTCAACCTTCCTTTGATCTTAGCGAATGCTGATTGAGCTTGCCGAGTCCAAGCAAACGTCCCCTTCTTCATACATTATGTGATTGGCGTCATGATCGTGTTGAAGGCTGGAACAAAGTTCCTATAAAATGATGCCAACCCGTGGAAGCTTCTTACCTCCCCTCTTGTCCTTGGTTGAGGCCAATCTCTGATGGCCTTGATCTTTTCATCATCGGCTACAATCCCATCCTTGGACACAACGAATCCAAGGAAGGTCACTCTCTTCTTCATAAATTCACACTTCTTGAGGGTGGCGAATAGGCTTTGAAGTCGCAAGGTTTGAAGTACCTTTTGAAGGTGGCAAAGGTGATCTTATTGGTCTCAGCTAAACATGAGGATGTCATCAAAGTACACAACAACAAATTTACCAATGAAAGGACGAAGGACCTAGCTCATAAAACTCATAAATGTGCTTGGAGCTTTGGACAACCCGAATAGCATGACCATCCATTCATAAAGCCCCTCCCTTGTCTTGAAAGCCATCTTTCTCTCATCTCCAGGCATGATACGGATCTGATGATACCTACTCTTGAGATCCAACTTAGAGACACCTTGGCACACTCAAGCTGATCTAGCAAATCATCATGTCTAGGAATTGGAAATCTGTAACGTACCGTGATCTTATTTATTGCGCGGCTATCCACACACATCCTCCATGAGCCATTCTTTTTGGCCGTGAGCAAACTAGGTACTGTGCACAGACTCAGGCTTTCTCTAATGAACCATTTGGCAAGGAGTTCTTCAACTTGGCATCTCAGTTCCTCATGTTCGGTAAGGCTAATTCGGCAGTGAGGGCGGTTTGGAAGTTAAGCGCCAGGAACCAGATCAATACGGTGCTACACATCCCTTAAAGGTAGGAGCGAAGCGGAAGCTCCTCGGGGAAAATGTCAGCATATTCCTCCAATAATCCTTTGACCACCCCTGGTGAGTCCTTGGAGATGACAGTGCTCTCCTTACCAATCAGAACGAACAAGACTTTGGTCTCGCTAACTACGTTTGCGAACATGGCACGGCTTTGGATATTTGGATTCTTGCCGTTAGCTATCTTAGGCTTCTCTTCCTTCTTCAAAAGTAAGACTATCTTAACACCCTCAAAAAGAAAGCTGTAGGTAATCTTCCTCCCATCATGCACAACTCTGCAATCAAATTGCCAAGGATGCCCCAACAGCAAATGGCAAGTGTCCATGCTCACCACATCGTACCAAACGCCTTCTTTGTACTTAGAACCAATAAAGAAATTCACAAACAACATCTTGAAACCATTACCTGGTTTCCCTTCCTCGGCTAAGAAAGCTTGTATGGGTGCAGATGTACTTTCACTGTCAGACCCAACTTTGTCACGGCTTCTTCCGAGATTACATTTTCACAACTGCCCAAATCAATAACCACTCGGCATATCTTTCCGCCAATAGTGCAGTTTGTATGAAAAATGTTGTTCTGCAACTAGCTGTCCCCATCTTCTTCCCTTGGTGTGAAGCACGCACGCCTAATAACAAGACATTGGCCTTCATAGCCAGTAGTGGAATGCTACTCCGTGTCTAGTTCCGCCAACTCCTCAAAACTATTCTCATCAACGGTCTCATCTTCTTAAACTCTTAGCTCTTCAATGAGGAGGGCCTTCCCCGGTCTGTCTCCCTTGTGACAATCCGAAGCTCAGTGTCCTACCTCTCCACGTTTAAAGCAAAAAGCCCTAGAGGAACCCGCCAAGTCTTGATTAACTTGCCTGACAGTGTTGGCGGGTGGCATTCTCAATGGAGCATTCGGATTCGGTATGACTTAGGTCTGTTGTCTTCCCCCAATTGGTGTGGTCCAAGTACCACCAGCAGGACGGCGCCTCTACTGTCTCTCCACTTGTGCAGCTCTTTAAGCAGCTTCGGACATAGTGAAGATATCAAATATATTAAGGACATCTTGTATGCTCTCCCTCAATCCGCCAATGTATCTATCAGAATTGTTCCCCTGATTCTTCCAAGTCATTCCTAGAGACCAAAGCATGGAACTCAGAGGTATACTCCTCTGCGGTTCTTGAACCTTGGCGAAGGCTCTGTAGCCGCTGGTATATTAAACAGGCATAGTTCTGAGCCAAGAAGGCACCTCGCAAATGCTTCTTCATCTTCTCCCATGACTCAATCTTGGCTTTGCCTTGCTTGAGCCGGATTTGCTTTTGTCAGTGCCACCAAGCAGCAGCCCTTCCACGAAGGCGCGTAGCAACCCGTGGCGCCTGCTTTCATTCCGAGAACTCCTGAAACTCCAAGACCTCCTCAACAGTAGCGAGCCAATCAAGGAACTCTTCCGGACATCCTCCCTCATTAAATTTTGAAATTTCAATCTAAAGCCCGGACTCCCACCTCCTATCTTTGTGGTCATTGTGGTCGCCTCCATTGCGCAGTTGTCGCCTCAACCTTGGCTCTAGGATATTGTTGTCATGGAATTGGTTAAGGAAACGATCATCCACGTCTCCACCATTAAAACCTGGCGAAGGGTGGCATTGGGGCCTAACTCCTTCTGGGAGGTTAGGATTAGTTGGATCAAGCATCGCTCGACCCGCTGGAATCTCTCTTCCAGTTCCTCAAATCTCCTCTCATGTTGCTGATGTCGGTCATTGTCAGTAACTTCTACAACGGTGGCGTTCCTTTGTCGTCTAGGGGCCATCGTTCTTCAGGAAGCGTTTTTGCTCTCTAAAACCAACTAATGCAGCGCGTGATATGAAAATAAGGCTATAGGAATGTTCAATGGCATTCACTTTGAACTTTTATTAAGAAATTAACAAAAAATCACAAAGAGGCGATAATCTCGAGTTCTCACAGGTTGAGAAATGAGTTAAAAAAGATTTAATTGGAAGCTATCTTCACACTATCCTAATCTCCTCCCTTTTATAGAGGGAAAAAAATAAAAATTAATTAAGGAAATAAGAATCAAATCAGCTAAATATAACAACTAAATCCTAAAGATAAGTAAGGTAACAAATTGGTTAAGAAATTCCTACAATTACGGCTAGAATTACGCGGCCCGTGCACCAGATCTGCTTCTTGGCGTCACGCCAAGTCCCCTCTCACCAACACTCTCGCCAAGCCATCCATGTGCACTGTCTATCTTATCTCAACTAGGCGCCTAGTTCATCTAGGCTGGCTGCATAACTTTGTGGCTTGATTCATCCTGTGTCCAGGCAGATGGTAAGTTCTCATAGTGCACAAAAAAATGACTAGTTTTAGGTAGAAACAGGGTAAGATCGGCTAGCACTTAAGTTGCCAAGTAGGTTTTTGCACAATGTTCTCACTCGGCTTGGCCTCTTCTCGAAATGGATTGAATGGACTATGCAATATGTAACCATGATGTCCTGTTATTGCTAAAAAATAAGCAACCAATTGATTGGTTCAAAAGCTCTAGAGGACTTTGTCCAGGGGATATGTTGTCCCCTTATTCGTTTTATGCATTGACATTCTAGCACATTGAATACAAGAGAAAATCGATTTCAAGTCTACACATTCTGAAGGCAAGATAACTTTTTTTTATCTTAACAATTCTTTTTTTTTTTTATTTCGTTGATGATAGTTGTTGTGTGCCAGTGCCTCTTTGGAAGCATGTCATGATCTCAAGGCTTTATTGGACCATTTTTTCTTTAATCAGGACAATTAGTAAATTTTAGCAACTTCTATTTTCTAAAACAATATATTGTCGATCTTGAGATAATTAATTAGTGCTCTATTTGAAGTGACTATTGTGGCCAGCTTTGGCAGATATCTAGGATGCCCCTTATGAAGGTCGTCTTTCTAAGGATGACTTTTACACTATAAGTGATCAGGTCTACCATAAATTAGTCCTGTGGAAAGTCAATGTGGTCTCCAAGGTAGGCATGATAGTTTTGATTTATGTTGGTTTAGAATCTATTCACGTTCACATTAGGCAATGCTTTCAAGTCCTACTAGCCACAAGTCAGAATATTGATATGGCTTAGAATTTTTTTTGAAGCAGAATGGCCATTAAAGAGATGTCCCCATGGTTGGGTGGGACAAAATTTGCAAGCCTAAGGGGTAATAGGTATAGAATTACAATTTATGGAAGCCGTAAATAAAGCTTTGTTATCAAGTTTAGATGGAAAATGTCAAATAATTCAAAAATATATGGCTGTAAATAGTAAAAGATAAATATCTACAGGAACAAGGCTTTTTAAGCCACACCTTGAAACCTCATGATTTGTAGGCTAGTAAGAATATTTTAAGTTGCAGGGATCTTATTAGAAGAGACATTCATTGGCTAGTGGGAGATGACATGCAATGTTCCTTTTGGTATGTATCTAGTATTTTGATGCTTCCTTTGTCAAACTTATGGAAGATTCACATTACTATAAAGACCTGAATCTGAAGGTGGATAGCTTTATTGGACATAAGAAATGGACATGTAGGAGTTATTTAAGTTTCTCCCCTCATTTTCTACGCCTAGTTTTGGGCATTCGAATTTCCTTTCACCTTAAATGAGATTGGTTTTATAGAGATTTCACAACAGATGGATGGATGAATTGGCAGCATGGCCAACTCAAGATATTCAATGCAAGGACAATGAGCCAGTTTAGATGGCTATGGAACCTAGACCTTGCTCCTAAGATTAAGGTTTACACATGGCAATTGTTGCATAATGCTTTACCGCCTAGAAGCGTCTTGTCCCGTTGTCGCCTGTTGTTACTGTGTTGTTGGCCCTTTTGCTCAGCGCATTAAGAAAGTATTAATTATCTATTTATTTAGTTTTACTTTGCCTAGCAACTTGGTCGCAAATGCAATCCAGACAGAGGATTAAGCATTGCCATGTTGGGGGTTCACTCAATAAGTGGTGTAAGATGGTTCGTAGTGATGGGTATCCTGATACTAAGGTCATTTACGTTGAATTCTCTCCCTCTTGTGGGTTATGTGAAATAATGAGATGGTCTTTCGTGGGCTAATACCTAAGCCGATCAGCATCCTGCTAGAAGTGCAAGAGAAGAACGTGACTATGTATGACAGGTGTTGCTAAACATTGGTTAGATGAAAGTGAAATTTTTATGGGTCAAGAAGGCATGACAATGCGGCATTTGGTTCCTTTATACGAAATTACCTAGGTCAGAGCATGATGTACGGATGTCTGGGAATAAGGAATGCTTTAATCTTGGTGCAGAAACATTGACAGCCAGAGATTGCATTCGAAAGTATATCAATATGAGTGACAAAGCACACATCGAGGGAGATGTTGGGAAAATACCCTCTCTTAACCAGAGGAAAAAACAATGCGGCCCAATTGGATACCTTATCCACTACAAAATTCAAGAAATTACAATATTTAATCATAACACCCAAATACCATATTACATCTATCACCAATCCTTTTCAATATGACTATGCACAATAAGCCACCAATCTTCCTCAATGTAGCTTCAGATAGAGAAATTTATAAAAACTCTCTCAATCAAACTACTTGAACATCCTCACAAATGAACATTCACAATCATTTACTCAATCTTTCCCTACCCAAGGTACCCGTTACAACCTACACTTGAACTGTACATTATGAGCGACACCAATTTATGACCCCAAATGTAAACTTCCCACTCACTCACCATAATAAGTGGGAGGTTAAGAAAATTAAAACCCATATATATTATTTTCTTTTTTTCTCTACAATTAATTTTGAGATAAATTACCCACCCAATCTCCCCTAGCTCAAAATTAGGTTTTCTTCTGACTCCATTTTTCTCCTCTCTCTCCTTGAAAGCAAAAAGCAAAAAACACTACAATTTAGAAGGTTAACCGTCGCTAAGCATAACAGGACAGCCTCGCTTCATCTTCTTCATTATCTCACGTTGGAGCACTACGAACCCACCGGCATTATTCTACACGCTACCACCGTCGATGCTCGGCCACTACTGTCGACCCCTGTTGGTATCCACACAACTTTTTTTTTTTTTTTTTTTTTGATAAGTATATCCACACAACTTCGTCCATCGTTGCCGCTCATCGAAGCTACCGCCGTAACTGGAGTGCTCACTGACCTTGCTTCGTGGTCCGAACCACCATGGTCAATCACCGGACATACCTAACACCGAGCACCATCAATGAAAATGCCGATCCACCATCTTCAACCCAACTGTTCTTTTCCCTGGTTCAATTTCGTCTCTTCGAACCACTGGAGCACCCCCGACGAGGGAAATCATCGTCGCCCCTGTGTTAGCCACCAATCACTTTGAACCGTCACCGTCGTCATTGTTCCTCCGCTCCAACTTCAGTAGTGACCCACGATTGTTTGGGTCTGTTTGGCCCTTGTTTGGTCATCACTCACTTCTTATCTCCATCTAATACTATTTGTTGGGAAAGTTTATAGATTGAACACAAGTGGAAGCAAAATCAAACAGAATCAACAAACTAACGAACGAGATTTTTACTTGGAAAATCCTCTATTAATTAGAGGAAAATACCCCGGGATCCAAAGGGGTACCTCATTCACTATAAAATTTAGGAAATTACAATTTCTAATTATAACCCCCAAATCCCATATTGCCGTCATCATTATCAATATAACTATTGCATCGAAGTCTTCAACGTTCCTTAATGTGGCTATGTACGGTAAGCCACCAACCCTCCTAAATAGAGTTTTGGATAACTAAAGCTACAAAAACTATCTCAAAAAAATCACTCGAACATGGCTGTCCTCATTCTCTAATCAACCTCACTCAACATCAAACATAAGTGTTTCGGGGATTTTTGGTTAGGTTCTTTTAGATGAGGACTGGGCTCAAGCCCTCACTGAGAAAGCAGCTGCTAACGTTCAACTTAACATCCCCTGCAAAATGAAGGAGGCCGTTAGAGGGACTCACGGGTTTGCCCGCGGGAGACCCCTCCGATGCCTAACTTAGTAAAAGGCGTAATAATAACAAATGATAAGTAAATAGCGTAAAATAAACAATAATAAATACTTATTGTATATGGGGAAGGGATCCTTGGCGGCTGATGGCCGGAAGCCGGAGGTGGCCGGAATCCATACTGGCGAGGTGTCCGGGAAGAGAGAAGGATGCTGGTGATGATCGCCGGAACAAGGTGCCGGGGGGTAACATGTGGGTGGCCATTGGTTAGAGAAAGAAGAGGAGAGAGAGAGTGAGGTTCCTCCCCAGTGACTGGTGGCCGAAGTGTTACCGACTGGGTGGAGACCGGCGACGAGGTGGCGGCGAAGTGGTCGGCGTTGCACCGGAGAAGATGGTCGGAGCTGGCCGAAGCAAGAGGAGAGAGAAAAAGAGGAAAGAGAATGGAGTGGTTGTGTGTGGAGCTTGGCTTGGCCCTTAGAAGAGGGAAAAGGGGGTATTTATAGAGGAGGGGAGGTGTTGGCGAGGTGACGGTACCGGCAGGGCTGAAGGTAGCAGGTGGTGGCGGTACCGGCAAGCAGTAATAGGTGGCGGTAGTAGGCGCTATAGAGGCTGGCGGTAGTGGAGCGGCGATGGTACCGGTGAGGGTTGTTGGTACCGGTGGTGAGAGAGAGAGATGGTGGCGGTAGTGAGGGTACCGAATGGGTCAAGCGGTACCCAAGGCTAGGCGGCACTGGGGTCGTGGTGGAGAGGTGAGAGAGACGTGAGGGAGTTCAGTGAGGAGAGAGAGATGGTCCCTTGGTGAGAAGGGAGGCGGTAGTCAGGTAAAAGAAGAGAGAGAGAGAGTGACGTGAGGAAGGGGGCAAAGGAGGAGAGAGAGAGAGCACGTGGGAGAGAGAGAGAGGGGAGAGAGAAACGAAAAGAAAATTATATTATGTTTAATTTTCGTTGTTATCTCGTTATCCTATTTTAAAATTAACCTGGTTATTTTTATCCTCAACAGTTAGCCCCCCACTCCATGGGCGAATGGGACCCGTTCACATTCGACCGTGGAGTGTACAACATCCAAATGCTTTGACAGTATGCGAACTGTCAAGATTTTATTGATGAACGTTATCAGTTATAGGGAATTTTATAGGCGTTACTTGTGAGGTCCTTTTAAGTGGACATTGTTTTGGTTTATCTGCCCATGGCTTCTTTGTTGCGGCTTTAAGCGGGCAATTGGTTCTTTCGCTTCCTTGTTGACGAATATTTTTAGCTTTTGGGATTTGCTTTAGGGTTTAGAGGACTCGAGCCTTTTAAGGATCATGTTTATTGGTTTTTCCCATGGCAAGGTACCAGAAGGTGCCTTGATTGCTTGCGTAGGTAGTTAATATGGGCATTGTCCCATTCTATTTGTTAATTCTTGGTATGGCCTTTAGAAATTATATTCTTGATTGGAGGCATTGTTCATGATCGAACAACGGTTTCTGGAGACGTTGTTCTACCTGACTTGGTAACCTTTAACGTTGCCTCTAGGAATTGTATTCCTGATTGGAGGCGTTGTTCATGGTCGAACAACGGTTTCTGGAGGCGTTGTTCTACCTAACTTGTTAACCTTTAGCGTTGCCTTTAGGACTTGTATTCCTGAGTGGAGGCGTTGTTTATGGTCGAACAACGGTTTCTGGAGACGTTGTTCTACCTGACTTGTTAACCTTTAGCGTTGCCTCTAGGAATTGTATTCCTGAGTGGAGGCATTTTATGGTCGAACAATGGTTTCTGGAGACGTTCTACCTGACTTGTTAAGGCAGTCATTTGGAATGGTCAATTTTAAGACTTTTGTTAATTTTTAGCCGTTGGGACAAGTTATGAATGACCGCATATTTAGTCTCCAAATTCTTACTTGCGAACCGAGATGAGGTATGCTGTGAGTATTTTTAATCCTTAGCCCCCAGCCTAGATTGGAATGTATTGCGAATATTTTTGACTCCTAGAGCGGAATGTATTACGACTGTCCCTAATGCCTAGCCCCCAGCCGTAGGCTAAGTCGAAGTGTATTATGGATACTTTTAACTCCAAGTCCCCAGCCGTGGGCTGGGTTGGAGTGTATCACTCGTTTTAATGTCGACTGAGGCGTCATTCGCTCGCCGATACCGATTGGAGAGCAAATCGCCTGCCAAAGAGACGTTTATGTTTCAAATACATCTTATTTTCTTGGAAAGGGCTCATGGTTATGTCTGAGTACTGTTTTCCTGGTAAGGGCTTATAGCGTAAATGTGGCTTACCTGCCTGAGAAGGGCTTACGATTTAAATAGACATCGCCTGCCATAAAAGGGCTTACGGCTACGTCTGAGCGTTGCTTGCCTAAGAAGGGCTTTCAGCGTGAATGTGTCTTACTGGCCTGAGAAGGGCTTATGGCTAGACCGCATATCATCAACCCCGATATTAGGTGGGGCACACAACTGCGGGCTTTCAAGCCGGTGAGAGTTTACTGCCAGTCCCGATGTTAGGTGGGACTTACACAGACGCAGATTCTCAGCTGGTGGGAGTGTACCGCCAGTCTCGATGTTAGGTGGGACGTACACAGACGAGGACTCTTAGCTGGCGAGAGTGTATCGCTAGTCCCGATGTTAGGTGGGACGTACACAAACACGGATTCTTAGCTGGTGAGAGTGTACCGCCAATCCCGATGTTAGGAGGGACGTACACGAACGCGGATTCTCAGCTGGTGAGAGTGTACCGCCAGTCCCGATGTTAGGTGGGACATACACCGACGCGGACTCTCAGCTGGTGAGAGTGTACCGCTGGCTTATGACTTTGTGCCTTTTAATATGGCTGGGAGCAAATTGCAGCTACCAGCCTTCTTGTAAGCAAAAGCCGGTTTAAGCCATATCGCTCGTGATCTCATACGAAGTTTTTAATTGGCGGAGTTCTAGATGTGCTTAAGGTGTGGTGAGTGGACAGTCCTTAGCCGGTGAAAGACTGGGAAAGACAAATCAATGCATTTAAGACAAAGGTAAATAAACTAAATAACGCCAAAACAAGAGCCCCCAGCTGGTAAGGGCTGGGAAAGACAAGATAACGCATTTAAACCAAGGCAAATAAACTAGATAACGTCAAAAAAAAGCCCCAGTCGGTAAAGGCTGGGAAAGACAAAACAACGCATTCTATCTAAGGCAAGTAAACTAAATAACGTCAAACAAGAGCCTCCAGCCGGTAAAGGCTGGGAAAAATAAAAAAACGCATTCTAACTAAGGCAAATAAACTAGATAACGTCAAGCAAGAGCCCCCAGCCGGTAAAGGCCGGAAAAGACAAAACAATGCATTTAAAATTAAGTTAAATAAACTAAATAACGCCAAACAAGAGCCCCCAGCCAGTAAAGGCTGGGAAAGACAAAACAATGCATTCTAACTAAGGCAAATAAACTAGATAACGTCAAGCAAGAGCCCCCAGCCGGTAAAGGCTGGGAAAGACAAAACAACGCATTCTAACTAAGGCAAGTAAACTAAATAACGTCAAACAAGAGCCTCCAGCAGGTAAACGCTGGGAAAGACAAAACAATGCATTTAAAATGAAGTTAAATAAACTAAACAATGCCAAACAAGAGCCTCCAGCCGGTAAAGGCTAGGAAAAATAAAACAACGCATTCTAACTAAGGCAAATAAACTAGATAACGTCAAGCAAGAGCCCCCAACCGGTAAAGGCTGGGAAAGACAAAACAATGCATTTAAAATTAAGTTAAATAAACTAAATAACGCCAAACAAGAGCTCCCAGCCGGTAAAGGTTGGGAAAGACAAAACAACGCATTCTAACTAAGGCAAATAAACTAGATAACGTCAAGCAAGAGCCTCCAGCTGGTAAAGGCTGGGAAAGACAAAACAATGCATTTAAAATTAAGGTAAATAAACTAAGTAACGCCAAAACAAGAGCCCCCAGCTGGTAAAGGCTGGGAAAAATAAAACAACGCATTCAAACTAAAATAAACAACTTAAGTAAAGCAACTAAAAAGCCCCCAACCGGTAAAAGGCTGAGGCAAAATATACTACCTAAACCACACCAAGCTCCCCAGCCCCTGGCTAGGGACCAGGCTAAACATAACGTGTATAGGTAAACACGTCTGCCTGACAAAGGCTTATGGCTTGACTGGTCATTGCCGCCTCGAATATGGTGGTACTAGGTACATACCCTACCACGGGCTTGTTTATGACTCTAGGTCGATAACTCGAGGCAGTGAGTTTCAGCATATGTGTGGACGTGATCGCTGAGTGGCTTTCTTTGCTCAAGTGGTCGCCATTTATCTCAACATAGGAGTTTGCGTGGGCCAATGCTAACCCTATACTTGAAATCTTACGATATTTTCGACTAGACAAAAATTATTAATGAATATCTGGAGCGGCTACTTCCGATATCAACCTATAACCTTCATTTGACAAGTCAAAGGTTTATAACGAAACTCGCACCAAAGACACGTTAGGTTTTACTTTATTTTTCCCGTTTGCTATTGAAATCATTCATTTCGACAAGGTGTTGCCTCATAGATTAATAGCTACGCGTGTGAGTTCAGCCATATGTACGAAAATATGCTAAAACTTGCCTAACACGGTTTAGCTTAGTCACATCTAAATTTGCTGAAGTGGTAAAACCTGAAGGCGCTTGTTTGGTGGCGGTCGAATAAGCCAGCCTTGGTTCAATTAGGGTCAGATTGGTGTCGTCCAATGGAACCCGATTGAATTTATTCAAACTTCAAACCTATTAATTCGAATTTTAGATCAAGGTCAACACCAAACAATAGTAGTGGTTTAATTTCGCACCAACATTTGCAATTTTATTGAAGTTTTTGACTTATAATAATTAAAAATGCTCTTCAGTCTAGACATGAACCAGAGAGAGAGATGAGGATAATTAAGCTCTAATCAAGGAGCAGAGATAGAAATCGACTGCGACTAGTCCGTAATGGTTTTAGATTCCAGAATTATTCCTATTTAAGCGTAACTTAATAAAAGGCTTCAATTGCTGGTTTAGTGTTTCACCATCAGAAAACCTTCATGGAAATCTTACACGGCGTTTTATACATAAAAACAATGCCTGATGTTCAAAGAAATATTTTACTTTCAATTATGACTACAAACATATGCAGCCATATCCTAGAAGCCGGATGATGTCTTCCGTAATGGTTATAAACATAAACCTGATATGTTTCCTCAAATCCTGGAGCCAAGATATACCTCTTGAATTGTCTTACACCGCAGTTTTACTTTATCAATTTCTTTATGAGTCCATTATCATTTAACAACTGTATGAATTATACATCACTCAAAATAAATAAGTTCTATACACTAATGGTCGAAATAATGACCAGTGCCAAGAATCGTGCAAGAAATGTAATAGTACCAAGGGTTTAATCTTTTTATTCAGCTAAATTCAAATCCCACTAGATTAGCAAACTAAACTTGCTAAATTAGGAGTGTATATGGGCTGAGTTAAACCAAATCACATCAGGCCCAGGGCTCGACTTGTCAATATCCAACATGGGTTGAGCTCAACTGGAAGCTTAGCAAGCCTAGATACTTTGAGTTTGAACTCAGCTCGTTATTAAGTCAAGCTTGTGGGTGGCGCTGGGCGGTGGCACCCAACTACCCTTGCTGATGATCTTGTGTCTTTGAAGAAACCTTTGCCAGTATTCTCAGCGGCAATTTTTAAGTTGGCTTATTTTAGCGTTTTTCGTAGGTTACCCATGATAGTTTATGATATCATTGGTAGGTAGTAGTTTATCTACTGCCAATTTCTTCTTACTCAGGTCTAAAGGTGGATAGCGATGTTCCCAAAGAGTTTTCGCTAACTTCGTTGGCGGTACCGTAAGTCTTGTGGCGTTGATGGTAACGTCTCTACTAGCACATCCCTTGCCACACTTATTGATGATATCCCAGCTAGGTTAGTTGCTTTAATTGGCGAATTTAACCTTAAGCGTTATCGTTGGCGCCCCTTCTGGGAATAAATGCCTAGTTTGAGGGTGGCAATATCGTTACTTGGGGGAGCCCCCGCTTGATGCCCCGGCTATGTTTAGCATCTTGTTTTAATCCTAGTTCTGTTTATTTGCACTTTTGAGTAGTTGCGGTTAATCCTTGTTAAATTGTACATCTATCAAGTTAACTTAGGTCCTTGCCATTAAATAAGAGCCTCTAGCTTAGTAATTAATGGCAGCCTCTAGTTATCAACTGGGGTGGAGCATATCGTGAAAAGATAAGTCATAAGCTCCTAGTCCCTGGTCGTTAACTGGGTTGCGACGTACCGTAAGGAGCCCATATCTATTGTGTACATGAATGCAGAGCAGTGAATAGCGTGAACCCATATCGTAGAACAATAACTTCGACTAGCCACAAATAGTAAAATTTGTGGGTAGCTATACTAGCAAGAAACCCGTACAGAAGTCGAAGGAAGAAGAGATCAACATATAGGCATAGTGTCACGATCCTGTTGTGGACCATGACATGGTGCGTTTGCTAGCTTTTATGCTTCGTACACGCACACCCGCATCAGTGTGCGCGGCCTGGAGTCGTGTGCTGTGTGCAAGCCAGCGCCGGTGTGTATGTCAATGCGAGCGTGTGGGAAACCTTGAATGAGAGCATGTCACACGCTGAATACAAGCAGTGCTGCACGCTGTGTCGCAAGCCACGTCCTGGTTGTGGAAGTTCCCTGGTTAAGAAAGGCACAGGTCGTTGAAGTCGGGTTTGGGGAATCAAGTGCCCTAACCCTGAATAGTGGTGCTAAATGATTTACCTCAGTAATGGGGGCGGTCCTCAGTGCAGCTATGAGGGAAGCATGAGGTCTCCACGTGAGTAGGACACTCCATAGACACTGTGGTGGGCCGAGGGCGGACAGTGTGCGTAATTCGTCCAAGGAAGGCTTGGTCCCCCGTTTGAGCTGCGCGACGTAATGTCAAAGCTTTCCAGCTTGTAGGATTCAGCCTTCAATCGGCAAGAGCACTTGTGGTGCTTGAGCCTTCTTGTAAGCGGCGGTGTGCACCAGCTCCTTTTATTGGTATAGTGGCTCAATGGCACGGATGTGGCAACATCGTGTCTAAGGGTAAAGGTAAGGGGCCGTTGGTCATTTGGCAACGAGCACCCAGGTTCGACGCATGCTACGAGATGGTTGCTCTCTGGAGTAAGTGGCGCGTTACTTGTGTGGGATCATGTGAGTTCCCCGTAAGGACGGCGACCTCGCACATGAGGGCCTAAGGGACTTTGTGGCCCTTGGGTGTTGCTCTGGAGCAGGACTATGTCAGTCTGCTCCTAAGGGAATGTCCCTGGTAGTCGAGGCGTAGGGTTGAGACTTAAAGGGGTGTCGGTGAGGTCCGACATAAGTGATGGTGTCTGGCGGGTGTGTCGGCCCACCGAGCGGGGTTCTTAGAATTCGAGATGCATTGTTGAAACAGAAGGGTTACTGGAGACCATTACGTCTCGCGTTAGGCGGAAGCTAACCGCCTGCGAGCCTCCACGTTAGGTGAAGGTTACCCGCCCCACAACTTCGTGCTTCCTTTTTCAGTCGGAATAGAACAACTCAACCGCGTACTTCCATGTTTGGTGGAAGTTAACCGCCCACCATTTGTAGAACAGCGAACTTTTATGTTAGGTAAAAGCTAACCACAGATGATAATTCTAGCTCCCGGTCCTTGTTCTGAGGCTAAGTTAACATAAATCACATAAGTGACGTATATCATGTAAATTGCACCGAGAACGTAATTTACATAAGAAATGTACATCATAAGAAACGCTAAGCCTCCAGTCTATAATTAGGGACTGGGTTGAACGCGAATCCCGTAGCGAGCGTTAATCACATAATTTTCTACGAAAAAGACAAATCACATAAAATTATATGGAGAACGCTGAATCCCCATTGCCAAGAAAACACCGTTGTTCGTCGTTATTGAGGAATGGTAAGTTCCGTAGTTGCCGAGATGCAACTCGATTGGGCATTTGGTTTGGGTGTATAAAACTGTCAATAAGAATGCAATTATGTGTTTGTTAATGAGCATGCCTTGTAGTTGTGCCTGCCTCATAAAACAGTGGCAGACTTTATTAGGCGCCAAGAGGCGCCCTGTAAGTCTAAAGAATAACGTGCCCCTTGAGTTGTGAAGATAAGGGGTGTTTTGAGATTTCATCCTTAATTCCAAGAGTATTAGCCTCTTTATTAGCGAAGGGATGAACCAAGACAGGTGTCTTGGAGAGTTTACCGTCACCTTTGTGGTGATAACACCGGAATGAGGGCATTAGTGGTAGTACCAGGCCAAATTTTTTGGTGGTATGGCTTGGCCGAGCGTGTTTGAAGCTGTTAATAGCTAGACTTTGTAGGCGTAGTCGTCATGATAGGCGGTACGTAGTTTACCAAACTTATTAATGGCAAGGCTTAGCCAAATGGGCGGATGGTACGGTATGGTTGACCTTGCTATTGAGTTTGAAGGATTATCACCAAGCTTGTTGGTGATGACCTTTTACGTTATCAGTACCGCGTTACCTATTTATGAGGTTGACGAGGTGGTCCGGGCAGGCTCGTCAGCAGCTGTGGTTGGTCAAGCTTGTGGGTGGTGTTGTACAGCTAAGTTATTGGCGGTGGTACCCAGCTGACCCTATTAATGACTGCATGTTTTTTGGAAGACCCTCCACCAATATTGTTGGTGGGTTGTTGGCGGTCTTTTGTAGTTATTGGCATTAAATGCTTTTCATAACAATTTAAAGCATTGTTGATTTAAGGTGGCACATGTGCGATTAGTTTTTCAGCCTAGTACCCAAAACTTGGCGGTAATGCTTCATATAGAATCTTTGCTAGGTTAGCTGGTGGGAGTTCATGTTGCAAATTATTGACGGCTCCTAAGCTCGTTTGCTTTAGCGTTGTTGGTTATTCACGGTAGTCTACGGTGCCGTTGGTATTGGTTCACCTGATAGCAATTTCTTCTTGACTTACGTTAGAAGGTGAGTAGTGAGGTTCTTAAAGTGTTTTTAACAACCTTGTTGGAGGCCACTCAAGTCTTGAGGCGTTACGACGCCTTGACTAGCGGGACTTACGCCATGGTTGTTGGCTAATTCAAGACGGGAAATATGATAAAATAATTTATGTGTAATTGAAATAAGAGCATTAGGAGAAGCATCTATAACATGCTCTAAAGCCCAAGATATGCAGTGAAGTAAAATTGAAATTTGTTATAAATTTACTTAAAAATTTAGACTTGAGGTCTTACTCTAAATGTATTAGAAAGAAGCATAATAATAAAGTCAAAGCCAAAACTTATCTGGTGTTCAAGCCGAAATTAGAGAACGGTTAACGTCCCGAGAAATTTACCATGCTTACAGTTTATTCTTCTATATGTACTTGAACTCGTGTGAAACATAAATTTACTTTGTAATATGGTTGAACACACAATTTGACTTCAGTATTAAATTTTCAGTTATATGACATCCATCACATATGAATATGTGGGGTGTAGAATAAGAAAGAAACAATTAACGCATTTATGTTTGATTTTAGGAGAAAATTGGTCTCATTTTTCTTTTGTACGACATTTTTTATAAAAAGAGTTGCGTTTAGTTTTATATATTGACCGTTAGCATGGTTCACCCATTTATTCGATATTGATTCTTCCGACTTGGGTGGACTTAGGTGTGGAATCTGAATGACATGTTTTGACTTGCAAAACTGATAATCCTTAAACATGTGTTTGAGGATCAATACAAGAACAGTAAATTTTAAAGTTATAGTGCAGTATTCTTATGATACGGACAATAAACTTTAATTAATAATCCTTGGAACTAACTTATTTAGTTTCCCGGTACAACTAATATTGAAATTATAGTATAAGTACTTGCACCAATGTAGACATTATAAGCACTTGCATTAGATTAAATTAGACAAACACCCAAACTCTTTTTTTTTTTTTATACTCACACCAAACATTCAGGGTCTCCGCCTTCTCTGTGTTCTCAATAAATTCATTTTTCGTCTTATTTTTTTGCTGTGAATTTTGTTTGAGAAATTTAGAGCTGAAACTTGCTATAGGTTTACCCAAAATTTCAGGCTTGAAGTCCTATTTTAAGTGCATTAGAGATCAAGTAGAAAGAGTAAAGTTAAAATCTAGGACTTATATGATTTTATGAGGGTCTTAGGGGATTTACACGGGGTGCCTGGCTAAACGCTAGTAGGCTATCTTCCCACAAACGGCGCCAATTGTTTTGGGGATTTTTGGTTAGGTTCTTTTAGATGAGGACCGGGCTCAAGCCCTCGTTGAGAAAGCAGCTGCTAGCGTTCAACTTGACATCCCTTGCAAAATGAAGGAGGCCGTTAGAGGGACCCACGGGTTTGTGCGCGGGAGACCCCTCCGATGCCTAAGTTAGTAAAAGGTGTAATAATAACAAATGATAAGTAAATAGTGTAAAATAAACAATAATAAATACTTATTGTATACGGGGAGGGGGTCCTTGGTGGCTGATGGCCGAAATCCGTACCGGTGAGGTGTCCGAGAAGAGAGAAGGATGTTGCTGATGATTGACGGAACAAGGTGCTGGGGGTGACATGTGGGTGGCCCTTGGTTAGAGAAAGAAGAGGAGAGAGAGAGTGAGGTTTCTCCCCGGTGGCTGGTGGCCGGAGCGTTACCGGCTGGATGGAGACCGGCGACGAGGTGGCGGCGAAGTGGTTGGCGTTGCACCGGAGAAGATGGTCGGAGCTGGCCGGAGCAAGAGGAGAGAGAAAAAGAGGAGAGAGAATGGGGTGGTTGTGTGTGGAGCTTGGCTTGGCCTTTAGAAGAGGGAAAATGGGGTATTTATAGAGGATGGGAGGGGTTGGCGAGGTGGCAGTACCGGCAGAGCTGGCGGTAGCAGGTGGTGGCGTTATCGGCAAGTGGTAATAGGTGGCGGTAGTAGGCGCTATAGAGGCTGGCGGTAGTGGAGAGGAGACAGTACCGGTGAGGGTTGTTGGTATCGGTGGTGAGAGAGAGAGATGGTGGCGGTAGTGAGGGTACCGGACGGGTCAAGTGGTACCCGAGGCTAGGCGGCACTGGGGTCGTGGTAGAGAGGCGAGAGAGACGTGAGGGAGTTGAGTGAGGAGAGAGAGATGGTCCCTTGGTGAGAGGGGAGGCGGTAGTCAGGTAAAAGAAGAGAGAGAGAGCACGTGGGAGAGAGAGGGAGGAGAGAGAAAAGAAAAAAAAATTAAATTATATTTAATTTTTATTGTTATCTCATTATTGTATTTTAATATTAACCTGGTTATTTTTATCCTAAACAATAAGAATCTATAAATACTCACAATCATTTTCTCAATCGCCCAACACCCAGGGTGCCCGCAAGTACCCCTTTGCAAATTGCACACAAACTCTACATTCCCCAGTTTCTCCTTCAATTCTCTTAAATGCAAGATAACACCAATTTATAACCCAAAATGTAAACTTACCCACTAAAATAAGTGCGAGGTTAACGAAATAAAAACCTATGTTTCTCTTTTTCTTTTTTCTGAATTCCTTTCCATTACTCTTTTACTTTTCATTTTTCATTTTTTGTATAATTAATTTTGAGGTACATAATACAATAGGAGATAATTTGGTCATTATTAAGATAATCTAAAAGGAGTTTAAATGCTCATGGCTTATTATAATTATTACTTTATTGTAAGAAGTAAGGTGAATACTAAGTAAGCTATCAATAAATAACCCGTCCTATTAGTACTAGTATTGAGGATATTTGGAGATACTTGCTACATTTGACAATATTTGGATTTCTCAAATTTTTTTTTTCTAGAGAAGGTAATTGAACTAAGGATTTGATGGCAAATGCAAACTATCTTTGGTGAGGGGAATCATTTGCCGAAACTCAAAAAGATTATATGTCATAATACACTAAGACATACTATTTATTGATGACAAGCTCAATGTTCCTTTAGTTTTTAAAAAACTTAGTGAGAGAAAGCGAATAAAAGACGGAGCAAAAGAGGAGATAGAGAAAGCAACTAATTAAGGGTGTGTTTGATTTAGCTTATTTTAATTTTTTTTTTCATCTTATTTGTTTCAATAAGGTCTTTTCATTGAAGATTTGTATTTTTTTTTAGTAAAGTATTTGGTTGTGTAGTTCAGAAAGATCTTTTTTTACAAAATAAAGCATTTCAATACAAGTTAAAAAAGTAACTTATCAACTATAATCACAAAAATGACTTAATAATATAAATTATCTAATTACATAAGAGAGAATCATAATAATAATTGATCATAGTAGTAAAAAGTTGTGAGTGTAGCGGACCATGATCATAAAAAGTGTGGTGGTCGGTGGAAGTGATGATAACAAGTAAAAGTAGGTCATGATGGTGTAGATTTAATGTTAATATAATATTTTTGAAGTATTTTTCTGAAATAAGCTGTGAAAAAGATCCAATTTTATATTTTTTTTTACTGAATTATAAAATAACTTTTTTATCTTTTCATTTATACTATAAAAAAATATAAAAAGATTTTTTTCTATAAACTAAATACAAGCTCTACAATTAAAAAAACTTTTTTATAATTTTAAGCTGCTAAAAAACTAAACTAAAACCAGCCTAAGTCTTACAAAATATAAGTCTAAGATCTATTTGCCCTAAACAAAGAAAGCGCGATAAATCACAAATTAAAAGAAAAAAAGAAAAGAGAAAAACTAAGAAAGAGAAAATGCACTAAGCAATAGGGCGCAGTGTTCGAACAACGGAGAGTCGTAGCTCGAAGAAATTCATCTATTACGCTGCACTTCTGCTCCATAATTAAGGTCAGATAGCTGATCACAATCGTATTCAAAATTAATTTTGTTGTGTTCTTCAATTTTCCCTCTTCAAAAGGGAATTGAATTTGTTCTCTTTGTATCTCATCTAATTTTCACTTCGCGGCTCGATCACAATTAGTTGGTGAATTTGAGCAGAAATGACGGATTTTGTTGAACAACGGCACAGTTGCGTTCTTTACAGTTCTTACCGATTGAAGTTGAGGTGGTGTAAACCCAATAGCTAATTGTTACTTTGTGTAATTCGAAAGTTAGGGTTTTGAATTTAAAGAGAGTGAATTTTAGGGTATTGATTTGTACTAGTAGTTTGATTTTTGGAATCTAGGGTTTGGTGTAATGTATATGAATTAAGGGTCTATCAGTTTGGTTTTGTTAGTTTGAGCAAGGTGGAATCTTTGGGAATGAAGTAGAAGGAGACTTGGTTTCGAATTGTGGGCTGTCTTGGGTGCTGTGATCGATTTGTGGATTGTTGTATGAGCTGGTGTATTGATAATGCAAGTTGAGAAGAGTAGGCGTATCGACATTGTGGATTTGAAAGTTCAGATGTTGAAGAAGATTGGGACCCAAAGGTTTAAGCATTACTTGTTTTGTTTAAATAGATTTATAAATCAGAAGTTGAGTAAAGGTGATTTTCATAGGTCGTGTTATCGGTTGCTTGGAAGGGAAAACTTACCTTTGCACAATCAGATAATACAGGCGATTCTTAAGAATGCTTGTAGTGCAAAGAGTCCTCCTCCAGTTCATGAAGGCGGTCTGAAAAAAGGTACGGTGGAAGCTACGAGAAGCTCAGTGTTTGTAGATGATGGACATGGTCGTGGTCATGGTCAGGGCAGTATTATAACGCAGAATCAATGTTCAGTTGCACCAATTTGGTCGAACGGGGTTGTTCTGCCAATGTCTCCACGAAAGGGTACGATTCTTATGCATGATAGGAAGCTCAGGGACCAACTCAGTTCTCTGGGACCTACAGGGAAGGTGGATTCGACTTCCCATCAATCGACAGCCACAAAAGATCATTTTGCAAAGACCGTAGAGAATGGGGAGTTGACTCCATGTGACTTCGAGAGGCCTGTGGAGGAGCCAAAAGAACTTGCTAAGCAACCTGTAAAGGAAGACATATTTATAAACGAGCTGGTTGGTGTTCCAAATAACTTATCAGTTGTAGAAGATGGGGAAGAAGTGGAACAAACTAGCCACTCAAAATTCTCCAGAAGACCTCTGCTTGCACCACTAGGTATCCCGTTTTGCTCAGCTAGTGTTGGTGGGTCCCGCAAACCTGTACATGCGACAAGTACTCCTGAGTTTTTCAGCTACTGTGATAGCTGTGAACTGTTTGATAGTGAGACCCTAAGAAGGTACATGGAGCAGATAGCGAAATCACAGGGTCTTGGAGGGGTTACCACGCAATGTCCTAATGTGTTAAATCATATGTTAGACGTGTACTTGAAGCGGTTGATCAAGTCTTGTGTTGAGTTGGTTGGAGCAAGGTCTGCAGATGACCCGGCAAAATATCCCATCCAGGCACAACATGCACATAGAAAGCTTATCAATGGTCTATGGACAAACAGTAATTTGCATTTCAAGAGAGATTGTCACTTGATATCAATGCTTGATTTCAAGGTCGCGATGGAGCTAAATCCACAACAGCTTGGAGAAGACTGGCCATTGTTACTAGAGAAAATCTCCATGAAAGCATTTCAGGAATAACATGCCTAGGAAACACAACAATTTTCTCGGATACATCTCGGGATATAGCATTCTGGGATGAAGGGCATGGCCCTTTGTGCCTTGGCGCAAATCTTGCCTTTAACAGGACCCAAATGACTCTGAACCATGTAAGTAGCTCGACCTTTGCAATGTCAGATAAGGGTTAGCGCACGCGGTACCTGTAATCTCCTGCTGCAGAGCTTGTACTTCATCGGGAAATTATATTCATGGCAATCGGTTGATGGGCATTAAGAAATACCCACTAATTGGTTGCTCTGTTGTATGTGCTAACCATTCTTGTTGGCAGCGCTCTGCCATGATTTCCGTAAGTTTTCTTGGACAACACAGAAAAGTTTTGCAGTTGATAAAAGGTAAAATCCATATCATGTAAGAGCTGAAATGTTGCTCGGCATGTTTTTCTTGATTAAACCCAAATCCTATATTAATAATATATTAACTTTCTTCTTGCTTATTTGACTCTTGATATACCAAGCATAGGATAGTCTCCTATCTTGCTTGAACTCGGCTCGATAAGTTATCAAGCCCCTGAAATAAAGATAACCATTTCATGAAAGCAAGTTCAAGCAATCTTTTGTATAGTACAGCTTTCCATCTTTCATGGATCTTCTGGATTAGCAATTATCCTTATAAAATTGGTGTCTTATCTAAATTGCAAATTGCCGATTTGTGTGACAGTTTTTAATTACCCCTCCTGCGCCTGGCAGAAAAAAGAAAAAAAAGGTTTATGCATACATGTTAAAGGCTTTTTTTTTTTCTTTTCTGGGTTATTTACCCCGGAACTCCTTGTACTTTTCTCACTGTGTTAATTTAGTTTTTTTTTTTAATTATGTTAATAGTCCCTGTATAATTTAAAGTATGGTAGTTTAGTCCTATGATGAAATCGAAATGTCCTTCAAGGACATATAACCTAGTGGTTGGGAACTTTAGAGGCCAGAGGGGCCACCTGGGTTCGATCCCCACTTAGTGGTATTTTCCCCCTTCCTACCTCACCAATGTAAAGAAAATGATAAAATCAAAGATAAGTCAATCACATAATTTTTAATGGATGGTCATGTTAATGTAAGTGACCCAATATAAACTCCATTAATCCAATTAAAACCAGCTTGTAACCTTACCTTTAAAAATTATGTCGCTAAGTTAATGTCAATTTTACTATAGATAAAGGAACTAAATTAACACAACTAAAAGTACATTTATTAAAATTGACACAGTGGACATAGTACACGGACCTGTTACCGTAAATAACCCTTGGTTTTTTGTTGCTAGCATATCATTTAAATTTTGGTTAAAATTGACATAGTGGACGTAGTATAAAGACTTGTTGACGTAAATAACCCTTGGTTTTTTGTCGTCAGTATATCATCCCCCCCCCCCCCCCCAAAAAAAAAAAAATAATCCTTGGTTTGCTGCTGCTGCTGCTCTCTGATATGAGCCATCTGACCTGGATATTGATGAAGGAACTTGGACATTCACCATTACTTAATTTTTAATGCTCTTGACATGAAGATGAAAAAGAACTCAAATTATTGTAGAGTGATTTAGGGGGCATAGTGCAATCTTCTTTACATGTTACGTTAAGCGGTTGTATTTCATTTGTAATTCATTAAAAATTGGAGTTTGAATCAGTTTGCTGAAGAACTTCCCCAAAAGACTAGCTCTTGGTCGTCAGCAAGAGATGAGCTCTTGGTGTATGCGGTTTCCCTTTGCTTAGTAACTTAACTTGCTGCCTAGAATCAAATAAAGGTTCTTATGTAACATGATGGCCGTTGCATAATGGATTTGAGTGTTACCTGATTTGCCATTTAACTAATGATACTTTTGCAATTGTATATTTATTTTGTTTATTAAAATATTTTCATAAATTTATTTATATGCTGAAGAACTAGTGAATTGAGGATGTAAATTATGGCTGTATGATATTTAATTCAAAATTCTGTGGACATATGGTTAAAACCACTCTGTCTCCCGAAAAACATGTGCCGGTAACCTATTATGTAATGTCGAGAATATTATTACCGCAACTGTGACTGGCGATGTGCTTCCATTTTTTGCGCCGTGAACTAACACCAATCTGTTATCTTGTTATGTATGAGTTTATATGCATGTTTCTCTGAAAATAATTATATTTCTTCTCCTTGTGGGTTTAGAGCTCTACATCTTCGATTCGGAAATGATATGTTGATGTAAGTATTTAGAACATTAATCTTTCAAAATATTTGAATGCTTATGTAGTGTTAGAAACAAACAATATGTTTAGGGTTTGCTTGGTGTCATTTTCTTTTTATAGTTTTTCGTTTCTTTAGAAACTAAAAGCCGTATTTTTGAAACAGTGTTTTCTTGTTTTTGATTTGTGTTTAGTTTCTTTCTAATAAGAAAAAACCGTCCAAAACTCTTGTAAACAGAAAACGATACCAAATAGGCCCTGGCTAATGAGATTCAGCTTTGACTTCCTTTGGCCTTAGAAGTTCAAAAAAATTTGGGGCAGAAAGGGTATATTTTATTATTTCTTCTATTCTTTTGGAGTGGTGCAGCTAAGTTGTGGGTCTTGCAGAGTTAGTACTGCATGCATCAGATTCAAATTAAGTTTTCACCTTCAATATTGCGAATTCCCGCCTATGAGGCTTTGGTCTACTCATAGAAATACTATCAAGATTGAGCCTCTCGGAACATGAGTCTTAGGTTCAATTCTCCTCTCTCCCACTTCTCTCGGAAAATGTTCTTTTTATTTTTATCTACAGGATCTATCATAAAGGTTAAGCAACAGATGAATTCTAATACAAGCCAAAATAGGACAAAGGGGACTGATACAAACACACTATTGACCCTTTCAGAACCTCCTAGCACTTTCTAATACTTTCTAGATATCCCCATATTTTTAGTATAAATAAGATAGTTGGGATTATGGTCGAGCATGTTGAATCGTGTGATGATCTTAATGATCTCACTCTCTCTCTTCCTCAATCTTCTTCTATGTCTTCTCCTCTTTCTTCTACTATCTCCCTAATCTTCTTCTTCCTCTATACTTCACTTTATACTATTATATTTGTAGCTATATATATATATATATATATGTTAATTCTCTGTTTGGATTGGTATTTGTGATTGTGGATTGAGTTGGGAGATTTTGGATCGTAACATTTGGTATCAGAGCGATGATCCTCGGCATCACTAATGGGAGTCACACTCGATTCATTGATGGTGGCTGAATTGGTTGATATACAAAAGAAGATCCAAAAAATGTCGGAAATGGTGGGTAACATTCGTACTGATTGGAAAAAGAGCAAGAAAAGTATAGAGTTATGTAGAAAATTGCCCGATCTGTGCCTGCTGCCGCTGCCACCACCCCTACCTCAACCACTGCCACCATCCTTGCCTCAACCACCACTGCCATAGCCTTAGCCGCCGCCCTTGCGTCAACCACTATATGCACCCCCGCCCTACATCAGACACCAGAGCTCTCCCCAAAGCCCTCGCCACCGACCTTTAACACCGACAACAAAGAGAAGAGCACCTATGATGAGGAGATTGGTGAGGTTGTCAATCAGACAGTAGAGCTTGGTGGCACAGAGGCTAACAACGAGAACAGCAACATCCAGGAGGACGAGATTGGAGATGAGGTGAAGAAAGAAGACGCAAAGGTTTGCCACAGAACAAAGATTGAGGATTGAAGTGTAAAGTTTGAAGTTGTACTAGAATCAGAGACGCGAGCAGCGTTGAAGAATAGCCACCGCGGTCCTCTGCTCCGACATACCCTTGTCTTCGCGCCGCTGTACCCTAGTGGAGTTAGGGTTTTGTGTGCATCGCAGATGAAGATGAAGGAGATTGTGGGATTGGGTTAAATTTGGAGGAAAATTACTATTTTACTCATGGTCTTTATAGTTACTATTTTAATTAGTTACTCATAGTTTTCAAATTACTTCTTACATGAAATTTTTAAGGGCAAAAAATTTGACGACCTTTTTAAGTTATAGAAAAATTAGTTGGGTAAAATTTATAATTTTAGTATTTAATCCTGGAGGATTATTTATAACTAGAAAGTGGCTTGATATCCATGACCCTTGAGGATAAAAGTCTTTGGAGAGGAAAATATTGATATGCCCAAAATAGGATAAAGAGGACTGATGCAAACACACCATTGACCTTGTCGGAACCTTCTAGCACTTTCTAATACTTTCTAGATATCTCCATGTTTTCAGTATAAATAAGATAGTTGAGATTAGGGTAGGGCATATTGAATTGTGTAATGATCTTGATGATCTCTCTCTCTCCCAATCTTCTTCTGTGTCTTCTCCCCTGTCTTCTACTATCTCCCAAATCTTCTTCTTCCTCCTCCTACGTACTTTACTCCACTTTACACTATTATATTTGTAGAGTACTATTTGATACAAGATATATATACGATATTTTACGGATTTGATATTAATTCTCTGTTTAATTTGTGATTGTGGATTGAGTTGGGAGATTTTGTGTTGCATTTTAGGATTCTAAAACCGATTTTTTGTTTCTAGTTAAAGTTCTCAAAACTCGTTATCACGTTACTATTGACCTGTAAAACCAAACCCTTTTAATGCAGCAGAACTTAGGATAACAGGTTTTAACTTCAACAATAACTTTAACTGATTTTAGGATCGGTGAAAAGTTTTCCTTAAAACCGTGGCTCTAAGTATGAAATGAGTTAACAAGCGACGATAGAAGACATAAATGAAATAAAGAGTACACATAAGATTTTTAACGTGGTTCGGTCCTAACTAACCTACTCTATGGTCCCCCTATCACTAGAGAGCTCTATTTTATTAATTTTACAAACCGAAATTACAACCGCGTAATTTACAAGGCGCTTTCTTACAGAATCTAAGCTATTAAATTACAATCGTTTCTCAAACACAACTTTACAATGAAAACAGTAAAGAAAGAGAAAGGAGTAAGAAATTATCCCGACTCCAAGACTAGAGGCTGCGAGTGACACCATCCCAGGTCCCACCGTTGGACCAGCCTTCGTGGTTTCCAGTCCTATCGAGTCCTCTTCTTACCAGCTAGAGTTTGGCTCTAAAAGCCCCTAAAGAAACCCTAGAAAACACCTTCAACGGGGGGAGGAAGATGAACCAGACGAGAGAGAGAGAGAATCCGAAACCGAAGAAAAATGAACTAGCACCTTTTCTTTCTATCTGGACCCCTATATATAGGCAAAAGGCTATCCGTGTGAGGCGCACATGAGCCGTTGGATCAAGCAAAATGAATGGCCTAGATGAAGCTCAAACAAACACAAACTCGATGCCTCATCACGAGACACGTGGGCCACCAACAGCCCTCACATCAATCACAAAAGCAACGGCCCAAATGAGGCCAAACAAACCCGCAAACCACATGACGACACGCATCCCTACAATGGGCGCCAAAAGGACATGTTTGGGAAGCTTCTCCAGGAAGCTTTTCAACGTGGGGTACAGCTGTACCCCATTTTTAGATCAGGACAAAAAAAGCAACGGTACTATCCGTTTAAATAAATAATGTTAATTTATTTATTTTACTTCTTACTTAATTTAAAACACTTATTTAAATTAAGTAAAACCTTTATTTTTGTTTTCTCAAAAAAATGCCTTTTGTCAACTTAATGGCTTAGCTCTTTTCCTAGCCTTATTCCGGATATAGTTTAGACTATTTAGCATGGTTATCAAAATTGCGATCCGGATCGTAGGATCGTATGATCCTACAATCCTACTATGCCCAATCGACCTGGATCGTGTAAAAAATCGTAAAAAAAGTAGAATCGCTAAAAAATGAAGTAGGATGGGTAGGATCGGTACAGAATCGGTAGGATCGACGATTCTGATCGATCCGACCGAGTTTGATAACATAAAATTAAAAAATTAAAAAATAAAATAAAATACCCCAAAAACCCACCAGCCCCCCGTTTCTCTCTCCGTGCTCACGCACTCACTCACTCCACCCTCACCCATCCCCTTTCCCTTTCCCTTCCCCTTAACCCTAACTCCTACTTCACCACAACCAACCACCAATCACCAGCACCACGCCACGCGACACCCCCCCACCGACCAACTGCCGCCAGCCATGCCACCAACCGACTGCCGCCAGTCAAGTTCTGACACGAGACCAACCTAAGGGCCACACACAACCATAGCTTATTTTCTTTTTGGGTAAAAATTCGTAATTTTTGTTTAATTTCTTATTCTTCTAGTATATTATTGAGTTACTTAGTAATTGTTTTAATTTACATTTTGTTTATTTTAAGCTTGGTTTTGTTTTGTTTTGTTTAATTTCTAATTTTTTCAAAGAAGTTTTGCTTTGTTTATCTAAGTATACCCATATGAACTTTTGTGTTAAATTGTTGATTACTTGATTATAGTCGTTTTTATTAATTTTATTGTATTTCTTCAACTTTATAACGCAATATATTGTTCCCTAGTTTTAATGATAACTTGATTGTTGATTTATATTATGTATTGAACTAAAAATTTGTTTAACTTTCTAATATCATATTCACTAATTATGAATGCCTCCTCTTTTTAATTTTAGTCTTTAAGTTGTACTTGGGTTATTCATATATATTTAACTTATACATTTCAGATTTATCTATTATATTTGATTTTGATGACAACAATTTTGATTTTGAATATTAGTTTGATGGTGTTGCTAGTTTGAATGTTTGTTTGGTTGATGTACCTCTATTTCATACTTATGGATTTTTAATGTGTAATGAAACTAATATTTTTTGCACTTTTTGATGTTCTCTATTGTATATTTGAGGCTTAAAAATTTTGATTTTTATGGATACAAGCTAGTGTTTTACACAAAAAGTAGAATCTTACGATTCTCAATCCAATTCTATGATCTCGATCCTGAGGACCCCTCACCGATCCTGCGTAGAATCCTGATTCTGACAACCTTGCTATTCAGGAACCAAATTCCAACAATTCTCCACCTGGTTCCTAGTTTGTCTAACTATTAAACTCACTCTAGTAACAGGGGCAAAACCTTTTGTTTTTGGTCCTTATCCTTCTCCTGGATCCCAGGAGGCCTGAATCAAGTTAATACATTTCATTAACTTGTTCAGGGGCACAGCTTTGGTTCCCATGTCTGCCGGATTTTCATCAGTTGAAATTTTCAGCAGCTCAACCCTTTTGAATTCTATCTGTTCTATAACGAAATGTCCCCTAATAGTGAGGTGCTTACTCCTATCATGGAAAACAGGGTTCTTGCTTAACGCTAGGGCTGATTGGCTATCCGTATATATTGTTGGAACCCCTAGGCCTAAGTTTAATTCCTTCAGAAGTCCACTTAGCCATATGGCCTCTTTAATGGCATCCATTAGCGCCATGAGCTCGGCTTCAATCGTTGACAATGTTGTCATTGACTGGAGCTTAGATCTCCAACTAACAGCCCCGCCGTTCAAAGAAAAGATGTAGGAGCTCTTGGACTTACGCTTGTCAAGGTCTCCACCAAAGTCACTATCGGTGTATTCTAAGAGTATTAGTTCAGTATCTGTTCGGCCAAACGTAAGTCCTAACTTCGTAGTACAGTTGATATATCTCAAGAGCCACTTAACCCCTTTCCTGTGCTCTTTCGCTGGATTCACCATAAATCTAGAGAGCACACTAATGGGGTAAGCTAGATCTGGCCTAGTGCAAGTCATGGCATACATAATCAAACCTGTTGCACTAGCATAAGGTATATTACTCATTTCAGCCACTTCCTGTTCATTCCCTGGACATTGTGCTATTGAAAATATGTGATGTTGGGCTATGGGAACTCTTACATTTTTAGCCTCTTCCATGTTAAACCTATGAATGACCTTTTCTAAGTATGTGGACTGTGATATGTTTATCGTTTTCAATTTACAATCCCTACTTATCTCCATTCCTAAAATTTTCTTAGCAGGAACAAAGTCTTTCATTTCGAAGTTTTTGTTTAACATGTTCTTCAAGATCTCAATCTCAAGTAAACGACGACTAGCTATCAACATGTCATCAACTTAAATCAGCAAGTATATAGCAGAATCAGAATTTAAATTTTTCGCATAGAAACACACATCATGTATCAACCTATTGAACCCAACTTCAGTCATGAAGTGGTGGAACCTCTTATACCACTGCCCCTGGGACTGCTTTAGTCCGTACAATGACTTTTTGAGTCTACATACCGGGCTAGCATTTTTGGGTTTCACAAAACCCTCGGACTGAGCCATGTAGATCTCCTCATCCAGCTCCCCATGTAAGAAAGTAGTTGTCATATATAACTGTTCTATCTATAGTTCAAACTTGGTTGTCAAAGCCATTAATACCCTAATGGTGGTGTGTTTAACTACCAGCGAAAATATTTCATTATAATCCATGCCGTCACGCTATGTGAATCCTTAAGCTACAAACCTTGTCTTAAACCTAGGTTTTTTAGAAGGTAAACTAGGTTCCTTAATCTTGAAGATCCACTAGCTTCTTGCCCGCCGGCTTGGGCACTAGTGAACAAGTCTTATTCTTCACTAAGGAGTCCATTTCTGCCTTCATGGCATCCAGCCATTCTGCTAAATGCTACTTGTTAATAGCCTATTTGAAGCTCAAAGGTTCTAATTCAATATACTCAAGTGCAGTATTCAAGGCATACGCTATGCAATCAGCATATCCTAGTTTTTTGGGAGGCCTAGCCTCTCTCCTAGCCCTATCCCTAGTTAGTTGATAGTCACCTAGCTCTTTTTCAGGAATTGTTTCAGATTCCAGATCGGTTTCTGTGCATCTTTCAGCACTACCTAAATGCTGAGATTGTACTTGGTCTAGTTGTTGTGCTAGCTCATTTCCTAGTTCTATTTCTGTTTCTATCTAGTTAGTTGATAGTCACCTAGCTCATTTTCAGGAATTGTTTCAGATTCCAGATCGGTTTCTGTGCATCTTTCAGCACTACCTAAATCCTGATATTGTACTTGGTCTGGTTGTTGCGCTAGCTCATTTCCTAGTTCTATTTATGTTTCTATTTTCGGTCTTGTCATATTTTGGTAGTTAGGTTCTTGTAGATTTATCTCAAATTCATAAACCTCGGGTTCAAACATGCGGTTGTTAGGAGTTGAGTTATTGTCATTGTTTAAGTAGGGCATTTCAGATTCATTAAACGTGACATATCTACTTATGACAATCTTCGTTCGGTTACCATCGTTAACTCCTATCCTATATCCTTTTACCCCCTTGAGGTAACCAAGGAACACGCCTTTAACAACCCGGGGCTCTAGCTTTCCCTCCGACTAGTGAGCATAGGCTACACAGCCAAAGACTCTCAATTTTGAGTAGTCTGTCGGTTTTCTAGTCTACATCTCCTCAGGTGTCTTTAGGCCAATCCCAGTTGAGGGTGTCCTATTTACGAGGTAACAGGCTGTAGTCACAGCCTCTCCCCAAAACTGCTTGCCTAACCCTGATGCGAACAGCATACACCGAACCTTGTCTAACAAAGTTCGGTTCATACGCTCCGCTACCCCATGCTGTTGTGGTGTTTTTCTGACCGTATTGTGATGTTTGATTCCACTATTAGCATATAACTCATCAAATTCAGAATTTATGTGTTCCAGTCCGTTGTCAGTCCTTAGGTATTCGATTTTTCGTCCTATTATATATTTTATCTGATTTTTCTACCTATTAAATGTGGGAAAGCAATCATCTTTATTTTTCAACAGAAAAGTCCAGACTTGATCCTGTTATAATGCTCCACCTAAGGTCGCTACCCTGGCTGGCCCCCATAAATATGAGTATATGTAATCTAATGGTCCATGAATTATGTGTCTTCCTTCGTTGAACACTAACCTATGATGTTCACCAAATATACAAGACTCACAGAAATCTAACTTGGTGACGGCATCTCCACCTAACAGACCTCGTTTTGACAGTTCTCTTAGACCTCTCTCCGACACATGACCTAACCATTTGTGCAATAACTTTGTTGGGTCAGTTTTAACCACTGCGTTTGATTCTCCCGAGACTATCCTACCCTTCAGCACATAGAGCCTATTCTTGAGCTCCCCCTTTAGAACCACCAAGGATCCCTTCAAGATCCTTAGTTCTAAGTTCATAGCCCTAAAAGACATACCCTTCAAGTCCAATTGCCCTAGGGAGAACAGGTTTCTACGCAGGTCAAGTACATGTCTAACATCTCCGAGTATATACGCAGTCCCATTGGTTAATTTTATTTTAACAGACCTAATTCTAGTTCTTTACATCCCCGGTTATCTCCTAATAGCACCCTTCCCCCTATCATTGGCTTGTAATTTATAAAATTCGATCTAGTGATGGTCATATGAAAACTGCAACCCGAATCTAACACCCATTCATGCTGTAACGTATCAGACGAAACATTAACATGATTAGAAGTACTACATTTAGACATAGCACATTAAGGTAGATCAGAATTTGCTTTTGAATCATACAAATCAAAAACGTCATTCAAAACAGATAAATCAGAAACGACATTCAGCACTTTGGCATTTCCAGATTCAAATGAAACAACGTTATCTGCTTTTCCTGGTGTTTTGTTCCTATCGAGGCAGTTCTTTTTCATATGTCCTAGCTTGTTGCAACTATAACATTTCATTTTTGTTATGTATCTCCTACCTCTTGACTTAGAACAATATTTACGCTTAGATCTTCTCTTGTTATTGTTAGATTGCCTATCATTAGTTCTTCCTCTCATCGCTAATCCCTCATCACTGTTGCTAGACAGTCCACATTTCCCCTCCCTTTTTAGTTCTAAAATTTTACTCCTAAGGGCTTGTGTTACTTCATCTAGTGCGATTTTCTACCTACCATATCCGAGAGTATCTTTAAATGCCCTAAGATATTTAGGTAAAGCACACAATAATATGATAGCCTGAATTTCATCCTGAACACCAGCATTCACAGTTTTTAGGTCCTGTAAAAACTCATCTAGGGAGTCCTGTAATGGTTTATGCTCGTCCATTCTAAAGGTGAAGAAATTTTTCATATAAAGTATCCTATTAGATAAGGATTCTACCTTATATAATTCTTCTAACTTAGCCCAGATTTTAGCAATGGTAGTTTCAGAGGAAACTGGAGGAAGCACATTATTATCTAAGCACAAAACAAGAGTACCATAGTCCCTCTGCTCTATTTCGTCTTTGTCCTTCTCAGTCAGATGAGAAGGCCGCTTCTCTGCCTCTAGAAGAGCGGATCCCATGCCTTGGGACATCAGCAATGTCTTGGTCTTGGTCTTCCAAAGAGAATAATCATTCTTCCCGTCAAATTTCTCTATCTCAAACTTAGTAGCCTTTTTTTTTCCTCAAACCATTTTTCGTAAACAGTGAGGAGACAAAACATTTTCACAAACCGCGGTGCTTTGATACCACTTGTTGCATCTTAGGATTCTAAAATCGATTATCCATTTCTGGTTAAAGTTCTTAAAACTCATTATCACAGTACTGTTGACCAGTAAAACCAAACCCTTTTAACGCAGCGGAACTTAGGATAGCAGGTTTTAACTTCAACAATAACTTTAACTGATTTTAAGATCAGTGAGAAGTTTGCCTTAAAACCGTGGCTCTAAGTATGAGATGAGTTAACAAACGATGATAGAAGATATAAATGAAATAAAGAGTACACACGAGATTTTTAACGCGGTTCGGTCCTAACTGACCTACTCCACGGTCCCTCTACCACTAGAGAGCTCTATTTTATTAATATTACAAATCGAAATTAAAACCGCGTAATTTACAAGGCGCTTTCTTATAGAGCCTAAGCTATTAAATTACAATCCTTTCTCAAACACAACTTTACAATGAAAACAATAATGAAAGAGAAAGGAGTAAGAAATTATACTGACTCCAAAACTAGAGGCTGCGAGTGACGCGATCCCCGGTCCCACCGTTAGCCTTCATGGTTTCTAGTCCTAGCGAGTCCTCCTCTTACCAGCTAGGGTTTGGCTCTAAAAGCCGCTAAAGAAACCCTAGAAAATACCTTGGAAGGGGGGAGAAAGATGAACTGGACGAGAGAGATAGAGAGAATCTGAAACCCAAAAAATGAGCCAGCACCTTTTCTCTCTACCCGGACCCCTCTATGTATAGGTAAAAGGCTATCCGTGTGAGGTGCCCGTGAGCAGTTGAATCAAGCAAAATGAACGGCCCAGATGAAGCTCAAACAAACACAAACTGAGTGCCTAATCGCGAGACACGTGGGCCACCGAGAGCCCTCAGATCAACAGCAAAAGCAATGGCCCAGATGAGGTCAAAAAAACCCGCAAACCACATGACAACACACATCCCTACAATGGGCACCAAAAGAACGGGTTTGGGAAGCTTCTCCAGTAAGCTTTTCAACGTGGGGTACAACTGTACCCCATTTTTTTATCAAGACAAAAAAGCAACGATACTATCCGTTTAAATTAATAATGTTAATTTATTTATTTTACTTCTTGCTTACTTAATTTAAAACACTTATTTAAATTATAATTTAAAACACTTATTTAAATTAAGTAAAACCTTTATTTTTGTTTTCTCAAAAAAATGCCTTTTGTCAACTTAATAGCTTAGCTCTCTCCCTAGCCTTGTTCCGGACATAGTTTAGACTATTTAGGAACCAAATTCTAACATTTTTTATCATAACAATTCTACTGAAAATTTAAAACCCATCCAGCCCAACCACTTTCTAAAATTATGGGCACATTTGGTATTGTTTTATATTTTTAATTTTTAGGGTTTTGAGAAATTAAATACTATATTTTTGTTTATGATTTTCTTTTCTTTTTTTTTTTTTTTGGTAAAGAACTATTTTTAAAACCTATTTTCTTATTTTTCAAAAATCAAAAACTACATATAAAAAACGATACCAAATTCACTTTTGCTGTAATTTATACTCATTTATTGCTTCTTTTTTTTTTTTTTTTTCTGCTTATCGCCTTGTGCGTTAACTGCATTCGTGGCTATCTATTCGTTTGTGTGTTTCATCGATTAGTTTCTGGAGTAACCAAATTTGCAGTGATACTTATATTTAATGCCTCCTTGAGTGAAAGAATCTTATATTAGCGATGGTTAATATAAAAGTTACACCTAGGCGGTAACGAGCCTAGGAGCCACTACTGCCTCCCCACATGGCTACCCTGGGACAGTAACGAGCCCAGGAGCCGCTACAGCCTCCCCCGACCAGCTCAACCAAGTGGTATGGGATCCAGAGGCCATTACCGTCCTCTCCCCTAACTACCCCCAAGCGGTAGCAGACCCAGGAGCCACTACCGCCTCCCCACATGGCTACCCTGGGACGGTAACGAGCCCAGGAGCCGCTACCCGCCTCCCCCGACCAGCTAAACCAAGCGGTATGGGATCCAGAGGCCATTACCGTCCTCTCCCGTAACAACCCCCAAGCGATAGCAGGCCCAAAGGCCATTACTGTCCTCTCCCCTAACTACCCCCAGGCGGTATGAGGCCCAAGAGCTATCATCACTCCCTTCATATCCTCATTCAGATGGTTGCAAATCGATAAGGGCACTAATACCTCAGTCATATAGGAGGAGGAGGCGGTAACCCTTGCCATTGCTTGGGGAACACTCATATCTTCCCTATAAATAGGGGGGAGGGCCTCACAAACAAGACAAGGAACTTGAGCTTAGTTTTACCCCCAAGAACCCAACCAAAAACATCATAAACAAATAGGCACCGTCTGTGGAAAGGGCATTAAAAACTCTTCTCATGTCAAACACTAGCTGCTCCTCCCCCCATGGGGAGCGCCGCAACCTCGATTATGTAACCCAAGGTCAGTTTGAGCAACTTCAATAACAAATACATCAGCTTTTCTCACACATGCCCACCAACTACATAGAGTCCGTCCCGGAGCCCGGCCAATCTATGGCCGCGTTCCCACATACCCAGACCCTAAGCTCAAACGGAGTAACCGCCTCAGCGCCAAGCGCCTATCCAAACCACCCTAGGAGGGACTCCTGGAGGATTTCCAAACCGTCTGCGACCCACATCATACCAGGAACCCACTCGCCATTCACGCCTCGAATTCTGTCAGCACCGGTGGGGAAAGTGAAAATCCCAAACATCGATCTGTTCGATGGGGCTCAAGATCCGGAGGATCATTTGGCCAGCTTCATGGCACGGATGTATCTGCAGGATGTGGGGGAAGACGCTTGGTGCAAATGTTTCCCGGCTACCTTAAAAGGCGTCGTGCAAAGTTGGTTCGCCGCCCTTCCAAATTCATCTGTGGATAGCTTTAAAGATCTCTCTGAGAGATTCGCTCGGCATTTCATCAGTAATAAGTGGAGGCGAAGGACGGCAGCGCACCTTCTCAAACTACAACAGCATGATACCGAACCACTAAGAAGCAATGTGAAACGATTTACGCGAGCCATGATTGATGTCGCCGCCCTATCGATGAAACGGCAATTACTGCTTTCGCTAATGGATTACATAATTCTAACTTCAAATTTGCATTTGCAAAGGGACCACCTTCAACCATTGATGAGCTATGGAAGAAGGCCAACAAATACATCCTGGTAGAGGATGTCATGCAGGTAATGCCCAGGGCTGAAATTGTTCAGGCGTCATTAGGATCAAAGGACCGCACTCGGCCACCCCGGGATAACGTCCGGCTTGCTAGAAGACCTGAACCCGTTCTTAAGACTTTGAACTAGCATCCCACACCTCGTCAGCTCTTAGAGGTAAAAAATAAGGAACCCAAGGGGCCGCCTAAAATCCGGCAACCCGCCCCCTCGGATGGCAGTAAGTCAACCTGGTGTGCGTATCACCGGGTCTCAACTCATGACACTGTCAATTGTCGAGCTTTGGAATTTCGTCTCAAGGAGGCCGAGCGCACCGGCCAGTGGGAGGAATATACAACGTTGAGAAGGATGAGGGCTGGTAAAGCCCAGGCTGACAGCGAAAGTGAAAAATGCCCTGAGAACATGGCGGCTAAGGTCATCGCTACCATCACCGCAAGGTTTGCTTCCCCCTTATCAAGAAGGGAAGCAAAGGTCACAAAAAGGGCGATGGACGCAGCAAGGAGTGCACCCAAGTATATCAGTTTCACTAAAGAGGATGCCCAGGGAGTGGACGCACTGCAAGAAGATCCCCTTGTGGTTACTGCCGACATCTGTAAGCACATGCTACACAGAATCTTGATCGATCAAGGAAGTTCAGCGGACATCTTGTTTTTGGAATGCTACAACAAGATGAGTATACCGCTTATTGTGCTCTCACCAGCTCCATATCCTGTTGTGGGCTTTACGGGGGCGCCCGTTCTTCCGTAAGGCAAGATAATGTTACCCACAATCTTTCGGAATGAGAATGATCAACAACCAGTTAAGATAGAGTTCCTTGTTATTAGCGCTCCCTCCTCCTATAACCTCATCTTGGGAAGACCGTCCCTAAATCGGCTAAGGGCGGTAGTATCTACGTATCACCTGGCAATGAAATTTGAAGCAGATACAGGGAGTGTTGTGGCAATATGAGGCAGGCACAGCGCACTCTCAGAATACTATCACACCTTCTCCAACTTGGCAGTGATGGTTGCTAAACCCCTTGAATCAAGTTCATCGCCAAAAGAGCACCCTTCTTCACCGCCTCTGGAATGGAACGAACTGGAGCCTGGGTTTTACAATTACCTGGGCACTTCCCTCCCTCGACATTTGCGTGAAGAAATTGGTGGACTCTTGAGGCAATACCGAGACGTTTTTGCCTTTACCGCCAAGGAAATGCATGGAATACCGCCTGAGGTGATCACGCACCAACTTAACGTTCGAGACAACAAGGCCCCGGTTAAACAACGGAGGCGTATCTTCTGCACAGAACGTAATGACGCCATCAAGGCTGAGGTGGAGAAGTTGTCCCAGGCCAGGTTTATACGAGAAGTGTTATACCCTGAGTGGCTGGCCAATTTAATGTTAGTAAAAAAGTCTAACGGGAATTAGAGGATGTGCGTCAACTTTACACATTTCAATGAGCTTGCCCCAAGGACTCTTACCCCCTGCCTAAAATCGACCGGCTGGTAGACTCCACGGCGGGCTGTGAGCTGTTCAATTTCATGGACGTCTTCTCAGGGTATCATCAGATTCAAATGCACCCGGTCGACGAGGAGAAAACGGCCTTCATCACGGCCAAGGGAACATACTGTTACAAGGCAATGCCGTTTGGGCTTAAGAACGCGTGAGCCACCTACCAACGGCTGGTCAACATAGGCTTTACGCCACAGATAGGACGCAACATGGAGGTCTACGTCAATGATATGATAGTTAAGTCAAAACGTACGCTTGATCACTTCTCCGACCTAAAAGAAGCTTTGGAAGCACTTCGAGTATACTGTATGAAGCTAAACCCAGAAAAGTGCTCGTTTGCCGTGCCAGAAGGAAAATTCTTAGGCTTCATAGTAAATTCACGAGGAATCAAAGCCAACCCTAAAAAGGTGCAGGCCATACTAGATTTAAAGCCTCCTCGTTGCCCTAAAGATGTACGAAAATTGGCTGGTTGCATGGCTTCACTCAGCCTCTTCATTAGTCGGGCCGCCGAAAAGGCTTTGCCGTTCTTCAAAGTACTGCGTGGGAAGCAATCCTTCTTTTGCTGTGAGGAGTGTGTAGGCGCCTTTGATCAGTTGAAACAGCACTTGGCACACCTCCCGGTAGTCACCTTACCTGAACCCAATGAGAAACTAGGGTTCTACTTGGCCATCTCAGAAAATGCTACAAGTGCGGTCCTGATAGCCGACCGACAAGGGCGACAGCTACCGGTATACTTTGTAAGCCAAACTCTCAAAGATCCGAAGAAAAGGTATCCCACAATTGAGAAAACCGCCCTCGCCCTGATCACTGCAGCACGTAAGACCGGACTTTCAGTCCCATGAAGTCATTGTCCTTACCAATCTACCGCTCAAGAAGCTGCTTTCCAAGTTGGATTGCTTAGGGCGGATGCTCAAGTGGGCGGTTGAGCTCTCGAAATACGACATACATTACCAACCTCGGCAAGCAATCAAGGCTCAGGCTCTGGCCGATTTTCTGGTAGAATGTGATTTTGAAATAGGGGCGCTTGGGCAGACAAAGGCCCTGGAAGAGATGCTCGTTTGGAAAATCTTCGTGGACGGCTCGGTAAATTCAGAAGGTCGAGGCATGGGCGTGGTATTGATCAACCCTGAAGGGGAACGAGCTGAGCACGCGGTAAGATTACACTTCAAAGTAACACATAATGAAACTGAATATGAAGCGCTACTTCTCGGTATGGACCTCGCCAAGGCTGCTGGAGCGGTTCACGTGGAAGCCCATAGTGACTCAGAGCTGGTAGTAAACCAAGTTACAGGTAGTTATGGAGTAAAAGAGCCTCATTTGTCTCAATACCTGGAGTTGGTTCGAACCAAAGTCTCAGAGTTTCAGGGCTTCAGCATACGGAGCATTTCCCGGGAAAGTAATTACCGAGCTGACGAACTAAGCTGTCTGGCCAGCACAAAGGGCAAGGACCCAGACGGACGCGTCCACATCCAAGAGTCTAACATTTAGTACGTGGATAAGGTCGCAGCTATGAATGTGATGCAAGTCCAACATGAGAATAATTGGATGCATCCAATCTTGGACTTTATCTTGCACGGTAAGCTGCCTGAGAACAAGGCTGAAGCATGAAGGCTGAGGAGGTGTGCGGTACATTTCTCAATGATTGATCAACAGCTCGATAAGAGATCGTTCACACACCCCTTGTTAAAATGCCTGACGTAAGAAGAAGGAGATTATGTTCTAAGGGAGATCCATGAAGGCATCTGCGGAGTTCACATTGGAAAACGGGCCCTAGCAGGGATGGCGCTACGGGCTGGATATTTCTGGCCCACTATGAGAAAAGATGCTGGCACCCTTGTGCGGAAATGTGATAAATGCCAGAGGTTCGCACCGCTTATCCATGCTCCCGCCGTGCCATTGCAACCCATTGTAGATCCTATACCCTTTGACCAATGGGAATGGACATTTTGGGGCCCTTCCCCTTGGCTGGCGGGCAGAGGAAATTCCTAATAGTAGCTGTGGATTACTTCAGTAAGTGGGTGAAGGATGAGGAGGTAGCTCGGATTATGGACAACGCAATGCGACAGTTCTTATGGAAAAACATTGTTACACGCTTTGGGATCCCTAGGGCCATTATTACTGACAATGGAACACAGTTTGCCTCGCCACGATTTCGGGCGTACTGCCAGCGCATGAGCATTGCTCTACATTTCACAGCCGTTGCCTACCCTCAGAGCAACGCACAGGCCGAGGCTGAGAACAAACAAATACTCATTGGGCTTCGAAAAAAATTAGACGAGGCTAAGGGGAGATGGACAGAAGAGTTACCTAGTGTGCTATGGGTGCATCGAACGATTTACCGTGTGGCTACCGGTGAAACCCCGTTGATGTTAACTTACGGAGCCGAGGCGGTAATTCCGGTAGAAGTAGGGGAGCCTAGCCACCGCATACTACACTACAATTATCTGCGCAATGAAGATCAGCGAAGATATGCTTTGGACTTAGTAGATGAAGTGAGGGAGGACGCCCTCCTTTGAACAGTAGCTCAAAAGCAACGCCTGTCACAGTATTATAACAAGCACCTACGGACAAGGAGTTTAGAAGTAGGAGACCTTGCTCTACGACGGTCAACTACCATGGCCCATGGGATAGGCACTGGCAAGGTAGCCGCCAACTGGGAAGGACCCTACCGCGTGACCCAGAAGGTAGGAGAAGGAAGCTATAAGCTGGAACGCATGGACGGTTCCCGGTTACCTCGGGTGTGGAACATTCAGAACCTGAAAAGGTACTATGTGTAGCTTTGCTAGTTATAAACAGATTGTGTAAAATATTAAACTTAACTAGAGGTCGTATGAGCTGTATCTCAAGGAAAATGGGGCGGTACCCATGTGCATAAATAAATGGTACACTTCCAAAGGTTGCGTTAGCATAACTTAGCAAAGGCCGAGGCCATCAAAGTCAAGATGTGTAGAAAAATAACAAAAACGTACGATGAAATATCATTAGCTCCAATAAAATGTACATTAGGTAAGGGAGCAGGGGGACTTGTGCCCCTAAACATACCGAGCGTAAATACATGTACAAAGCAAAAATAGGGGGATACTACAAAAAGGGGCGCCCCCTCATATTCTCTATACAGATACAAAAGGGGGAGGAGGGGATAGTAGCAAAAGTTAAGCTGAGGGACTACACCTAATGGCTGCTAGCACCCCCTCGAGAGAGGATAATGCCCTGGCGGAGCCGATCTGCCGCTTGTTGAAGAGACTCACGGCTGAGCTGAGGGTGGCTTTGGGCTAGACATTGTGCAAAGGGGGATAGACCTGAGGCAAATCCGTCCCAGTAATATGTGCTCGTGGACGAACGAAACTCAGAACTTTCTTTAAAACGTGAAACCGCCTCTACAACCTTGGTTTGGGCATGCTGAGCTTCGATAACGAGACTCTCTAACCGTGCTTGTTGGGAAGACAGCTCTTCCCTCAGCCCTTAAGCTTCAACAACCAACGCATCTGTCTCCCCGTACAACTTGTCAGCCCTGTCTTGCAAACTCTGTAACTTAGCAGCTAACATGTCCCTCTCTCTCCCCATAGCTCGGGCCTGCTCTTCTTTCTCCAGTTCGGCCCCCCGTACCACCTCAACCGCCTTCTTGTTTTCTCCCGTAACCGGGACAACTCTTGGTTAGCGGATTCTCGTTCACGGAACCTCCCCCGGGCCAGGGCTGCTGATAGAGAGCTAACCTGAAACACAGAGTATCGCAACATGCGGTCAACATGCTAATAAAGCAAAGTTAGGGTAAGCGACATTTACCTTAGCAACACAGGCGGCTACCATGTCATTGGTCGCCACTTGAGGTTCCCCAGGTGGAAGGATAGCCAAGGCAGCACGTTGGATAGCGCCAACGCATTGAAGGCTAGCAGGACCCTCAGACCGAGGGCCTTCAGTAGCAGTAGCATCTTCACCCCTGGGAGCTTCCCTTTGGAGTTCAGGAGGGGCGTGTGTAAAACCATGAGAGGCGGACAGGTCTATGTGGAACAAGGGAAGAATGTCATCATCCACCTGTACGTCAGGCCTCACATTCGTTGCCACGGCCACGCGAGGCAATTCTGGCAGTAAGAGGGAGGCTTGGATAGAAGATCCCCCTTCCTGAGGCATGAACATCGATCCTGCCGCCTCCGTCAAGGATGGTCCTGGTGCCTCTACCGGCACCCCTAAAGACTCTCCACCTTCTCCCTCTCCTTCTGGCTCTAGGCTTATACCTACGCCCACCCTAGCAGCCTCGGCGGTAGGACCACCTGCCAGTGTAGTTAGGGTAGGGGGAAGTTCAGCCACGGTCACCTCTGGCAAGGTAACCACAACAGCGGGCGCAGCACTGGCTGCTTCCTCCACGGTAGGTCCCGGGACAAATTCAGGGCAAGGCGCAGCGGTAGGGACTTCTTGATCCATCACAACCTGAGAGGGCCTCTCCACGGCAGGGGAGGCTTGAACTATGGGAGCCTCGGAGGTACCTTCATGAGGGGCGGATACAGCCGACCCACGGCTAGAAGAAAGGACCTCCCCATGGGGTTTCTTAGATCGTGTAACCTTTTTGGGGGGAGGACCCTCGCCCTCTTCAGCAGCAGCCCTCTTACTCCTCCTTAACGACTTCTTACCAACACCATCCCCTCTGGCACCCTTAGTAACTGCCTCTTTGCCCTTCTAGGCAGTTTTCCTGCCCTCTCCTTCACCCCTCGGTTCCCTCCTACCTTTCTCTCCACGGCACGCTTTCGTGAGAGATACGATGTCTACATCGGCCTCGGGTCCTGTCAAGAAAACCATTAAGGAGCCATGGTAGCGTTAATAAGAGAAAACGAGAACCAAAAAAGAAGAATTCTATCATCCCCATGAATTTACTCACCGCTGACCGGTCGAGAGCATAGACCTGCACGGATCATAACTTTCTCCTGGCACAGCACCTCTTTGGTAGCCAGGTACCGCGTGCTCGAATCCCTCTCAAAATAACGAACTACCTCCCTATCTAAGTTAGATAGTTCGTCCGCTGAGGGGACGCTACATTTATTCAGGGAGGTCCAGTAGTAGGGGAAACCGAGGGGAAGTAGAGGCCTTACCCAAACGAACCTATTTTGCCAAAAATTTACCTTCGAGGGATTAAGCTCCACGAACTTAATCCCGCTCTTCCCCTCAAAGGTTACCACACCCTTTGACTGCTTGGCCCGAAATATAAAATCAAAACTACAAGTGGAGGGGGTTAACCCCGCCACAAAACAGGTAAGTAGAAAACTGCAAATATTGCGGAAGCCGTTGGGACTGATTTGGCTGGGGCACACTGAATATTGCCTAAGAACCCATTCCAGGATGGGCGGCAAGGGAAACCGAAGGCCGGCCTCCAGGGAGTCCACACAAAGGGCAAAAAATTCAGGAGAACGAGGGTATAAAATGTTGTCGCTCTCCCGAGGGCCAACGACATCATAATCATTGGGGAAAAAATACTTTTCACGGAAACTTTTCATCCCCTCTACCGTGGCTAGCGAGGATACAAGGTTTCCTAGGGGAAGAGCCGCGGCTGCATCGGGATACTGAGCACGCACGGCCACTTCCTCAAGAGACGTTGACGATGACGGAGCCAGTTGAGATAACGGATCCACCATCATCCCCTCACCAGAAGATGCTTCTCCAACGCGGTCTAAACGCCCGCTTTCCTTCTGCACGCGTTTTGGAGCCATTTAACTAGTTCATCAAAATAAAAAGACAAAAATTAGAAGGGGTCTTACCCTGGGAAAGAGAAGAAATCCCACCGGAATTTTCCGTTGGTGAGGCGGGGGCACTGGTGTCAGGTGAAGACAATACCGTCTGAGAACCAGTCAAGCACACGGAAGGGGAAAAGCCCTGATCGTCAAACACCCCCGCCTCCCCAGGTCCAATGGCAGGAACGCTGGAAAGAAAGGTGGCAAGGTCGGCTACGAACTGGGAATCCAGCTCAATGCTCTCGTCTGGTTCCTCCATGGGAACCTCAAGTTCCACCGTGGGAACCCTAGGTTCCGCCATGGATGCCCTACCAGAGAAATCCCGATAAAAAAAAAGGGGGAGAAAAGAAAGGGAAAGAACCTAGAAAGCTTTCGAAAAACTAAGAAAAAACGAGCAAAGTACCTTTTAATCGTCACGAAAATGAGTTAAAGTGAAAGGCTGAGGAGAATTCAAGGAGGAAATGTAGAAACAGAGTCGGGAGTGGCAGAAGTGAAAATGGAGAAGGCGAGTGGTGGGGCTCTATTAGGGGTCTATTAGGGCTTTATGTAGAAAAAGAGTGGAAAATGAATAGGAAAGGGAGGGAGAGCGTCACGTGCCTCTCATATGGACAGAATGTCAGGCGGTTGGCTTTCACCTAATGTGAAGGCCTCGGTAGGCTAAGTCCCTAAAACAGTGGGGGCTTGGTTCTCTTGCTGAAGTTGAAGTAAAAGAGCAAGAAGAGGTGGGGTGGTTACCCTTCACCTAAAGTGAAGGGACCTCCTAGCTTTCACCTAATGTGAAGGCCTCGGTTTGCTAAGTCCCTTAAACAATTGGGGCTTGGTTCTCTTGCTCAAGTTGAAGTAAAAGAGCAAGAAGAGGTGGGGCGGTTCCCCTTCACCTAAAGTGAAGGAACAGCCTGGCTTTCACCTAATGTGAATGCCTCGGTATGCTAAGTCCCTTACACAATGGGGGCTTGGTCCTTCTTGGCCAAGTTAAAACAAAAGGGTAAGGAGAGGTTGGGCGGTCATCCTTCACCTACTGTGGAGGACCCGCAGGCGGTTGGCTTTCACCTAAAGTGAAAGGCCATGGTTTGCTAAGTCCCTTAAACAATGGGGGCTTGGTTCTCTTGCTCAAGTTGAACTAAAAGAGCAAGAAGAGGTGGGGCGGTTACCCTTCACCTAAAGTGAAGGGACCTCCTGGCTTTCACCTAATGTGAAGGCCTCGGTATGCTAAGTCCCTTAAACAATGGGGCTTGGTTCTCTTGCTCAAGTTGAAGTAAAAGAGCAAGAAGAGGTGGCGCAGTTCCCCTTCACCCAAAGTGAAGGGACCGCCTGGCTTTCACCTAATGTGAAGGCCTCGGTGTGCTAAGTCCCTTAAATAATGGGGGCTTGGCCCTTCTTGCCCAAGTTAAAACAAAAGAGCAAGAAGAGGTGGGGCGGTTACCCTTCACCTAAAGTGAAGGGGCCGCCTGGCTTTCACCCAATGTGAAGGCCTCGGTATGCTAAGTCCCTTAAACAATGGGGGCTTGGTTCTCTTGCTCAAGTTGAAGTAAAAGAGCAAGAAGAGGTGGGGCGGTTACCCTTCATCTGAAGTGAAGGGACCGCCTGGCTTTCACCTAATGTGAAGGCCTCGGTATGCTAAGTCCCTTGAATGAGGGAGCCTCGGTGCCGCTTATAAAAACCGAGCAGAGAACACCAGGACGGTTGTGTATGTCCCACCTAATATCAGGGACGGGCGGTAAACTCTCACCAGCTTGAGAGCCCGCGATTGCGTGCCCCATCTAACACCGGGGCGGTTGTGTATATCCCACCTAGCATCAGGGACGGGCGGTAAACTCTCACCAGCTTGAGAGCCCGCGGTTGCGTGCCCCATCTAACACCGGGGCGGTTGTGTATGTCCCACCTAACATCAAGGATGGGCGGTAAACTCTCACCAGCTTGAGAGCCTGCGGTTGCGTGCCCCATCTAACACCGGGGCGGTTGTGTATGTCCCACCTAATATGAGGGACGGGCGGTAAACTCTCACCAGCTTGAGAGCCCGCAGTTGCGTGCCCCATCTAACACCGAGGCGGTTGTGTATGTCCCACCTAACATCAGGGACGGGCGGTAAACTCTCACCAGTTTGAGAGCCCGCGGTTGCGTGCCCCATCTAACACCGGGGCGGTTGTGTATGTCCCACCTAACATCAGGGACGGGCGGTAAACTCTCACCAGCTTGGGAGCCCGTGGTTGCGTGCCCCATCTAACACCGGGGTGGTTGTGTATGTCCCACCTAACATCAGGGACAGGCGGTAAACTCTCACCATCCTGAAAGCCCGTGGTTGTGTGCCCCATCTGACACCGGGGCGGTTGTTTGCATCTCAGCTAGCATAGGGCTGGTAATAAGCTCACACAAACTTAAGCAGGCACAACAAAGTAGTAAACTTTGACAGGAATACAAATAAAGTCTTAAAATCTATATATGACAAGAGTATATATATATATATATTACAACAAAACTTCATTACATCGAGATGCTGCTAATACGACTACAACGCTAAACGTAACATACAAAAAGGTTCCAAAACGCCCTCCTGCAATCACCACGACCTACTCAAACGGGGGATGGAGAATCATGGGATCATTCCCACAACGAAACAAAGAGCTTGAATATGGAAATAGCAGAGTATGGTACTCACCTTGGTGATGTCCCAAGAAGACGGCACGGCCACGATGTTCGCCTTGGAGCGCACATTGAAACACCTGGTTATGCGCCGTAAATGTGATATGTTCCTTTGACACAGCAAAGTCTGTGATAGCCGGGTCCCATCTGCCCCCAGACCACGGCAGTCGGACAAATAATCAATCTCGCCTCACCCAAGAGGAAGGATCCCCCACATTGGTTAACGTCCAGATGGTAAAAACCGGGCTTCGAAGCGTAACCAGGCACAGAATAGGGGGTCTCGTTGCCACTCCCCACCATTTAGAAATTTTGGCCTCCCCACAAGTGGACAAGTTGTCCCAAATTACATCAGGAAGGGTCAAATGATGAGAGGCCCCCGTCTCGGTATTCCAACAGACTATATAAGGACGATTATTAGTGCCGTCAATATAGTGGCCCCAGTCAGACAAGAAGAAGAGCTCCCCGCACAGACAGACATGATCCTTAAGGTAAACATTCCGAGGACCCACGTTGAGGCCTCCCAACAGGTTCTAGTCACCCTGCCAAAAATAGACTTGGTACTCGTTAGGCCAAAAGCCGTAGCATGGGTAAGATAAGTCCATTACCAAAAGGAAAAATAAAAGCCGAATTGCTGGGTAGAGTCAAAACAGCCAGACACTAAGTTCAAGGGAATATCTAAGCAATCCATTAGGATGCCCTCGGGCAGCGGTACCAGCTGGCGCACGCCCAGAGCAGGATTACATACAAATAGCTTTGAAAGATTGTAATCGCAGTATAGCACTAAACCACCCTGAACACCGAGAACCCTAATGTTGTCCGTCAACACTTCCATTATCTCCGGCGGCACGACTGGTGAAAAATCCCCAGTAAATGAAAACGCTCCTAAACTGTCGCAGGAAAACTCGCCTTCCGGTTGCAACAAAACCCCATCAGCATCACGGTTAAGTGTATGAAAGTACTGTTTTGTAACAAACTCATGATCGGTAAGCAGACTATAAAACCATGAGGATGCACACAAAAATCTCAAAAGAAACTTAGCGGGAAGCCAAGCTAACATTTCACGAGTGACATCTTCCACGGTTAGAGTATTAACAAGAGATTCAAAAGAAAGGGATATCCCAAATGAGGGGAGTAGAGGGGTATTTATACACTTTGAGGGCAAAGAAACTTTGACCTCAAAGTGGGGGGCTAACTGGTTAATATAAAAGTTACACCTAGGCGGTAACGAGCCCAGGAGCCACTACCGCCTCCCCACATGGCGACCCTGGGACGGTAACGAGCCCAGGAGCCGCTATCGCCTCCCCCGACCAGCTAAACCAAGTAGTATAGGATCCAGAGACCATTACCGTCCTCTCCCCTAATTACCCCCAAGCGGTAGCAGACCCAGGAGCCACTACCGCCTCCCCACACGGCTACCCTGGGAAGGTAACGAGCCCAAGAGCCGCTACTGCCTCCCCCGACCAGGTAAACCAAGCGGTATGGGATCCAGAGGCCATTACCGTGCTCTTCCCTAACTACCCCCAAGCGGTAGCAGGCCCAGAGGCCATTATCGTCCTCTCCCCTAACTACCCCCAAGCGGTAGCAGGCCCAGAGACCATTACGTCCTCTCCCCTAACTACCCCCATGCGGTATGAGGCCCATCCGCTATCATCACTCCCTTCATATCCTCATTCAGATGGTTGCGAATCGATAAGGGCACTAATACCTCAGTCATGTAGGAGGAGGAGGTGGTAACCCCTGCCATTGCTTGGGGAACACTCATATCTTCCCTTTAAATATGGGGGGAGGGCCTCACAAACAAGCCTTGGAACTTGAGCTTGGTTCTACCCCCAAGAACCCAACCAAAAACATCATAAACAAGCGACATTTCTTAGATTCGAGGTTCGCCTGGTCTACATTTACATTAGCTTCTCATAGGCTTGAGCTTAGTTCGGTTTGGTTGAGCTCAAACACAACTCAGTTAGCTCTGAAGTAAGCTTACCTTATTTAGCTCATTTAAGCTTGATGTTGACTCATTTAGGTTCAAGCTTGACTCATTTAAGCTCAAATGTGGCTCAATTAGACAATATTTAAACTAATAAATTGTATTAAGATAGACTTATTTAGGTTCGCAAGCCTACAAGTTGGAACATCACTAGTTGTTTAGCTTATTGAACCGAGGCTTTTGAGCTTCCCCTTAGTGGAAGATCTTGTGAGGTTGTATTTTGCTATCTTGAATTTGTATAGCAAATTTTCTTTATCTCAATTTGATGCTGTTTGAGCCAAAATTTTGATCAGATGATGACAAGGGAGAATCTGTGAGTTTATCATTGATAACAGACAATAGGAAGTGAAAAACAAACTTCTTGGAATTCAATGGGATATTGAACGACGTAGTCAGTGTAAGGTTGCTTTATTGTGATATGGAGGTGATAGACTCGGAATCAATTCTCGTTTGTGATCATTCGGTGATTATGGACGTTTTGTCACAATTCATAGTAATCAAGTTAAGTTTTATTTGACACATGGGAATGAAATTGGACTGCATAATTGCGATTTTAAATATGATGGAACTGAATTTATTTTTTTGCTCCCAAGAAATTGAAAGCTGAAATTATTTTCCCGCAATTAATTGTCTCATGTATTGAGTCAATCGGCATAGATTATTTTGAATTTCCGCTCAAGTAGGGTTAGGTTTTCTATTGGATTGGATCATTTTCAATTCGAGGTGTTTCTAGTTTTTTGCCAACTCAGGTCGGGTTTGGGTATGGTCGAATCATATTGTGCTCAAGTTGTATCAGATTTGGGCTTATAAGAGGGTTTTGTCTAGAATTCGTGTTAGCAAGTATTGCATTTGAGTTTGGTAGGATAATTTAGGGCTCTAGCCATCTTGGTTTCAGGCATCTTTTCCAGTTTTAAGTTACTTGAGCCAGGTCAAATGTAGTTGGACTAAGTTGTGTCATGTCATTTTTAGTATTAATCATCTCTTGGTTTCAAGCCAATTAGATTGGGTTATTTTGGGTTCTGGATCAACTCGATTAGGTCCCCTCCAAGTGGATTCGAGTCAGGAAGGATCATTTCAGGATTGAGTCATCTGGGATTTTGAGTCATTCGGTTTGGATATTCCAACTTTGAGTTGAAATCGGGTGAGGTTCAGGTCGAGTGAGATAAATTTAGGTTCAAGTCATTCTGGTAGGGTCATATACAGTTCCAGATCAAAATTAGATTAGGTTGGGTGTTTTAATATCAAGCCATCTTGGATTGTGGGTAATTAAGTTGGAACATTTTTGGTTTCAAGTTAGTAAAGTTAATATGAAATTACAATTTCTTGCCCCACCCTAAGGTATTTGAATGTATGATTTTTCATTAAAACTAATTCCCTGGAATTTGGACAATGGAACTGTAATTCCAATACAGTGACTTAAGTTATGTAAGGATGGGGAATGGTAGCTCGTGCAAGATCACTAGTATGGGTATGTTATTTTAGATACTTCCACCGGTTGCAGGGTAGTACTTAGAGATGTCACACATATTCCTGATATATGCTTGAATCCTATTTCGGTTGTGATGCTTGATGATGATGGTTATGCTAACCACTTCAATGATGAGCAGTGGAAACTCTCTAAAGAAAAATTGATAATGGCTAGAGGATAAAAGTAGGGATCCCTTTAGGTGACGCAACCCAAGTTGTGCAGAGGAGAGGTAAACGATTTTGATGATTCCTTTATTGATTTGTGGCATCAAAGACTTGGCCATATGAGTGTGAAAGCTATGAAAATGTTGGCTAGAAAGCAACTCCTTCCTGATATTAAAGGTATGACTCTACAATCTGTGTTGATTGCTTAGCTATAAAAGCAACATAGGGCTACATTCCACACTTTACCCACATCTAAAAGGAAGAATGTGTTAGATCTTGATCATATTGATGTTTGCTCTATGAAGGAAAGATCACATGGTGGTTCCTATTATCTTACAAGCTTTATTGATGACCATTCTAGAAAAGTGTGGGCTCTAGTGTTGAAAAGCAAAGACTAGGTTTTAGAACCATTCAAGTAGTATCAGGCCAAATTAGAAAGGGAAGCTAGCAAGAAGCTAAAGTGTGTCAGAGTAAGCAATGGTGGAGAACAAGGGGTCCATTTTAAGAATACTAAAGAAAATAATTCCAAAGACTCCTCAGCTGAAAGGAGTTGCAAGGGGATAAACAGAATAATTAAGAAGAGAATTCGTTTCATGCTCTCTCATGTAGAGATACTTAAGTTTTTTGGGCTTAGGTAGTGATGACTACTATATACCTGATTAAACTTTCTCCTTTAGTTTCACGTGAAGGTGATGCTCCTCAGAGAGTATGGACAGGGAAAGATGTTTCTCACATGCATTTGAGAGTCTTTGGTTGCAGAAACTTTGAGCATATACCTAGAGATGAGAGATCAAAGCTTGGTAGTGAGACGAACCAATGCATTTTTTTAGGGTATTTAGAAGATGAGTTTTGGGTACAGATTATGGGATCTAGTTGACAAAAAGTGATCAGAAGTAGAGATGTTTTCTTTTAGAAGGAAACTATTTAAGACTATGAGAAAACAAGGCAGCCAGATTCTTCTTTAGGTGTCAAAGTCAACTTAGATGTAGTGCTGCCTCCTACTAAGTGTGATACAGATCCTTTTGGTGATGATGGTGGTGACGATGATAATCCAACACAAGTTCCTACAGAGCCACCAATAAAGACTCAGTTATGGAGTACCACTAGGGATAGACATCCTTCTACTAGATATCCATCGCATGAGTATGTGATGTTCACTGATGATGGAGAACCAGAGAACTATGGGGAGGTTATGTCACACGTGAACCATGAGGAGTGATATAAGGGCATGCATGATGAGATGAAATCCTTGCACGACAATCACACATTTGACCTTATAAAGTTTACTAAAGGTAAGAGAGCACTTAAGAACAAGTGGGTATTTAGATTGAAGATAGAAGAGAATTACTCATATGCAAGGTACAAGGTGAGGTTGCTTGTGAAGAGTTTCAATGACAAGAATGGCATTGACTTTTTTGTGATCTTCTTTCTAGTTGTGAAGATGTCTTTGATCAAAGTTGTTCTTGTTAGGCTTCCAATATGAATTTAGAGGTCGAACAGCTTGATGTGAATTTTGTATTTTTACATAGTGACCTAGAGGAAGAGATTTACATGGAGCAACTTGAGGATTTTTAGGTTGAAGGAAAGGAGAATCTTTTAGGTCAGCTGGAGAAGAGCTTGTATGGATTGAAACAAGCACCTTTTTACTGATATAAGAAATCTAAGTCATTCATGGTTTATCATTTCATGACTCTCAGAAAATACTTGCTGATCATTGTTCCTTTGTGAAGAAATATGCTAAGAATTTCTCATACATTATGTTGATGATATGTTGATTGTAGGTCGTGATGCCAAGAAGATTGTTAACCTAAAGAGTGCACTGAGTAAGTCCTTGCGATGAAGGACGTTGGCCCTACAAAGCAGATATTAGGCTTGGAGCTCATTCATGAAAAAAAAAAAATAAGAAGCTTTGGCTATCATAAGAAAAATACATTGCGAAGCTAATAGCGAGATTCAACATAAACAAGACTAAACCCGTGAGTTCTCCAACTGCAGGTCATATGAGGTTGAGTTTAAATCAGTGTCCCACAAGTTAGAAAGACAAAGAAGAGATGATGAAAGTTCTCTTTACATCCGCCTTGGGAAGCTTGATGTATGCCATGCTATCCACTAGGCCGAACATTGCAAATGCCATTGGGGTTGTTAGCCACCTTATGTTACATTTGATTCCTATAAGTCTAATTCAGGGTACTTGATAACAATTATAGGGTCCTTGTCTTACTCGAAGTTGAAGAAATGCAATGCATTGTCAACTATTAAGGCCGAGTATATTGGAATAGTTGTCGAAGCTAGTAAGGAATCTCTATTGATGACAAATTTCTTATACAAACTGGGTATGGAGCAAGAAAAATATGCGATATACTATGAGTCAGAGTGTCATCTGCCTTGCCAAAAATGTCACTTATCATTATTGAACTAAGTGCATTCCTAGAGATATCATTGAATTCGTGATGTTTTGTCCAAGTTAAGAAGATCCAAAAGGATAATGGTGCGGACATGTTCGCGAAGGCCTTAAGGAGTCTCTATTAAGTTATATTCTATTGATATTATTCTGATATTATTCTGTAATTATTCTTGTACTCTTTACTATAAATATATGTCTCAGCAACCCTATTAGGCATGCTTCACTAACTCACTTTCTCACATGGTATCCGAGCATACCAACCCTAATTAAAAAAAAAAAAAAAAGAAGAAGAAGAAGAAGGGAATCGAGCAGCGCCCTCCCCATCCTCCTCTCGCTAGCGCCGCCCCAAAACCCTACCTCTCTTCTCCAAGAAACCCGACCACCACCGGCACCCTCTTGCTCCTCTCTCGCCACCTGGTCGCGCCGGCACCTTTGCCACTGCTCCAGTCCCAGGCTTGCCGTCTCCCATCCTCACCGGTTGCCCCTATTTTTCACTTCGAAGTCGACCCGTCACCCATCGTCTCTCCGGTTGCCCGTTCGCCGGCCACCACTGCTTCGACCTCCATGGCTGCTACCTCCTCCTCTCCTTCTCTCTCCAATGTTGACGCCTTCCCCCCCTGTCACCGGCGCCAGCAGCGGCCGCTCGGCCGCCGCCTTCCCTCGCCCAGCCACCGCCTCAACCCCTGCTGCCGGCCATGCCTATGTCGACTTCTCTCTCCTCTGGGTTCTCCCACGGGTTCTCACTCCCCTCTCTCTCCTCTCCTCATGCCGATCCGACTTTGCCATCCGCTAATATCGGTGCTTCTTCCTCCTGGTATAATATTGGTCTTCCCTTATCCTCCTTTAATTTTTCCAATTACACGTCCCCACTCATGGCTAGTGCGTCGTTCCTATAGGCGCGAGACAAGCCCCCCCCCCCCCCCCCCAACAAAATGTGACTCCTCTTCCTCCCTCCTCTATTACAAGTCTAGTTACTATTAAACTAGAAAGCCTCACCGATTATAGCACATGGCGGGAACAAGTCTCCATGGTTCCCCATGCCCATCGACTTATAGGTTTCGTCAATGGATCACACTCGTGTCCCCCTGACCAAATTCCAACACCCACGGGCCAATATATCCCCTACCCTAACGCTATAACATGGTCCTGTATAGATCAAAGCATTAGGGCATGTCTGTCTGCCTCTCTTGCTCAGTCCTAAATGATGTCATCCACCACCCTATATCCCAAGACATGTGGACCACCCTAGCCAAATGCTTTCGTGACCACTCCCTTGCTAAGGAGTTCGACCTTCGCTCTCAACTTGTCACTTTACGTAAAGAAAATAAATCCATGACCACCTACCTCACCGAACTCAAAACTATAGCCGATGACCTGGCCTCTATAAACTCACCGGTCTCTAGCCGTGAGCTCCTCCACTACGCTCTCTTCGGTCTCCCTCCGTAGTATGCCACCTTCAACACATTCACCCGTCAGTCGTCCCGTGATCTTTCCTTTGAACAACTCAAGACCGCACTGTTAGATGAAGTGGCTGCTCTCGCTCGCATTAACGGTCGCTCCTCCACAGATCATGGGCATGCACTCTCAGCCACTCCTCCTCTCGCGGACTCCTCAGGTTCCGGTCGGGGCCGAGGTAGGCGTGGACGTAAGGGCCGTGGACGCAACAACAATCGCAATGGGAACTCCGAGGGTCGTGGTGGGTCGCACGGTCAACTGCAACATCCTCCTGGTACAGGTATGGTTCCCACTGGTGGTCTCCCTCCGCATCAACAAACTTGGGGTCACAACTCAGGTACACATCCTCGTCAGCCTCATGATGGTATGCTCGGTGCCGGTCCATTGGTTTGTCAGATTTGTCATCAAGTAGGTCATGCTGCCTCTCTCTGTCCTAACCGCTATGTTACTTCTGATCTCTCACAATCTCTATCGGCCATGTCTGTTAATGATTCTGCTGATCCTACATGGTACCCAAACTCCGAGGCATCTAACCATATGACTTCCAACTCAGGTATTTTAACTAAACACACTATTTATTGTGGCTCAAAATTAATTTTAGTTGGCAATGGTTCTCTGTTACCAGTCACTCGTGTTGGTTTTTCAAAAATTCGCACTAACTCTCTTGACCTGTTACTTCCTAATGTTATGTTGGTTCCTGGTCTCACATACAACCTATTGTCTATTAAACAGTTGTGTCGCGATAATAACTGTGTTGTGGAGTTTGACTCTTCTTCCTTTTGTGTCAAGGAAGAGGCTACAGGGACGCCCCTCCTCAAGATACTCAGTGACGGACCCCTTTATGGATTTTCTCCGCACCCTACTGGACTCATAGCACGGACCGTCTCAGCTGAACTCTGACACAGGCACTTAGGTCATTTAGGAAATTCTGTTTTGGATACTTTACGCACCCATTCTTTGATTCCTTCTGTTTCTAGTGCTAGCTCAATAATACATCGTCATGCATGTTGTCTAGGAAAGTCGCGTCGTTTACCATTTTTGCGTGTGTTACATGCTACTACTTCGCCTTTGGAATTAATACATTCGGATGTTTGGCAATCGCCCGTTGTGTCTAAATCTGCTTTTTAGTACTATGTGTTATTTGTTGATAATTATACATGCTTTACCTAGCTTTATCCGATGCAAAGGAAGGACGAAGTGTACTCCATCTTCACCAATTTTAAGGTCTTCGTCAAAACCCAGTTCAATGTAAAAATTAAATCTTTTCAAAATGATGGAGGCCGTGAGTTTGACAATAGGTCCATGGCTACCCTTTGTCGCACTCACGGTACGGAAAATGGGGTGACGGAACGAAAGCATCAACATTTAAGTGAAATGGTATGGACCCTACTCTTTCAGGCGCATCTTCCACCTAAATTTTGGGCTGATACTGCTTGCACTACTTGTTATATTATAAAACGGTTGCCTACCCCAAACTTACAAAATCTTTCTCCCTTTCAAAAACTGTTTAAAAAGGCACCTAACTATAAGTTTTTTAGGGTCTTTGGGTGTGCATGTTACCCCAACATCACATCTTGTGCCCCTCATAAATTGGTCCCATGTTCTATCCCCTGCGTCTTTATTGGGCATGCAGGTCGTTACAAAGGGTATCGTTGTTTAGACCCCACTACTGGTAGAGTCTATACTAGTCGTCATGTCCATTTTGTTGAGCATTTGTTTCCTTATCCCGATCTCGTGTCTAGTTTGCATGCGCCGCTGACCCAGACGATTGTGGACGTTCCCCTACCGAGACCGATTTTGGCTTGCTCCATGCCCACGACCGCCCCTAGTACTGTTACATGGCTTCCGAGTGTCTCGGGCTCGAGTTCTCAGACGCCCACGCCACCACGGATCCCCATTGCTTCCCCCTCACTCCCCACCTTCAGCCTAGTTGCCTGGCCTTCACATTGCAGCTCCCACGGTTGAGTCAGGTCCCGTCCACGACTCCGGGGGCACACATCAAGATCCTCACCCTGAAACCACTGTGACCTCCTTGGATGGTCACCCCGGGCCTTAGCCTACCCCCACTGCCGCACCTTCCACCTCGAATGTCCACCCCCTGCGCACCCGCCTCAAGGACGGGATACGCAAGTCCAAACACATACTGTCTCTTAGCTCTGTGGTTGTAATACAGGAACCAACATTTTTTTCATAGGCCGTTAAGAATCCTCAGTGGTAGGAAGCCATGGCTGAGGAGTTCAATACTTTCATTCAAAACCAGACATGGGACATAGTTCCTGCGTCACCTTCTCAAAATGTGGTCGGTAGTACTTGGAAGTATAAGGTCAAGTATAAACCCGATGGTTCTGTTGATCGATTCAAGGCCCTCCTTGTTGCTCAAGGTTTCCATCAACGTGAGGGCCTTGACTACATTGAGACTTTTAGTCCTATTGTCAAACCCACCACCATCAGGTTCATTCTTGCTCTTGCTGTAACTCATAGGTGGTCCATTCGCCAACTTGATGTCAAAAATGCGTTTTTACATGGTTTTCTCAAAGAAGAGGTATACATGCGTCAGTCTCCGGGTTCGATCACCCGAAATACCCGACGCATGTATGCCGCCTGCGAAAAGCCCTATATGGCCTCAAACAGGCCCCTTGAGCCTGGTTTCATAGGTTTAGTACGTTCCTCTATAGCCTTGGGTTCTACTGTAGTAAGGCTGATCCCTCCTTATTTATACATCGCTCCCCCAGTAGCATCGTTTGTCTGCTTTTGTACATGGACGATATTATCCTTATTGGCTCCGACTCCTCTCTCCTCACATGCCTCACTCACTTCTCTTTCCACACAGTTTGCCATGAAAGATCTTGGCCCCCTCCATTACTTCCTTGGTATAGAGGCCAAACTCACTAGACCTGGTCTATTCCTTTCACAGCATAAATACACCCTGGATCTTCTAGGTAAGCATGACATGCTTGAGGCTAAACCTATGCAAACTCCCCTACCGGCTCGGGTCTAGCTGTCTGTGTCTGATGGGTCTCTCCTACCTAATCCGACCGAGTTTAATAATGCAGTAGGTGCCCTCCAGTACCTCACCATGACCCGTCTAGACATCGCATACATAGTTAATCGTGTGTCTCAGTTTCACTACTTCCCATTGGCAAATGGTTAAACGCATCCTACGGTACCTTAAGCTCATGCCCGATCATGGCCTTACCATTGCCCCGGGGTCATGCACCTCTGTCACGGCATATGCTAACGCTGACTGGGGTGGTTGTCCTGACACCCGTCGCTCTACCACGGGCTTCGCTTTGTTCCTTGGCCCTAATCTCATCTTGTGGCGTGCGAAGAAGCAGCCTACGGTTGCTAAATCTTCCACTGAGTACGAATATCGTGCTGTAGCTAAGGTTGTTACTGAATGTGATTGGATCAGATACCTTATGCGTGACTTAGGCCTGTGCCACACTGGCCCGATATTTGTCTACTGTGATAATGCCTCTGCTACGTACCTGGCTGCCAATCCTATCTCTAATGATCGCGGCAAGCATGTAGCTGTTGACTTTGATTATGTTCGTGAGAAGGTTGTTAAGGGTGATATCCAGGTTCGGTACACACCTACTACCAAACAGGTTGCTGACATATTCACCAAAGCGTTGGCTACTAATCGCTTCCGCTTCCATAAAGCCAATCTGCACGTAGGTCCCCCTCGTATAGATTGAGGGAGCGTATTAAGATATATTCTATTGATATTATTCCAATATTATTCTGAGAATATTCTGTAATTATTCTTATACTTTTTACTATAAATATATGCCTCAGCAACCCTATTGGGCATGCTTCACTAACTCACATTCTCATAGTCTCATTGCATGTCGAAGAGAGCTGATTTGGTCGAAGCCCTAAGAGTGAGGGGAGATTTGTTGGGCATTTCCTCCAACTTGGAGAAAATGGCCATTTTTAATTGAACTGAGTTGTTGTTTTTGAGCGTTAGTTATTATACTAAAATAATGAAAAAAGGGTAAAAAGAGGGGCTGTTTTGGATTGGCTGCATAAACTAGAAAAGAAAACCAAGAGGTGCTGCAACAGAGAACACACGCAGAGAGAGAGAGATAGAGAAGGCTGAATCTTTTCTGGCTCAGATCGACACTTCAACCTTCTCTGATCCGGATGAAATTTTAGTATATTTTTCTTGTTGTATTGACCTCCACATCCAAAAGTTATAGTGTCATTTTTCCTCTCCAAAGTCGGTATTTCGCTCAGCCCTAATTTCTATACGAATTTTTATGTTTTCAACCTTAGGCTTTTTTTTGAGGGACTTGTTGTTTCAAGAGCATTTTTGATGACTTGTATGCCTCTAACTTGGCCTATAGAAGAAGAATAGGTTGTACCCATTTGTGATTCGGTTATAATGGAATAAAGTATTGTTTTATATATGATTTCCTGGTTTTTTTTTCCCTTCACATTGAAGGGGTTTTCTATATTAAATCGTGCGTCTCCTTTTGTTTGCTTGTGTGTTGATTTTATTTAGTTGTTGTTCCATTCTTACTTGTGATTTTGTGGTAGTTTTGTAATTGTCCACTTGGTTAAAATAAAGAGGATAATAGGTTATTGTCCACTTGCCAAACAGTAGAGTCCCCTTTCCTTTGCATGATGATGTTTCTTCTAAGCCTTTCCATCTAATATATTTTGATATTTGGGATCCATTCCCTATTGAATCCTTTTGAGGGACATCTTTGCTTTTTGACCATTGCTAACGACAGTTCCTGTGCGGGTGTGAGTACATATGCTCAAAACCAATTAGAGGCCAAGCAATATTTACCGAGTTTCCATGCCCTAATTCTTACACAATTTCAAACTCATATCAAAGTCATTATTTCAGATAAATGGAGCGCGTGCTCTTCGCTTCCAAGCTAGTATGCCCATCTATTTTGGGTACAGTTGCATTTTAACAGTAGCCTACCTTATTAACGGCTTGCCCGCTCCTATACTTGAGAACGAATCACCCTTTGAAGTCTTATTTCATACAAAACCTTGCTATGATCATTTACAAGTTTTGGGTTGATTATGCTTTGTCTTTACTTCGCCGGTGTAGCATACTAAGTTTGATCCTCGAGCTGTTCCTACTCTTTTCTTAGGGTATCCCATTGAGGTAAAGGTTACAAAATGTTTGATCTCCAAAATAATAAAATTTTGATTTCTTGAAATGTGGTGTTTCACGAGTCCAAATGTTAAAGTTGCCCATTTGCTGATCCATTTGGACACATTTGTTTGCCACAACCCATAGACTCTTCTCTGCTCTTTGTTACTCACCTTACAACTTCGGCTAACACTTCCCTTGCACTAGTTGCCCCTTCTGTTATAACAAGCCCTCTTGAACTTCCCTCTTCTGTCTTTCGTTTGTTCCTCTCAGCCAGAGAGAGTTGTTCCCACTGAGGTTGTTTCTGTGGCTCCATGTCAGTCAACACGACCACATTGTCCACCCATATACTTACATGATTTTCATTGTGGATTGGATTCCTCTTCTTCTTCTACTTTACATCCCTTGTCTCATTATCTTTCTTATGAAAAAATGCATCCTGTTTGTAAGCAATTTTCTGTGACGGTTAGTATTTTTGAGCCAAAGAAATACCATCAGGTTGTCCAGTTTCCTCAATGTTAGGGATGGCAACGGAGCGGAGCAGGGCGGGGTGGGTACGGGGAGTGCCTCCTCCATGGCCGTACCTACCACCCAAATCCATACCATATCCACCTCACTATCTGCCACGGGTATGAAATAGATACCCATATCCACCCTAGCAATTACAAACACATACGCATACTCGCCCCATTACCACTGATATCCATTATTCGCCTCTTACCCACCGTAATGTTGGTACAAAACGATTATCCACACTTGCCGTATTAATTATTTAATATTGTTTTTAAAGATTCAAACATATTTTTTTATAACATTGATAAATAATTTGGATAATTAAATTTGAGCAGGTATTTTTTAATTTGAAAGTCAATTAAATAAAAAATGGAGCGGGTATGGCAGGTATAAAGTGGGGCGGGGCAGGTATAATATTATATCCATATCCGCCCCATACCCGTGGTAGGTACGGGGTGGATACACCCAACTCGTACCCACTACCCGCCTCACTTATACCCATACCGGCGGGTGACGGGTTTTGCTAGCCCACTGCTACCCCAACTCAATGGTGCGATGCCATGTCACAAGAATTGAAGGCTTTACAGAATAATCAGACTTTGGATGAGTTTCCTCTTCCATCTGGTATACATCTTATAGGTTGTCATTGGTTTTATAAAATTAAACTAAAGTCATATTGTTCAATTGAGAGGTATAAAGCTTGGTTAGTGGCTAAAAGATTTTATACAATGAAGGTATTGATATTTTTGAGACTTTTTCACCTATCTCCAAGTTCACTACTGTTAAAAGTCTTCTTGCCATGGCAACTATCTGCAATTGGACCTTGTTGCAGCTTGATATTAATACTACCTTCTTACATGGGGACCTGTTTGAGGAAGTTTACATGTGTCTCTCCCTAGGTTTCATGTTGTGGGGGCAACAGTCCTCATGATCTATAACCTCCATGAGAGCTTGTATGGACTTTGTCAGACAAGCTGTCAATGGTTCTCGAAGTTGTATGGCATGGTCCTTGATTTGGGATATGTTTAGTCCAAGGTTGTTAAAATCTGGATTCTACTTAGGATCTTTACGGGCTTATAAAATTGAAATCGTAGGATTTAATCAAAAATCATAAGATTCTACTAAAATTTATAGTATAATTATCTTCTTAAAAGTAGTTACATGATTCACAAAAGCTTAATATAAGACCTCAACTTACAAGGGTATGTAATGTAAGAAACATAATCAAATATAATAATATATTATCATATAACATAGATGCATAAATATATACTCAAATAGTCATAAGAGCTTTCAAGATATATGTTAAGGTTACAATTTAAAATTAAGCTTAAATTTCGTAAGAGTATATACAGACTTAATTAACTTTCTTTGACTTCAGGGTGAGAAAGTATATTCATGTATAATATATGCTTGAATTTCTTTTTAACTTTTTATTTGCATACGTTAGTAGGATCGTGGTATGACTCGTAGAATTGTAAAATCGTATTGTGATCCTATTTGTTAATTTTATTTGAAATCAATGGATCGTAAGACTCTACAAAATTAAGATTCCACGTAAGATACAGATTGATCGCCCATTATGAAATCATAGAATCGTAAGATTCTAAGATTCGGATCCAGATGCGATTATAGTCTCTTGACTCGTCGTCATGGAAATTCTTTTTGGTTGTTCTGGTTTATGTTGATGACCTCATTATGGTAGGTAATGACCCTGTTGCTGCTGTTGAGTTGCGTCGTCGATTACATAACTAATTTTGAAGGATTCAAGCACATTGAAGTACTTTCTTGGTCTTGAAGGGGCTAGTGGTTATTTATGTGACAATATACGTTGTGTATTCTCGAAACTACAGATTATCTCAGTTGCAGGCCTGTGACCATGCCTATGGATCCTTCTTGTCACCTTTGTCGTGATGATGGCGCATTGCTTGATGATCATTTGCCTTATCATCGTTTGATTGGCCAAATTTTATACTTAACAATTACTTAGCCTGATATTTCTATTGCGGTGGACACCTAGAGTTGATTCTGTTAGGTGGCGACTGTTTTGGCTGATTTGTTTCAGCAAAGATTTGGAAGCTGATTTCTTCCTCCTCCACATTTAATGCTCACCCACTTTTGTTGACCAACTAGCTACTGTTGATGGCAGTAATGGGAAGACATTATTGAGCTCCATGGCTGTTCTAGGCTTATAAATAGAGCCTTGTGTCTTATGGAATGGCAGGGCAAAGTAAAATACTCTTGTAATACCTCTGAATTTTATAGTGAAATTTCGTTGCTCCCCCTCCATGGATGTAGGCTTCGGCTGAACCACGTAAGTCTTTGTGTCATTTTCTTTCTTTATCCTGATTTCACTTATTTTGGAACCCAATCTAGGGTTTCTGAGTGTGTCATTTCCTAACAACTGGTATCAAGCCGTTTTAGACCCAAATCGGGTCTGACAGAGGTGAAGGAGGAAGAAAGAGGACGGACGAACCTCGGTAGTGATCCGGCCACGTGGTCGGAGGTGTACAGATTTGGTGGCCTCCATCCCAAATCTGGTGGTTCGTGGTGCTCGGTGGTCGAATCGGAGCACAGGTGAGCAGATCTGGTGGTATCCGGCCAGATCTAGTGTTTTTGGGGCTTGGTGACGAAGATCCGGTGGTGGTGGTCTTGAAATCGACCAAAGTCGGGTCCCCGGTGGTAGCCCTCTCTGAAATCAACGAAGTTGTCGAAATCGGTGGTTCTCGGCGTCAGAGCGGTGGTGTTCGAAGGAGTGTGAGAATCGCCGGTGAGAGAAAGAGAAGACGCAGAGAGAGAGACAGAGAAGACGCAGAGAGAGAGACAGAATTGAAGTTCTGATTTTTTTTGGTTTTGGTCAACTTTAATAGTTGACCGAAGTGAAAAAATTTTTAAAAAAAGAATCAGTGTTAATTAAAAAAAAAAAAATTCAGCCCAATATAAATTTTTTATGGTATCCGAGGACATAAAAATTTCGGGTATCTAAAAATTTGACGGTACTAATTTTGGGTACTGGCGCAAGCAAATTGAAGATTATTTGTATGGGAAAAAGTTGCATTTGCCTTTGTTGGGTAAAAAGCCGGACGATATGAAGGACGAGGAAAGGGATTTGTTGGATTGACAGGTTCTGGGTGTCATCCGTCTTACCTTGTCCAGGTCGGTAGCTCACAACGTCGTTAAGGAGAAGACAACGGCGGCCTTGATGTCAGCACTCTCAGGGATGTATGAAAAGCCATCAGCGAACAATAAGGTACATTTGATAAAAAAAGTTGTTCAACTTGAAGATGTCGGAAGGTACTCCCGTTACTCAACACTTGAATGCATTTAATACCATTGCAAATCAGTTGTCATCAGTGGATATTAATTTTGATGATGAAATATGGGCGTTAGTGCTGTTAGCGTCGTTACCTAACAGCTGGGAGGCCATGAGAATAGCTGTTAGCAATTCCGCGGGCAAAGAAAAGTTAAAATATGACAATATACGTGATTTAATCTTGTCGGAAGAAGTGCGCCGGCATGACTCGGGCGAGTCAAACACTTCGAGTTCGGCCTTAAATGTTGAAACCCATGGTCGAAATTTTGAGAAAAATTCACGTAGAGGTAGGTCTAAGTCTAGACCTAGGGGGAGAAGTAAAAGTCGAATGGGTCGTAAAATTACTTGCTGGAATTGCGGGAAATTACGTCATTTTAAACGAGATTGTAAAGCCGCTAAGATGTCTGACTCAGACTCAGCTAATACTGTAACCGAGGAAGTACATGATGCTTTGCTTCTTGCTGTAAATTCCCCAATCGATGATTGGGTGTTAGACTTTGGTGCATCTTTTCACACGACCTCGTGTCAGGAGGTGATTAAAAACTATGTGGCCGAAAATTTAGGTAAAGTGTACTTAGCTGATGGTCAACCACTAGATACCGTGGGAAAGGGCGACGTTTGTATAATGTTACCAAATGGGTCGACTTGGACTCTAACCGATGTTAGACATGTGCCAAAATTGAAAAAGAACTTGATTTCTGTGGGACAGCTAGATGATAGCGGTCATTCTGTCACTTTCTCGAATGGAAAGTGGAAGGTTTCAAAGGGTGCGCTGGTGCTAGCCAGTGGTGTAAAATCGGGCACGTTGTATTTAACCTCAAAACCAGTTGACAGTGTTTTTGTTGCAGAATCCAAGAATAATTCTGAACTGTGGCACTGCAGGATGGGACATATACGTCAGAAGGGCATGAAGATCCTTGCTGCAAAAGGGGAATTACCAAACTTGACGTCATTAGACCTTGGGACATGTGAAAGCTGTATCCTTGGCAAGCAGAAGACAGTTAGTTTTTCAAAGCAAGGTCGAGCACCAAGATCACAGCAGCTGGAGTTAGTGCACACTGATGTCTGGGGACCTGCCCCAGTATCTTCCCTTGGTGGTTCCCAATTTTATGTAACCTTTATTGATGATTTTAGCAGGAAGGTCTGGGTATACTTCTTGAAGCACAAGTCAGAGGTGTTCGAAGTATTCAAGAAGTGGAAGGCTATGGCAGAGATGGAATCAGATTCTAAGCTGAAATGTTTGCGCTCCGACAATGGAGATGAATACATTGATGGTGGTTTTATAAGATATTGTGCTGCAAATGGAATAAGAATGGAGAAAACTCCCCCGAGGACACCTCAGCTTAATGGTGTTACTGAACGCATGAACAGAACCATAAATGAACAGGCTTGGAGCATGAGGTTGCATGCTGGTCTGCCCCTGATGTTCTGGGCAGATGCTGTTAACACTGCTATTTATCTAATCAATCGTGGTCCATCCGTTCCCTTAGGCTTCAGATTGCCGGAAGAAGTCTGGAGTGGCAAGGAGGTGAAATTGACTCATCTACGAGTCTTTGGCTGGACATCTTATGTCTTGCTTGATTCCGATGCTAGGAATAAGCTTGAAGCCAAGTCAAAGAAGTGTTCCTTCATCGGGTATGGTGATGAGTCGTTCGGGTGTCGGTTTTGGGATGAACAAAACCGGAAGATCGTTAGAAGCCGAGATGTTGTCTTCAATGAGACAGTCCTGTACCGGGACCGAGTCAGCTTAGAGAAAGATTCTGAGAGATCTGCTCGGGATGAACCAGAGTTTGTCAGTTTGGAGCGGCTTCTTGACATCACTCCTCAGTCCAGTGAACCAATAGACTCTCCAATGCCGGTCATTTAACAGGAAGTTCTACGTGAAGCAAAGCCGAGTACACCTGCTCCATCGTTGCGCAGGTCTAACAGAACTATCAGACCTCCGGAATGATATTCTCCATCTTTGAACTATATTCTGCTGACTGATGGAGGAGAACCGCAGAGTTTTGAAGAAAGCCTTGAAGATGAACATGCTAGCAAGTGGGAGTTTGCTATAGAAGATGAAATGAGATCCTTACATGACAATCAGACTTGGGAGTTGACAGAGTTACCGATAGGAAAGAAGGCTTTGCACAACAAGTGGGTTTATCGAGTGAAAGATGAACCTGACTGCAGTAAGAGATTCAAGGCCAGGCTCGTCGTAAAGGGTTTTCAGCAGCAGCGGGGAATTGATTATTCTGAGATCTTTTCTCCAGTGGTGAAGCTTACAACCATCAGGCTTGTTCTAGGGCTGGTGGCAGCTGAAAACTTGCATCTTGAGCAGTTAGATGTGAAAACAGCTTTCCTACATGGTGACCAGGAAGAAGACATCTACATGCATCAGCCAGAGGGATTCGTAGAATCCGGGAAGGAGCATATGGTCTGTAAATTGAAGAAAAGTTTGTATGGTTTGAAGCAGGCTACGAGACAATGGTATAAGAAGTTCGACAATTTCATAAGTAATGCCGGTTATACCAGATGTCAAGCAGACCATTGCTGCTATATCAAACACTTTGACTCCTCATATATCATTCTGTTACTATACGTCGATGATATGTTGATCGCTGGGTCCAATATTGAGGAGATTGAGAATCTGAAGAAACAGTTGTCAAGTCACTTTGCCATGAAGGATTTGGGGCCCGCAAAGCAAATCCTTGGCATGCGCATTATCAGAGACAGAGCCGTTGGTACGTTGAAGTTATCCCAAGCCGAGTATGTTGAACAAGTATTGAAGCGGTTTAACATGGATAAAGCTAAACCCGTAAGCACTCCTTTGGCAAATCATTTCCGACTTAGCCGAGATCAAGCACCTAAGTCAACGGAAGATCGTGAGAAGATGAGTAGGGTGCCGTATGCCTCAGTTGTTGGGTCACTCATGTACGCTATGGTCTGTACTCAACCGGATATCGCCCATGCAGTGGGAGTGGTGAGCCGATACATGAACAATCCTGGAAGACAGCACTGGGAAGCAGTGAAATGGATCATGAGATACCTTCGAGGTATTACTGATATTTGTTTTAATTTTACATCTGTTGGTCAGAGTTTGCAAGGTTACGTGGATGCTGATCTTGCTGGAGACATTGACAGTCGAAAGAGTACTACTGGTTACATATATACCTTAGGTGGTACTGCCATTTCTTGGCGTTCAAGTTTACAGAAGGTTGTTGTGTTGTCAACAACAGAAGTAGAGTACATTGCTGTGTCCGAAGCAACAAAGGAGATGGTTTGGCTACAGAGCTTCTTGACAGAGTTGGGAAAGAAACTGGAGAAGGGTACTTTATACAGTGATAATCAGAGTGCGATCTTTCTAGCGAAGAATGCTGCTTTTCATGCCAGAACCAAACACATCCAGATTCGATATCACTTCATTCGTCATTTGCTTGAAGAAGGGGAGCTATGTTTGGAGAAAATCCGTGGAAGTGAGAATCCAGCAGATATGCTAACGAAGGGTGTGACCCTTGATAAGCTAAAGCTCTGTGTAGTTTCAGTTGGACTTAACACATGATGATAGTGTTCGAGGGGGAGCATGGGGAATACTATGAGCAGAGGTTGTCTATAAGCTGCATCAGTCTCCAAGGGGGAGATTTGTTAGGTAGAGACTGTTTTGGCTGATTTGTTTCAGCAAAGATTTGGAAGCTGATTTCTTCCTCCTCCACATTTAATGCTCACCTACTTTTGTTGACCGACTAGCTACTGTTGATGGCAATAATGGGATGACATTATTGAGCTCCATAGCTGTTCTAGGCTTATCAATAGAGCCTTGTGTCTTATGAAATGGCAGGGCAAAGTGAACAAAATAAAAGAGAGAGAAGAGTGAGAGAGTAAAATACTCTTGTAATACCTCTGAATTTTATAGTGAAATTTCGTTGCTCCACCTCCGTGGATGTAGGCTTCGGCTGAACCACGTAAATCTTTGTGTCATTTTCTTTCTTTATCCTGATTTCACTTATTTTGGAACCCAATCTAGGGTTTCTGTGTGTGTCATTTCCTAACAGATTCATGTCACAACCTCGGGACATTCACATGGCTACTGCTCTCGTGTACTTTGCTATCTAAAGCGATCTTTGGATATTCATAATTTCATGTATTTATATATCTACATACTACTGTATTATTAAACCTGATTTGTTTCTTGAAGGCCTAAAGAGCAACCTAGAGGAGTGAATTAGGTTCTTTCGCGCTAAAATGAAAATTTAAACTTTAAGAACCAAAAATTAAATTGAAAGATAAACGAGGAGTATAAAATATACAAAATATAGACAAGAAGAAAAAAAGATGCACAATGATTTTTATAGCGGTTAACTTCCAACCCGAAAGTTAGTACACTCATCAAGTAACTACTATTCATCACTTGAGCCTTTAACTGAGCTTGATAATTGTTTCGAAAACTAGGCTCTGGATCCAACCTTTACAACAAATGAATGAAAGCACTGAAATTCTTTACTCTTTTAAGAGTAAATTGATAATAGATCAAGCTTAGCCAAAGCTAAGGATATGTCAATTAAACTCAATGATTAATAATGAAAGAACTAGTGTTGCTCAAGAAAAACAATAGTTTAAAACGTTAAAGCGCAAGTAGAACTCAAGAACCTTTAAAGAATAAAAGCTTGAAGAATTGAATGATTTTATCAAATAATTTAAACCACAACAGCAGACCTAGTGCCTCAAAGGCTCCCGCCTAAGCGGGGTCTTTGGGAGGTGGGTGGATGTACATAAATTTACCCCTTCAGCGTGTAACCTTGCCGAGAGGCAGCTTCCGAGGACCCCCAACCTATAGGATTAGCAACACGAGGACTTCCTAGGAGCTCACCCATCTTGGTACTACTCTCGCCCAAACACGATTAGCTTCAGAGTTCTAATGGAATTTGGTGCATTAGTGCCTGGTAAATGAACCCTTATCAAAGAATTTAAGTCTTATTTAAATGCCAAAAAGACATAGGAGCCATTGGGAAACTTTTAAAAAATTTTGGAAAGAAATTGGAGTTAAAATGTAGTCGTTAGAGCTATCTCAGGGCTATGTGTCGACACACAGGGGTTGTGTGCCGACACACAAAAGCTCGGGATGGCTACTGTGTGTCTGTGTGTTAACACTCAGCATGCCCGAGTGGATTTGAACGAATTTGACAATTTAGTTTAATTGAGTGATTGATTGATTGATTTTCCATATTAGCTTATTTTTTTGAATTAATTTCCATGTTTGGTTATACATTCGAATGAATGGTTGATTTAATCAAGCGAAAATATCACCCAATTAAAATTTGATCTTGTTATTTTTTAGCATACTTTTCATAATACTAATTTAAAAAATTGACAAACTTAGAGTGGGTTGAATTTGACTTGAATATTTTTGAAATAATATTTGAAAATTAAATTTCAAAAATATTTTAAAAATATTTTTGTTAGAGCATCACATATTAATATTGAGATTTGACTCAATTAATATATCATGATCCTAAGTCCTACAAAATAAAAATAAACAACTTGAAGCACCTGGACTCAGATCTCATTCTCTTAACTTAGAATCAACTTTCTCTTCAACTTTGCTCGATTTCCTCTTTGTCCATCGTCTTAGAAAACTTGGTATTAACATGATTAAACTTGATTTTTTTCTTGCTTATTTATGAGTCACTTTCAAACAAGATTAGAACAATTTAAACATAATGATTCATTAAATAATTATTATTATTATTAAAATTACAAAATAAATTGCATTTAGGGCCAACATGTCTCATGTCAATTATGAATGTATTTAGAGTTGGTTTTGATACCAATTCTTTGAAAATATTTCAAAAATAATTCTCTGAAATTATTAGAATGGCACAAGGGAAGATAAATAAACTGTTTAGTTAAATCAAGTATCTGTACTCTAGTAGGATCATAATAGCATAACAAATATCATGTGAAACAAATCTATACATGGCATGTAGAGAGAAGAAATAAAGGAAAACATTAAAGTAAAATTTTAAACGACATACCTGGAGCGATACTTCATTCAAAATTTGAAGGCAGAAATCTAAAGAAGGAACTCTTAACATCTCAAAATTTTCTCGGCAATGCCCCATTTAGCACCCGGAGTGTGGGCTCCTATAAAGGTTCATTTACCAGGCACTATGTCACTGGATCCCATTAGAACTCCGAAGTTAAGCGTGCTTGGGCGAGAGTAATATCATGATGGGTGACGTCCTGGGAAGTCCTCGTGTTGCCAACTTTATAAGGTTGAAAGTCCTCGGAAACAGCCTCTCAGCAGGGTTACACCCCGAAGTGGTAAGGCTACGTACATCCACCCCTCCCAGACCCTCGCTTATGCGGGAGCCCTTAAGGCACTGGGTCTTCTATTGTTGTTGTTGTTGTTGTTGTTGTTGTTGTAGTGTGGGCTCCTATAATATTTAATTTCAAGAAAAATCAAGAAGAAAGTTTTTCCTTTCAATATTCTAAAATACAATTTCGTTTAAAAATTCGGTTCAACACTTTCTTTTCTAAAATTCCTGATTATTCTTTTGTAAGGCTTTTGGTCGTGGGGTGCTCTACTCTCTTTTGGTCACCATATATATATATATATATACACACACACACACACACATATATATATACACACATGCGAGAATTTGTTGCTTTAGCATGGAAATAATGCATTTGTTCCCACGTTCGGAATTGAATCGGTTAGTGTGCACTTGGTTGGATATATGTTTAAGGGGCGTTTTTACCGTGTAGAAAAAAAAAAAAAGAAAAAAAAAAGAATCCTTATGTGGAGAGGGGAAGGGTTACCTGTTGAGCAGGTAATTAGTAGAAAAAAAGAATTAACACACACTTTATTCTCTCATACTTTTTGTATGTTATATATATATATTTTTTTTGTTATATGAAATATATATATATATATATGAAAAATAAATTAATTAGTTATTACTATAATATTATAATTAATTTAAACATAGTAGTAATGACATAATAAATTAAAAATATATTGTTTGAAGAAATTGAGTGGTTAGAATTAAAAAAAAATGTTAATTAATTTGTTGTAAAAATTTATTGGTTCGAAAAAGAAATTAAGTGGTTAAAATAAAGAAATAATTAATTTTATGTACCTAATACTATTTAAAAAATACTAAACATAAATATATAAAATTTTTTCATAAATATAGAAATATAACGTGAATGTGTGTTGACACATAGATTACGCGTGTCGACACATAGTAATGTACTGAATATCATAGGGAATGTGCTCAAAATCACAACAACATACTCCAAATCCTTATTCAATAAAAACTAAGTGTCAACACACATTCTATGTGTGTCAACACAGTTAAAGTGTTGAAGAATAACTGAATTTGAGCATATTTGGTGATGTGTACGTAAGTATGAACTGTGTGTACACATATATCAACACACTTTCTCAGTATGTGGACACACAATAATGTACTGAATATCACAAAAAATGTGCTCAAAATCACCAACGACGCACTCCAAATCACCATTCAACAAAAACTAAGTGGCGACACATGTTCATCGTGCGTCGGCATAGTTAAAGTGTTGAAGAATAACTGAACTTAAGCACATTTGGTGATGTGTACATGGGTATGAACTATGTGTACACATATGTCGACACACTTTATCCATATGTCCACACACGTATTTTGTTGTACATTATTGTGCACTATGGTGATGTGTACATGGATATGAATTTTGTGTACACATGTACATAAATATGAGCACGTGATATATGTGTCGACACAAAAATAAAGGGTGCCAAAACACAACGACACTGAGTGTCGATACAAACATAAAGGGTGTCGTACACAAAATTCATATCCATGTACACATCACCATAGTGTACTCAAATAATAGTAAGGTTCACACAATACATGTGTCGACACACGCTAGACGTGTGTCGACGTATGTATACACATAGTTCATACCCATGTACACATTACTGTAATGTACTCAAATTCAGTTTTGCATCAACACTTTACATGTGTTGACACACAGGATAAGGGTGTCAACATATGCATCAGGTACTTAGCATCACAATATACGTACTGAAAATCATCTGTCATGTACTCAATATCACACTACCATAACGTGTGTTGGCACACAACGTCCGTGTGTCGACATAAATATTACAGTGAGCTCAAATAGAGCTGGTGTGTCGACGCACATATTGTACGTGTCGACACATGTAATGCAGTTAAAGCCCACCACCTCTTTCCTTAGTCGTGTTCTCTCTCTCTCTTTCTCTCCTTCGCTCGAACCCTAACTTCTTCTTCAACACAAAATTTTACCAAAGTTGTCAATTTCTCGCAAAACTCGTTCAAAATTTTATTACAACTGAGGTTTCTATTTACAATTTAACCTCAATATGTTAAAATTCGCCTCATTATTCGTGTTCTTTCTCTCCTTCATTCGAACCCTAACTTCTTCTTCAATATCTTACCAACTCATCAATCTCTCACAAATCTTGTTCAAAATTTTATTACAAATCAGGTTTCTATCTACAATATAACATCAAAATGTTTGATTTTTTTAAAGACATTATATGTATAATGCCCACAATGTATCAATATAGGGTGATGTCGCACATTTGAAATCAATTAGTATGAATGTACCTGTTATTTTTGGGTAACTTCTACCCAAATATTGATGGGGACCAATCAATATTATTTGTGTCCTGTATGCTGCTTGATGAGGTGTATTGCTGGTCCTACGTTTCGTTACATACACAACATTATATAATCGTTAGTGTACAAAATAAGTAATTGTTGCTATGATTCAAAACATACCTCATTAGACTAGGTTGGAAGGGTTGTTGAGCAGTTGTACTTTTGTTACCAGATAGATCACCTTGTGAAGTAGCTAGCATTGATCGACGATGATCGGTTGTAGTTGTATGAGCTAGAGATTCCACCTACGCATGTGGACTATTGACTAGGGGTTAGGTTGGATGTGCCCTGCATACAATTGCGCTTCAGATGGCCTTCTCCTCCGCATTGGTTGCAGACCTTTGTCTTTGTTAGTCTTTTTCTAACTTTTGATTTAACGGTTGGAGGGTCAGCCACCCCAAATGTAGCTCCATCAGTTTGACTATTACGTAGGTCAACCTTATTCCTCACTTTAGCTCTCAATTGCTCTATATATTCTTTTGTTTCTTTAAAAGCATCGTCAGTTTGCAATGCAAGGAAACATAGTTGGTTGCAGCTAGTGTTTAGTGCACTGTGTCTCATCATGCGCTGCATTTCGGTGGGCATCGATACTCCAAAGCTACTACAATCGGAAGGCTTTGCATGTATTGTCCATCGTCGTACAATACAACCGAGAGGGATGGTTTCCATGCCCAAAAATTTCATCGCAGCAATCATGTGTCGACATGGGAAACCGACCGTCTCTAACTTCTTGGAATTGCATTTCATTATCTGCGTGGGTGGATAGTGTAGAACTGTCGTCCTAGAATCGCCTTTTGGATATTGACTTAGGGTGTATGCCATGTATTCCCCAGCTTGGGAGGCATTTGTCACCAAAAAAAAAGCAACTCGTATGACAGCTCTACTTGAAATATCTTGAAGGCAGCTTGGCTGGCATGAGATTCGATGCTGATTAATGGACCCTTGATAACTGGCTTAGAATGTAGAGTATCAAAGTTGGCCTTGGCCTCTTTTCCCCTATTATCAAGAAGCCATTGATCAAAATACTGAACAAACTCAAACAACTTTAGCCTGCGTTGCATGTACTATTTCAAAGTTGAGTTTGTACTTTCACATCATTGTGTGCTTCTCATGCTAGCAAAGAAGTGACCCTCCAGAGATGCGTCTTCCAAATGAAATCTTTTTTCAAATAGTGACTGAACCCATTGGTTCCCTCTTAGATCCAATTGCTCGACCAAATTTTTCCATGCATGCACAAACTCTTTGGATGTACGATGCACAATTGAGCACTGTATGAATTCCTTCTCTTCAGGTGCTACAGACACAATCAATGCATGGTCGTAGGGAGGACTCGTGATATCGCATTTTCCATGCTCATGTCCCCGTCCGTGATGGTAGTCAAAGGTTTTTTTCCATCCATCGCCTCCAGTAAAGCTTCCAGAACCCAGACATATGTCTCCGTGGTATCATCCCGGAGCAATGCACATCCGAACACAACTGTTTGTCAATGGTTTTTCACCCCAACTATAATCACGAATGGCATCCGATAAGTGTTGGCCTTGTATGTCATGTCGAAGGCCATAGTGTCGGCAAAGTGACAATAGTCTATCCTCGACTTCGAATCAGCCCAGAATATGTTTCATAGACAATTTTCCTCATAAACATCGTACTTTACGAAAATTAATGGTTTCCGTATAGTTAACCCAGTACATGTTTCGGTCACCCCCTTCTGTTGCATCCCTGCGCTCCTTAGAGATGAAATTATAGTCCCCCCTGATTGTTGCACCATTGTGCGATGAATTTTGTGATTGTTGTATGCCCAATTTATACATTTATGTTACTTGAGCTTTATCTCCTTCGTTTAAGCCTCTATGTGATCATAAGTACTAAACCTATGCAGCATCAACAAATGGATGGTTGTGGTTCTATATGAACTCTTTCACACACCATACGCTCATCTACTTATCATTCTTGAACTTTATTCAGGCTTGGCAAGAACACCTTGTGAGCGGCTTCTCTTATCTTATTCTTTCTGATTCAAGTATGTGCAGATTTGACCTCTCTCCTTCTCTAGAGCACAATAATGCCCTATATATGGGAATATCAGTCTTTCTATCCTTTTTTAGGTCACCTTTACACACACTAAACCTTGAGACTTTAGCATAGTCGTCGTAGAATTATTCTGCTTCTTCTAGAGACGAAAATATCAATGACATAAGATCATTATCTTCTAATTGATTCACAGATTTCCCTGCGTAAGACCACTGACTTTGCTCAAAAGAAGCATCCATAATCTATAATTGTAATAGTAAAATTCGAAATTAGTTAGTTAAATGACACTTGACAACTCACGTACACAAAATCAAGTAATGTACTCAGAATCAACATCATTGAACATGAACTGTGTGCCGACACACATATTACGTGTGTCGAAACACATACTAGAAAGAAAAAAACAAACAACGTCCAATGTGTGTACACAAAATCACTACACGTATACTCAATGACACTATTAATGTATTCAAAATCACCACAAAGGTATTCATAACACAAAGAACACACTCAATATCACAACTCACTAAACATCAACATGAATGTACTAAACATCTAACTATATGTGTGAAAAATATATAATACAATTAGAAATAGGGGCACAAATGATATACCGACCAATATTTTTTCTTCAATATACACCAGATTAGCAAATAAGTACTGGTATTGTGTGAAAAAACAAGCAGATAGTGAGATTTGCGTATACATCATCCACAATGTTGAAGTTAAATGTTAGGTGGGTGAATTTAATGCATTCCTTATATAATCAATATTACCACCCATGTACACAATATTACCAAAAAGAAACCAACGTTAGGAACAAATGTGTCGACACATATCATATGTGTGTCGACACACAATTCATTCTTCCTTCCTTGTGCAGAGAATCGTGTCGACACACAAACTTGATGTGTCGACACATGTTTTTGTACTAATTTTAACAAAAATTGTACCGAGGATCATTACCTATGTACTCATTATCACTAACTATGTACAAAATGTCGACATACAAAATACATGTATCGACACAAAATCACTTTTATAGTTATGTTGAGTACCTAGCTGATGCTTTTGAGTACCTTTATTGTGATACTGAGTCCATAATCCATGTGTCGACATACCTGTGTCGAAACACAGTTACTCAAAGGAAAATTCAACTTTCAAATCAAATTTTTACGTTTATTATTCAAAATAAAAAATTCAAATCTTACGTTTATTATTCAAAATCAAATTTCCCTCCTTTAATCAAAGTCAAAATTCTCTCTCATTTTGAAATTCAAATTTCTCCTTTTTATTCCAATTCAAATTTCCCCCCTTTACTCAAATTCAAATTTCCCTCTTCTGTTCAAATTAAAAATTCCATCCTCATTTCAAATTCTTATTTCTCCTTTTTATGGAAAATCAAATTTCCCCCCTTATTTAAAAATATTTGTGTACTAATTATTAGGATTTCGAGTACATTTAAGGTGATGTTGAAAACATATGTTGTGCTTTTGAGTACATTAATGTTTATTATAAGTACATGAAAAGTGATGTATAAGGGGTGAATTTTGTACATATTTGGTGTTCTTAAGAGTATATTAGTGATTTTCAAGTCCTTTATTGGTCAAGGTGATTACATGAGTGGTTGTTTTTTATCACCTTCAATTTAAAGTCTAGTGAAATTATAATACTGCCTTGCTAAATTACAAGAATGCGTAATCTGATTGACAATGACAAATATATTCAATACATGAAATTTATCATAAATTGTTAAAAAATACAACTGTATCAAGAAACAAAACAAGAATGAATCACATAATTTTGTTCAAAATATATCATTTACAATAAGATAGATAAAGAATATACAAATACAAAAATATAAAAAAATGACTATGGTGTCGGAGGCTTCAGTCTACAGGTGAGGAAGTCTACCATCTTCTGCAAGGCGGTGCGTGTTTCGGTACGGAACGCTTCAAAATTTGAGATATGCACATTCAATTGTTCTTCTAAACACTGAAGACGTTTGCTAATGCTCCTTTTCTTCGCGGGCCCTTGTTTTGCATCGATCTCATTAACCCCATATCCTGCAGAATCTCCCTTTTCCTTGTCTCTATCCTCATCTATTTCTATTGGTCTCCTGCCTCCTCTTTGTTTCTTTACCCACACACCGTCTTGATTGAGTTCGAACCCCATCTTTTTTAAAGATGTCTCAATTGAGTCATCCATGTACGGAATAGGGTTTGTCAAAGATGATGTATTTAATATGCGTTGGAACACATGGGCAAGAAGCATGCCATAAGTGCGATTAGTCTTCCTCGTATGGATATGAAGCATGAATTTTACCCCAAGTTTAACCCTTTGGCCATTAAGAAGGCGAGACAAAAAAAATAAATCAAGTGAGAGACCGAGTTGAAGCCACCCAATCTAGGAGTGATGTTCATCCAAATCAATTTATGTGCAAATCTAAGAACCACTCCTAGATCATATGAGTTCGGCTTCTTAGGGTTAGAAATTGGTAATCCACCCCAGACTTGTTGAATCATGGTGTAGCGCTCTTTTTCTAAGATCCGGAAGTGGTTAAGTTTTTTTTGGGGGGGGGGGGGGGGGGGGGGGTCGGAGGGGGAAAGGAATTTATAATCTTCCTCTTCTTCGCGATCAAAACCAAGCAACTCATTAATAATCGCTGCATCGATTTTGATTTTTTGTCGTCCCACTTTTGAGGACAATTGAAGCGGATCATTTCCAAAAAATTTTAGATGGTGTAAAATTCGCGCACTAGAGCCGGGTATACCGGTTCTTTTATACTACAAATTTCAATCCAACCTACATTTTGGAACAAAATATACAATTGCTCCAAGTAGTGTAGCATAACCCATTCCCAATCCACGAACCTACCAAATAACACTTCTATCGTGAAGAAGGGGTTAGAGGAAACTACCGAAGCACGACCCAGGGAAGTTTCAGCTTCCTTTGTCTTGGACCTCTTTTTTGATGTAGTTTTGGACCTCTTTGTGCTACCCATGACTTTTGCCTACAAGAAAATTAACGAAGTTTCGTGGTAAGATTAGGGTTTGAGAATGAGATAGGAATCTGATAAAAAATCTTAAGGTTTTGATTTCAAAAGGTGTGTAGAAACCTGCTTTTAATAAAAATTATCTTATGTACCTGAGAGAAGTGGACTTTGCTAAGATCATGAGTGGTGGACGCAACTAAGGTTCGAGGGAGCAGAGAGAGAAGTAAACGAAGCAAGGAAGAGGGGTTAGGGCTTCGATATTTATGTAAAGACAACTGAGTCAACACACAAAATTTGTGTGTCGACACATGGGACATTATGCTGCTGTGTACATTAGTGGATAATTTGGGTCCTTGTGGTAAGAATCTGAGTACGTGATACATATGTCGGCACATAGAAAAAGAGTATCGACATAAGCTTCTTATTGTAATCAGTGTGTCGATACCCAAACATTGTACGTCGACACACAACATCACCACAAATGTACTCCAACTTCACATGTACACAAGACGAAAAGCATGTGTGTCGAAACGTAAAATTCGTGTGTCCACACACTTGCGTATTCAATAACCCAAATGTTGTGCTCCTTTTGACTAATAATGTACTCAAAATCACCAACCATTTTTTTACGGCAAAATAACATGTGTGTCGACACACCCATTCAGTGTGTCGACATACATAGTACAAATAAAGCACTATAAATTGCCCTCATTAGTCATGTTGTTTCTCTATCTCCTCTCCTCTCGCTCGAACCCTAAATTATGCTTCAACTCAAAATCTTACCAAAGTCATCAATTTGTCACAAATCTCATTTAAATTTTTATTTCAAATTATGTTTCTATCTACAATTTAACATTCAAATCTTTGATTTTTGTCAGAAATTGATCCTTTTTCACAAACCCTAACTCAAAATCAAACCACCCAAATGTTTACTTAAATTTGCTTGCTTTACATTACTTTTCTTGCTAATATTTGGAAAAAAAACCCATCTGTTTCTTTTAAAATTTTATTATTCCTAACAGTTTTTAGACAAATCTCAAAATTTCATCTTACTTCACCAAACCTTAACCACAACCTCAAAATTTCTATGAACCTTTTTTTTTTTTTTTTTTTGGTAACCAAAAGTCATGGATCGCACTAAGAGGGCAAAAACTACTTCAAAGATGAATCTCTTACGTCCTCTGCTTCATCACTCTCCCCCCGTCGACCCTTTCCTTCTCATTCTCCTTTATGCATGAGTTGGGTCTTACAGCAAATGACGTTTTACGCATTATGATATGTAAAAAGGAGTAACTAATATACATGGTTTAACACTCATGTCCGACTTTGAAGATGTGTAAACGCAAAGTCCAATGTTATTCTATTGAAGAGGAATGCAATCCTCTTCCGGAATATTCCTTCTTCCATTGGAGTTCTCGTGTTGTTTAATCAAGGAGGTGACATGTTGCCATTTGAGTATCTTAATTGGAGTTTTCCAGATTGTTTAATTAAGGATGTGGCATGTCAACATTGTGGTTCCTTAAAAATGTGTCCCAGATTGTTTAATCAAGTGAACTCCAATGGTGATAAGCCACCTCCATGATTAAACAATTTGAGAAACTCCAATTAAGGAACTCAAATGGTGGCATGTCACCTCCTTGATTAAACAATACAAGAACACGGACAGAAGAAGGAATATTCCGGAAGAGGATTACATTTCTCTTCAATGGAATAACATTGGACTTTGCATTTACACGTCTTCAAGATCAGTCATGAGTGTTACACCATGTATGTTAGTTACTCTTTTTGATATATCATAACACGTAGAATGTCATTTGCTGTAAGACCCGACTCATGCATTCGTTATAGGAGGATGAGAAGGAAGGGATTGATGGGGGAGAGTGATGAAGCAAAGGAGGTAAGTGATTCAAGAAGATGGCTTAGAGAAGTCAAGAGTGGGTTCACAGGATAATGACGAATACTAGAAGGAATAGGTTTCAGGTAATCTTGTAATTGTAATGGCATGCAAGTTGGATTTTGCTGTACATCTTTTAATTTAAATAAAATGATGCGCGTTCGATTATGTTTAAGTGGTTCTTTATTCATGCTCTTAATCAATGCTTTGCAAGTCTTGTACACGATGATGATCTTAACATATTAAACGTATATTTCACAATGCATACATATAGGGCGATGTTGTACATTTGAAATCAAAAAATATGGACGTACCTGTTATTTCTGGGTTGCTTCTACCAAAATATTAATGGGGACCAAGCAAAATTATCTGTGTCATGTATGTTGCTTGATGAACTGGTTTGTGGGTCTACATTTGGTTAAATACACAACAATATGCTATTTGTAATCGTTAATAAACAAAATATGTAAGTGCTGCTATGATTCGAAACGTACCGCAATGTACTGGGTTGTAAGGTGTTGCATTTTTAATTATCTGTATTTAGTTTTTATGCCTTTTTTTAATATAATGAAGAAAATTTATCGTTTAGGAGTCTCAAATTTGATCATTTATTACTCAGGTCTACTAACATAGTAATATATATAATATGGTCTCTTAAGGTTTTGATATAAGAAAATTATCACTAAGACACCCTAAGGTTTGGTCATTTGTCACCTAGGTATTCAATATATACATTGAAGTATTCTAAGGTTTGAAAATTTTATCACTTAGGTACCTTATCGGAATTTGATTAGTTTTTGAGAATTAGACCAATTTTATTAAAAATCTACTAGTGTAATACATAAATATGATAATATATAATTATATTTTATTTTAAAATTTTTCAACAAAAATCTATTGAATTTTAGAAAAAAATGGGTACTTAATCGACTAAAAGAACAAGAAGGAATTACAAATTTTCGTTAAAAAATAATTAGTTCCAACAATATAAATAAAGAATGTACATATACGTGTGTCAGCATAAACACGTGTGTCAACACATTTGTCATTGTAATTTTGAGTACTTTAGTAGGTAATTTGGGTACGGCACTTGTGAAACTGAGTACGTGACATGTGTGTCGACACAAGACATAACCGTGTCGACATACATTTCTTAATCTAGTTCTGTATGACAAAGTGATATGTGAGTCGACACTAAAAAAACATGTGTCGACACATATGTCATTGTGGTATTGAGTACTTTAGGGGATAATTTGGGTGCGGTGCTTGTGAATTTGAGTACGTGAAGTTTGTATCGACACAAGAATTAACCTTGTCGACATACATTTCTTACTGTAATTCGTGTGTCGACATCAAGTTAACGAGTATCGACACACATCTTCAAACACTATGTTTGCCACTCCCCGCACTACTCTACTCTGCCATCTCCGCTACCCTAATACTAGCCCTCCAACGTGTCCTATCTAAGTCCATCTCCTCTGTTAGGTTTAGGTGGGTTAGGCCTTGACGAATCGTCTCCAGCCAACTCTTCTTTGGTATGAATATATTTAACAAAATATATAACGTAAAAATACAATACCATCAAATAATAAGTATGAATATATTTAACAAAATAAAATTTATTATAAATTGTTAAAAATAGAACTACATCGATATGGTACAACCTTTTCAAAATTGTCAAATACATGTAATGGTTCTATGTCGTTCCCTCGCCCCCCATTTCTTGTTTCTTTGCCAATGTTCCCCCCCCCCCCCCGATGACCTCCTTCATTTCTTCAGCGGGTGAGCCACATCGACCAGTCGCGGTGCCTTGCCAGTTGTGGCCAAGAGTGGTCCATGTGTCTAACCCGCTGAGGAAACAAAGGAGATGATCAAGGAGGTGACTTTCACAAGGAAACAAGAAATAGAAGAGAGGGGGGGGGGGGGGGGGGGTGCAAAGTTTTATTCTGCAATTAAAAAAAGAAAAAGAAAATGAAGATCTGAAAATGACCGTAGCATTAGTACAGAGATTTGAACTTCATCAGTACAGCCTCTGCCAACATTAACTCATTTATCCTATATTCCACAACACTCAGCTTCCTTTTCCCATTCTTTGTATCATATCTGCTAATGAGGTATGGGAAATTGGTGGTGGTTGAGAGGGTTGGGAGAGAGAAAGTTCAGATTGAGATGCAAAAGGGGTATCTTATCAAGGAGAATCGGGAAATTGAAGCAGGGAAGAAGGTTATTGGTGGTGGAAATTGAGAGGGTTGGGAGAAAGAGTTCAAATTGAGATATAAAAGGCGTATCTTATCAATAAGAATCGGGGAATCAAAGCAGGGAAGAAGGTTGAGGATACGGCAGTGGGAGAAATAAAGTTCAGATTGAGATGCAAAAGGCGCATCTTATTAAGGAGAATCAGGGAATCGAAATGGGGAAGAAGGTTGAGGATATGGCGGAGGAGTATTTGCAGGAAGTTAAGCAGATAGAGCGAGAAAAGGATGAGAAGAAAGACGAGGATGATTGTTTGGAAAATTTAAAGTTGATTTAAAATTCACGTATTAGATCTGGAAATACCAGTTCCTTCATACTACAAATATGAAGACAACCTACAACTTTGAACAAAATTAATAATTGCCAAAAGTTATTCATCCTAACCCAATCCCTATCTACTAATCTACCAAATAACACTTCCTTCGTGAGGAAATCGTTAGGGGAATTTACTGAAGTACAACCACATTTCTTCTTGGATGTAGTTTCGTACCTCTTCATGTGGACCATGACTTCTGCTTACAAAAAAAAAAAAAAAAAAAAAAAAGCACACCTTTTGAGAGGAATTCCACGGCGGGGTTAGGGTTTCGGGATATAAAGTGAAACTTTAAGATTCGTAAAAAAATTGTTAGGGATAATAAAAGTTTATAACAAATCTATTTATAGGTGGGAAGTGACTGTTGGGGGTGACGCATCAGTAATGGGGAAGAGATGCATCCCTCAAGTGTAGCAATAGTCCCAACAGTCATCTTGGGTAGTTGTGTTGTCAATGAAGGGAAGGATGCGACCCTCGGAGCAGCATTAAAAACGCCGCAACTTTACGAGACTAAAAACTAACAGTTTAATAAGAAGTTTCAGACTACATATACTGTTAGGGTTTGGGAGAAAGATGAAATCTGACAAAAAGATCTAAAGATTTTGCCATAATGTTAATATGAACCCGGTTTCGTAATTAAAATTGTCTAACGTACCTAATAGAAGTGATCACTTTGCTCAGATCTTGGGTGGTGGCGCATCTATTGTTCGAGAGTGAGAGAGGGGCAAATGAAATGAAGGTTGAGAAATTAGGGCATCATCTTAAATACAAGAAATGTGTGTCGACACACAGAATATTAATGTCAACATACAATATAGTCTAATGGGTGATACTGGGTACTTGAGTATTGTATTTGGGCACCTTAGCTGTGAATAAAAGACTTGAATGTCGACATGGGAAAGTACGATGTCGACACGTAAATCATGTACTCTATATTACAGTAAATGTACCTAAGAGCATCAGCCAAGTACTCAACATTACTAGAACATACTTAGTGTCGACTTATGAAATCTCTGTGTCAATATACAAAAAGATTTTGTGGTCACATTATTTTGTCCTTTATCCAAATTCAAATTTCCCTCCTTTATTCAAATTCAGAGTTCCCTCCTTTATTCAAAATCAAATTTCCTTTTCTATATTCAAATTCAAACTTCCCTCCTTCATTCAAATTCAAATTTCCCTTTCTTATCCAAAATCAAATTTCTATCATTCATTCAAATTCAAATGTCCCTCATTTATTCAAATTCAAATTTCCATCGTTTACTTTCTCTATTATCTCTATAAATAGAATAGCTTCGTATTCATTCATTTTAAAACTTCACTTAACTCCATCTAAATCCTAACCATAAACACGAATTTTACTCAATTTTTTTATTAATTGTAGTCAAATTTGTTTATTTATTTCATATTATATAATTTTTAATTATGTATATTTAGTTTTTGTTCCATTTTTAATATAATAAAGAAAATTTATCGTTTAGCAGTCTTAAATTTGATCATTTATAACTTAGGAATATTAACATTTTAATATATGTAATATGGTTTAATATTTTAATATATAGAATAAACAAAAGTTATCGTTTAATATTTTAATGATGTGCATTTTTTTATAAGGTTTTGATATATTTGTCACCTAGATATTCAATATATACAATGAAGTATTCTAAGGTTTGAAAATTCTAATGAATATACTTATGTATTTTAGGGACTACATTTTATTTTAAAATTGTTCACTTAGTTTAGAAAAAGAAAAGTACTTAATCGAAGCAAAGAACAAGAAGGAATCACAAATTTTCGATAAAAAAATAATTACTTCTAATAGTATAAATAAAGAATACACATATACGTGTGTCGACACCAAAAACGTGTGTCGACACCAAAAACGTGTGTCGACACTTATGTCATTGTAATTTGGAGTACTTTAGTGGGTAATTTGGGTATGATGCTTGTGAATCTGAGTCTGTTACATGTGTGGCAACATAAGACATAACCGTGCCGACGTACATTTCTCAATCTAGTTCTGTATGACACATATGTCATTGTGGTATTGAGTACTTTAGGGGATAATTTGGGTACGGTGCTTGTGAATTTGAGTATGTGACTTTTGCGTCGACATAGGACTTAACCGTGTCAACATACATTTCTTACTGTAATTCGTGTGTCGGCATCTTTTTGTCGAGTGTCGACATACATCTTCAGACACTGGGTTTGTTACTGAGCACGTCGTATGTGTGTCAACACACAAACAAATGTTTTTTTTGAGAAACATCAATATTTCACTGTGTGATATTAAACAATATATAATCATTTCTCCCAAACAATATTTTTTATTTGTTGATGAATAATACAACATAAAAATATAACACAATACAATAATAAGCAGAAATATAGTTAATAAAATAGAATTTATCATAAATTGTTAAATACACAACTACATCGATATGGTACCACTTTTTCAAAATTGTCAAATATATGTACTAGTGCTAGGTCGTTTCCTCCCCCCCCCCCCCCCCCCCTCTTGTTTCTTTACGTACGTCTCCTCCGCGATATCCTCCTTCGTTTATTCAGCGGGTTAGCCACATTAACCACTCGAGGCGCCTTATCGATCAAAGGCAAGGTTGTGGTTTTGCCTCGCAATCTTCGATGAGTTTCAGAAGTCCAACCATGTCCTTCCTACCCATCTTGTGAGCATTCAACACTTCCATGAAATGCACACCAACATTACACACGCCACACCAGAAGTTCAACTTTGTGTAATGTTTAAGATAATTTGGGCTCACATCTTACACAAAGTTCAAGTTATGGTGTGACATGTGTAATGTTGGTGTGCATTCTATAAAAGTGTTGAATGCTCACAAGAGGGGTAGGAAGGACATGGCTAGACTTCTGAAACTCATCGAAGATCGCGAGGCAAAACCATAGCCTTGGTCTTGATTGAGAAGGTGCCTCGAGTGGTGAATGTGGCTAACCCGCTGAAGAAACAAAGGACGATAATGGGGAGAAGATGTTCATAAAAAAACAAGAAATGGGGGGCGAGGTCTTATTTTGTAATTAAAATAAGGAACGTGAGGAAACGATCGTGGCACTAGTACAGAGATTTGAAATTCTACAAATACAAAAAATAAAAAAATAAAAAAAATAAACGCATTGCTACAAATACAAAATAACACTACACCCTAAAATAGTTCGCTGACACTCCTTCTCTTCCGACATCCTTGTTCATCTTCTTTCTAACTTTCCATAACACAATCAAAATTTTCTTCATTATTTAGATACACTGAATTCTGAAGTCTTTAGATTGAGATTGAGAGATTGGAGTGTAATATTAGAGTTTTAGCGGATAGAGAGACGCGGGCAAATACGAGGTATGGGAATATTGGTGGTGGAAATTGAGAGGGTTGGGGCAGAGAAAGCTAAGATTGTGAAGGAAAGGAAGAGCAGAAAAAGAAAGCAGACGATAAGGCGGAAAAGTACTTGTAGTAAGTTAAGAATATAGAGATAAAGAAGGATGATAAGATCGACAAGGATGATTGTCCAGAAATCCCAAGGTTGAAGCCAACCTATACTTTCGAACAAAGTAAAGAATTTCCCCAAGTTGTTTATCATAACCCAATCCCAATCTAGAACCTATGGAATAACACTTCCTCCGTGAGGAAAGGGATAGGGGATTTTGCTAAAGTACGTCCCTGGGAAGTAGACTCTCGTTCATTGTCTGCAGATTTCTTCTTGGATGTATTTTCGTACCTCTTCATGCGACCCATGACGTCTACTTACAAAAAAAATAAATAAATAAAATTAACAAAATTTGAGAGAAATTCGGTGGTGGTGAATCTAAGGGTTTGGTAGTCTAAGGTGAAACTTTGAGATTTGTAAAAAACTGTTAAGGATAGTGAAAGTTGATAACAAATAGATGGCTTTTACTTTAGTTGGCTTTTTACTTAAACTAACATGTAAATTAAAAAAAGGAAAGAAAATTTAAGAGTATATAAACGTGGGTTTGTGGAACATTTAAAGTTTTTGAAAAATATGAAATCTGACTAAACATCTTAAGATTTTGATAGTAAAATGTGCATATAAACATGGTTTGTAACAAAAATTAGTTTAGGTGCCTAAGAAAAGTGAATACTTTGCTGAGATATTGGGTGGTGAAAGCAGCTAGGGTTCGAGAGAGAGAAGCAAACGATTTGTGGAAATTGAATGGGGGCTTCGATATTTATAGAGGACAGAATTGTGTAAATGTGTCGACAGACGGTACTTGGGTACTTTAGTGGTGCATCTAAGTACATGATATGGGAGTCGACATACATGGGATATGTGTAATTTGAATTCTTGGGGTACACTGTCATTTAGTCGTGTACTTAGTTGATGCTTTTGAGTACATTTATTGTGATACTAAGTATGAAAAACCTGTGTTGACACACAGGTATGTACTCAATACAACAACCACAGATAAAATCGAGTTTGTTTTAATGTTTTGAGTCATTTCAAGTTTAAATTTGATATTCCCGCAAAAAATTCAAATGTTACGTATATTATTAAATTTCAAGTTTTCATCCTTTGTTCAATTAAAATTTTCTTCTTTTATTCAAATTCCAATTCCTCGGCTTCATTCAAATTTAAATTTTTATCCTTCATTCAAATTAAAATTTCCTGCCTTTAATCAAATTTAAATTTCCCACCTTTAATCAAATTCAGATTTCCCTCCTCTATTCAAATTCAAATTTCACTCCGTCATTCAGATTCAAAATTCCCTCTTTAACAAATTCAAATTTCTCTCTTTTATTCAAATTTAAATTTCCCCCCTTTAATTTTCCAGTTATACCTTCATTCATTTAAAATTTATCTCAGTGCTACTTTTCACCGATACTTTCTTTTCAATGATAGAGCTCCTTAATCAACATAAATGATACAACTACGCATAGATCACTACACACCTGATACAATTATTTTCTCTCCCCCTTGTCTTCCCAAAAAAATCACAATATAGGGGATAGAATACTGTAAAACAAACGATGATACACATTCAGAATTTGGCGTTCATTTTCATTTAAATAAAATTATTTACAACAAAATAAATAAAGATTATACAAACACAAAAAAAAAACAAAAAGATAACAAGACTAGGGTGTCAAAGTCTTCTGTCTACAAGAGAAGAAATCCAAAATCTTCTGCAGGATGGTGCATGTTTCAGTATGAAACTCTTTAAGATTTGACCGTGATTCAGCATGGTACTCTTCAAACTCTGACCTAAATGAAGTCATTTGGTCCTCCAAAGTATAAAGTCGTTCATTGATGCTCCTTCCGTTTCAAGGTCCTTGCTCCTCTTCTTCCTTATTAACCCCATCCCCTCCCACAAAATTTTCCTCCTCCTTGTCTCTATCTTCATTTATTTCTACTATTCTCCTGCGTCCACCTTGTTTCTTTACCCATGCACCGTCTCTAAGTTCAAAGCCCATCTTTCTTAAAGATGTCTCAGTTGAGTCATCATCGTAAGGAATAGGGTTTGTCAAAGATGACGCATTTAACTTGCTTTGGAACACACGAGTAAGAAGCATGCCATAAGTGGGATTAGTCTTCCTTGCAGGGATATGAAGTATGAATTTTAAGACTAAATCTCCAAGATTAACCTTTCGGCAATTAAGGAGGCGAGACAACAGGACTAAATGCAAGCGAGAGATCGAGTCGAAGCCACCCAATCTAGGAGCGATTTTCATACAAATCAATTTATGAGCAAATCTAAGAACCACTCCTAGATTATTTCAGTTCGGCCTCTTCGGGTTAGAAAGTGGTATGTCACCCCAGATTTGTTGAATCATGGAGTGGCGGTGATGTTCATCGATCAGGAATTAGTTGAGCTCTGGGGGAAATTTGAAATCTTCCTCTTCATCATAGAAAAAACTGTTACGTTTGTGGTTAATTCATAAACGTAAGCTAGGATAAAGAGAATATGAGATGAGAAAGAATAAAGAGTTTAGATGAGAGAAAGAAGGGAAAGGGATGAGAAAGTACAGGGGATATCAAAGATATCAATTCATTCATCAAAGTTATGAGATTACAAGCCTAAGCCTTACTATTTATACTACTTACATGATATGATCTATTACATTGTATCTAACTCATGCTATAGCCACCAACCACTCACTAAGCTGCCACTATTGACCGACATTGACCACCTAAGCCCTAGACTTCACTTATTACATGACTTCACCAAAGCTTAAGCTACTAATTACAATATGAACTAGCTATTACAATATCAACTAGCTATTATAACTCAATAGGATCGATTCCATGCCTTATTACATTTATACTTTATTTCATATGTCCCCCTATTATGAGACTCATAACAATACTCCCCCCTTTAAAAGATTCTTGTCCCCAAGAATCAAGAAGAAGGTTGAAGCTTGAAGAACAAATGCCACAATAGGAATAACGAGCTAAACATGAAGCAAACTTGGATGAAGAGCTGCAGCCAGAAATGCAGCAACATCTGAAGTAGCCTAAACACACCAGCAGCAGCCACTTAACCAATCAATCAACCCATAACAGCCTTAACAACAATCTAACAGTAGCATGACAGCAACAGAACATCAGTAACAGCAAAAGCACATCTGAATCTGAATTTTAAGCTGGAAACTTGCTATTACTTATTTTTGTGGAGGGGAGAGCTATAATTGATGAACTCATGCTGAAGTTTATTCAGCTGAACAACCAATCGATGAGCTAACTCTGAAATGTTGCAGGTAAATGGGAAGGACAACTTGTTTCGCACAATGCTGCATTTGACTGTACCATAATCCACAAGAGGTCTGCACAATGCTGCTTTTGAGTGTACCATAATCTGCAAGAGGTCTGCACTGATCAACCCCACATCAACAGCACACGCACAATTCTTCTTGTAGCAGTTAACATAGCCCAAACTTCTAATTTGCTGCTGCGAACCACCAAATGCATCTTCAACCTCTGAAATTCTGTTTGTAGAGGGCTGCACAACAGATGGGTACGTTATTAACCACACAAAAATGCATTTGAAGTCCTTTAACACCTCGGGAGGCCTTCCAAACTCGAACCAAGTGAACCAAACATCAAGTTCTGGTTGTTGGCATTCCCAGACGCAGCTCCAACAGACACAATTCTTGATCATGGCAACCCAACACATTGTAGGCCCATAAGGATGCAGCTATGACTCCAAAACTTCAATGATTTCTTTGTCCTCAGCTGAAACCTTGGAGACAAACGACTTGCAAATGTCCTCCCAATAGGACAGCTTCATGATAGAGACCTTGTTGATCAAAACTCCCTTCAAAAACAGAATTGTTTCACCCCGAACTTGCCGATCGGCATGCCGAAAGTGCTTATTAGCTACTGGAACTCAATTCCTTGCTGATTTATCGTGCTCCGCTGCAATGTTTTCCAACAATTTCAACTCACACAACCACCTACTAACCCAACTCATGACATGCTTAATAAATCCATGATTGTTTCCCAATTGCACCGAAAGTGATGCAGAATCCAACAGCTCAGCAGAACCAACCCGATGCAGTTCATAACAACATATTGCAGCTCGATGTATGTCCAAGTGGAAGCTACAAGAAGTGAACAAATTATTACATCTTCTAAAAGACATAATAGCACCAATCAAACCAAATCTGAGCAGCTCATTCACAACTGACAGTGAAGAATCTCCCCAAGAATGTTCTGAACCTCAAAAACCTGTAATTTGTTCTTTCCTAGATCAAACGGTCTGCCAGCACCAATTACATACCTAAATCACCAATTTCGACTCTTTTCAGCTTCATATAGTCTTGAGAGTCTTCCCCCGGATCAGGAGGCCACTTATCACAAAATTTTGCACTTGGATAAGTCACAATTCTACTCAAAGGAAGGAATAGATCATGCTGAACTTGCCGATCGGCATGCCGATAGTACATTTCAGCCACTGGACACTCGTAATCTCTCACCCAACACAAGAGACCTTACTCAACCTCCAAGATGATGTTGTTCTGGACCCAAGTTAACACTCCATCATGCCCAAAAGTGAACTTAGACACGCTCTGCTCATCATTTGGTGATACTGCCGCAGCAACAACTGTCTTTTTAACAGGATGACATGGCTCAACAGAGAAAGTGCCTCCATTCTGCATATAAGCTTGCCATGGGATAATACTTAGCAGGTTTGGAGATGATAGCAATAAAATCTCAGCAGTGGCATCAATTATTTTGGTTGGAATTCCAAAATCTGCAGCAACTACCCCTTGTAAAGCAGCATACATAGCTTCAGCATATACATCAGTAGAAGCAACATTTTGAGTTAACTTTTGTTGATCATCAAACCTCATAGGTTGCAACACAACTTTATGCTTCAATTTCTTCTTTGTAATCCTCTTTGTTTCCCAAAATTCTTTCAATGCGTCGTTAAGATGATTCCGCTTCACTTTACTCTTTGCACTCTTCATCATTCCCATGACATGCAAATCGTATTCCCATTCTTGATACATGTCATACTATGGCTCATCCTCTTCAAAATACTCTAACTCTAGCAAAGAGTCTTCATTAAGATCATCTACTTCGACCTCAAGTTCATCCAACTCGTGTTCATCAACTACGGTATTACCTTCATCCAATTCTTCATCAACTACATTAAGTGGCTCCACAATGTGCGCTTCAGCTACTGCGGAAGAGTTTGGCCTTCGACATTGTTCTTGAATCTCAGCTAATTTCACTTCAAGTTCCTCCCTACACTGATCCCAACGCTTGTTAATCCTATCCTCCAATTTTTGTAATTGAAAATTGACCTGATCAGATTTGTCTGACTCAAGCGGTTGAACTTGCTGATCAACCTTGCCATTGATTTGCTGCATCACCTGTTGTAATAATTCATCGCAAAATTGCTTCATCCTACGGTTAAAGTATGCATTCGTAAGCCAATCCTGACCTGTTGCATCACTACCATCCATAATCGCCCTTAACTTCACACTGTGAATTGATCTGAATGATCTTCGAATTAACAGCAGCACAAATGGTTAAAATCGACAATTTTCGGAGCTTTCAAGATCGGGTTTAAGAATCACCGCATATTCAAACCCTACTGACGAACTACGAGCAGAGGAAGTTCGAACAAACCCTAACCGCAATGTTAGTTGATGAATTCGACTTACACTTCTGACCTAACCTCGACTCAAGCTCGCAATCAAGTCCTCAACTCAATACCTAAAATGAACTTCACGAACGAAATCAGAATTCAGCAATTTTTCGTTTCTCTTTTCCACTGTCAGAGTTTCGCCTATGCTGTCAGAGTTTCGCCTAAGCAAATCGCGGCTCGATAACATAAAATTCTTATGAATCAACGCCAATTCTGATGGATCCTCACCACTTTTAAGCTTATCAACACAATTTCATCACAATCTAGCAAGAAGAACAGATTTGAATCGAGTTTGAACTTGCTGTTCAGAACAGTTACCTTAAATTGAATTTCTGAGTTGTAGAATATGATTGAACCTCTATTCAGCTTGTTTTGTGATCTTTTGATGATGATCAAGCGCAATGTGGATGAATTAGCTCACTTGTAACTTTTTCTAAGTAGATTCAAGTGAATGATGGACTTAGCTCAGCACACCAGTTCAGCAGCACAAACTTGCTTCAGCATTCAACTTCTGCAGCAAATTGCTTGATCGATTCCTTTGAATTTCAATCTAAATCAGCTTGATGTTGAATATACTCAACAATACTGATCAATTGAACTTTTGTTCTATGTAATTCACTCAATTATCATCTCAACCGCACACCTCTTAATCACTTGTTGAAAACTGTGTAATAACCGCCCAATCCACTTCAAAATTCAGATTTGAATTCTGATCCCAAAAATCTGAACTAAATTTGTAACACAATTGTTTTTATTGATTAATTACAATACAACTAATCGTATTTTATAATTTCTTTCCGGATATGAGCTTGATTCGGAAGCCAAATCAAGGCTCTGACACCAATTGTTACGTTTGTGGTTAATTCATAAACGTAAGCTAGGATAAAAAGAATATGAGATGAGAAAGAATATAGAGTTTAGATGAGAGAAAGAAGGGAAAGGGATGAGAAAGTAGAGGGGATATCAAAGATATCAATTCATTCATCAAAGTTATGAGATTACAAGCCTAAACCTTACTATTTATACTACTTACATGATATGATCTATTACATTGTATCTAACTCATGCTATAGCCACCAACCACTCACTAAGCCGCCACTATTAACCGGCATTGACCACCTAAGCTCTAGACTTCCCTTATTATATGACTTCACCAAAGCTTAAGCTACTAATTACAATATCAACTAGCTATTACAACTCAATAGGCTCGATTCCATGCCTTATTACGTTTATACTTTATTTCATATGTCCCCCTATTATGTGAATCATAACAAAAACCAAGCAATTCATTGATAAACACTGAATTAATATTGATTGCTCGTCCTGCCACTTTTGAGGACAACTGAAGAGGATCATTTCTAGAAATTTTTAGGCTATAATAAAATTCGCGTACCAAAGCTGAGTATACCGGTTCCTTTATACTGCAAATTTCAACCCACCCTACACCTTGAACCAAATCATATAATTTCTCCAAGTTGTTTAGCTTTACCCATTTCCAATCGATGAACCTACCATACAACACTTCTTTCGTGGAGAAGGGGTTAGAGGAATCTACCAAAGTACGACCCTAGGATGATGATGCTTCCTTTGTCTAGGTCCTCTTCTTCAATGTAGTTTCGGACCTCTTTGTGCGACTCATGACTTTTGCCTACAAGAAAGTTGAGAGATAATTCGTGGTGGGGTTAGGGTTTTGGTTAGGTAAAGTGAAATTATGATATTTTTCAAAAAAACAATTAGGGATAAAGAAATTTTATAAAAAATAGATGGTTTTTTACTTAGACTGCCAATAAAATGGAACAAAAGCAAGCAAATTTAAGAATGGAACATACTGAATTTGGTTCGCAGTTACAGTTTCAGAAATAGATGAGAATCTAACTATAGATCTTAAGGTTTTGATGTTAAACTGTGTCTAAAAACCTTATTTGTAATAAACATTAGCTTACATACCTTGGAGAATAGATGACTTTGTTAAGATCTTGAGTGGTGGATGCAGCTATAGTTTCGAGAGAGAGAGAGAGGAGAAACCGAGTGAGGAAGAGGAAAAGGAACAGGGTTTCGATATTTATAGATGACACGCGTGTCGACACATGATCAACGCTTGTGTCGACACATGATCAACACTTGTGTCGACACATATGATATTGTGGTGTTGAGTACATTGGTGATTTTATTAGGTTTAGCACATTGGTGTTAAGTGCAATGTTGAAATTGAGTGTCCACACTTATAATACCTGTGTCGACATAAAATGATGTTGGTGATGTTGTGTACATTGTTGGATAACTTACATAAGTTGGTGGTGAATCTGAGTACAAATAAAGGTGTTGACATGAAGATAATGTGTGTCGACACACAATGCTCACTAAACCCTAAGGTGGTGAATCTGAGAACAAATAACATTGATTCTAAATCTGACACATTGATACGGGTGTCGACACATCTATTAACTGTGTCGACACAAATAGTATGTTGGTGATGTGGAGTACATTAGTGGATAACTTGGGTATGCTTGTGGTGAATCTGAGTACAAGATACCCGTGTTGACATTATTATGATGAGTGTCAACACACAACGCTCACTGTAATATGTGTTTCAACACCTAAACTTTTCCTGTCGACACACATAACTAGACATTGGTTCCGAATCTGACAAATTGATAGGGGTATCGACACATATAATACTTATGTCAACACAAACAGTATATTGGTGATGTTGAGTACATTTTTGGATAACTTGGATACGTTTGTGGTGAATCTGAGTACAGGATACCTGCATCGACTAGATTATGATGAGTGTCGACACACAAAGCTCACTCTAATACATGTTTCGACGCCCAAAATTTTACGTGTCGACACACATAACTAAACATTTGTTCTTAGTCTAACCAATTGATATGGGTGTCGACACATATAATACCTATGTCGACACAAAAATATGTTGGTGATGTTGAGTATATTGGTGGATACATTGGGTACGTTGATGGTGAAATTGAGTACAAGATACCTGTGTCGACACGAATATGATGTGTGTCGACACACAGTGCTCACTGTAGTACGTGTTTAGACACCCAAACTTTGTGTGTCGACACACATATCTGAACATTGGTTCTACATCTGAACTATGGATGTGTGTGTCGACACAAATAATACCTGTGCCTACACAAAAAGTACGTAGGTGATGTTGAGTACAGTTGTGGATAAATAACTAAATTTGAGTAGGACTAAGTGATGTGTACATGGATTTTGGGTCCTCAGTACTACTTTTCACCACTCATTTATTTTACACGATATACTTCCTAAATTGTAAATAACAATATACACAAATTTGAAGGGTTCCTGTCAACAATTTAATTAGTACGATCCGATAATAAACAATACATTACTACATCCGTACTCATTGGATTCAAATGTATAGGATGAATACAACACCTTTATTGCACTTAAGTTTCATTGAGACAATATCCTTTCTCACTTGGAAAAAACAGTAAACATAAATTTGAGCGGATCCTATCAACATCTTAACTAGTATGATCCGGTAATAAACAATACATCAATGCATGCTTACTCATTGTTTTCAACTGTACAAGATTAGTACAACAATTTAACTACACAACGGTTTCGTTCAATACAAGAAGGGATCGTCAAGTACAAGAAGTCAACAAAACTGAGTATAACATCACTATTTGTTAATACTAGCAGCACACTTTGTTTTTAACTTCTTGTAATTTACTGTTGAGCGGATTAGTCAACAATTCTAGCAGCAACTGAAGTCTATCGTGGTCCCATTCCTACATGCAACGGAAAAAAAAGGTACAATATTCAATTACAGTTATAAGTATATAAGGGAAACTATCAAGAGATAACATGAATGACGATCACACACAACGACACTAAACACTCACCTGAATTAACTTCTGGTCGAATGGTGGGAGGTTATCCCATTGAACCGCTTGCATGCACTTTATTACAAAAAATCCACAATCGTGGCAGCGTAATCAGAATGACAAGTCGAATGACTACACATCCAACAGAAACGATATCAACAACTCAAGTCTAAGTGGTATACCTATTGCATAGCTGGGGGACCGTTGGAACTTGGAGTGGATAAGAACATATTTCAGCACACCTTTCCCACCCAATCGTTCACCCAAGGTATGCTGATGTACTTTCCAACTGTAATAAAACAGGATATTATCATTGCATATGTGTTAGTTATAACTATGTTATTCGTACCAAACATGTGGTGAAGACAACAACACTTACAAGTTTCTTAGTCGCATCCACTCGTTGCTTACTTCCTACCTCCAATGGAAGGGAATCCAGTACATACGATACCTTCTTGCAGAGGTTAACCAAGCACAGATACCAATGTGTTTTTACTGTCGTTCACGAGAATGTATATCTGCATTGCAACAGAAGTCCTTAGAATGTACATTGATGAACAAATTTATCCGACTATGATCATCATAATAATCATTGCTAATTAACGTATCGGTTTTTTCTATCAAACGTGGAAAATATGTCCAAGAGTATGTGGAACAAAATGCCGCCATGTTTGGTAGAAAAATTTAAATCGATCTTGTATGTGTGTTGAACTGTGATTTACCGAAAAATAGGTAGGCAAGAAGACTCGAGCCCATCCGTTATTTCTATACGAGATCGTGAGGTATGAAACGGCGTAGTCAATAACCTATGACAATGTAGCCAAATAGGTAATTCAACATAAGAAGATGAATAAAAATGCGTGCAATGTTTACTTACGGTGTTGTTTAGCCACTCGCGCAGATACAAAGTTTTCAAGTCTGCGCGAGCATACCAATCATGCTCTGTCTTAACCAATACCTCCCTACAAAGTAATACGAAATATTTAACTTGCTATCTGGATATGAATTCAAACATATACACGTCAAACATATGTGTACTTACGAAGTATCCAAATTGCCATCGAAAACGTATTAGCATAAGCACCTTTCGGTGTGCCCGAGACTTTTGAGTATGGCATCGATTGGATATCCGGAGATAGGGATGCGCTCTTGTCCCGTACCCTCTGGTGGTCCAATGGGCTCGTCGTTCTCGCTGCCCAATACAACCACATTTGTGGATTGTTCTTCAACCTTGTTACTATTACTAGGGCTATTTGGGTGCCTCTTCTGCCCCATTGTATAGGGTGTACGTATGGATAGCCCCTTTTTTCTCTTTGATGCTGTCCTCAAAGACATCTCGTGTGACTTACCAACATGAGGTCGTTAGACAGGTTCATCTTCTAAGGTCGCCAAAGGAAGTGTAGAAATCACCTTCAGAGGCTTTGGGTTGAAGTCCTACTCTGACATTGGTTTCCACACCTTATTTGGAGACCGTGAGCCAACGGAAGTAGAGAAACATACGTCCTCATCAGGTGTTAGTGTTTTCTCCCCTGTTTGTGCACAGATACTATTTGGGGGGGGGGGGGGGGGGGAGTAAGTACCAATGAACGTCGTTCGGGTTGGACATCTTTGTCCGCACTTAAAAAATGAAAAATCGTCGAACTTTCAAAATGGGAATCATTTTTTTGGTCTTTTTTTTTTTTATTTTCATTCAAATCATTTATCATGTCAAAAAGTTGTTTTATTTACAAGGCCATTCCATCATGTTGCACGACCATCACATCAATTTTCTCATCCCGTGCACGTATTTACAAGGCCATTGCATCATTTTGTGCAGCCAATACACTAATTTGCATGGCCATCGCATCAATTCGGTCCTTACAACACGTGCACTTTTTATTACCACCGAGCTCATAGATGGAAGCGCGATGCTTCTCCTCAATCGGGTCTCTACTAGCCATGTAGGACAGAGTAGAAGGTATGGATGCTAACGGAGGGCTTGTTATTCCCTCTATAAGGACCTTCAAGAACTATATAACACCAAGCACCCAAAGTGCGAAAGAAAAATAATTAAAGTCGGAAAAAGCAATTACAAAAATGAGCATATATTATGTATTACCTTGACATCACCAAACAATGAATACGCCAGAAGAATGTACCCTCTCTGAGCCTTCACTTTTGCATCCATCCAAAAGCAGCAACGTGGATTCGTCCAAATGGGGGGGGGGGGGGGGGGGGGGGAGGGGGGGCATCGATACGGGTCCATCTATTAAGTACTCGCAGAAAAAAAAAATAAAAAAAAAAAGAACTAGTACATTTAACAAAGCAAGATAATTTAGAAGAATTATTTACTTGGAAATACAATAACTATTAAGCAAGAGATGTGCTTACCATGAATAAATAAATGCAACAATTCACTCTTCTTTTGCCCCTCATTTACTCCAAAACGCCCTCTATTATTCTTTTATATACAAATTTTGCCCAATTTACACCCGATGTCTTATTGGTGTCAACTACGAGTTTGAACCATGACTTCTTCGGGTTGAGTCTCCCGGATGGACACAAATAAGCAAACAACGCGTACAAAACCACTAGCACTTTAAATCGGTCATCAATAGTACCATGGCTAACTAGTTCTCGTTCCATTTGACTACATGTCCAATCACCGAACTCTTTGTACAAGCGATTCAGCCTTGGATCATCTTCGCAGATGTCAATCTCAAAACCTTTTTTTTGAAATCCCAAAAGTTCCTTGACGTCTTGTTATTATTTGAATGGAGAAACCTCGTGACATTGAGTCAAATTGGTCGATTACACTCAGACACATATCTATATGAATATTGTTGCACTTAACGTGCATCAAACCACCCAAGCCCAAAGTTTCAATGGCAGTCTGCTGTTCTAAGGACAATCGCTTCATTAATTCGATTACCCGGGGCGGTGCGCAACATGTATACACCTAAATATCAATAAGTGTAATTAGCTTAAACGTATAATACAAGGAATAGTACAAATGTTAGGCATGTATTACCCGGGCTTGGATGACTCTTCAGTTTTGCGACTTTGGTACATAGTTGAGTTATTCTTTACCTCAAGTATGTACAGTTGTTTCTCCTCTTCTGAAAAAGTCTTCCATACTTTGCTCATCCTCGTTACCCACTATAGTAGTAAATATAATCAACCAATGATATATGAAAGACGTCACATCATTTAAAATTGTACTAAATTACACTTAGCTTTACATTTTTTTTCTTCCGGCACTGCTGTTTGATTGAGCTCCGTCTTCTTTTTTTCACTACGAGATGGAGTATAAACCATTAGTTTCATCTTATAAGTGGAATGAATAACACAGTATAAAACGATGCTCACCAACATATAACAAATACATTTCTTGGCCTTTTATTGGCCATCTTATCTGCCGACTTCTTTGCCTTTATAGCTCTATTCATCATTAAACAAGATTTCAATAATGAAACAGAGGAATGAAGCCAAATACAAGCCAAATATGCAAAACTCAACAAAACCAACTACAACATGCAAAACCCACAGAAATAAATGATAGATTTTGTTGTATTATAACCTAAATATAACAAAAATGATTGATTGGAATCAAGCAAAACGTGCAAAACCCAATAAAACCCAGTACAGCAGCAACATGAAATTTCAATCCTAACCACATATTACATTTAAAAATCAATATAAACTCAATAAACAGTATGTTTTTTTAAGATAGAGAAAATCAATAACCAATTTGGCTGTACTAGAAGATAAGTAAACATAAATGAAACCGAATACAAGCCAAAAATGCAAAGCACAACACCCACTCCAACATGCAAAAACCACAAAAATGAAACTGTTATGACCCGAGAATCCGAGGCATGAGCTTGAGGTGGCTGTGTTGCGGTTTAGTTCTGTTAGGTGCTGCTGCTGTATGTTTTGCTATCAGCTGTTGCTGTGTTGGTTGTTAGCTCATGAAGACGTGCTAGTATGTTAAGTCTTGCAGTCATGTAATAAGGGGTAATAGCTTAGTTCAGTTAATGCCTTCCATGAGCTGCGTTAGTGTGCCTTAGCTTAGTGTTTAGTATTCTTGCAGCGTGTGTAATAACCTGCAGTAGCAAGCCAAGGTTTAATTGTTAGTTAGGGTACTTGGCGCCAAAAATATCTTAGAAGGTAGTTAGTAGATATTTTCATATTTTCTAGATATTTTAGTGAGTCGGTTATTAGTGGGTGTCTAAGTTCAATGTCTTGTATTGCCTATAAAAAGGTGTGATCTAGTATAAATCTGATCAATCAATGAAATTACAACCAAATATCTCATTTGAGATCAACTTTCTCTCTCTCATCTAACTCTCTCTATTTCTCCTCTAATTTCTCTACTTTCTCATCTCAATTTCACTTCTTTCTCATCTTAAACTCTCAATCTATCTCAACTCTACTTAGCTTATGTTTGGGAATCGATCCCGATCATAACAATTGGTATCAGAGCCTCGTTTGGCTTCCAATCGAGTGCGTAATCAAAGGAAAATTTTAAAAAAAAATTCAAATTCAGAACTGAATTAGTTCAGTTCAACCGATCAAAACTCAAAATTGTGATTCTCAAAATTGATCTTGACAAATTCAGGAAACATTTGCAGTGAAGTTCAAATTGTAAAATCGCAGCAGCATTGATCTATGTTTTGCAGAATTTGGTCCAGATTTTTGTTGTGCTGCTGTTAATTTGAGCCAAGAAAAATCAATTCAGCATTGTTCAAATTGAAAAGAACCAATTCTGTTCAAATCAACTGGTCATTGCAAGATCATACCGATCAAACTCCGATTGTAATGATCAAGAAAGAGTTATGGCTGGTGGTGTGACAACCAGATCAGGTCTGGCCAAAGCAGCTGCCGGATCTTCTTATGTTGATGTGGTTAGTGAAAATGTAGAGAAAGAGCCGCAAGCCGTGACTCGTGATGTGTTGAATGATGAGCTTAAGGCTATGATTGCTCAGCTCAAAATGGATCAGTAGGAGCGAGATCAGAAAGCTAAACAAGAGCAGCTGGAGAACTTGCATAAAATGGAGGAACGATTGCATAAAAGGTTGCAAGAACAGGATCGAGAATTTTATGAGAAATTTGGCCTGAAATTCCAGCTTGTGGAAGAGAATGTTGCAGATCGATTCAATCAGCAAAAGCAACAAGTTGAGGAAAAGATCGATGATCAAATTAATCAACAAGCAAAAAGTGTTGATGAGAATAATGAAGATCAATTAAATCAACAAAAACAACAGCATGAGGAGACGTTGGTTGAAAAAGGATCTCAAATTGTTAATGTAAATGTTAGTCCTCAAGTTCCTCTTCAATCAGATGATGACAGGCCTCAAAATCGAATTTCAGAAGTGGAAATAGTTGTCAGACCTGAAGAAACACCTCAAATAGCTAATGTGTCTATTAGGCCTCAAGTTCACCTCCAACCTGTTGAAATTGGACCACAAAATTGCATTTCAGAAACTGATTTAAATGCCAGACAGCACGAACATCTGACTGAGCAGGTGCAGGTTTGATCTTCCCGCAAGAATCTTGAACGGAATGGACATGCTCAGGATCCTCCAGTGCAATTCAGATCGAACACAATGGATGCTTTGCAAGTTTTCTTGTGTTGGGTCAATAATTTCAAACTTAAAGTAGCTGAAATGCACTGTCGGCTTGCCGATCGGCAAGATCAGGATGATCTAGTTCCTTTTGTGAGTGGAGTTTTGGTTTATCTAAGTGCAAACATGAGTGTAAAACCTCCTCCTAAACCGGGTGAAGAAGTTCAAGGCTTTAAGAAGTTGAGACAGCTGGAACATGTGACTCAAGCTACTAATGTGCATCTCAGGCCATCTAACAGCAAGAGAGAGCTTGGGCTGAGTAAAAAGAAGTTCAGGTATTACAAATTATGGATGCAAGCTGATGTGTTTTGATCTGGGTAGACCCCCGGATGAGTGCTCCTCTTCAGATGCAAGCAATGACAATAGGACCTTGGGCTGGAATTACATCAAAATCTACTTCAACAAGTGTGCTGCAAAATTTTAGTATCTTGAAGAACTTTGCAGCTGTGGATTTCAACAAGAAGTCTCCTACATCAATAATTGATTTTCAAGTCTCATTCACTTTCATTCTTGAGGACAAGAATGTTTTCAAGGAGAAGGGAATGTTATGACCCAAGAATCCGAGGCATGAGCTTGAGGTGGCTGTGTTGCGGTTTAGTTCTGTTAGGTGCTGCTGTTGTATGTTTTGCTGTCGGCTGTTGCTATGTTGGTTGTTAGCTAATGAAGATGTGCTAGTATGTTAAGTCTTGCAGTCATGTAATAAGGGGTAATAGCTTAGTTCAGTTAATGCCTTCCATGAGCCGCGTTAGTGTGCCTTAGCTTAGTGTTTAGTATTCTTGCAGCGTGTGTAATAACCTATAGTAGCAGGCCAAGGTTTAATTGTTAGTTAGGGTACTTGGCGCCAAAAATATCTTAGAAGGTAGTTAGTAGATATTTTCATATTTTCTAGATATTTTAGTGAGTCGGTTATTAGTGGGTGTCTAGGTTCAATGTCTTGTATTGCCTATAAAAAGGTGTGATCTAGTGTAAATCTGATCAATCAATGAAATTACGACCAAATATCTCATTTGAGATCAACTTTCTCTCTCTCATCTAACTCTCTCTATTTCTCATCTAATTTCTCTACTTTCTCATCTCAATTTCACTTCTTTCTCATCTCAAACTCTCAATCTATCTCAATTTTACTTAGCTTATGTTTGGGAATCGATCCCGATCATAACAGAAACACTATACCAATCCAAACATGAAAAACTGAACATTACACAAACTATATAAATATGGAAATACAATCTTTAGCTACATTCTTGGGCTAAACAAAGTAAAAAAATATACTCAAAACAAATGATATTCGGTAGTACGTTGAGATATAAGAGATAGTAAGCAAACACTAACAATGGTGTTGAAGTAGCCAGAAGGGACGCATGGTGATACACATAGAGGGTTGTAGTCGGTGGCCGGTGGAGAGAATGGTTGCTTAAATGCCTGTAAAGGGTTTGAGAGTGAGATGGGTGGGGGTGAGGGAGAGAGATAGTGAGAGAGTTGAAAGGGCACGGGGGTAATTTTTCTTTTTTATTTGAAGTACAGTAAACTTGTGTCGACACACGAAAACAACATGTCGACACACATAAGACAGATGATATTGTGTACATGTTCCCGTAATTAGTAAACGTGTAGTAAAAAACACCACTCAAAATCAACCCTATGTCGACACACGTCTACTGTGTATCGACACACAACCAATTTTGACACTAAAAGTTCCCCGTACATTGTTTATAAAATGAAAATATATTCGCAACTCATTGTAGTTGCTATGGGCATTGTTGTACCAGTGATACGAGCGTCTCCCAGCCCCCGGCTTTACGAGTGTTTCCATCTTAACCACCTCCTCCGATTCTTCCGCAACCGGTATAGCATCACTTACCACTCGAGGTGCCTTATAGGTCGAGGCCAGCTTTAGATTCCCCCTGCAAACTTTGATGAGTTTGAAAAGTTCAGCCATGTGTTTCTTTCCCCTCTTAATAGCATTCAGCACTTTCATGGAATGTGCATTAACATTACACATCTCACATCAGAACTTAAATTTCATGTTATGTTGACCATTACACCACTTACACACAGTTGGAGTTATAATGTGAGATGTTTAATATTTGTAGACAATCAATGAAAGTGTTGAATGCTCACAAGAGGAGAAAAGAAAGACATGCAGCTAAACTTCTCAAACTCATTGAAGTCCGTGAGGCGAACATGGAGTTCGCATCGAGTGATCAAGCTGATCGATTTGTAAGTGATGCTGAACCAGTGGCTGACAAAACAGAAGGGGTGATTAAGCAGGAAAAACTCGTAAATGAAGAAAAAATTGGGGGCGAGGAAACGACGGTAGTATCAGTACATAGTTTTGAACTTGTACAAGCTTAAGAGAATAGAATACTTGGAGATTTTATTGTGTGGTAAAATGAGAAAATTGAATTAGTATTTATACTAAAAAAATAATTTCTTTTTTGTTAAGACCTCACAATCACGGGTTGGCCATGTATGGTTCTGGGCCTACCTGGCCCGTTGGCCCATTAGACTTTGGTGGTGATTTTGGGTTGGAGTGGTTTTGAGTACGTCACCAGTGTGTCAACACATACCAACTATGTGTTGACATATGTTACATCATGACTGACTTATCATTCAAGAACAATGGTGGTGAATTTAAGTACTTTTTCGATAATTTTGAGTACATGACAGTGTGTTGACAAATAGAAGTTGTATGTCGACACACAGAATAAATGTACACTAAGGAATTTGATGTGTTGAGATGAAAAGTGTGTCGACACACAAACTTTCGTGTGTTGACACACATATATTGTATATGGTTACTGTGAAATATATGTTGACACATGGAGTCTCTACGTTGACACATAACTAATTCTGATTTATAAACCAGTTTGAGTACATGGGTCATGACATTGCATGTGTCTAAACACAGTGTACATGGTGGTTTTTAGTACATTATTGTGCAATTACGAGGTCATGTAGTGCACATGGTGATTTTGACTACATTAGTGCATACTTTGGTTGTGATGTGTACATAGTGATTTTTATTACATTAGTGCGTACTTGGGTCGTGATGCTATGTACATGGTCATTTTTTTTACATTAGTGAGTACTTAGGTTGTGATGTTGTGTACATGGTGATATTTATTACATTGGTGGATACTTCGGTGTTCATTCAAAGTACTTGGGTGGTGATGTTGAGAGCATGGTAGTGACTACAAGTGCAACAGTCCTTCAAAGAATCGCAGTTTACTTGGTACCACCAATCCCTACTTCCGGACACTAGACTTCCTCAATCAACATAAGCGACATACATAATTTTGAATGGTTCCCATCAAAAATTCTACTAATGGGATCCAGAAATAAACAATACATCTATACTTATGGGTTTTTACTGTACAAAATGAATACATTTTTTTTTACACTAATGTTTCGTTCAACAGAGAAAGGGGTCATTAAGTACAAGAAGTTGACAAAATAGAGTACAACATCATTGTGTGTGAATACTAGCATCCCGCTTTCTATTTTACTTCTTGTAATATGCTGTTGCGTGGATTAGTGATTAATTCTATCAGCAGCTTCAATCTCTCGTGATCACGTTCCTTCAACCATCGGAAAAAAAAAAAGTACAAGATTTCATCACAAGTGTAAAGTTAGACGGAAAACCCGGAAGAGGGGACATTAATTAGACCATGAACACGACACTAAGCTTTTACCTCAGTCGACACCCGATCAAAGGGGTCAATTTTATCCCATTCACCTTCTAGCAGCCACTTTATTACAAAAAAATCGCAGTCGTAGCTGCATAATACGATCACACTTTGTAAATTACTACATGTTTGTTCGGAAAAGATATGAACAATGTTCACTTACAAGTCATATACCCGTTTCTTTTTTTAGGGACTGCCGGTACTTGTATTGGAAAAGCGTCTAGTTCAGAGCACATTTTCATCCCCGCGGTGTTTCAGAAATAATCTAAAAAGTGTTTTAACTGCAATAAAAAAGATGGTGTCATTACATGTGGTATAATTATAATTCATTGATACTCATAACAACCTAATGGTGAAGCCAAAGATGCTTACTTCTCCTGTGGTTTGCTCACACGAGGTGGTTGGAAAGGTTCATCTTTCAAAGTCTACAAAGGAAGCGTAGAAATCACCTTCAGAGGCCCTGGGTTAATGTCCACCTCTTTTACTAGTTTCCACACCTCTCTTGCAGCCCTGAAATCAACCATGTTAGAGGAACATCCCTCATGGCTGGGCATTAAAGTCGGCTTGCCTTTTTGTACACCGATACTGTGGGGAGACTAGGTAGTAATGACTATGGTTGGACATGTTGAGCATATTTGTCCCCACACAGAGGAGGAAATTTTCTTGAAAATTCGGAATGAAAGTCATCTTATCATCGGTTTCTTTACATGTTTTCAAATCCTTTATTACATACAAAAAGTTGTTTTATTTGCACGGCCATTGCATCATTTTGCACGGCCAGTGCATTGATTTTCTCCTCCCTTGCACTGAATTGCATGGACATCACATTGATTTGCACGGCCAGTGCATCATTTTGAGGGTCAATGCATTGATTTTGTCGTCCCTCGCACTGTTTTGCATGGCCATTGCACTGATCTGCACCGCCATTACATCATTTTGCAAGGTCAATGCATTAATTTTATCGTGCCTTGCACTAATTTGCATGGCCATTACATCAATACTATCCTTATAACACGTGCAATCTTTATTACCACCAACCTCTTCGATCGGAGCGAGTTGCTCATCCTTAGCCCTTTAACCCAAATCAACATACGACAGAGCAGAAGGTACGACTGCTAGAGGAGGGATAGTTATTCCCTCGGTAGTGTCCTTCGAGAACTGTATATCACCAAGCACTTAAAGTTAAAACAAATCATGTATGTGAGACAAAGCAATTACAGAAACGACCATATATTATGTATTACCTTGACATCACCAAACGATTTATATGCCCAAAGAATGTACCCTTTCTTAGCCTTCACTTCTGTGTCCGTCCAAAAGCGACAACAAGGATTCGTCCGAGTTGAGGGGGGGAATCGACACACGTCCATCGAGTGAGTACTCGCAGAAAAAAAAAAATCTAGTACATTTAACAAGGCAAGAGAAATTAAAACATTTATTATGCGAAAATACAATAACAATTAAGCAAGAGATGTACTTACCATGCATAAATAAATGCATCCATTCACTCATTTTTTGCTCCTTTTGTACTCCAAAACGCCATCTATAATTCCGTTATATACGACTTTCACCCAATTTACACCCGATGTCTTTTTGGTGTCAACTACGAGTTTGAACCATGACTTCTTCGGGTTTTGTCTCATGGATGGACACAAAAATGCAGTCAATGCATACAGAACTACTAGCACTTTGAATCGGTCATCAACAGTACCGTGGGTGACTAGTGCTTCTTCCATTTGACTACATGTCCAACCGCCAAACTCTTCGTACAAGCTATTTAGCCTTGGTTCATCTTCACAATCGTCAATCTCAAAACCTTTGTTTTGAAATCCCAAAAGCTTCTCGACATCTTGTTCAGTCAAAAAAAATGTTATTATTTGAATGGGAAAAACCTTGTGACATTGGGTCAAATTGGTCGATTACACTTATACACATATCCATATTAATGGTTTTGCACTTTACGTGCATCAAACCACCAAAGCCCGAAGCTTCGATGGCAGTCCGCTATTCTTCGGACAATCCCTTCATCAGTTCTATTACCCGCTTTGGAGCACAACTTGTACATACTTGAATATCAAAAAGTGCAATTAGATTCACACGTGTAATAAAAGAAATGCTTCAATTTTTTAACATGCATTACCTTAGTCTTGGATGATTTTTCAGTTTTTCGACTTCGGTACACTCTTGAGTCATTATTTGACTCAAATATGTACGGTTCTTTCTCCTCTTGAGACAAAGTCTTCCATATTTTTCTCATCCTTGTTAACCTCTAAAATAGTAAATGTAATCAATCCACTAACAATGAAGGACATCACATTATTTGAGACTATACTAAATTACACTTTGCTTTACATAGTTTTAGTCTGGCAACATTGTTTGATTGCTCTCCGTCTTCATTTTTTCACTACATGACGAAGTATAAACAATTAGCTTCATCTTATAGGTGGAATGAAGAACACAATAAAAGTGATGCTCACCAAAATATAGCAAATGCATTTCTTGGCCTTTTATTGACCATCTTATCTTCTGAGTCCTTTGCCTCTACAACACTAGTCAACAAAATAAAACACTTTAATTGATAGAACTATAAAATGAAATCAAATACAAGCTAAACATGCAAAACTCAACAAAACCACTACAACATCAACAAGAAATTTCAATCCTAACCACCTATTATAATATAAACTCAAAAACATTTATAAAACCTAGGGTATGTAAAACAAATGGCTGATGTTGTTGTATTAGAAGCCCAATGAATTCAAATACAAGGCAAAAAATCAAAACCTAATAAAACCCACTCCAACAGCAACAATAAATTTCACCTCTAACCACCTATCACGTATAAAAATAAATTTAAACAAAAAAATTCAGAAAAATAAAGATAGAGAAAATATATGAAAGATTTTGTTGTATTAGATGCCAAATAACCATAAATGAAGCCAAAACCAAAGCCCAGCAATACCCACTTCAACATACAAAACCAACAAATGAAACCAAAATATATTCCAAACCCACAAAACTCAGCATACACAAACACTAAAAATATAATCTTCAACCAAATACTTGGAACAAAAAAAATAATAACTACTAAAAGTTATTGAAAAAAAGGAGTACATTGAGATATAAGAGGACATAGTATGCAGACACTAACAATGGTGTTAAAGTATCCTTATGAGACAACTGGTGATACTCGTAGAGGGTTGAAGTCAGTCGCTAGATCGTCGGTAAAAAGATATAGGTAGGAGTGAGAGGAGAGCGAGGGGAATAAAAAGAAAGTAATTTTGAGTACTTTTTATAGTGAGGGTCGACACACATATGATTTTGACTTTTTAGTAATTTTTTAGTACATGTACTCAAAATTAGTAATCACGTACTCGAAGTCACCACCCATATACTCTAATCACAACCCATGTACAAAAGTTCAATCAACATCTCAGCTCATTCAAACACAACTGTGTCGACATAGAATATGTGTGTCAACACATAACACATTTGATTTTGAGTAACCAGTGATCTTGAGTACATGTTTCTCAAAATACTAACCAAGTAATCAAAATCAACACTCCCAACAAATCGTGTGTCAACACACAATCTGTGTATCGCATGCGATTCTGACAATAAAATTGGTTTTGAGTACATGAGTTTAAATGGGTCATTAAAATATCTTTTTTTTGAACACTAAATGGGTCGTGAAATAGAGTATGTATAAATATAAAAGAAAATATATTCATAACCTTTTCTAAACTTGTGCAGTTTGTGAGGGACTTGTTGTACTACAGCTACGGTCATTTCCTCGCCCTTGTTTCTTCTTTCTTTAGGAGGGATCACCTCCTCCGTTTCTTCTACCACCATTTTAGCCTCACTCGCCAATCAATCCATCTGATCGCTCGAGGCCAACGTCACGTTCGCATTGTTGACTTCAATGAGTTCGAGAAGTTTACATATGTGGGTGAGTTTGAGTTTGACAATAAATAAATAAAAAAAAAAACAAACATGTAAACTTCTCAAAATCATCGAAGTCAACGATGCGAACGTGACGTTCACCTCGAGCGATCAGACGGAATGATATGTGAGTGAGGCTAACATGGTGGCTGAAGAAATGAAGGAGGTGATCGAGGAGGAAACCCTCGTAAACAAAGAAGAAATTGGGGGGTGAGTAAACGACTGTCCAGTACAGAGCTTTGAACTTCTACAAGCAGAAAATATTTGGAACTTCGAATTTTATATATTCAGAGCAAATACTTGTATGCAAGTAAGTAGGAAAGAGAAAATTGGAGTGTACGGTAAAATGATAAAATGAGGTAAGAATTTAAAAAAAAATTTGAAATACCGTATACGACAAGGTTCCTGTATGTCGACACATAATTTATGTGTTTCGACACACAGATTGTTCTCGGAATAACCAGCTATGTACTTAATATCAAAAAATATATACTCAAATTCACCAAAGTGTGTCGACACACGGGTTCAATGTGTAGGATTAACTGTACTCGAAATCACAAACAATGCGCTTAATATCAGCAAATACATACTTAATATCACCCACTTGTGTGTATGTCGACACATTTATGCTGTGTGTCGACACACTTTTACTCAAAATATAAATTCTTGTCCTCAGAATCATTACCCTTTTACTCAAAAAATATATTTTTGCTCTTTTTAAATAGTTAATTTTAATCACTTAATTTCTTTTTCGAACCAAATAATTTCTAATTATCCTAATTAATTAGTATTTAACTTGATTCATTTTTTATATAATAAACATTAATACATAAATTAATAGTTGAAGACAAATAATATGCCCAAAAATTCAATATAATTATGTTTAGTGTTTGTATACATAGTATTAGGTACATAAAATTAATTATCATTTGTTAATTTGACCCATATAGTTTCTTTTTTGAATTCAAAGCCCATCCTTTTCAAGGATGTTTCTATATAGTCATCTTCTACGGAACAGGGCTTGTCGAAAATGATGTATTTAACGTGCATTGGAACACACGGGTAATAAGCATGCCATAAGCGGGATTAGTCTTCTGACTATGGATATGAAACATAAATTTTAAGACTAAATCCCCAAGATTAATCTTTTGGGCATTGAGGCGGGACAAAAGGAATACAAGCAAGTGAGAGACCGAGTCGATGCCACCCAATCTAGGAGTGATGTTCACACAAATCAATTGATGTGCAAATCTAAGAACAGAATCATGAATATACATCCAATGAAAATTAATAGTACATGATTTAATTACAAGTGTGAATATACAAGGAACACCTTGAAGAGGGAACACGAATCACGACACTGAACAACAACAACAACAATATCACGAAGGCTCCGGCAAAAGCAGGGTCTTGGTGGGGGGGTGGCGGTGGACTTACCAGCCTTCCCCCTTGAGGGTAAGGCTGTTTCCTAGGACTCCCCACCGGAAGAGTGTGTCATCTTGGAAGCACGTCCCATGAAACTATGAGGACAAATAGAATTAGAATCAAACACAGCATAAGCCTAGTGATATGAATCAAGACTCATGGAATATCACTGCAGGACCGCAAGTACACACGTATACAAGTGCACCTATAAACAAATTAGATCTCAAATACCTTCACCAAAAGAGGGAGTTAAGACACCAAGAAACACTAGTGCCAACCATAAAAGAAGCACTACTCTAAGCCGCTATATTGGCTACCCTTATGCTAGCCCTCTACCTCGCTCTATCTAAAGCCATCTCCTATCGTAGGTTTAGGTGGGTGAGGTCTTGTCGGATCATCTATAGCATGTACTCTTATTAGGCTTGCCTCTCCCTCTCCTCCCTGGTGTAGTATGGGGCTATTCGCATCTCCTGATTGGAACGTTGGAAGGTCTCCTACTAACATGCCTGAACCACCTCAAATGTTGCTCCCCTAATTTATCCTCAATCCATGCGACGCCTAATTTTCCTCTTATAACGTCGTTTCTGATCCTATCCTTCCCTGTATATCCGCACATCCACCACAACATCCTTATCTCCGCCACTTTTATCTTATGTGTGTGATGTTGTTTCATCTGCTAACACTCCGCCCCATAATACACAGCCGTTCTCACTACTATCTTTTAGTATTTCCCCTTTAGCTTTAATGGGATCCTTCTATCTCAAAGTACCACGGACTTCATCCTCCATTTATGCCAGCTTACTCTAATTCGGTTGTTGACATCCCCGTCCATGTTCACCGTGTGTCAACACAGTAATTGTGTTGACGAATCACTGAATTTGAGTATACTATGGTAATGTGTACTTGGGTATGAATTTCAGGTCCAAAGCGACAAAGCAACAATATACCCAGTGTCACAAGGGCTCCCGTCTAAGCAGGGTCTGGGGGGCTGATATACGCAACCTTTCCCCTTAAGAGTATTACCCCTGAAGAGAGGCTGCATCATAGTGCCCCCAACCCAAGGGTGAGTACTTCCTAGGAGGTCACCCATCCTGGTACTGCTCTCGCCCAAGCATGCTTAACATCGAAGTTCTAATTGGAATATTGAGTACAAGAATACATGTCCACACATCAATTTCATGTGTTGACACATACTCGCCACACTTATTGTATGTCGACACACTTATTTCGTGTGTCGACACACTTATTTTGCATCTCGACACACGTATCCTCTATTTAAGTCGAAACCTAATTGTCTCCCTCACTTCGTTTTCTCCTCTCTCTCTCACAAACCCTAGATTCGTCACCACCCAATATCTTAGCAAAGTTATCACTTCTATTAGGTATGTAAGCTAATTTTTATTACAAAACCGGGTTTATATACGCACATTTTGACATTCTATGAAAATCTTTAGATCTATTGGTCAGATTTTATCTTTTTAATGTTAAATATTATTGCTTTTCTTCAATTTTCTTGCTAGTCTAAGTAAAAAGCCATCTATTTGTTATAAACTTTCATTATCCCTAATAGGTTTTCCATAAATCTCAAAGTTTCACCTTACACCCCCAAACCCTAAGCCCTCCTAGGAATTTCTCTCAAATTTTATTTTATTTTATCTTATTTTTTATGTGAGCGGAAGTCATGGGTCGTATGAGGAGGTACGAAACTACATCCAAGAAGAAATCTAGAGACAAAGAACACGAGTCTACTTCATGGTCATAGTTCAGTAAATTTCCCTAACCTGTTCCTCACGAAGGAAGTGTTATTTGGTAGGTTCATAGATTGGGATTGGGTTAAGATAAATAACTTTTGTCAATTATATGTTTTGTTCGAAGGTTTGCTTCAAATTTGTAGTATATAGGAACAGGTATTCCCGGATTTGGTATGCAAAGTTTATTTCAACCTTAAATTTTTCTGGACAATCATCCCCGTCCATCTTCTCGCCCCTTTCTCTCTCTATCTTCTTAACTTCCTCCAAATGCTCCTTCAAAACCCTTTGAATTTTATTTCTTTCCGGCCCAACCCTCTTAGATTGTCCCTCAAGTTTCATTTTCTCGGCCTCTAAAGCCTCAATCTCATCCTTTTCTTTCTCTACCTTCTTAACTTCCTCCAAAAGGAGGTAGAAGAACAATAAAAATAAATAAGGATAGCGACAAGTAGGAAGAACATTTTGATTGGGATGGCTAATGAGGAAGAAGAGGAACAAGGACCTTGTCCTAGATCTGGTATGCTAATTTTATTTCAACCTTAAATTTTTCGGACAATCATCCTAGTCCATCTTCTCATCCTTTGCTCTCTCTATCTTCTTAACTTCCTCCAAATACTCCTTCAAAACCCTTTGAATTTTGTTTCTTTCCGGTCCAACTCTCTTAGATTGTCCCTCAAGTTTCCTCTTCTCGACCTCTAAAGCCTCGATCTCATCCTTTTCTTTCTCTACCTTCTTAACTTCCTCCAAAAGGAGGTAGAAGAACAATAAAAATAAATAAGGATGGGTAGGAAGAACATTTTGATAGGGAAGTGTAATGAGGAAGAAGAGGAATAAGGACCCCAAAAGAGAGGGAGCGTGAGCGAAACAAAGGGAAGATGATACAAAGAACTTGAAAAGGAAGCTGAGTCTCATGGAATCTAGGACAAATGAGTTAATGGTGGCAGATACTAAAATGATGAAAGATAACGAACAACTCCTGAAATGTCTAATGCTGGTGCGCATTCCATGAAAGTGTTGAATTCTCACAAGAGGGGAAACAAAGACACGGCTAAACTTTTGAAACTCATCAAATATCGCGATTCGGACCAGAACCTCAGCCTCGACCTCAACTGAAAAGGCGCCACGAGGGGTCAATGAGGCTAACTCGCTAAAATGTGAAGAAATGTTCGTAGCAATGAAATTGTTTTATTGATGTTGTACATTTGAAACCAATGAGTATAGATGTATTATTGTATTGATGTTGTACATTTGAAACAATGAGTTCGAATGTAATGTTGCATTGATGTTGTGTACATTTCAAACCAATGAGTGTGGATGTATAAACAAATCGTACTAGTTAATTTGTTGATGGGAACCATTCAAATTTATGTATGTTGTTTGTTTTGATTGAGGAACTCTATTGTCCAAAAGAAGGGATTGGTGAAATGTAGTTCTAAAGTAACCGTGATTTTTTGTAAGACTAATGTACTCAAAATCACCACCCAAGTCCTCAAAACGAACACCCAAGTACTCACTAATGTACGTAAAATCATAAACCAAGTACCCACTAACATGTTAATAATGATCAAGTGCTCAACGAAACAAGTAAGGTCTCAGAGGTACTCAGTATCACCGTCAAAATCCATAGAATCCTTGTATACATCACCTTTATGTACTCATCGTTCATTAATGTGGTGCACGTGTGTCGACACAAGAATTACAATGAGCATTAGGTGTCGACTGAGGAAATATCTGTGTCGACACACATTCGTGTACTAAGGAAATTACCACCCGATGTACACATCACAATAATGTACTCAAATAATATTTAACAACAAAACATATGTGTCAACACGAATGTATCCAGCCAACATTTGACAAACAAAGAATAATTTGGGAGTCGACACACAAATTACAGTGAGCATTCTGTGTCGACATGCTTAGCAAATGTGTCGACACATGTATATTGTGTGTCGACACTCATCACAGTGAGCAATGTGTGTCGACACCCGTCTTGTTTGTGTCATCACTCTTATCATGTACTAAATTCATATCCATGTACACATCACAATATGTGTTGAGACACAGTATACGTTTCAGTAAATAAAATTAATTATTTAAAATTTCATTTAATTTTTTCTACTGTTTTTCACAAATAGTTTTAGTAAATAAAATTAATTATTTATTACACTAAACTACTTATTTTTTTAATTCATTTTATTTATGAAAAATTTGTTTAATTCTAGGAAATTTCATATAATTATGTCTAGTGTTTTTATAAATAATTTTAGATAAATAAATTTAATTATTTATTACAATAATCCACTTAATTTGTTTAATATATATAATTCAGATAAATAAAATTATTATTATAAATCGATTTAAACAAAAAATTAAAAAATATGCAACCGGTAAATACCAGTTGCCAAGTGCAGAAAAGTACTTTTCTGTAGGTGCAGAAAAGTGCTTTTCTGCACCTTTGAACTTCCGATATTTGAGAGAGTCAAAGTTGGACATAGGACACGTGTCTTCCCACTATTGGGTAGCTTAAAAGCCATCTGGCGAGCACTAGAACATGTATCGGCCCGTGTTACACAGTGAAGCGCGGGCCTAGGCAGGGTCGGCAACGCACAGGCCTGCCTAGCTTGAACTTTTTTAAAAAATAATTTAGGCCACATGTTTATTCATCTCGTGAATATTATTTGACATAAACTTTATTTATATTATTAAGAAATAGTTCATCTCATGAATATAGTTTGACATAAAATTTATTAATCCCATAAATAAATAATTCACCTTATTAATTTATTTAAATATTTTCAATCAGTGATTTATGTTGAGGCTTGTAGGGCTCTCAAGAACAATTTAATTCTAACTCCAAATTGATCAAATCTAATTATCAATACTTGATAACATTAATTACCATTTAATAATATTTAACTCCGTTAAATAAATATTGTTACACTCTAAAACTAAAAATATTTCTAAAAGAAATTCCCAAACTATAACATATTAATGGTCGACCCCTCCATTAGATAACAATGAGAAATTATAATTAGAAACTACCATCGTAAGTTCAATGACAGAACACATGATTTTTGTGTCAATTTGAGTGAATCTCCTACAATATTTTGGCCAAAGATTTCAAATTTTTCACCACTTGCAAATATACTTAAGGAGACATCTGTATCTCGAATGAGACTATAAATTCCATGTTGAATGTTTTGTGCCTGCGACACTTAATGCTATCACTTGATGTACAAAAGATTTTGACCCACTCAATGAGACCTATCCTTTGAGTGCATTAAAGTGACACACACCATGTGCACTAGTCCATGACAATCTCAGGATTTAGAATTATCACCTTAATAAAATAAATTATTTATTTCTAATAGCAGTTAAGAAATAAATAAGTATAGTGGTCTAACTTAGTATTTCAATCTTATTAACAAACACTGGCATGATATTTTTTGATCCATATCCACATGACCAAGACAAGCTATTAAAATATCATATTATAGTCTTACCAGATAAATTGTCCAAACTTATTACCGACTATGAACATTTTTAATAACACGTTACAATTTCGATTTAAGTCTATTTGTGGCTCAATCTCGTTGACAACTTAAACCAAAGTTTGACATGTCGTCTTAGACTATGTCTGTCTCATGGAAAGTTTTAGAAAACACTCACACATATATTTGACTCATAAAGGATTATCAAACATTAAACAAATAAAACAAGTTTATTTATTTACATAATTGATACTAGTTCCAACTTCAAAGGGCGTATCAGATATTAGATTTATTTTTTTTTTGTACATTTATGTATTTTATCTTTATTGGGATTATTTTCTGTATTGGGCTGGTTAACTATTTATCCTATCTATTTTCTTTTCCTTTCTTCTGTATTCATGTTCGGGTTTTTTTGCACAAAACCACCCAAGTTGTAGAGGTCTTAGCATTTAACTACCACTTTTTTTTCAATTTAGACATTTAACCACCTTAATTTTTATAGATTTTGCAATCTCATACTTCTGCGGTACTTCATCAATTAAAACAGCATATTTCATCCAAAATTTACCTCACATATATGTCATGTGATATTTTAAGTCATCTTACTCCCTATTTTATTCCCCACCTTTTTACCCCCATTCTCCATTACTGCCCATTGTATTTCTTGTTCCATCTCTATTAGGTGGGTTGTTATCTACCTTTTTATCCAATTCCCCAATATTCCCTACTCTTTTTTTTTTTTTTTTTTTTTTTTTTAAGTTCCATCTTCTCTCTCTCTTCTTCGTCATGATTTTTTTGGCTGAAATATCCTCCATCACGATAGAAGCACACTTTTTCCCCCCTCTACACTACTCCCTCTCTTCTCTATAACGTCCTCTCTTTCAAAATTTTACTACAAGAACTCAATTTTTACTCCAACAATCAAGAAGGTAGAGTTCTTTGCTGGCCACTGGTAAGGTAATGATACCAATTAGACTAAGAACTTCACATGAATAGATGAAGTTTAGGCATTAATAATTAAGATAGCTTGAGAAGAAAGGGGAGGAGAAGAAGAGAGTTGTAGGGAGAAAGAAGAAAGAGTTTGTTATTATTCTTGAATACCTTATCCACTATACAATGCCTCCTATTTATATGAAGTAACAAATATACAAACGCCCTAACTACTTATAACAACTTGTAACTAAGCCCAAAAAGAATACAATTAATACAATTTCAAGCAATTAACTCTATCTCATTGAATGTCCGGTATTAATAGCCTCCTCTTGACAATACCTTTTTCCTTAAGGGTGAAAATTTGGGAGCTTGTGTTGAAGATCAAAAAGAAACTTCTATGTAGCATCTTCCTTAGGTAATTCCTTCCATTGAACTAGGACTCCGTGATACAAACTTAAATATAAAATATATTAAAACTAAAAGAAAGCAGTAAAATATTGAAAATAAAGAGATAAAAGAGAAAAATATAAAGATGACATTTCATCGATTGGATGATAAGCCTTAGATTACAATGGTTGTTACTATTTATAGTGGTGGGGTCCAGTATACTATCTATACCTATTAGGCTACTTTAATAATACAACAACAATAATAGACTTAGTGCCTTAAGGGCTCCTATATAAGCAGGGTCTGGGAGGGGTGGATGTACGCAGCCTTACCCCTTCAGGGTGAAGCCCTGCTGAGAGGTTGTTTCCGATGAAGCTTGGCAACACGAGGACTTTCCAAGAGGTCACCCGTCCTGGTACTATTCTCGCTCAAGCACGCTTAATTTTAGAGTTCTAATGTGATCCGGTGCCTTAATGCCTTAACTTTGGAGGCCACTTTAACATGATAAACCTAAATACCTAATTTGGATACGTAACAATACTTTCCCCTTCGAGAGACCCTTGTCCTCAAGGGTCTAGTATTATAGCATATAGCTTAAAAGAAAACAACAAACAGATTTTAATACCATCTTTCTTTTTTTTATTGTTGGGTACATTTTTTTTTTTTGTTTTGTTCTCCAGGATCGAATACGATAATAACAAATTTTACCCAATTAAATTATTTAAAAATAATAAAAAAGCATCATATTTTTTTTCATTTTAAAATATATAAATAAAAGGTCTCTTGGTAGTTATAAGAAATTGAAGGGGAAAATTGGTAAATTGGTAAAGTAACCCTAATCCCCAATCCCTTCTGTTGTGCCGCTTCATGCCTCTCGCTAATGTAACCCTATCCCAAACACCCTCCGGTGCTATGATACCGAGCTGTTTGCTAACGAGGGTTTTTAGGATAGAATTAAGGGAGGAAGAAGAAGAAGTTGAGGGAGAATAGAAATATTTTGTATTGCTATTCAGATAAAAAGCTATTACAATCATAATTGAGCTTAAATACCTCAACCTTGAACTAAACACACCTCACACACCAGCACTATCCTCTAACAAACTTGTCAGAAATGGAGAAAAGAAAAGAAATAAAGAAAATAAGAAAGAAAACAGAAAAAAAAAAAAAGATAATGTTCTCCCAACTAACTTAACTAACGGTCATGTGCTCCTCACGAGCTACTATTTACTTAAAATCCTATATCAACACTTCCCTCCCAAAGAGCACCCTTGTCCTCAAGGGTGAAACTCAGAAAATTTGAGTTGCAGGTCATACAAGAACTCCCAAGTTGCTTCCTCCTTAGGTAATCCTTGCTAATGCACCAGGACCTTAGTTGCTGCCCTGTTTCCTCTCTTCACCATCTTCCTGTCCAGAATGGCTGGTGGTATTTTCCTTGGAATACTGTCAAGGTCTTCAGGGATTGCTATGGGATGGGTTGGTAAGGGTCCATGATGGAGTTTTAGTTGTGAAACATGAAAGACATCATGCATCCTTGTTGCTGCAGTTACAGACAACCTATATATTACCTTCCCAATAACTTCTGTAACCAAAAAGGGCCCATAGTATTTAGGTGAAAGCTTGTGGCAGCTGCTGTTTACAATGGTGATTTGTCTGTAAGGGAGGAGCTTCAAGTAGACCCAATCTCCAACATTGAAACTTCTATCTGATCTTTTTTTGCTTGCAGTTTGAACCATCCTATTCTGAGCATGATGCAAATGAAATTTCAGCACCTGAATCACCTCCTCTCTGATTCAGACTTTTGTCAACTGCCTCAACGCTGCTTTCACCAGCTAGATACGGTATACATATTAGGGGTGGTTGGCCATACACGTTCTCATGAGGTGTCTTGTTTGTAGATGAATGCCAAGTGGTATTGTACCACCATTCTGCAAATGGAAGCCACTTGGCCTAGTGTGAAGGAGTGGAGTTGCACATACATCTCAGATAGGTCTCCAACCCCCTATTAACTACCTCAGTCTGCCCATCTGTCTGAGGATGGTATGCTGTGAAGAGCTGCAAATCAACCCTTGGATTGAGAATAGAGCTTGCCAGAAGTCACTCTAAAAGATGGTGTCCCTGTCACTGATTATAGTATTAGGAAGACCATGGAGCTTCTATACATTGTCCATGTAAGTGAGATCTGTGTAAGGGTGTGTTAAAGCAGTTGCCTTGCTAAGTCTATCAACCACCACTAGGATCACATCCTTCCCAAACGACCTTGGACGACCCTCTATGAATTCCATAGAGAAACAGTTTGGGGTATGGGAAGAGGTTGTATCAGCCCAGGATATGCTACTGTCTCATGTTTGCAAGCATGACATATGGTGCACTGCTAGATGAACTCCTTCACTGATTGAGTCGTTCCTTTCCAAAAGAACATGGACTTGATCCTCTGAGTGTTGCATTTCTTCCCGAGTGACCTCCACTTGGAGATTAATGAAGCCATTGAAGTATTTTTCTTCTCAAATCAGCATCTTGTCCTACCATCGGCTTTACTTCTTCTTTAACTAAACCTGTTGCCAAGTGTAATGAGGGTGACTCTGGCTGTCAGCTTGCAATTAACTGATCAGGAGCTGCAATTGAGGGTCTATTTGCCATGAGAATTGCAGTAGCTGGTATAAATTACTCTCTACCGCACTAAGCATCATGCATACCATTTCAGTACTAGAGATCCTGGACAAGAGGTCTGCAACCACATTCTCCTTCCCCTTTTTATAATTAATTGTGTAGCTAAAGCCCATCAGCTTGGAGAGCCACAAATGCTGGCAATGCGTGCTGATTTTCTGCTCCAATAGGTACTTAAGGCTTCTCTGGTCTGTTCTAATGACGAAGGTGCTGTTAATCAAGTACTGATGCCACTTCTGGACTGCATATACAACTCAGAGCAACTCCTTCTCCTAAATTGAGAGCAACTGCTGCTTAAGGCTAAGTGGTTTACTGATGAAGGCCAATGGATGTTGCTTCTGAAGTAATAATGCTCCAATGCCAACATTACATGAGTCTATCTCCATAATGAATTACTTAGAGAAGTCAGGCAGGGCCAGAATAGGAGCTGAGCAGATGGCCTTCTTCAGAGCTTCAAAGGCTAATTGTGCTTCTGCAGACCATCCCCACTAATTCTTCTTAAGAAGGCTTGTCTAGGGTCTGGCAATACTTCCATAACCCCTTATGAATTGTATATAGTACTCTGTTAAACAAAGGAAACCCCACAACTGCGTTGTGTTGCTAGGAACTGGCCATTTGTTGATAGCTTCAACCTTCCTAGTATCTGTTGTAACTCCCTTATTTGAGATAATGTAGCCAAGGTACTCAATCTGTTGAGTAGCAAAGGTGCATTTACTCTTCCTAGCATAGAGCTAGTCATGTTGCAGCAGATCAAATACCAGTTGGAGGTGCCTTACATGTTCAAACATTGATGAGCTATAGATCAAAATGTCATCAAAGAACACTAGAACAAATTTCCTAAGATAGGGAGCAAATATTGAATTCATTAAGGATTGGAAGGTAGAGGGAGCATTGGTGAGGCTAAAAGGCAACACTCTAAGCTCATAATGTCCCTTATGTGTCTTGAATGTTGTCTTGGGGATATCATCTAAATACATTCTTATCTGATGGTAACCAGAGTGAAGGTCTATCTTCGAAAACACTGTCGATCCTCCTAGCTTGTCAAGGAGTTCCTCTACTAACATAGTAGGGAACTTATCTTTGATAGTAGCCTTGTCAAGCTCTTGGTAATCAACACACATCCTCCACCCTCCATCTTTTTTCTTGACAAGGACCACTGCAGCTGCATATGGACTGACATTGTGCTGAATGTATCCTTTGGACATCAATTCTTAGGCCATCTCTTCAATGATATCCTTCTGAAGGGCTGGATATCTATACGGTCTTTTGTTAATGGGTTGTGCTCCCTTTTTTCAGATGTATTCTGTGATCAAAATTGGGTCTTACAGGAGGTAATTGCTGGGGCTCCTAGAATAGAACATCATTTTGACTTAGCAGCCTCTGGATGTCAAGAGGGATATGAGACTGATCTGAAGTAATAGAGGGATCCTCTGAGACCTTGGCTACTACATGTGTCCGATCACAGTTACTGGTATCAAATTGCAGCAGAGCTATGAAAGGAGCTTTCGGGAGTGCCTTACTGATGGCTTTGATGCCCATCAGTTTACAGGTCCTAGTATTTTCACCCTTCAAACTTCTTAGTTTACCTTCAACCAAGAATTCCATAGTGAGGTTCTTGAAGTTGCACCTTATATCTCCCAGGGTTGCCAACCATTCTACCCCTAGAACCATGCCATAGCCTCCAAGTGGGATAAGCATGAAATCAGTAGTATACGGGTACCCCTGCATCCTCCAAGTCAATTCCCTGTACTTAGCTTCACAGGATATGCTACTACCATCAGCTACTGATATAGTCTGAGGTCCATAGGAGTTAAGGTACCACCCAATTTGGATGCTAAAGTAGCATCTATGAAATTATAGGTAGACCTTGAATCAATCAAAATGCTTAAAGCTCTTTTACCCTTGTGATCCTCAGAGTTTGGAAGTGCTGATCACCCGATAATGCAGTGTGTTCATTTTCTGCCATATCTAAAGGGTCATCTGGTGGCTCTTTTTTAGTCTCACCTTCTGCTTCTATGATGAACAACTGAGGTGTCTTAGCCTTGCACTTATGACCTAGTTCAAAGCGCTCATCACAGAAATAACATAGCCTTTAGCTCTCTTTTCCTGCAATTCTACCTTTGTAAGGGTTTTATGCCCCTTATCAGCAGGTGGGTAGTTTGTTCTAGGAGTAAAGTTTCTGTTAGTATTGGTTCTAGTATTGCACATAGGTGTTTTTGGAAGTACTGGAGTGGGTAACAGAGGAACCTTAGAGTACTTAAGTTACTTGGATAGAGCCTCCATCTTGGACTCAACCAACTTGGCTAAGCACGCTGCCTGCTGCAAGTTATGGGTCTTCTAGCTCTAACATCCATCTCAAGCTCATCTCTCAGCCCAGACAATAAACAAGTCACTAATTAGGACTCCTTAGATCAGCCTGCACTGCAATAGCATCAAATTTGGCCAAGTATCCAACCACAGTAACCTCTTGCCTCAAGTTCATAAGCTCAGACACTGGGTCATCAAAGGGATTTCCAAACCTACTCTGTAAAGCTCTCACATATTCATCCCAGCTAGCATCAATTCAGTGTACCTATTTTTCATCAGCCTTTCATGCCATTGTGAGGCCGACCCCCTAAGATGTATTGAGGCTAATCTTAGTTTATCATTAGCAGGGGTGTTGTTTATGGCAAATGATTTCTCACTCAAGTATAACCATTCATTCAAGTTCGCTCCATAGAATAAAGGGAACTCTACTTTACTCAATCTGGAGGAGTACAAATTGTTACCTACATTGTTCACATGTTGCTGATCGGTTGCTGCAGATTTCTGTGCCATCTGATCCTGATTCCCATTCGATGCAGATCCACGATCATTAGCTCTGCTCTGCTAAATAGCAATTACATTGAGCATTTCTCTCATCTCCTGCATCGATGCCTTCAACTCTATAGACATTTGTTCCACCTTTTCATTGGTGGCCCTCAGCTGTGCAGACAATGACTCTTCCACTCTATGAATTTCTGACGCAAACCTGGTGCTTTCAGCCATAGCTTCAGCTTATCAACCACAGGTCAAAGGATAGGCTCTGATACTAATGATACCGACCTGTTTGCTAACTAGGGTTTTTAGGATATAATTGAGGGAGGAAGAAGAAGAAGTTGAGGGAGAATAGAGATATTTTGTGTTGATATACAAGATAAAAGGCTATTACAATCACAATTGAGCTTAAATACCTCAACCTTGAGCTAAACACACCTCACACACCAGCATTATCCTCTAAGAAACTTATCAGAAATGGAGAAAAGAAGAGAAATAAAGAAAATAAGAAAGAAAACAGAAAAAAAAAAAAAAAAAGATAATATTCTTCGAACTAACTTAACTAACGGTCATGTGCTCCTTATGTGCTGTTATTTACTTGAAATCCTGTATCACGCTACCACTCCCACGGTGGCTAACCACGCGGTACAACGGGGATGGAGGCATGGCACCCTACGCGGCCTCCTCGCACTTTGAGACCCCTTCAATATGGTCGTCGACTACACTTTCAGCCGCCAAGGTTTCGAAACTTGCACAATCAACTGCTTCTCTGGCAGTCCACTGTGGCAAACATGGTGGTAGTCCTTGGAATCGGTGGTGGCAGTCGTCTTCTCTGCGGTGATCACATATTTCTCCCTCCAAGTGCTCATCTCCTCAAGTAACTTCGTCGACATTCGTGCCTCGATCAGCGTCGTTCTCGAGGCCATCTGTTCGGCCTCATCATTCAACACTAGAGGACCTCGATTTTTTACCCATGGTGGTGGTTCTGGCACCTCCGCGGTGGTCCGAGCACCATTTTTTTATTCTGGTAAGTCTTCATCATACTTGCTACGCTCTTCTTTAGCTTTTGGTATTGTTGGTGTCTCAGTCTCGGTCAGAGGTGGTGGCTTCGGTGTTTTCACAACACCATCCACCATTGATTCCGGCGAACTTCCGTCAAAAGCCACCGCTACCGTTGATGTCGGAATGCATTGATTTTTCCTGATTTTTTAACCCGCCTTGAAGGTCATCGACTTTTTGTAAAACTTTTGCTATCGTATTTTGAATTTTGGCAGCAATTGCTAAACTATTTTGTTGATGGAGGTCGGATAGAGGGAGGTGGATGACAAAATGAGTGGTGGTGGGTGGAGGGAGGTAGGGGATGACATGGGTAGAGGTAGGGTGGGATGGAAGGTGTGGGTAGAGGTGGGGTGTGTTATGAATGGGCCTATGGCACTCCCACCAACCCATCAACCCGGGTCCATACCCGCACCGCACGCCCAACTTGCTCCCATTGCCACCTTAGCCCTAGTTTAATCACCCTCCCATTATAAATAAAGGTTAAAACACCCCCCCCCCCCCCCCCCCCCCCCCCAAATAGATGAGTATGGAAAATAATGTAAATAGTGTAATGCTCAAGTCTATCTCTCCCCCTATTTCTCTAGTATTCTCCCTCCTTCTTCTATATCTCCCCCCCTTTTCCCCTGATACTTATATCTATCTTTTATACTATCAAATATATACAAAGGGATAGCAATTTAGCTATCCCATAGCCTTTAATATTGATATTGTGTTGAGTTTATGGTTGATTGGGTGTGGATTGAGCTTGTTGGATAGGATTAGATCCCGGTTCATATCAATTGGTATCACAACGGTCCTTCCTTGGCCCCGATCATTATCATCACCATCGATCCTCACCATGACTGCCGCCGGAAGCATCACATCATCACGTCATCGTCTTCACCATCGTCACAGTCATCATCCTCACTAGCTCCATCATCTCATCGTCATCCACCAACAACAGCCCACCTCCATCTTCATCTTCACCGTCATCTTCATCAGTCACCATCGTCAGCATCAATGCCCAATTCACCACCCAGTTCGTTGTTATCGTCATCGCCGATCAACAGGACAACACTGATCATCATCATCCTCACTACGAATCTGCAGCAACCACCCTCATCACCAACATCACCTCCGCTCACCACTCATCGCCTCAAACGACCGTCCCTTCCACCACAAATCGTCATTGTTGTCAATTACAGAGTATCATCACCAATTTCTTGGAGCAGTATTAGTAATTGGTATCATCAGAGGAGGTCCGATCACTTGGTAGCAGCTGAATATCCAAATCGCACACAAGGTGCTCGCCAAAATGCCTCAACTAGTCTTTTAGCTCTCCACGAGATCAATGCTACCATGGCTGAAGGAAACCCATGCATGGAGCTCATGAGGCTTCACCAAATGGGAAATGTTGGCAAGTACCTCAACCAGTTTGAGTCATTGGCGAGCAATTGTGGGTTGACGGAAGAGCAAAAGATTAAGTTGATGGTAGGCGGCTTGTGGAAGGACATAGTGGAAGGCATCCTCTTGTATAGGTCGCAAACTCTTCATGACGCCAATTTATTGGCCAGCTTGGAAGAGAGTAACTGCACCTACCTTGAGAAGTTAGCTGGTAGAGAACCTTTCAGTGCATCGCCAATCAGAGTCACGCCAAGCCATGCAAGGGACGGTCATGCCAACCTTGTGAGCCAGCAGTGGTTAATGCCAACATCAATCGCACCTTAGAGCCAGTTGATTGTGGCACCTCCCACACTTAATGAAGATAATGCTTCACCTTCACAGTCAGCCTTAGAGCCGAACTCAGACTCCATTCCAAACATCGCCATTACCCCAGTTCTTGGCATCTCTGAGGATGCCACTGTCCCCAAGGTAGCTCCACCCTCCACCATCTCCATAACTCCAGTCTTGGTTTTGCCCTTCCTGCTCTCGGCTTGTACTAATCCGCCAACCGGGACAGATCCTCCTGTGCCCCGGCTGCAGCCATTAAAATTTGGGAATGTCATCATCATTCCCACCAAGCTCCCATACTCTCGCCTTGCCATCAAGCACTAAGTACCCCTCAAGGGTTGTTCTTCGCCACCTCCAGAAAAAGGGATCACATCCCAAGTTCTGCTTGACTTATAAAAGCTAGTATTTGACCCAGGGGGATCATCCACGTTTCGAAGATGGCTCGTTATCCATGACCCTTGGGGCAAGGGTCTTTGGAGGGGAAAAAAGTGATATGAGCTAGAATGGGATTAGGCAAACAGAAGGACACCATCTTATTAGCCCTCACCAGCCTGGGCTGCTTCCCACCAGATCATCAACTACCAACCGCACCTCAAGCTGATACAGATATGGCGGCACCCTTACTTCTGATCCTCGAGGACGAGGATCTTTTCAAGGGGGCGGTATTGTTACGGATGGGTCTATGGCCTACCCGCCAACCACTCTCGCCAACCCGTCAACCCGGGTCCATACCTGCACCTGCACACCCAGCATGTTACCATTGCCACCTCAGCCCTAGTTTAAACACCCTTCCATTATAGATAAGGGTTACCCCCTAGATGAGTATGGAAAATGATGTAAAGAGTGTAATGCTCAAGTCCATCTCGCTCCCTATTTCTCTAGTATTCTCCCTTCTTCTTCTATATGTCCCCCCTTTTCCCCTAATACTTGTATCTATCTGTTATACTGTCAAATATATACAAAGGCATAGCAATCTGGCTATCACATAGCCTTTAGTATTGGTATTGTGTTGAGTTTATGATTGATTGGGTGTGGATTGAGCTCGTTAGATAGGATCGAATCCCGGTCCATATCAGGGTGGGTGGTGGTGGCTAGTGGTGTGGTGGGTGTGAGTGAATTTGGTGGTGGTGGTGGGTGGAGGAGAGTGGGTGGTGGCGGCAGAAAAGGTGGTGGCTACCAGTGGGGGGTCGGTGAGAATTCATCGGGAGTGCATCATTACCCACAGTCCGAGTACGGATGGCTCTGATACCAATAATATGAACCTAAATATAAAATATACTAAAAATGAAAGAAAGCAATAAAATACTAAAAATAAAGAGATAAGAGGGAGAAATATAAAGATGACATTTTATTGATTGGATGATAAGCCTTGGATTACAATGGTTGTTATTATTTATAGAATATCCCATCATTAGGTGAGGTCCACTATACTATCTATATCTATTAGGTTACTTTAATACTATAAACCTAAATACCTAATTTGGGCACGTAACACTTTGGCAGCTGCCTTATTGCCATATCTGACCAATTTCTTGTCAAGAACATATGCATGTTCTCTAGTAGAAGTAGTGTCTGCAAACTATGGTAAGGGAATTTTATTATCAGGCAAAGGACCATAATGGAGTTTGAGTTAAGAAACATGGAAGACATCATACACTTGTACTGTAGGGGGCAGATCCTACTTGTTAGCTATTAGAGTTGATGTCCTAGGGAACCCAATTTATATAAACACTTTTATGGATGAATAAAAGTTGTTTATTGTTGTCTATATGTTTATGAGTTTATATGCATGTGATGTTGTTTAACTTTCAAAGCACGTACCATGAGATGGACAAAGTCCCTAAATGACATTTGGTATATCTGTTGTTAGTGGATAATTATCTAATGAGATTAGATAACTTAATTGATGTAATGTTAGCACGCCACCTGCTGACGTTAGAAAATAATTTTAAAAAATTTATTTTGTTTTAGAATATGATTATATGATAACCGGTATTTTTTTTTAAAGAGATTAGAAAATATTTAAGTCTTACATAGACTAAAATTAATGCTATTAAAAGAGTTTTAATGACTTGTTTAATTGAGTGAATAATTTAAATAGTCTTAATTTTATTAGGAAAGTAATTTAATTATTCTATTCATACTATAATTAGTTAGGTTCAAAGGTTGAAAACTCACAGTCTCCGTTATTAGTCTAACAGTATAGTAGATCTGCATTACTCCCCGAGGAGGATGTTGATCTGCGGAATACAGGGTTAGACCCTTGTCAAGATGAACTGAAGTCCAAGTAATCGAGTGCGGCCACGTCGACATGGAGTATTTCATGACCTTGTATGGATGTTCAAGTAATTGTTTACACTTGACTAATATACAACATTGGCCTCCCCGAGGAGCTCTAGTATACTATTTTAGAGACTAAGGACAAAATAGTGAATTATTGATATTTAGAAAAGAGTTTACAAGAAAATATAATAATAGAGAAACATTCTTAATTGAACTAAGCTTGTTGCGACATCGCCGATGGGGAGTTACGAGTCTGTGGTTTGGATCATCATTGCTTTCGTCATGATGGGTTTAGTGGATACCAAATTAATAATGATTGCTAAATTTTTGAAAGAAATAATGTCATATTTAGATGCATCACTCATATGGTTTATTTTACATCTTTTCAGTGTAGTCATGGTGACTGCTGATGCATTGCAATCCATACTTAAGGATAATCCACGAGGGACATAAGCTTGTGTTGATTGAACCCTGTCCTCATGTGCCTAATAATAGTGCCCAGGCTGCTGTCAAGGTACATTATGACTGCTGGATTAAGTCCAATGATTTAACCCGGTGTTACATCTTGTCATGACCGTGGAGGGATTCTTATATTGATCTTAGTTAATTTTGATGTAATTTTCATATTGAATTTAATGAAAATTAAACAAACTCTTGTCCTCTCATCTCAATTTCTTCTATAATTCTCATCTCTTTCACTTCTTTCTTTCATCTCAACTCTAAATTCAAGGTATGATTCAAGTTTGATCTTGAATTATAACATTTGGTATCAGAGCCTTGATTTGATCCCAAATCAAGCTCTTGATCAAGAAAATTCAAAATCTGATTATAGTTGCTGCTCAAAGGACATTAGATGCTTTGCATTTGATTTAGTTGAATCTATTTCAACTAAATTGAGTTTGTATTGTGTCAAGTTTTGGTGCTGGTCATAATTGATCAACAAAAACAAGTACTAGTGCTAATCTTAACAATTCAGTTAATCGATCGAAGTACAATTGCTACTATCAAATCAACCTGATCAAATTCAATTCAAATTCTTGAAGTGCAGGTACTGTTTGATTGCCTTACTGCTCAAATTAGCAAAAATCTATTGTGTTTTGGCGATTGCTGCGACTCATATTGTGGATTGATTGAAGTTTGATAAGAAACGATCTAGTTTGAAGCTGTGATTAAGTGATATGAAGCTCAAACTGGACGGTGCTCGATTATTTGCTGAGGTTAACATAGTTCGGCAACAATTAAGATCGTATTGATTTGATGCAAACTTTGCGGTCCAGATCCAGGTTGTAGTGATCTGGATTCAGTTCAAAACTTGCTGATTGTTGAGAAGCTTCAGTACATCATGTGAGCTGGAAATTGTACTCGATTTAGCTGAATTCTTATTGGACTTGTTGAAATTAACCTCGAATCAAGCTTGACTACTTTAAGCTCAGCTGAAGGATGGAGGAAGATACCTTCACTGAGGTGATTCAGACACCTCAAGAAATTCTCGAGCAATATTGCCCAAGGATCTTACCGATCCTTCAGGCTATATTTCAACCTCAAGCTTCGAAGCAGGATACTATGAATCAGCAAGCTAAGTGCAAGGAATTGGTTGATACAAATCAAGAACCAACTCAAATTAAAGTTGCGGTACTGAAATATGTTGTTCAAGTTCGATCGGTAAATCAGCAAAATGATTCAAGGTTTTACTACGTTGAGCAGTAAGTCCTTAAAGTTCATGAGAAGGTCGATAAAGTAGCTAGACAACTTGTTCCTATTTTTACTTTAGAAGAATCATATGAAGTAGCAGCAAAGGTTGATTCACAGCAGAATAAGATGCTAGAGGGTGATGGGAGTTCTGTTCAGATTAGTGCTACTCATTTGGAATTACAAGTCAAGAGCACACAAGTGATTGAAAAGGAAACAAATCAAGTGAACCAAAGGCCTCTTGATCCGGGGAAGGAAGAGTTTTGTATGGAATTGGAAGCTAATCACCCTTCATGTCAGAAATGTGAGCAGGACACATCTGGTGGGGTTAGAGTTAGCTTGAATGTGGAAATTACAGCAGCGAAACAGGTTGAGGATGCAAAGATTCAGCTTGAACTTGTTGAGATGAGGCAAACACAGTTTGTTGATAATGCAGAAATTTTAGTACAGCAGTATGCAAACATCAACCAAAGGAATGTGAATTTACATGCTCCTGATTCGGTAGTGTCTGAAGATTTCTTGGTTGCAAGCCTTGCCCCATCTCAAGATAATGTTGGAGCCTCACAATTTGTTGAACAAGTTGTAGTGCTACGAAATATTGCAGCTACAAGTTAGGATAATAACATCAACCAAGGCTTTGCGACTCAGAGTAGACTTGGGCTGATTGAAATTCAGAAGCTTAAAGCTGTAGTGACATCCACAATTCAAGATGAAAATGTACCATTACAAGTCATGGAACCTCTGAAAGTGGCAGAAAAGGAAGCGCAAATGGAAATGAAAGTTCTAAGCTTCAGAATGTTGCATTTGAAGCTGACCTTACAGCCTGAAAACGAGATCAAGTTGGCAATTGGTCTTAGTCGCAAGAAGTGCTATTCAAGCAAGAAATTGAGAATATTGATGAAGCCAATCTCGGTAAAGAAGGGAAGACCTCCGGATTTCCTTCTTCTTAAATCTAATAAAGTGATTCTTGAAAGGTTCTTCATGTTCTTTATGTTCAAGAATATGAAGTCGAAGCAGCCCAAGGTGGGGTTTATGTCAATCGATAGACTTGGGGCTTGTTCATGGATTAAGAGGACAATGAAATTAGCAAGGAAGAGAAGGACTTCAATGAACAATGATACTAATCCAGTGCGAAGTAAAGCTGATGCTGCAGCAGTGCAAGTAAACACAACCGAGAAGTGTTCTAATCTTGTTCTAGTGCAGAGAGATGCCCCAATTCAGCCGGGAATTGGGCTGGATCAGATCACATTGCAAGCTAAGGGGTGTGGAGCTGATTTGTATTCATCTAAGAACACTAATGGTAGACCTCCTGATTTGGGAAAGGTGGAACAAGCTGAAATATGTACACACATCAGTAGAGAACTTGAGAACATATCAGTTTTTGATCTTGTGAAGTACAAGGCTGTTTTGATGTTCCATTAGTTTCATGGGCTGGTGGATTTCGCATTCTTACTGGTGCTCATTGATAAAGGATCAGGGTCACTTCATTTGAATCAATTTAGCTCCAACATATCAATTGGATGCAGGGAACTCGAGGAGGTTTAAACAGAAGCTGGAGACTTAGTCTATATTCTGAAATTCATGTGCTACGAATTGTATGCTATTAGTTCTGCAATATTGGTGGTTCAGTCATTGAAAAAATCTCTTTGGAGTTCAATGATGAAGCTGGACAATTTATCTAGGTGGAGGACATTTCAGAAGTTGAAAGACAAGATTTTAATTGTTCAAATTCCTCAGCTAGAATGTTGTAGTGAGAAACGAAGTGCTAGGAGTTTTTTGTGCACTCTCTTCATGTTTTGGAAAGACAAGAGAGTAGAAGTATACATTAAAGATAGCAAGGATCAAAGTCGATTTATGTTTGAGTGTGCAAGAGCTTGGGAAAAGGAATAAAACCTCCATAACTTCGATGTTCCAATTTGAAGCACAATTGACAGATTTCAGAGAAGATGTTGACAGGACTTGGTGTAGCTCTTTGCAATTGTTGGAAGCAACTTCTAAGGATGTTAATGTGATAAGGGAATGTGCTAGATGGACTCTAGGAAGCCTTGAGTACTTGAGAACAGCTGTAAGTCTCTTCTTAAGCTATACAATTCATGGATTCTGCAAGCTCCACAGCGGCATTAGCATTTGAGTTTTGCAAGAGTAGTCAATGGAGGTTCATAATAGAGGCTACAATTCTTGAGCTCAAGCTGCTACTCTCAAGGTCTTCAGTGCACAACAATTGTAAGATTTTGGTGTTGACGGTAGTCAGGAAACAACCAGAGGCTATCGAACAGCAAAGAGGAAATCAAGAGGCTCGATTTGTATTGTTGAAGTCTGCAGTGATGTATGTGAAATTGGAAGACACTAACGGACAACTAGTGTCTAATTTGATTAACAGCAAAAGAGAGCTTAGGCTGGGTAAAAAGAAGTTCAAGCATTACAAATTCTGGATATAAACCGAGATTGGTTGGTGGCAGCTGCTTTACTCTTGGTCTTCTACATGTTTCTGCAGCAAGCTAGTGATGTTTGGCTGCATTAGTTGCAACAGGGAATTCCTTGGGATGAATATTAGTGTTTGGCTGATGTATTTGATTTGGGCAAACCTCCAGATTAGTACATTACAATCAAAGCACAACTAAAGCAAGCACTGTGGGCAGAAGCAGTAAACACATTTCTGAGGTACATACCAGCAGCGATATTTGGATTCCAACATGAAATGGCATATGTTCAAGCTGCAATTCCAATTCAGATCTGGATGTTCACATTACAAATGTTTATTCTGCATCAACAAGTTCTTTTCAGCTACGAATTTCATCAAGGAGTTCATCATTCGGCCCCTACCTCTACATTAATAATTGTTCTTCAAAGTCTACACTCTCTACTAAGATTCTTGGGGACAAGAATCTCTCAAGGGGGGGATACTGTCATGACCGTGGAGGGATTCTTATATTGATGTTAGTTAATTTTGATGTAATTTTCATATTGAATTCAATGAAAATTAAACAAACTCTTATCCTCTCATCTCAATTTCTTCTATAATTCTCATCTCTTTTCCTTCTTTCTCTCATTTCAACCCTAAATTCAAGTTATAATTCAAGTGTAATCTTGAATTATAACACATTTTGGCTTCCGTATCTTATGTTCTCAAGCATCCTATGCTTGAGATGAAGATGACGGCATAAATGAAAGAACATCTTCTGGAGATGTTCGATGGGCAAGATAGAGCAGCACGATAGGAGCTTATGAGAAAGTTCATGTTTATGAAACAGTCTGAAAGAGGTCCAGATCAGGAACATATTCTAAAAATGATGGGTTATCTAAACGAACTAGAATTTCTTGGTGCTAAGATTGATGGTTAATCTCAGCAAGGCATGATACTTGGCTCCTTGGTAGAGCCCCTTACTCGGTTCAAGCTGAACTATGCAATGAATAATAAGGATTATTCGTTGCCTTAGTTGATGAAGAAACCGCAAGTAGCTGAGAGGGTGATGAGGGCAAAGGGGACTGTCCACTTAACCCAAACACCCTCGGGGAACAAGAAACAATCAAAGAGAAAGTCTGGAAAGAAAAAATAGGGCAAAACTGCTAGTGTAGCGACTAAGTCAATGAAAACGAAGCCATCAGGAGGAAAGCGTTTCTTCTTTTGGAAGGATGGCCACTGGAAGAGGAACTGCCTTGAATTCTTAGCTAATGCCCAGCTACGGCAAAGAAACCATCAGGATAAAGTATGGAGATATCTTATCTGATTGAGTCATGTGTCGTTGAGAATCCGCCAGGATCATGGTGTATGGACTTAGGTTCAACTGACCATGTCTGCAATATATTATAAGGACTCCAACTAACCAGGAAGCTTCATGATGGAGAGCTGCACCTGACAGTTGGAGACGGGAGGCACGGTTTGGTCTTAGGAGTGGGACACTTTAGCTTAGTTTTTAGGAGTAGAGTTTTAATTTTAAAGAACTGTTTTTATGTGCATGCGTTATGTAGGAATTTGATTTCTGTGTCACGTTTAGTCGATGATGGATATTCAGTTAGTTTTGGAACTGATTTTATTGTTAAGCAAAATAAATTGTTTATTTACATAGGTACTTCTATGGACAGTTTGTTTATTTTGATGCTTGATCAAAACTCTACTAATTGCATGTTTGAATCTAACACTAGTAGACTAAGTGTACCTCTTAAAAGAAAAAGTCCTAAAGTTAATAATACCTTTAAGTGGCACCAACTTCTATATTAATGTCTTGCTCATATTATTTTTACTAGGATCTAAAGACTAGTGAATGAAGGATTAATAGAGTCTTTAGACTTACAATCCTTACCAGTCTGCGAGTCCTACATAGAAGAAAAGATAACTGAGTTTGTCTTTAAGAGTTAAGGCAATAGAGTTGGTGACTTGCTTGACCTTGTTCACACAGATGTGTGCAGACCAACAAATGTTAAAGCTAAAGAAGAGTATGAGTATTTCATCACTTTGATTGATGATTGCTCTAGGTATGGCTATGTTTACTTGATGAGACAGTAGTCTGACTCTTTTGAAAAGTTCAAGGAGTTTAAGGCAGAAGTTGAGAATCAAACGGGTAAACATATAAAATCACTTTGATCGGATCGAGGTGGTGAGTACCTTTTAGGAGAGTTTCTAGATTTCCTAACTACAAGTGGGATTAGATCTCAACTTTCTACACCGAGTACACCACAGTAGAATGGCGTTGCAGAAAGAAGAAATAGGACGTTATTGGGGATGGTGAGGTCCACAATGAGTCATGCTACTTTACCGATCTTTTTTAGGGTTATGCCTTGGAAACAACAGCTTGTGTTCTTAATTTGGTTCCTACGAAGTCAGTTCCTAAGACAACTATGGAGTTGTGGACTAGGCACAATCCTAGTATAGGATATCTTCGTATTTGGGGTGTCCAACACGTGTTAAAAAAGAACCTGGACAAGTAGGAGTCTAGAACATAAGCGTGTGTGTGTGTGTGTGTGTTTGTAGGTTACCCTACAGGGTACAAAAGGTGGTCTTTTCTATGGCCCTTTGGACCAAAAGGTATTTGTTAGTGCAAATGTCAGATTTTGAAGGAGGACTTTATGATGGACTACAAAAGTAAGAGTCAAATAGTGTTGGATGAATTAAAAGATATTGAAGCTACTTCTGAATGGTTTGATATGTCTCAAGACCGAGTAGGTGTATGAGATACAACTGCGATTCACTCTAGGACAATTCCATGTATAAGGGAGCCTCGGCGTAGTGGGAGGATTGTCAAGTAACCGGATAGGTACTTGTCTAGCACCCTTGTGGTGGAGCAAGATGATATATCTAATCCCCTTAATTATGATGAGGCACTCGAGGACAAGGATGCTAACCAATGGCTCTTAGCAATGAGAGCAGAGATAGAATCTATGTATTCTAATCAAGTCTGGGATCTTGTAGAGATGCCTCATGGCATTAAACCCCTTGGTTGTAAGTGGATATATAAGAGGAAAAGAGAGGAGGGGACAGGAAGATAGAGACCTTCAAGGCAACACTAGTTGCTAAGGGTTGTACCCAAAAGAAAGGTGTCGATTATAAGGAGACCTTTTCACCAGTGGCCATTTTAAAGTCCACTAGGATACTCTTGTCCATTGCAGCTCATTATGATTATGAGATATGACAAATGGATGTCAAGACTGCCTTTTTGAAGTCTTCATAAAAAAAACTATATGGTCCAACCAAACGGTTTCATTAGTAAAAATTAGGAGCATATGGTATGCAATGGTATGCAAACTGTAAAGGTCTATTTATGGAATAGAATAGGCATCTTGCTCATGGAATAAGAGATTCAATGAAGCGATTAAGTCCTACGGTTTTGTTCAATTAGTTGATGAGTCGTGCGTGTATAGTGGTGACTTTCTTTGTATTGTATGTGGATGATTGGTAATGAGGTGGGAGTTTTATTAGCTGCGAGATCGTAAGAATGGGATGTTGGGTCCGTCTTAGACTGCCTACATAGACAAGGTGTTTTCTAAGTTTAAAATGGAACTCCAAGAACAATTTATTGCCTTTCAGATATGAAGTGCCTCTTTCTTTAGAATACTGTCCTAGGACATCTCAAGAGAAAGAATATATGAGGAATATTCCATATGCTTCGGCTATGAGAAACCTATGTGATATTATGTACTAGACTTGATATCTGCTTTGTAGTTCGCATGGTTAGTAGATATCAATCTAATATCCATGTATTATGCACTGGACGACAGTAAAGCATATTCTCAAGTACTTGAGAAGGACTAGAGATTATGTGTTAGTTTCTCATGATGACGAGCTAATTCCAGTAGACTATTCAGACTCAGACTTTCAGTCAGACATGGATGTTGGACATTTGACGAATGGTTATTTCTTTACCCTCGGAGGTGGAGCCATTAGTTGGAGGAGTGTCAAGCAATCCTGCATTGCTAACTCCACCATGGAAGCCGAGTATGTGGTAGCTTTGGAAGCTACCGAGGAGGCTTGTTGGCTAAGGAAGTTAGGCGGGGCTTACACCTATTGCCATCTTTTGTGACAACTCTGGTGCGGTAGCTAACTCTAAGGAACCACTGAAGCACAATCGATCCAAGCACATCAAAAGAAAGTATCACCTCATTTAGGACTATGTTAAGAAAGAAGAGATTGCAATTTTGTAGATTAATACCACAAATAATTTAGCAGATCCTTTTACAAAGACTTTCACTCAAAAATCATTTGAGTCTCATTTGGATAGGATGGGAATGCATTATATGGCAAATTGAGTTTAGAACAAGTGGGAGATTGTTAGATCTGGTGTCCTATGGAACTCAATTTATATGAACATTTTTATTGGTAAATAAAAGTTGTTTATTATCATCTATATGTTTATGAATTTATATACATGTGATATTGTTTAACTTTCAAAGCACATGCCATGAGATGGACGAAGTTTCTAAATGACATTTGGTATATCTGTTGTTAGAATGAGATTATGCCACAGATAGACTAATAACAAACAAAATGTTATTTGATAAACGATTCATAGTTAGTGAAGAGTTTGGGCTAATTGTCTACTAAGACTATAATGTAAAATTTTGATAACTTGTCTTGATTATGTGGATGGTGATCTAGAATGTTATATTGGGATATTAAATGAGATTGTTAAACTGAATGGACCATGTGATTTGCTCGTCTCTGTGCTACTATCGGAAGTGAGCAATTCACATATATTTTGTTTACGTAATGACCCTAAATCCGGGAAATAGTCTGAACTCGTGCATGGAATGCTTTGATGTGCTAAAAGGATCGGGTTATTAAGTCTAACCGGGATCTTACATTCGTTGGATAATTGCATGAAGTGTAGCAGGAACATATATTTTGCTAGGAATGTACCTAGAATAATGTCCCCTTAGTTGATTAGCAAGTATTCAAATAGATTCTAGAAACTTTAGCTAGAGCATTCCTTATATTTGACATTTGGAATTAATATAGTACTTTTCTGTATTAGTGAATTATTTGAGAAAAGCAAGTTAGAAACTAAGAAGAAAAAGTGAGAAAAAATGACAATAGTAGTTTGAGTTATTTTTCTCATGGACATTTAATAGAGGAGTCAATTGTAAATAAACTATTATAGAAAAATTTAACAAGTAAATATATTTGTTTATAGAGTGTAGTAGAACTTATTTAGTCAAATTAAATTTTACAAAATGATAATCAATTTGTATCATGTGATGATAATCAGATTTGATCCATTTGGAGCTAGGAATAAATTGTTCTTAAGGTCCCCACGCAAGCCTCTGAATTATGCAACTAAAGAAATCAAGAGAATTCATGAGAAGAATTATTTGTTCAAGAATTGAATAAATTACTTTTGTTAAACCCAAAATTCATGAGATGAATTTGTACAAGAAAAAAGGAAAAATCTCGAAATACGCTCGAGCCAATCAATGCGCGACACTGATTAGCGGTCAACCCCCCGTGCGTTCGCTGGGCTTGCCTATGGGGGAACGATCCTCACCTTTCGGCTCTGGCCAATCACAGGGTGCCACGTGACACCCTGTGATGCATATATGCAAATTTAGCATTATTTTTATGTATTTTGGATAACTATTTTGGGTGTTTTGACCTATCTAAAATACAATTTTATTTTTTATTTTTTATTTCAAATTGAATGAGTTGGTTTTTAAGCTCTAATAAATATGGAGTCTGGCGCATTAGGGTTTAACAATTTTCACTCAGTTTTTCTCCCAATTAATTAGAGAATTAAAAAAAGGAGAAAATCTTTCTTCCAAAACTAATTATTAAAAGTGCTTTAAGAATTGCTTGATTTCGTGACTCCCACACGCCTATGCGAAAGAGGAATTGCGGAGAAAACTTCGAAGGTATCATTGGAGCATCTTTTGCGCTTGCGGTCTACAAGGTATGAGATTTTTTGACCTATACTTTTAAATTCATAGTTAATTATTTTTCATGGGTATGTCATCTATACTATGCATTGTTATGTCTAATTATAGTTGAAAAACTTGTATATATTTAAAATTGGCAATTTTAAATCATGATTCTGCTACAACAGATAAAATCGTTGTATGTAAGTCTAGATTATGAAATTAAAATTGCCCATCTAACATAAGCTACCTTTCCAATTACCTCCGTGATCTGAAAAGGACCAAAAGGACTTAGGAGAGAGCTTGAGATTGCACCTATATGCCACTATCAGCTGTCTATAAGGGTAAAGTTTTGACTACGCCTAATCTCCCACCTTGAAGCTTCTATCTATCCTGTTCTTGTTAGTTGTCGGTTGCACTTGATCTATGCACGCTGCAAATGAAACTTCAAAACTTGTATCATTTCCTCCCTTCGATTCAAGCTGCTCTCCACAGCTTTCACATTGCTCTCACCGGGCAAATAGGGTATGTGAGAGGTAGAACTTGACAATACATAGCCTCATTCGGTGTCTTTTGAGTGGATGAATGCCAAGTGATATTGTACCACCACTTTGCCATAGGTAACTATTTGGTCCAATATGTAGGACTGGTAATACACATGCACCTCAAATAAGTTTCCAATTCTCAATTGGCCACCTTCGTATGTCCATCCTTTTGAGGACGCTAGGAAGTAGATAAATGTAAATCAACACCTTGTATGGAAAACAAGGTCACTTTGAAATACTACATCTTGGTCACTAATAATGGTACCATGCCACCCATGTAACTTCTAGACATTGGCAATAGAGACTTAGAATGTAGATATAATTGATGAATCCTCAAGAGGTCAAAAGTGAGCTTCAAGTGCTCTGCATGAACTACCAAGTTAGTGCTATAAACCAAGATAGCATCAAAGAATACCAAAATAAATCTTCTCAAATATGAACGAAAAATAGCATTCATGAGGGATTGGAATGTAGATGGAGCATTTGTTAGCCCAAAGGGCATTACTCGAAATTCATAATGTTCGAAGTGTGTTTTGAAAGCTGACTTTTGTATGTCATTAGCATGCATCCTTATTTGTTGATAACCTGACCTTAAATCAATTTTTGAGAAGAATTTAGCTCCTCCTAACTCGTCCAACAACTCCTCCACAAGAGGGATAGGGAATTTGTCCTTAATGGTAGCTTGATTTAACTCTCCATATTCAACACACATTCTCCAACTATCATTCTTTTTCTTTACCAAGACCACCATAGAAGCATAAGGGCTAGAACTATGTTGAATATAGCCCTTGGTAAGAAATTCTTCAATCATTACTTCAATAGCATCTTTCTATAGGGTAGGACATCTATAGGTCGCTTATTAATGGGTTAAGTGCCCTTTTTGAGATGTATTCTGTGGTCAAAGGCAGGTCTAGAAGGAGGAAGGTGTTAGGATTCCTCAAAGATGTCTGCATACTGCTGTAAGACCCTTGAATTTCACTTGGTACACTCGACTCACACTTCTCTGTTGAACTTGTTCCCATTAGCATCACTTTTGCTATTATCTGTTAGCCACTCTTCTATATTACTTGCAAAAGTGCCATATAAGGAGAATTAGGCATGGCCTTGGACAAAGTTTTAGATTCTACCACCTACAACCACTAGAACTATTTCCCTGCAGTAAATGTTGCTCACCATTCATGGAAAAGGTCATAGTGAGGTCTTTAAAATTACACTTAATATCTCCAAGTGTAGATAACCACTCAACCCTCAACACCATGTCATAGCCTCCCAAAGGAATCAACATAAAATCAGATGAGTAACAGAACCCTTGCATTCTTCAATGAAGAATATAACATTGAGTATCAAACATCAATTTGCTCCCATTCGCCACTGCTATTGCTATAGGTTCAATCTTCCTAAGATTGCCATTTAGTTTAGAAGCAAGAGCAGCCTTCATAAAGTTGTGGGTGGAGCCAAAATCAATGAGTTTTTACACAAGCTTTCTCCCCATATGTCTAGTAAACCACAATGTCTAACAGCTATGTGTGCCTGCTAAAGCATGAACAGATATTTGAGCTGTTGGTTCTACCTCCAATCTCTCCTCAGACTATGCCTCTGATTCAATATACCCTTCCTCGATGCTATCATTATCTACTTCAATTATGAAAAGTTGAGGTCCTTTAGACTTACATTTGTGCTCAGGCTCAAATTTTTCATCACAAAGTAGCATAACCCCTTATCTCTTCTATCCCGCCGTTCACTTCTTTAGGAGTACTCAGGGTTTTATTTGCATTGGACATGGTAAAGTAGGCCTTTGTGTTTGCATTATTATGTCTAGCTACATTGTTTGATTAAGGCTGAATCAACCTGGATACTGGTGGAGTACGAGCTTTGCTTCTGCTGAATTGGCAAGGCAAATAGCTTGTTGCATATTAAGGGGATTGCGAGCTCTCACTTCCATAGAAAAATCCTCTCTCAATCCAGTCAAAAGGCAACTAACAAGCTGCGTTTCCTTGAGGTCAGTTCTTACAGTTATTGCATCAAACCTTGCTAAGTATTCCTTGACAGATCCTTCTTGTTTCAAACTCATCAATTTAGATACTGGGTCCTCATAAGGATTTCCAAACCTGAACTTGAGGGCCTCTATATATTCTTCCCAACTCATAGCACCATCAGTTCCCCTACTTTTCATTAGTTGTCGATGCCACTGTGATGTTGTACCTCTCAAATATATAGAGGCCAATCTTAACTTAGCATGCTCAGGAGCATTGTCAATTGAGAAGAATTGATCACAAACGAATAACCAGCTATGCACATTGTCACCACTAAACAAAGGGAATTCAATTTTGCTTAAACGAGCTGAGTACAAGTGAGTACCTGCAGAACCATGTTGATTCTGAGCTGGTGCTACCTGTTCTGGGGCCACCTGAGTTGCTCCTCCATCCAAGATACCACTCCGATCAATGGACCCTCTTTGATGAAGGGACATTCCAATTATCATATCTCATAATTCGTAACGAAGCCTTCAATCACCAACTGGTTGCTCCACTATTTCGTTGGTAGCCTTGATTTGAGAAGCTAGTACTTCTTCAACCCTCCTAATAATTTAAGACAAAGAGCGAGTGTTTTTAGCCATTTTTAAAAGAATTCAGCAGCACAAGTCAAAGAATTTAGTGGCTCTAATACTAATTAGAACAAGGATTTCACACGAATAGATGAAACTCAGGCATTAATACGTAAGATAGCTTGAGAAGAAAGGGAAGGAGAAGAAGAGAGAGTTTGTTATTATTCTTAAATACATCATCCACTATACAATGCCTAGAAGTAATAAGCATACAAACATCCTAACTACTTACACTAAAGCCGAAAAAGTATACAATTGATACAATCCCAAGCAATTAACTCCATCGTATTGAATGTCCGGTATCAGATAAGTAATGCGCATATGTTAATTCTTCTCTCCTTCTTCTTCCCTTTTTACTTTTGTTTTGTCTCTCTCTGGTTAAGTGGTCGATGTTGGGTGATTAAAGGCAAACATGCGGGTCCCAGCTCTAATGTGAGAATTATTTGTTGAATTAGTTGTTTAATTTGCTGTTGGGCTTGAAGTCAGTGAAAGCACAAAAAAATAAGGTTTACTGCAATTATTCAATCCCCTTGTTCTCTGTTTTGATCAAAGAACTAATAGGCAATGACCCCTGTATTAAACTATTTTAACATTAAAAATCTCCCCTTAGCTTTATGGTCACCTTAAAGTTAAATAATCTATTATTCTCCTTATTAGTGTCTGTTGTAGAGAGTGATCTCTTCAACCCCAGAGCGTTCCCTTTGTCTTCAATTATCAAATTGTTGGCGCATACTAGATGTAGATGGACAGACGCCTTTCATGCAAACCTTTGTCACCCTAAGAAGTGTAAAATATAGTAGACGAAATTGTATTTTTGTATAAAGTTGTGATTTGCAAATCTGTTAATTTAGGTTAGGATCAAATCTGATAAATTAGGTTAGTTAGGATTTATTTTTTCATATTTTTAGTTTCCTTATTTTTTATTTTCCTCTCCTTGACTAGGATTATGCCTTTATAAAGGTTCTTGTTAGAGTTAGAAGATTATCACATTCAATTTTCCTTTTTTTAGCCTCATTCCAGTTGTTCTCAACATAAGTTCTTTGTATTCATCACATTCATAAAGAATCAATGCAAGTACTCCCTTGTCCTTGCTTTGTATGAAATGTTCAAGATTTTCTAACATGGTATCAGAGCATAAAATGCTTGCTTTCGTTCTACACTACTGAGGTTTTTTTTTTTTTTTTTTTTTGCCTGATCCTCTTGCATGCGGTCATAGGTTTCGGCCCTATGTGCTTTCAATCCCTCTTATTAAAGTGATTGGTCTATCTTTCATCACCTTTGTTGAATGGCGAAAGATCAAGAAGCAATTGGGTCCAAATTAGATGTTTGGAATCAGCAGATTCAGGCTTCACAGTAGCAGATTCAAGGTCTGCACTCTTTAATCAAGGAAGATGCTGCTTCTCCTTACTATCTTGCAATTAGTGATGGCCCATGATTCTTGTCACTCAATTGTTAGTTGGGCTAGAAAATTTTACCACATGGGAAAGATCCATGAAAGTTGGACTTAGGGCCAAGAATAAGATGAGTTTTATTGATGGATCTTTGCCTCAACCAAGTGAAGATGACCCGTCTTATGAAAGATGGGTCCGCTATGATAATATGATCATGTCCTGGCTAATCAACTCTGTCTCTAAGGATATTTCTGCTACTATTGTGTTTGGAGACACTGCGAGACAAATTTGGCTTGACATTAAGGAGAGGTTCTCCCAGAACAATGGTCCTAGATTTTTCGAACTAAAGAGATCTATTTCAAATCTCAAACAGGGAAATATGGGAGTAGTCATGTATTACTCAAAGATGAAGGGGCTTTGGGATGAATAGCAGGGTCATAGGACAATGTCGTCTTGTTGTTGCGAGGTTTCTAAAGGTTGTCCATGATCTCGAGTGATCATAAAAGAAATTATTAAGAGCCATCAAAAGGATCATGTTATGGCCTTCTTGATGGGTTTAAATGAATCTTTCACACAAGTCCGTCATCAAATTTTGATGATTGACCCATTACCCAGTATCAACTCTATTTTCTCTAAGGTGATACGACATGAAAAACAATGACAAGTTATCAATGTATCGTGTGATACTTTAGATGCAACAGAAGCCATGGCAATGGCTAGCAAAATAAATTTTACCAAAGGAGGGTCAAAGCAATCCAAGAAACCAATATGTGCTCACTGCAATATTCTCGATCATACTATTGAGAAATGTTATAAATTACATGGGTATCCTCCTGGATCTAAGCCTAAGTCTAAGCATGAGTCAAGGGGGGCTGGTGTTTTGGCACATAATTCGGTTGGTGAATTCGACAAGACTGACTCTGGTCATAGTGTTCCCCCTTACTCTAATGAACAATGCCAGCAATTATTGGCTTTATTAAGCTCTCATTTGGCTGGACAAGATTCCACTCCCTCATCACATTGTGCCTTAGTGAATACGACTGGACAAGGGGACCAGATGAATAGCTTTACGACCGACATGTCTGGTAATGTCATGCTTTCCCCCTTTCCCTTTTTTGGACATGCTAAAGGAAAAGATGATCAATGTGATTGGGGTTCAACTTGGATTGTGGATTCAGGTGCAACCATCACATTTCAGGGAACAAAAATATTTTTCAACACTTGTTCCTTGTGCTCCTTCACATGTTATATTACCAACTAGTACTGAAGTACTTATCTCTCGTAAGGGAAATGTAAAGATTTCAGAAAATTTTCCTTACATGATGTGTACTTTATGTTCCAGATTTTAAGTATAATCTACTTGACTTATGTTTTCTATTGGTCAATCATTGAACAAGCAAAAATTGACTTGTGTTTTCTTGGCTAACTCTTGCCATATTCAGGACCCTATAAGTTAGAAAACGATTGGAATGGCTAGAAGAGTCGGCGTTCTGTTCGTGCTTATTCCTAGTACTGCTGCTATCTCCACTGATGTGGTGAAGAAAAATCAATATCCTATTACTTCCCATTCTTGCAATGTTTTTACTTCAATTAATAAAGCTGGTGAAATGAATAATGCTTTGGACTTGTGGCATGTTAGGATGGGCCACCCTTTTGATGCTAAGCTGCAGCTCTTAAAGCTAGTTGGTAATGAAAAACTGAGTATTCCTTCCAATTTGTCCTTTGGCTAAGCAAAAGAGACTCCCATTTCCCATTAGCTAGCATAAGACTCCTAGTCCTTTTGAGCTAGTGCATTGTGATGTTTGGGGTCCATTACACTTTGAAACTTATAATCGTCAAAGATTTTTTCTTTCTATTGTTGATGATTATAGTAGAACTACCTGGATATATCTAATGAGAGCTAAGTCTGATGATGCTAGTATACTCCCCTCATTTTGTGCTATGATTAATACTCAATTTGAGAAATCTGTCAAGATTTTTAGGACTAGTCATGGAAGTAAGTTTAGGCTTTATGACTTTTATCAAGAAAAGGGAATAATTCATCAAAATGGATGTGTAGATACACCTAAACAGAACACTATTGTTGAAAGAAAACATCAACATATACTAAAAGTTGCAAGGTCTTGAAGGTTTCAATCTAATTTACCGATGCGGTTTTGGGGAGATTGTGTTCTTACTGCAATTTACACAATTAATAGGCTTCCAAGTGCCAAAAATCATAATGAATCCCCTTTTGAACTGCTTTATGGTGCTAAACCAACCTATTCTATGTTGAGAGCTTTTGGATGTCTTTGTTTTGCTTCCACCCATAGATCTCATAGAACTAAGTTTGAGCCTAGAGCTAGAACATGCATGTTTATTGGTTATCCTTTTGGGATAAAAGGGTATAAACTATATGATTTAGAAACTAAACAAGTGTTTGTTTCCAGAAACGTTATATTTCATGAGAAGATATTTCTTTTTCTTGGGCAAAGATTTTATGACCCATTTGGACACTTAAGTTTGCCAAAAATTGTTTCTGAATCTGAACCATAAAGCTTTGACTATCCTATTATTCACAATGATGTTCCTAACAAATCTACACCTAGTATGCCTAATATTGTTGGCATTAACCCTTATGGGAATGCATTAGCTTCTGTTGACCCAAAGCATAGGCTGTGAAACTTTAGGTGAAAAGGAACCACATGAGGTTCCTGTTCGTATGTCAAGAAGGGGGCATAGAGCTCAATCTTACTTAGATGACTATTATTGTGGTATGTCCTTAGGCACAGATAGGTCCTCTATGAAACAAAATAATAGGACTAACCTAGATTCTGTTGTGTCTTTTGAGAAGTTCAGCAACAATCATAAGCACTTTTGTGCAAATGTGGGGATTGTTAATGAACCAGAAAGCTTTCATGAAGCTGTTAAGCATGTGGAGCGGAAAAAGGCTATGGATGAGGAAATAAAAGCCTTCGAGAGTAATAAGACATGGGATTTGGTTCCTTTGCCTACAGATAAGTGTCCAATAGGATGTAAATGGGTTTATAAGACCAAATTTAATCCGATGGGTCAGTAGAAAGGTATAAAGCTAGGCTTGTAGCTGAAGGATACTCTCAACAAGAAGGTATCGACTATGTAGATATCTTTTCTCCTGATGGTAACTGTGAAAACTCTCCTGGCTGTAACAGCTATTAGAGGATGGCATTTGATGCAATTAGATGTTAACAATGCTTTTATACATGGAGACCTGCGTGAGGAGGTTTATATGACACTTCCTCTGGGTTATAAAATTAAAAGGGGTGTAAATAAAAAGAGGAATTTAGTTTGTAGGTTCAAGAAGAGCTTATATGGATTAAAACAAGCGAGTAGACAATGGTTTGCTAAGTTTTCTAGTGCTTTAATTGCCTATGGTTTTGTTCAATCTAAGGCTGATTATACATTGTTCGTTAAACATAGAGTTCTAACTTTCACTGCCGTTTTAGTGTATGTCGATGACATTATAGTTGCGAGTAATGATATTACAGCTGCAAATGAGTTGAAATATACCTTAGATTCTCAATTTAAACTAAAGGATTTAGGATATTTAAAATATTTTCTAGGCCTTGAGGTGGCTAGGACCAATGAAGGAATTTAAATTTCTCAAAGACATTATGCTCTTAAATTGCTTGATGCTGCAGGTCTCTTAGGCTGCAAACCAGCTGCAACACCAATGGATCCCCAAAGTAGACTAAGTAGGTACAAAAGCGAAGTATTGGCCGATCCTTTGCCGTACAGGAGATTTCAGGGACAACTTTTATATTTGACAATCACAAGGCCAGATATCTCATTTAATGTTCAAGTTTTGAGCCAATTTATCTCCCAACCTAGGTTGCCTCATTTAAAGGCCGCCATACATGTTTTGAGATATATAAAGGGTGCTCTAGGGCAAGGTTTGTTGTATCCTGTTAGTTCTAAATTACACTTGAAGGGTTTTGCTGACTCAGATGTATTTTCCTTAGAGACTCTCTAATTTCATGGAAATGCAAAAAAAAAAAAAAAAAAAAAAAAAAAAAAAAAAGAATTTGGAGTGGTTGCTGGGAGCTCTGCAAAGGCAGAGTACAGAAGTTTGATTGTAGCCACATGTGAATATGTTTGGCTTCTCAAACTGCTCAAGGACCTTGATGTTTTGCATCCTCAAACAGCATTATTATTTTGTGACAGTAAACCTGCTACGTACATAGTTGAAAATCCTGTGTTTCATAAGAGAACAAAACACATTGAAGTGGATTGCCATCTTGTGAGGGACAAAATTTAAGAAGGGAAGGCATTCACGTGAGCTCGGCACATCAATTAGCTAATTGTTTGACAAAAGCACTACCGGTGAGCAAGTTTAAACCAATGATGTTCAAGCTCGGGATTAGAAACCTCCATGCCTCGCTTGAAGGTGGTGTGTAAACTATAGTAGACTAAATTGTATTTTTGTATAAATTTGTGATTTGTAAATCCGTTAAATTAGGTTAGAATCAATTCTGATAAATTAGGTTAGTTAGGATTTATTTTTCCATATTTTTATGTTCCTTATTTTTTCTTTTCCTTTTCTTGACCAGGATTATGCCTTTATAAAGGCTCCTATTAGGCTTAGAAGATTATAACATTCAATTTCTCTTTTCATAGCCTCATTCCTATTGTTCTCAACATAAGTTCTTTGTATTCATCACATTCATAGAGAATCAATGCAAGTACTCCCTTGTCCTTGCTTTGTATGAAATGTTCAGGGTTTTCTAACAAGAAGATGACCATCATATTCTAACTTAAGACCTTGAACACAATCTTGATTGAAATTGCACTACTTTCCATTTCTTTAACAATAACGAATCTAATAATATACCCTAACACAATTAAATTTGTTGCGATCCACAAATGCTTCTTCTCTGTGAGCCTCTAATAAAATGTTTTCAATGAAGATCCTCTTAACATAGATGAATTATCCTCGTCCGAAGAATAAACCAATTCCTTAGAAATCTAGAACCATATGCATTCTTATTATTCTTCAATTTTTTGGTTTTTAAGTTTTTACTCAAATAATAAACTCCGCTCAGTCTCAAATACGGAATCCAATAAAGGTTGTTATGTAATGACTGTCATGTAAAAGATTTTGAGCACATTGTTATGCCATTGACCATTATGTAACAGTGATTTTTATAATAGCCTCCATAATACACATACATAAAGATATTTATTTATTAAAACATAGTTCTAAATGTATTTATATTTTATACTTGTGAAAGTGTTATCAAAATTACATTGAGGCTTCGTTTGTTTCCAAAGAAAAATAGATTTTAGGAATTGGTTTTCCTTCGGAAAAGATTTTCCAAGGAAAACTAAAATCTAATTGATATTTTACGTTGTTTGTTTCAAAGGAAAACTTAATTCGGCATTTTGGTGTCTTCTTATGGTTTAATATAAATATTATTCACCAATCATCTTGGATTTTATTATTGGATAATATAAATAGTATTATAACAAAGAACGAATAGAAAATATCCATAAAAGTGATATAAAATAGGAAACTTTATATCTTATGTATCCTAAAGTTTGAGCTTTATCACCTAAGCATCCTGCCATTCTTAATATATACAATGAGGTATTCCAAAATATAAAATTTTACCACTTAGGTAACCTTATTTCAGAATCCGGTGAATTTTCATTAGATTTTGCTAATTTCCACAAAACAACTGATGTGATATAAACAACAAAAATAAATGAATGCGATGTTAGGTTTTTATACGAAAATCCAGCGGATTACGAAAACGTTAGTCGTGTTCTGATACGTTATGGTTATATTATTAAAATAATGTGTCAAATTAGCATTTTTCAACAAAAAAAAAAAAAAAAATCAAGGCATTAATGGCATATATATATATTGATGATTTGATATTCCACATCAAAAATCTCATTTAAAATCTACCAAATTTTGGTAAAGATATCTAATTTATAAAAATCTTAGACCTCAAAGATTCTCGGGTGATAAAGCCTTTAAAGTGTAGGTAGATCATTGTATACTATTGAAACATCAAGGTACTTCTGTAGTAAATACTACAATTTCAGGATTTAATTGATAACTTTTCTATAGAATATATAGCAATTTAAAATGATGAAAATTGTTCTATCGAAACAATGATTACTGGTTTAATTCTTTCCAATGTTGTGACGCTAAATGTCTATATTCTAATCCGGTTTACTTCAGTTTGATCCATGTCCATGAGACGATTACTGCGAAGATTTTTGCATCTTCTGGAATCATAATTTCCCCCATTTCACAAGGGAAGTCATTTTCCACCCAATGGTGGAAAAGCTTTTCCCTAGAAAACCTTTTCTGTCCCCAAATGTGTGACAAACAACGGAAGAGGGGAAAACAAATTCCTAGAATGCAGTTTTCTCCCAAAACAAACAAAGCCTGAGTCTCTCTTTATAACAATTAAAAATAGTTTTCTTATGTAAAATTTTCTTCAAAAAATATTTTCAATTAAAAATATAAATTTTAAACAATGTTTTTTTCTTGCTAAAGAAAATAGTTTCATTCTATATATTTCTATGAGGTACTTGCTTGGCCAAGTTAAGCTTTAAGTGAAATATATGACGTGAGATTATAACGGAATATATTTTCTCTTATGTGAAGGAAAATGTTTCTCCTTTGGTTTGAGGGGAAGTCAGTTTCTACCCAATGGACAAACAATTTGTGTATTGGTTTTTATAAAGTTATGCAAAGAAACAATAGAATCGAGATGGAAAATGTTTTCCGTTAAAACGAATGGAGCCCAAATGTCTAATATTGTAAGATTTATACATGTATAATATACATGATTATATTTTTAATATAATAAATTAGTATTAATTTCTAGAAAATTTTATATATTAATAATGTTAAATTAATATATCAAATATTGTTATATTGATAATATTATAGGTTTATATACAATAATTATGATTTATATATGAGAAATTATCACTTAGGTACCTTGAGGTTTGAGCATTTATTATTTAGATACCCTAATATTTTAATATATATACAATGAGATAGTCTGAGTTTTAGATATTTCATCATTTAGATACCCAGAAGTTTTAAAATTTTATTAATCGGGTACCCTTTTATCAAAAATTTGATAAATTTTTATTAGAAAATGCTAAAATTGAATATGATTTCAAGCATATATAAGTGTCTTCATTAGAATTTGATATCTTTTATTGAGAAATGCAAAAAAAACACATAATTATGGTAATTTTTAGGTGGTCCTTATCAACATTTGGTGAATATTTTATCTCAATTCGTTGAATTTTTTTTGAAAATATTGGCGCTAGCTTATATATATTGTCGTGTTCATTTATTATATCAACATTTTTTGTATAAAATTAATCAAATCCATACAAAAATTCATCAAATTTTGTCACAGGGTATCTAAGTGATAAAATATGCAAACCTCGAGTTACCCAATTGTATATATTAAAATGTCATGGTACTTAAGTGATAATTGCTCAAACCTTAGGGTACCTAAGTGATAATTTTCCTTATATATATATATAAGGAAAATTATCACTTAGGTACCCTAAAGTTTTGAACATTTATCACTTAGGTATCCGACATTTCAGTATATACAATTAGGTACCACAAAGTTTGAATATTTTATCATTTGGGTACCCTATGACAAAATTTGATGAATTTTTGTATGGATTTGATTAATTTTATACAAAAATGTTGATATAATAAATGAATACGATAATATATATAAGCTAGTGTCAATATTTTCATAAAAATTCAACGAATTGAGATAAAATATTCATTGAATGTTAATGTATACCACCTAAAACTTACCATAATTATGTGTCATTCTCATATTTTTGGCAAAAAGCTATCAAATTGTAATGAAGATACTTATATATTGTTAAAATCATATTCAATTTTAACATTTTCTAACAAAAATCTATCGAATTTTTAATAAAAGAGTACAACTAATAAAATTCTAAAACTTCAGGATATCTAGGTGATAAAATGTCTAAAACTCAAGGTACCTTATTGTATTTATTAAAATGTCACGACACCTAAATGATAGATGCTCAAATCTCATGGTATATAAGTGATAATTTCCCTATTAAAAATTAGGTACCAATTAGATATATTATTCCATATATTAATTTAATATAAATTAATGTATAATATTTAATAATATTTTATGATATTTAATATTATTTCTACCTCTCCTTCCTCAATCAGACCCCGGATCTCCAACTAAGGCAGCTCATCTCCCTCTTACTTTACCTTGGCTCGAGAATGATTTCAACAAATCAACTGAGCATCAGGACCATACATGTCCACTTGAAATCCAATTTAGGAAGTTGTAAGTGATAATGATAATGGGTCCTCAGGGCCTGAGTACCCACCAAGTTTCAAGCCCCCCTCCCCCCGCCCCTTGGTCCTTGATAAACCTCCCCGTATTGATTAGAGTTCTCTAAAATGTTCCACGTGCCACATATGGTGGAGTCTATAAAGGCGGGGGAGAGAAGGAAGAAGATCGTGGTGGAACATCGAGCACTAATTTTGTTTCGTTCAAGAAGAGTAAAAGAGCGCAAAAACGCAAGTATAAGGAGCAAGTGAAGTGGGACCTACACGAATTCCTGAATGATATGTCACCTAGAAATATCATGAAAATATCCTTAAATCCATCTAGTAAACAAAAAAAAGGAGTTGGTGAAGAAGAGTGGAAGTACTAAAGATGTTGACAAGCTGCTTGCTACAGAGTGTGCGTGGAGTTCGGAAAAAAGGTGGGAAGTTTTGATGGTTATAAATCAAATGTGGTTGAACCCATTGAAATGATGGATTAAGGTGTTGGTTGATCAAATTCTCTGGCAGTCTTGCTCCTAGCATTAGCACATTGGCTCTTTCCCCTGTTCCTGGTTCATCCTCTCCGATGGTGGTTGTAGTCATGTATTGCCTATTGGTTTGCCTATGACTGTCCTGTAATCCTTTGTCTGGTCTATTGTATTACTTTTATCGTTGTTTTGATCCCTATATTATACCGCTTGACTCAACTCTCGTTTATACAAGGTGCCTGCTCGTTTTGCGACTTTGTTGTTAATTATTGGGGGCAAAAAAGTTTGTATCTCACAGAAGTGACACCATAACACTTTATAGTGCATTTGTTTTGGCCAAATCTAGGGCATCTTCTCTCTTTTTAGTTCTATATAAATTATTGTATTTTACATAGGGATGGCAATGGGACGAGTAAAACCTGCAACCCACAGGTACCAACTCCGCTCGGCGGGTATGGGTATAAGTAGGACGGGTAGTGGATACGGGTTAGGTGTACCCGCCCCGTACCCGTGAAGGGTATGGGGCAGGTACGGATATAGTTTTGTACCCGCCCTGCCTCACCTCATACCCGCTTCATTTTGTACATAGTTAACCTTCAAATTAAACACGTGTTTAAATTCAATAACCCAAATTATTTATCAATGTTATAAAAAAATTATAAATAATTTTTTAAAATAATATTAAATAACTAATATGAGCAGGTATAGATAATCGTTTTTTACGCACATTAGGGAGGGTACAGGGTGGTTAATGGATATCCCTTGGATACCCGCGAGTAATGGGGCGGGCATGGATATGAGTTTGCACCTGCCCCGTATGAGTTTGTACCCATCGGGGCGGGTACGGGTATCCACTTCATAACCGTGGCGGGTAAAGGGGCGGGTACGAGTAGAGGATTTGGGTGGCGAGTACGGGTATGGAGGAGGCAACACCCGTATCTGCCCTGCCCCATTGCCATCATTAATTTTACGTAATGTCTAGAACATCGAATCCCAACAGAAGCTAAGAAATATCGATGCTAATGACAGTACAGCAAGAGGGGAATATCCAAGTTCTAAGACGGAAAAATGGCCCTTTAATAAGGACATCACCAAGTCGGAAAAGAGCGTACAGAAGGTGATGCAAGAACCTACCGACATATTGCGTCCTCTTCCTTGACAAGGGTAGCAGCTGTAGAAAAATGACTTCAAATAAAACAACACAAGAATTACTCAAACAACGCAAATAAAACTCAAAACTAGACTAGGAAAATGAAAAGCCTAACTTTACTTGTATGAAGGCATCCTAAGCTAATGAAGAGGTGGAGTAAAGTCACTGTTGATGGTGCTTGTAAATGGCCATAACTAGGCGTGGCCAACGGGCCGGGCCAAAAAATAATGGCCGATGGGCCCGGCCGGGGCCAGTATAGCCGTTGCCCCAACGGCTCTTTTAAATTAGCCATTGCAAACGGCTCTAAATTAAAAAAAATTATATATATTTTTTTCTATAAATACTTAAGCTTCCCCAACCCATTTCCTCACTAAATCTTCAATCCTCTCTTCTCTCTCTATACATTCATCATCTCCCATCTTCTTTAACTTTGCTAATTGCAAAATTGTGCTCTAAAGTTCGAAGTTCGTAAAGTGTTTGGCTGAAGTTCGAATTTCATTGTTCTCTCGTTTCGGTAATTTTAGTATCGCAATTTTATTTGGTTCGCATTTTTAGTTATTTAATTTGCATTACTACTTGCATTTTATAAATACTAATCACTTATACTAATATGGCACACAACTCTTCATCATCCTCTAGAGCCGGTCGTGCTACTTCTAGCTCTTCTTGGCCACCCAGAATCCCTAAAAGGAGTAGAATTGTCATACTTAATACGGAAGAACGAGCTTTTATACAACCAGACCCATCACCCCCATACACTGATGATAGCATAGATTATGACTTTTCACAATAATAAGATTATCATGAGTCGGGTGGTGGGGTTGGAGACTCACAAACTGATGCGGAACCCACGCCCACCACTGAAGCCCAGTCTGAAAGTAGTACCTCTACTAGTAGGCATACAACTAATGGGGTATGGAATCACTTTACCCTCAATAGAACAACTAATAAAGCAACTTGTAAATTATGTGACCCAATTAGGAATTTTAGCCATCAACCTGGCAGCGGGACAGGCACATTAAACAGACATATACTTAGGTGTCAGCCCGAGCAATACCCAGATAAGAGCCAACAACGTCTAGTACAGCAAGTGACCGGTGCACTTGCTAATTTTAGGTTCTCTCAAGACGGCAACCGAAAGGGGCTAGCTAAATATATAATTTTGGGTGAAAGGCCTTTCAATGCCGGCGAAAACCCATATTTCGTCAACTACCTCCAACAAAATGTGAACCCCGCCATTGTGAGGATTCCTCGGAACATCGTAAAGCGGGACGCTTTTACGTTGTACCATAATATGAAAGCTGAGGTCTTAACACTTTTTGCGACGAACACGAGCATGTTCTCGTTGACGTCGGACATATGGAAGTCGAAACCCGGCCAACCTTATATGTGCATAACGGCACACTGGACCGATGACTCCTACATCCTCCAAAAGAGGATAATTCATTTTGGTATTTTAGATTGCCCCCACACTGCCGAGATAATTACGGGTGCAATTATGTCTGCAGTCCGTGACTGGGGCATAGAACGACGTATCTTCAGTATTACATTCGACAATGCTACCAACAACACTGCATCCGTTACACATTTAATTAGGCACATGAGACCCATGTTAGGTGGGAAGTGCTTCCATATTTGTTGCATTTGTCACATTTTGCATTTAATGGTAATGGATGGTTTAGAGCTTGTAAACGCATCCATTAACACCTTAAGAGCCGTAATAATATCTATTAAATCATCCAGAACTAGAAAAATAAGATTTAGAAATTTATGTAGGTTGCATAGCATAGAATATAAACGATTCAAATTAGACTCCCAAACTAGGTGGTCGTCTACGATAGAAATGTTAGAGCGCATTCTACCATATAAAGACGTTCTGATGGAATTCGCACAGGACAATCGCCCAGAATGGAGCGATTACAACCTGAACGGTACACATTGGGAGACAATAGATGAAATTTGTAAATTTTTTTGCATGTTTGAAGATGCCACGACATTTTTTTCGGGTTGCTACTATCCGACCATATCTCAAGCAATATCAAGATTGCTTGATATTGTAAATTGGATGGCGGGTAATGAATCCAACCCTATTTTGTTCGAATTGATTAAGGCAATGAAAGAAAAGTTTGCTAAATATTACTCTAAATTACCTCTTACATACTGCTTAGCAATTATTTTAGATCCTCGTTATAAACGCGGGGGTTTAAACTTGTTTTGCCGACATTTTTTCAAATATTTATATCCTAGTCACAATATCGACACTTTCATTGCCGAAGTCGATAGCGACTTGCATAGTTTATTTTCCAATATTCCCAGAAATTAGCATCAAATAATCCATATCCTAGTACTGCTGCAGTAGGATCTTCCACATCTAGTTGAAGTAGTTCACACACGTCATATTCGTGGAAGCTGTTGGGACAATTTAAGGCCACAGTAGCCCCCACGTCATGTGACGAGCTAGATTATTATATGCGGACACCGTTGGTCCATATTTTCGGGCTGCCGGCCAACCCGCATTTTGACCTTTTACAATGGTGGAACACAAATCAAACCCAGTACCCCGTCCTTTCCACCATGGCACGTGATATACTAAGTTGTCTGGTGTCTTCAATAGCATCGGAGTGTACTTTTAGTCTTGGTGGCATGTTGCTTGGAACCAAGAGGGCGAAGCTATGGCCGTAAAGCTTGGAGATGTCCGTGTGCTTGAAGGATTGATTGCTAGCTGAGACAAGGGATCAACAGAGAATGAAGCTGGATTCATCGAGCGATCAAGAAGACAACCGCACCACTGATACGTCAAAAGATGGTATAGAAACCCCCCAATACGACTAATATCAACACTTTTGTATGTCAATTATTTACTTTTAAATATTTACGTCAAAAGACGACCACACCCCCATACGTCAAACTTTGTATTTTTTGATAAACAAATTTGTACTTTTAAATATTAGGCTCCATCTGTGTTGTATTTATACTTGTTCCGTTATTTATTTGATAAGATATTTACCATTATTTACTATTACTTATTGTATATTTTATTTTATTACATATATTTAGCATTTTTTTTTTGAACCTGTATATTTAGCATTATTAGTGCTTAAAAAAATTGTATTTGTATCTCATATTATTTATCAATGAATTATAATAATTTTAGTACAAAATGACTTTATATTACTTAAATTCTGCTCTTTTTTTTTTAAGCCGACGGAAGTGGGCCAGGCCCGTAGCGCACTGTTGCGGGCCTGGGCCAGGGGCCGGCCGCGCCTGGCCCTGGAGGCCCCCTGACCCGCTACAGTGCCAGGCCGGCCGGGCCTCAGCCCGTGGCCACGCCTAGCCATAACCGGTTACAAAGGATGGGAAAAGGTAGTAATTTTGATCATTACTCATTTTCAATGAAAAATACTCAATACAAAATACTAAATACCAATTACATAACGCAAATACATATAAACAAAAGAAATACTAGTGTCAACAGAAGCCCTCTATAGCTAAGGAGCCTAGGCGACGTGATATCTGTGAAGTCGTCAGTCACCTACTCTCGGTGAAGCAACCTCGCCTAAGCCGTGGCGACTGGGGGCTCTCTGGCTACCAAATCGCCCTTGTGCTTGTTGAGGTCATTCTCTCTGGTTGATGTGCCAAGAGCTGTGAACTCGCATAATTTGTCATCAGCAACTAAGATAAGTTTGAGTAGACCAAGTCCTGATAAAGTAAAACAAACAATGAGGCTGATCTTTTGTACTTTGTTTATTGTATTGTATCAATTTAGGATCCATGCAATTTAAATTGTATCGATTTAGTCATATAGGGCAAAATAGACATTAATTTGGTGACAGAATTTTTAATGGTCGAGTCATTGGTGGGTTTTTTGGATCAATATGTAGGTTTCTATTTGGTCACTTGCATCTGAGTGTGACCAAACTGTTAAAAATTACATTAATAATTTATTTTCAATTTAACAATACATTAAATTCACATAAGAATAATGTAAATGTTGAACACTAGACATTGTTAGAATTTGCAGGTAGTGTGCTTCAATTTTGTTCATCTTGTGAAAGACCTCAATCCCACGTAGAAATTCTAGAGAAAAGTCTAGTTTATATACTCCCTTGTCATTGTACTTGGTAAAGTATTGTGCGGTCTAGAGTGGGTTTTGTAAACCACAGGCGTGCGTACGCCTGCCTCGCCGAGCCAACCGACGCATCGCAGTGTGGTGTGAACATTTTCTAAACCGGACTTTTATTTTTATGACCTTTACATTTGTTTAAGTTGATGTAAATGAACTCAAGGTGAGTTCTTGTCTTTTGGGTGGTGCTCGAGGATGTTACTTGAACTCTAGTTGTCATCCCTAGTGGACCTTGAGGCTTCGAGCTCGTGGTACTGTTATATGTCCAATCTCAAGGCTCGAGGCTATAAGCTCTAGCTTGTGTAGGTGTTTTGACCATGTCAATTCCCAGTTTTTCCATAACTGATAGAATTTTTAGACTCTCTCATATCCGTCACTTTTCTTGTTTGAGGCAGATTCTTGGCCCATGATCTTTTCTTTAATGCGCAAGGATTTTGCTCTATAAATATTGTCCCTTGGGGTTGTCTCAAACACACAATTAACATATGCAATTTACAGAAGTCATCTTCTCAGTTTTTTCTCTCTCTCAAATAATTCTCTCCTCCGTTATTGAGCAAGTTGGGGCATTACTCCAACTCACCTCCCCAGAGTACACTGCTGAGGTGGGTGTCATGTTAACCCTGAGGGTCGAAGTGTCGTTCATCTCATTGTACCTCTGTAGGGGCATAAATGACTCATGGTAATGGATTCTCCACGGCGCAGCAATTTCTTCGATCAATTCTTCCCTTCTATTTTTTTCGCATAAGTCATTTCTGTCATCGCTTTGTAATCCCAAGATCAAGTTCATTGTAATAAAGAGATATATTTTGATTGCTCATTCACCCAATTTTTTCAACAAGCTAAGTCGTTTATTATAGTGAGTAATCATAATATGACTCACGCAGGTTTTATCGTTCCTAATATGTCAAAAATTGAGACCTTGGATGGGAAGAACTACAAGATGTGGGCTAATAAGATGGAGTTCATCCTAAGCCAAATAGAGATTTATTATACTCTGTTTAATGATAGAGCCCCACCGAGGTCCAATAAGAATTTCGAGAAAGATAACTATACTTGTAGAAGGATGCTTCTCCACTATATGACAGTGCCTCTTTATCAAATTTATAGTAATATAAAACCGCTAAAGAGATCTGGAAGCATTAAATTCATGATACTAACCATCACAAAATAATGCCCAACTGGAAAATCATGAGTTCTTGATTTTGGTATATGCAAAATTAATCATGTGCATAGTCAATAATGTACAAAACACAAATTCTCGTTCATTTTAGAACTTCATTGTTTTCATATTTATTTAAATCAAAGAACATACCTCGATCAATAGGATTAGCAAATATCCATGAAGAAGTCCCATTCCTCTCTCTTCATCACTTTCGCGGGTCTCCAAAGTTCGCCACATCATACCCAGCAAAGAAGCCAGTTTCATTAACGAAAATAAATCTTAAAATTATTAGTATAATTTGAAGAAAACACAAAATTTGTTTGGGAAATAATAGAAAAGGTATCAATATCAGTCACCAGCTTCAAGTCACGCAGCGAACCGTTTTCTTTAAGACTGATTTCTTGGATACCGAAATAGTCTAAGAGATACAATGAAACCTAACAACCGAGTGAGAGTAAGAGTGTAGAGAGAGGAAGATGACCAAGACTTTTTTTTTAGAGAGAGAGAGAGAGAGTTTCAAGGCATATCCAAAACACCAAATGAGGTGTTTATATAGAATTCTATCTCTCTCTTGGAAGAGACACATCATTAAACACATATTTTTATCAAGTGACATATTCCTCCGAATTAATAAATTAATTTCCAAAAAACCAGAAACTGGTGCACAAAAAATAACGGTTATAATTGCTCCGTGTGTCAATACACAAAGCCTGTGTGTTGACACACAGACCCAACTCTGGGTTATGTAAGTCTGTGTGTCGACACACAGGCCTATGTGTCGACACACAGACCTAAGCTTTGGTTTCTGCATATTTAAGCCAAAAATACATAACAATTAAACATTCGAAGTACTTTATTTTGAAAATACATCAACAATCACTAGCAGACTTATGGCCCTTCCACCATCACTGGAGCTCTCTTATTCACACTCTGCTTTCCGCTTCAATGTTCTGGATATGGATGACAATTACCATCCTCACGGTCAAATTTCAACCCTAATTTGCGTGCAATTTGCCATACAAACACTACAAAACGATTTGCTACTTCCAGGAGATGACTTCGAAACCATGAGACGATGTTGCATGAGTTATCTCTATAACACTACTTAATTCATTTGTCACTCCTAATTCAATATTAATTCATTTACAAGAATGCGTTCAGAGTTGGTTACAACCTAAACCTTGATCGCTCATGAAAACCTTTTTCATTTTAATATACACTACAAGCACAACACTGACACACAAATAAATTGGAAATTAAAATCATAGCTACAAGCATAAAACAAAGAACCAAATTGATATATCAATCTCCCCACAGGGGTGTAAAAAAAGTGAAACAAAAATCATTATCAGAATAGAAATATAAATCCGAGATTCGGACGACTAGCTGTCCTTCACCCCTAAACTAATAATCTAACCGCATTGGAGCTTTACAAATAAAAAACGCAAAAGAGAAAGAGAAGAGAATTCTCATTAATGAAGACTTCATTGATGATGTTGACACGACTCTTTTAGTAATTCCTCCAATGCTCCAACCATTTATGCTTCGGCCTTCGTGATAATTGAATCTCTTGAGGCAACTCAGGGAAGGAGAAAAAATATTAGAGAATGAAGCAAAAAAAGTCCATAACACCTGAGGGCCTTTACTTTATACTGAGATGCGCCCAGAAATGGTTGATCGATCGGGTCTGAACAATAACATTTCTGTCATTATTTGATTGATCGGCCCGTACAAGAGGAAAAAAATACACGATTTGAGGTGTCGAAACTCGACCCACCCCTTTTCAACATGTGGTCGGTGATGCATTTTATATTTATTATTTTAGTTATTTTACACCAGTTTAATTATAGTTATATACTTATTTTAATAATTTTTATGTTTTATAGGTTCGAAATTAAAGTTCCAAAAATTATTAAATTTTGGTGCAAATAAGACAAAATTTGAAGCGGAAGCAGTTAAATCAAGTTAATAGGTGAACGTGTAAAAATTGTATGGGCCGAACTTAAACGTCATGCGTCCTCAGCCCAACTCCAACCCGATCCGTCATCACCTACCTCAAGCCCATAACGCCTCTGCCCAGCAAGCCCAACACGCAGGTCCAGCCCACGTCCCTGCTGTACCATCTTCACACATCAGGCCCAACAACGCAACCTGCACAGCTGCACCATCTTCACCAGCCCATCACCCGCTCAAGACACGCGGAGGCCCAAACCAGACCATCGGCCCAAGCCCACCGACAACAACCCAACAGACCACCAGGCCCACCCGCGTCCTCTGCCCAGCCCAACTTCATCACCGCCCGGAGCCCAGGTCATCTCCAACTCAGCCCATCACACACGCAAGTCCAGCCCAGCATCGATTAGGGCTTTTGCGAGGAGCACAGCGGCAAGGTGGCGGAGAGTTCTGATTTAAATTCAGTTTTTGGGGACGTTTTTTGGGGGATTCTCTGTTTTCTGGTTTTCCAACTAACGCAGCACCGCTGCAATTCTCTCTTTCTCTGTCAGTTTTCTTTTTTCTTATTTTTTCGTTAATTTAGATCGAGAGCAAAATTAGTACGAGGACACTTTCTTTTTTTTTTTTTTTTTGATGATGGTAAAGATTAGGAACCAGCTTCAGCGAAGCCCTCAAAGTAAGGGACAACCTGAAGCATCAAAGAGGGCAATACTGCAAAGAGTAGAGGGGGGCTCCAAAATACCGGGATCAAACCCCCCTCTTTTATAACCCTCGTTAGCCATAAAATCAGCTGCTCTGTTTGCTTCTCTGAAAACATGAGAGAAATTTACTTGGATAACCCCAGAGCAGGCCTTCCTTATGTCATCCACTATAGCACGGTCGCTCGGACATTCGTACCGATCTGGAGGGTACGAATCACAACTTGATTATCCCCTTCAAGAATAACTTTCTGCTCCCCTTTGGAGATTGCATCCCACAGGCCATCTCGAGCGGCAACAGCTTCAGCAGCAAGAATGGACGCATTTCCCATTCTTCTGGTACCTGAGGATAGAATACTCCCCTCCCAGTCACGGATTATATAGCCTGCTCCCGCCTCAATTCCTCGTTTTGACCCATCGAAGTTCACTTTCACCCACTCGTGATCCGGGGGCTATCAAGAAACCCAAGTGTTGCTCTCCTTCTATTGATTATGGTGGTTCTCGTGGTTACAAAACCTTCATCCAGCATTTTTCTGCACTCCCATCCCAGCATCATGGCGGGGGCTTTGCTGACGGTCTGCTCTGGGTTGGCCCTCTCTCTCCTGAATATAGCAGCATTTTAGTACAAAGACACATGAGTTCATTATCTCCTCCTTTACCAGTTCATCATCAATTGAGAGCTAACTTGCTCTTTAGGGTTAGATGAAGTCTTAGCTTTTTTATTTTTGTATTACTTTTAATTTTAGGATAATTTATTTGTTATATGAATTACTTAATTGTGAGAAATACTTTGAAGTATTGTGTTTTAATTGTGTATTCAATTGAGATAATTATTAAGTTTGTAACCTTTAATCGTTGATGTTGATAATTATAAATTAATTCTTCGTGCTTGTAGCCTTAGAATTAATTAATCAAGCAATAGTATTCACCGAATTGTTAATTAAAGCATATCTTCTCTATGTTTTAGTTAGACAGAGTCAATACGTGATAATTAGCAATATGTTAGGTTGGGCCTATTTTCCTTATGATTTAGTTAGATAGGGTCAATACGCGATACTAACAACATCACCTTAGGTTGAAGCTTGTAGCATAAACCACTACCCATGTGACAATCAATAATCCAAATTTAAAAGTTAACGCAAGAACGATTGGCTAATAATGGATTCAAAACCCTAGGTTCGGATTCTAAATTATTTTCCCCTTTAGAAGTAAAATAATTAGTTTAATTTTCATTTCTTTAAGTTAATTAACATAAAATTTCATAAGTTTTTTCAAATCAATTTAGGTCATAGAATCAATTCACGCACTATTAGTCCCTGTGGTTCGACACCCTCGCCCCCTAGACTTTGATTTAGATTTGTTCAGTGGATAAGGTTTAATATTAAATTTTGATAGACGTAGAAAAATACATTAGTTGACTTTCTCGACGTTGTCTCCAAATTTTCCCTTTTTCGCCCGTCTTCATCCCATTTCGGCTCTTTCTTGCTCCAACACATTTCAAACCTATATACACATAAATTGCATTAGTGTATGCATATAATCAATGAAAATGTCATGTTGATAGATAATAAAACATATAAGAATACAACACAATAAAAAGAAGAATGCCCAAGCAGAATTTAGGGGAAAAAACCCAAAATTAGAAAAGGACATATTCATAACACAGTATTTAGTTTCATAAAAGTAAAAAATTGGACCTGAAATTGCAAATCAAAATTATACCTAAGTTTTTGGGATAGCTGATTATTTGACTTGATATAAAAATCTTATTAACTAAAGGTTACAAGTTCACTTTCAACATTAATATTATTTCTAGCACAATATAAATGGTGAGCTATGCACTATTTGTGTTTTAAGTCCATTGAAAATTCATGTGATGGGGTTCGTTTTCTTACAGTATAAAATTATAATTGAAACTTTACCATCAACTTAAACTTTTATGATACGAACAATTAGTTCTAGGCACGTCTTAAGGCTGGCTCAAGTACAATATGTGATAGCATTGGGCTTTCAAGATCGCATCTTTAACGGAAGGCCCAATTCTTGGTATTATATTTAGGGTTGTATATGGACTCGAGGCTCGGCGTATCAATATTTAGTTCGACTTGGGCTTGAATTGAAAGTCACAAGCTTGTCAACTTCCAACTCGAGTTCACACCATTATAGGCCCAAGCTTGGCACGGTCCATTGAGCTCAGAGCTAATCTCGCCTTATCTAAGCTCATTTAAGCTCAATCTATGCTCATTCTAACTCAAGTTAAGCTCATTAGGCTCAAACATGGCTTGATTAGGCATAATTCGGCTCACAAATTGTACCAAAGTAGGCTTATTTAGGTCCTGAGCCTATGCTCGAGCTCCAATAGGCACAAACTTGGCTCATTAAGCTAAATGAGTTGCTTCGTCTCATGTAGACCTCCTAATTGTATTAGACAAAGGCCGTTAGCATTAACCCGTCGTTTTGAAAAGGAAGACTTGGCTTATGCCTTGATAATAACATATGAAGTCAAATTGTTATTCTTTTTAAATTCAATTACCATATAATATGTCATGTTTAAGATTGATTAAAAAGTTTAATGGATGTTTGTAATGGTTTAGTGGCCCATGAGGGACCATAACTGGCTTGCGACAGTTGTTAAACTGCCCTCCGTTATGTGTCACCGGAGTCGCTAACCCCAATATTGCTAAATTTCACTGGATCTAAAGTCAAACACACTAAGTGGATATATATGTGTATATGTATAAGCACAAGTAGGATTCTATCCTAAACCAATGGCTTTAGGAAGAGTAATGCATAAACTTATGTATCGATGGTGAAACTCTATTGATTGAATGAATAAATAAGGTACAAAGGTTTCCTTTATATAGGCATACACCAAGAGACATGCAAGGCAATAGAGCACAAAAGTCAGACAAGAATATTCTAGAGTATATTATTATGGTGGGAATTTTCTAGAGTTTATTCTCCTAGATTGTAGAGTATTCTAGAAGGGTGCTCTATTAGGCCCCCTCAATCTGAGCAGGGTGGCAGCATGAGAAGATTGGTCTTGTGTTGCAGAAATCGATCAGCAGCTAGACCTTTTATTAGAATGTCAGCAACCTGTTTGGTAGTAGGAGTGTAGTACTTGAAGATCGCCCTCGAGTACCTTTTCACGAATGTAGTGAAAATCAACGTCCACATGTTTGCTCCGATCATTGGATACCTGGTTGGCTGCGAGGTAGGAAGTAGACACATTGTCACAGTAAATGAGTAACGATCCAGGGTGTCGAATGCCAAGATCCCGCATGATGTACCGGATCCAGTCACTTTCAGCAACTGCTTGAGCAACGGCCCTGTATTCAGATTCTATGGTGGATTTGGAGACAGTGGCCTGTTTCTTTGCCCTCCAGGAAATGAGATCAGGACCGAGATAGACAGCATAACCTATGGTGGAGCGGCGTGTGTCAAGGCAACCTCCCTAGTCAGCATCAGCAAAGGCGGTGATAATGAGGCAGGATGCAGGCTGAAGGAGAAGGCCATGATCGGGGGTGGCCTTGATGTACCGAAGAATGTGTTTGACTACTTGCCAATGAGAGGTACGGGGAGCATGCATGAGTTGGAAGACTAGATTAACGGCATAGCTAACGTCGGGACGGGTCATGGTTAGGTATTGGAGAGTTCCCACAGCACTCCTATACTCGGTGGGATCCTCCAGAAGGGCTCCTTCACTTAAAGTGAGGTGCGCTCGGGTGGGTATTGGTATTTTGATGGGTTTGGCGTCAGCCATATGAAGTTTGGTTAGAAGGTCAATGGCATATTTATGTTGGGAGAGGAATAAACCCCGAGGAGTACGGTGTGCCTGAATGCCAAGGAAGAAATATAGGGGTCTAAGGTCTTTCATAGCAAATTGGGAGGAGAGAGATCGAATAAGAGTGTGAAGCTAAGAGCTGTCAGTGCCAGTAAGGATGATGTCATCCACATATAGTAAAAGGCACGTGAGGTGGGTAGGGTTTTATGGATGAACAAGGAGGGGTCAGCCCAGCAACAAATAAAACCAAAGCTAAATAAAAACGCACTAAACCGTTGCAACCAAGCTTGAGGTGCCTGTTTCAGGCCATATAGCGCCTTTCTTAAACGACAAACATGATTAGGATATTTGGGATGAAAAATCCCTTGGGTTATCTCATATAAACTTCTTCCTTAAGTTGACCATGTAGGAAAGCATTTTTAACATCCAATTGTTGTATGGGCGAGTTATGTGAACTGGCAAGAGTAAGTATGAAACGTGTTAGGTTATGTATGGTGCTTGGTTGTATTGGGTCTGGTTTAGAAGTTATAGGATTGGGCCAATCTTATTTGGGCCCATGTCACACTAGGGTTTTACTGTGGGAAGCTCTATATATATACGGGTTATGTGTATGTTCTCTTCAGGTTTAAGTTAGGGTTTGAGAGGATTGAGAGTTGAGAGACGTCTCATGTAAACTCCAATTATAATAAAGAAATTATCGTGCTCCCCTCCGTGGATGTAGGCTTCGGTTGAACAACGTAATTTCTGGTGTTCTCCCTATCCCCTTTTGTTTGTGTTTGTTCTTCGATTTATGGTTCGATAATTCCTATGGGTGATCTCGGTAATTCCTATAGGTGATCTTAATCTATGGTATCTGGGCCCAAACAATTGGTATCAAAGCAAGGTTCAGAGCCTTGGGTGGAACCTAAATCAGAGGTTTAAGGGCCAGTGGGAGATGAGACACGATTTCTAACGCAAGCAGTGAAAATTCCAGAAGGTGGTTCTGGTGGTGGCCCGATCTAGACGGTAATGGCATGGTGGTGCACTAGTTGAAAGACGGGTTTGTGCCTTGGTGAAAAAGGTAGTGGCTAAGCGTTAGTGGTGGTGATTTTGGTCTACATGGAGGAGTGAGAAACTAGATCTGTGTACCCGAGTGTTAGATCTCATGGACTCAATGTAAATCAGTGTCGGTGAGCGATAGTGCTTGAGTTAAGCGAACTATGGCGGCGAAGCTTCTGGTGGTTCATGGTGACAGAGACAATGACGGTCGGAGATAAGATGTCCAGTGGGAGCGACGGTGCCGGTGTGAGCCTCGGTGGTGGTGTGATGCCATGGAAGTCGGTGGTTCGAACTCCAGTGGGAGTCCTCGGCGGTGGTCTCGCACATGTGAGCGTGGCAGCCTATGTTGTGGTGAGTCGACAGCCATGGACGAAGCCGCCAGTAAGCGGCGGTGTCCAGTGTCAGCTATGGTGGCTGGTGGTCGAAGCCGGCGTGCGGCGACAGACAATTTTGAGTGAAAGCAAGAGGAACTCAATAGCAGCAGCAAGGCTAGGTCTCGCGTGAAGCTTAGCGGCGGCATTGATTTGAGCATTACAAAATTAGGGTTTTTTTTCATGTTAGGTCAATCAGTTGTTTGACCGGGTTTGAATAACCTAATTTGGGTCAGGTCCTTGTATTATTGTTAGATCTGAATTTAAAATTCTTGAGTGGTCTAGTCTGATATTTGTAAATAATCCAACCAAACTCCAAGTGGGAGATTTGTTAGGTTATGTATGGAGCTTGGTTGTGTTGGGTCTGGTTTAGAAGTTATAGGATTGGGCCAATCTTATTTGGGCCCATGTCACACTAGGGTTTTACTGTGGGAAGCTCTATATATATACGGGTTATGTGCATGTTCTCTTCAGGGTTTGAGTTAGGGTTTGAGAGGATTGAGAGTTAAGAGACGTCTCATGTAAACTCCAATTATAATAAAGAAATAATCGTGCTCCCCTCCATGGATGTAGGCTTCGACTGAACCACGTAATTTCTAGTGTTCTCCCTATCCCCTTTTGTTTATGTTTGTTCTTCGATTTATGGTTCGATAATTCCTATGGGTGATCTCGGTAATTCCTATAGGTGATCTTAATATATGGTATCTGGGCTCTAACAAAACGTATGGTAGCGGGTTTGACCACGGGGCTGAAGGTCTCCTTGTAGTCAAGGCCTTCATGTTGATGAAAACCTTGGGCAGCAAGGCGAGCCTTGAACCTCTCAACCGAACTATCTGCTTTATACTTAATCTTGTATTTCCAAGTGCTTCCTACAATATTTTTAGAGGGGTCAAGGGGAACAAGATCCCGAGTGTTATTGAGAATTAGAGCATTGAATTCATCTACCATGACTTCTTGCCATTTTGGATTTTTCACGGCCTGTGAATAACAAGTTGGCTACTGTATGACAGTTATGGAGGATAGGGAAAGGGGATAATTGGTTTTTCGAATACCACTTTTGAGGCGAGTAAGCATCGGGTGAGTGTTAAACGTGGGGACGATATCGGGTTGGGTCTCGGTTTGGTTTGGTTTGGTTGAGGGACCACCCGAGGACCCAATGAAGGGCCTATTTTGGGTGGGGGAACGATGGCCCCGAGGATGAGCTGGATGTGAGTTGGAGCTCACTGGATGGTTCTGGATGTGGTTGAGAGGGGATCTCAGGTGGGGGCTGGTCTGGTTCGAGCTCAGTGGGGTCCGCAGCCTGTAGGACCACCCGGGGAGTGGGGAGGCATGCAGCTAGCGTAGGGCGGTTACTCGGCCCAGCCGCTGCAGCGGGCACCAGAAATGGTGACGTAGGGATGCGGTTGAGGTCTTAGGGAAACCTCTGTGCGACAGGTGTGTGAATTACTAAGGGTGGGTTTATTATGGCATTAGAGGGAAGACCGGATGGACAAATCAAACTGCTATAAGGAAAAACAGATTCATCAAATACTACATGACGACTTATGTACATTCGTTTGTTGATGGGGTCAAAGCACCAATAGCCTTTGTATCGTGCCGCATACCCTAAAAAAATGCAAGTAGTAGACCATGGGGCCAATTTATGAGGGGCACGGGATGTGAAGTTTGGATAACATGCACACCCAAAAACTCGAAAACGTTTGTAGTAAGGATTTATATGAAAGAGTTTTTGAAAAGGAGAGAGATTTGAAAGTGTTGGCGTTGGGAGACGATTAATGGTAAAACATGCCGTACAAAAGGCGTCATCCCAAAATTTATAAGGCAGTTTAGAATGAATTAAGACAGTCCGTGCCATTTCAGATAAGTGTCAATGTTTGCATTCCGCCACCCCATTTTGTTCTAGGGTATCAGGACAGGATAGGCGAAACTGAATTCCAACATCTCTGCAAAGCACATTCATGTGCCGATGATCAAATTCACCTCCACCATCACTTTGAAAAATTTTTAATTTTGACATTAAATTGGTTTTCCACTAATGTTTTAAAAGCGGTGAATATTTCGTAAACCTCATATTTGCGTCGCATCGGATATAGCCACGTGAATCTTGAAAAATCGTCAAAAAGAGAACATAGTACTTATATTCAGATGTAGAGAGAGCTGGAGATTGCCAAACATCAGATTGTATTAGTTGAAGTGGCATAGTAGTATTGTGATGAACACGTTCAAAAGGTAATTTAGCAGATTTACCTAAACAGCAAAAAACACACTTATTCAAAACCTTAACATTCGGACAAAATTGTTGTTTACATAAGGAATCAAGAATAGCCTTTCCTAAATGCCCTAATCGTTGATGCCATAATTCACCCTGCTTAGCACATGTAATAAGGCCAACTTCGTGCGGTGAGAAGCTATATAGCGGTCCGTTACTGGGTACCCAAAGAAGTGGCGTCCCCGTAGCCTTGTCCTTAACACAAAATGAGGTGGAGTCAAATTCGACCCAACAACCATTATGATGACACAATTGTTTTATGGATAATAGATAATGGGTGAGGTTTGGTACAAGCATGACATCGTTCAGTTTAAGGGGAGTTTGAGGTATACTAGCGGAGCCAATGTGAGTCACAGGCAGTAATTCTCTATTTCCCACAAGAACACCCTTATGACTAGAATAAGGAAGAAGGTTAGAGAGAATACCTGGATTTGGCGTCATATGGCTTGAGGCACCGGAGTCAGGGTACCAATTGTAGTCGTGCGGTTCGCCAATAGTTATGGCAGCAAGGGAATGATTGGGATCAGGAAAGGTGGAAGTATCAAGGCGGTGAGGGCAAGCAATCGTAGAATGTCCTATCTGGGAGCAGATCTGACAGAATTGAGGAGCGGTCCGAGCACACCTGCATTAGAGTGAAAGGGAGGGCCAACTGGAGGTCAAACCGGGTATGGGGAGCTAGGGTGATGGGTCACGGTTGGGTTTTGGGAACCGTGGGGGTTGGGATTTTTTCCACCCCGACCACCATGGCCCCCTCAGCCCTTGTGGCGGCCTCGACCCCGGCCACGGCCACCGTGGCCGGTGTGGGTTTGAGGGGGTTGGTTCGAGACAACCATATGGGTTGGGGTTCGGACGTCCAGAGTTTCATGTAAGAGCACCTTCTTCATTTAGTAATGCAGATTTAAGTTCATCATATGAATAGAATTTTGAGGTTTGTCGAGTAAAAGTTGCAAAAGCAGCATATTCAAGTGGTAAACCATGAATAGCAAAGTGTTGAAAGTCTCTAGCAGAAACAGCTGAGTCAATGGCAGCTAAATCGTCTGCAATAGTTTTTAATTCGGAGAGGTAAGCATCCATCGTTTTGCCATCTTTACGGTGAGTTATGAGTCGGGTTCAGAGGTCATACTCCTTAACCATGAAGTGGTCCCGAAACCGCTTAGCTAGGGCATCCCACATAGCCTTTGATGTTGGATGGCAGACAATGTCATTTATAAGTGAACGAGATAGTGTTGCAGCGATGCAAGATCTAAGGCTTTGGTCAGTTCATAGCCAAGTTATATAATCAGGGTTTGTATAAGTCGATCCATGTGGTTGATTTAATTGGGCTAGAGGGCAGGCATAAGACCCATCAATGAATCCTAACAATTGGTGAGAAAGCAGTAGCATATTAAACTGTTCACGCCAAGGGGGATAGTCAGTGGTCGTTTCAAGTTTAATTGTGACAATGCTAGTAATATTGGACAGGGGAATTACAATGGGGGAAGAGGGGTGATTGTAAGTGTTAGGGTTCATAAGATTAGGGTTTATTGAGGGGGTAGGGAGAGGGGGTAGGTGCTCGGTTACCCTTGCACTGGCATGGAGATAAGCCGGGGAGAAGGAGGACGGAGGACCATCCGCACCGGTCAATGAGCCACCGGTGACGGTGGCTCCGGCAAGCATAGGACCGGTGGGTCCCGAGAGAGAGAAAGAAGAGAAAAGGGATGTGGGGGGTGAGATGCCCAAGTTAAGTGACGGGGGAATGTTGACCTCCCAAGTGGTGGTGGAGTACCGGAGATGGCGACACTGGTATCAACCAACCGAGGAAAAGAAACACCGAAGGTGATGGTCCCGACACTAGTGTTGTCGGTCACCAATGCGGTGGTAGCAGAGCCGGCGGCGGCTGGTGGTGAATCGGCATGAGGGAGGCCGGTCGCCACTAGCGCCGAGTCTACGCCGGGATTAGGGGAGGGGAAGGAGGTCAAAGCATTTGCGTAAGATCGATTGATGTTAGATGCTATTACTCAAAAAAAAAAAAAATACGTATATGAAAAAAATTGCTAGAGAAATTAACACAAGAAATAAAGAAAGAACAGCGGAAACGAAAAGAGAGAAAAAAAGATAACTAACTCAGATGGTTGGCTCTGATACCATGTGAAACTCTATTGATTGAATGAATAAACAACGTACAAAGGTTGCTTTTATATAGGCATACATCAAGAGACATGTAAGGTAACAGAGCACAAAAGTCAAACAAGAATATTCTAGAGTATATTATTATGCTAGGAATATTCTAGAGTTTATTCTCCTAGATTGTAGAGTATTCTAGAAAGGTGATCTAATATCGATCTCTTATCTCCCGTAGCTCATTTGTAGGATTCTTACTAGATCCACATATGAAGTCTTACTCGAAGCAATCTTAAGCCTCTTGGGTTGTAAATTAGAAAGTTGCATTTCTTTGATCATCTCGGCCTCATATCGTTGCTAGTGTTCATAGAACTCATCTACCGCGTGAATGAGGACTTAAACATCTTTTTGGTCTCGTTCAGTGATTGTTTAATCGGAGCTGTTAAGGCGTGCAAGGGGATAGAAATGCAAGAGACAGTTTTCACAAAGAATGAGAAAGAACACTGTCATTTAACAATAAAAAGCATAATTGCAACTGATGAGCACTACATATAGAGGGGCACATGCCGTAGACTGCAAAATATTCAAACAAGGACATGCAAGGAAGAAGACAGGGGATGCCCGTAAGTAATATCTTGGCTCATTAGGCTACGCTAAGATAGCCAAATGGTCCTGAATCATTGCGCCCTCCACGAAGGTGCCGTCAACACAACCCTGTGGTCTCTTACCTTTATAAAATATTATACAGTTACTATTGCTACCCAATGGTTTCAAGTCATTTGACATCACTCTTGAGCTATCATTTGGGGGTCGCACATCCCACAATTGTTTGTTTACCGACAAGCAAAATATTCTGTTAGGATGTTCGCTTGCACTATGATGCTTTTGTTTGTGCAGCTAATGTTCATGTGCACACTGCCTTGTACGGTGCTAGCACTGTTAGTTCTCAGATGTGCTGCCTTAGACAATGCTGCCATTGCGCGTGGGGTAGTATGCCTACGTCCTATAGTGTTGATTCCAGGGGCTTCTACGCCTATCCTACTAATTATGGTCGCATCAATTTAGGCTCGTTTAATACTAAAAGAAGCTCAAGAACTTGAGTCATTCAGGCATGTTAGGGCCACACCCCACACACAATGACTAAATCTACTTAGGAAGCACAGAATGGAAGGAGAGAATGTAACACCAAATTTACAGGATAAAAAGGAGAGGATGACAGAACAAATTCTTATGGTCCAAAAGAAGGCTACATCCAAGCAGGGCAATTTTCACTGTGTTTAAGGAGTAGTACAAGAAACGGTTCAGTGGTCACACCTTACTCAACTCAAATAACCTATTGTATCATGAGTTTAAATCAGATCAACTCCATTCCCTACTCTAAGATAAGGCCACACGAACTAAGCTTTATACATACACACAACAAGGCACATTTAAACTCATAACTTGACTCAAAATTGACTCATTTAGGCTCATGAACCATTGAAAACTCGAGCTCTACTAACATTATAAGCTAGCCTGACTATGCTCAAGCTAGAAACAAGGCAAGCTTTCAAGTTAAACAACAATCTAGCTCGGTAGGACAATCGAGCTGGCTTGATGCATTCACCTGTCATGTCACATGGTAACAAATACACTAGCCTTGTTCTACACCAAGTAACTTTTAAATAATTATACATATATATATATATATGACTCAAGTAAGAGGGTGAGTGAGTGGGTGCATTTTGGGCCATTCATCTACTAACACCATCCTCCTCACGAGAGTTACTTAAGATGACGAGTACAGGTGTACGGATAACATATCAGGGGGAGTCATTAATAAGAATTTACAGTTCCAGCTCACATGAAAGGACTCTGATAATTTCAATTGTACCTGCATGTCAGAATACTTTTTTTTAACCTATTGATTTAACAGCCAACAAAACTGACAATTGCAGCTGAATACTGAAAGCAGAGAGCACGCATTAATACTCAGAAACCAAACAAAGTCCTTCAGTATAGGGGGGCTAGGGGTCCACACTTGCATTATTTGCTCAGACAATAATGCAGCCATGCCCATCAACTTAAGAGTCATTTATTCATCTCACAACATTTGCATGAAACCATGCATCCTATCATAGGGCTTGTTTGTTGTTTTTTGTTTACGATTTTTCCTTTTTTAAAAAGATATTATCATCATTAGAACAAAATTATTATTGTTACAATAAGATTATAGTTCTTAGATCAATTTTATGACTCATTATTTGAGAGTTTCTGCTCTAACAATAATAATTTGTCTTAACAATAACTTCCTTTTAAAAGGGTGATTTTATTGCCAAAACAGAAAATATTATTGCTGCAATAATGATGTGATTTAAAGTGACTATTAGTTACAAATTAAAAAAAATACTCTTGATATTAACACTTTTGTCATGGCAATAAAATTATCCTTTTAAAAACTTAACCATGTTTGCTTTTTGATGTGCTACTTCTAGTTTCACTGAACACTGAAAACAAAGAATCAAAAACCAAATAACAGATTGATTTCCAAAGATTTTTGATAATAAAAATTATAGACATATCCCTGACCTGCATTAGCATAAACATGTAAAAGTATAAAAATCAATTTTCAACCTCACTTTTGACCCAGTAATATAAGCATTTCGGATAATTAGTCAATTAACACATCTTAGGCTTCCTAGTTTCCAGAGATGAGCAAGCTGGAGGTGAAAAGATTTGAATTTTCTTTTTTTCGGATAAATTGAGACAAAATCGCAATACAAGCAAACCACTCGCTAGGCGAGGCCTGAGTCCTATCGTAACAAAATGGGGACCAAAAACAACCAACACAAAATAAAAAGACAAACCAATAGGAACAAAACGCTCGCCTCAAGCATGACACAGCATATGCCGAGCACAAAATCAAACAAGACACGAGGAATAGGAAAAACAAGGCGCTAGAACAAACTCAAACAAGGATCCAAGTTGAAGAAGAACCAGAAAATCAGCACATGAAACGAGAGCAGGACTGAAGTCTCAACAAAAAACCCATCTACATCATTTTGCAAGTATGTCTGCCACCATAGGTGGAACAAAACCTCAACTTACTAACGTTTTTACCCATTAAGGTCAACACCCCATCTTTCAGATTAATGGTGAGGGTTACATTAGGACATATGTGCAATAAACTCTGAACCAAAGACCTCTGGTTACCCCCCCTAAAAGTAAATTCCACGTACAGTTTCTAGAATCTCATTTCTTGTACGAACTTTTTTAAGAACTCATGCTTATCCGTTTGTTGATTTATAACCGGAAACATATAACTCATAGGGCGTGCAAACTGAACTCTCCCCTAGTACTTCAACCAACTTTTTTCTCTATGTGAAAAGCAACAATTCCCCAAAAAAAGAAAAAGAACAACACTTCCTATTAACTAAACCATTCTACATTTAACACAAACCCACTTTACACGGCCTATATCTCATGTGACTCCAACTCTTCCTTTGACTTGAACACATCTGGGTATATCCCATGATTGGAAACATAATAAAGAGCGGTAAGGGTAAAAGGGAACTAATCATTACCCTAATTTCCTTTACCCTCTCATTATTAGGAATGAAGAAGGGGAGTAAAATTTTCAACAAATTTTACTGTACTTCTCTTATTTAACAATAACTCTTTTACCTTTAACCATCTACCCAATTAGCAAACAAAAGTATCCTTTTTTTAACTCTTTCTTAAAATACTACTAAGACGGGATAACCACTTGGCTTCCCCCTCTTTTACCTTCTGTTTTTTATCCAGTTGCCAACTGGAGCATATTAGATACGATAAGACACTTCTGACCGTTCTACCAAACACAAGAAAATACCCATATCCAACAAACGAATATGCACCATCCATAATTAGTCCATTTCCCGAGTCTGAGCAACATAGGTACTATCAAAAGTAACCATAACATTGTACAGCACTGAAAATTTTCAATTCACTTCTCCTTGTCAATAATATCCCTTTTTCCCTACCATGATTTGCATATAAATTTATACACATTAATCCTTGGCTCTAAATTTATGATATGTCCATATTTTTTTCCCACCACACTCAATTTCAGACACTGTTTTGGGAAATTACCTCACCAAACTTGAGGAAGAGCTGGGCGTCAGAGGTGCTCATTGAAGGGCAGTTCACCATGTGGGGGGCCTTGAGATTTGCATACTCATCCATGTAAGAGGGCACCTGAGCTGCTGAGGTTAGTGGGGTTGTCGGGTTCATCACTAACTGCTTTGGCTCAGGTTCAGGGACGAGGCTCGCGAGAATTCGGGCAACTTCGTGCATGGTGGGTCGGTCCAAAGGCTGCTTCTTCGTGCAGAGTAGAGCTAACTGGAATACTTTCTTCACTGCTCCAAGATCCTTGCATGTTGCATTGATCTCAGGATCAACGGTTTCCATGACTGCATTGTTAACAGCCTTCGCTAAGATCTGAAAACGATTGACGAGGAGATCACTTTAATTTCAAGTAATAGTTCAATGAGTCCGTAAGAGCTACTATCCATTCTTATATGTCAATTCATGTGACAGATTTAGCATTAGCAGGATAAGAAGAATCCAAAAAAAATGTTCACAATCAGATCAAGCAATCATACGAAGCAAAAGCATCACAATTGTAGACAGCAAAGCTCCAAATTCCATCACTGCACTTCAGGAACTGAAAATGTAGCGATATACTGCTCCGCATACAAGACTCCACAGATTAAATGTGAATTCAAAATCATGGAATCAGCTAAAGACTGTTAACATAATAAGATGTTATACTCTAGCCATCAAGTTTAATTCTATAGTTGCCAGCAAAATGCTGAATTTGATCCTTCAAAACATACTTATAAAGACAATCAAAAGAGCACCAAGTTTCACGACTGACTTATCATTCAATGGTTTTGCGAACATAGATCAACTTATATTCCTTTAGAAAAGCACAATGCAAATTTTCTTCTTTTGCACAATGCAATTAGCACGTCCGCCATGACCCACGTGCATAACACATTCAGTGATATGACAGAGAATTGCAATTTGATTCCATGGTTTGAAATCTCACATACTGTCAATGACCCACCATAATTCCTGTTTAGAAGGTCAAGCTATCAATACAATCCAACATGTTCTTAAATGTCAAGGAAACTATCTATCCCAAAAGATTAAGTTGATAGATGTAGGCACATGAATTGTTTTGTACCCTAATGTGCCTCCTCACATTCACATTGGGATTGAAACATAACATACACCCTATATTGAAATCATATTGATATTAGGAATAGGGGCTGGCTAGGATTCAAACTTGTAACCCCTCAATTAACAAGGCTTTGACAACATGTCAAGAAACTATTCAAAAGTACAAATTGATGGTTAAAGGTGCAAGAATGCTTTTATACTCTAATATCAAACAAATAGAGGAGCACGATGATCATGCATTAAACACTTACCAGATGCTGCAAATTGGACTCATTATCCACCGCTTTTCTTCCAGTTAGCAGCTCAAGCAAAACAACACCATAGCTGTAAATATCGGATTTCTCAGTAAGGTGCGAAGTACGTGCATATTCTGGGTCTATGTATCCAATCGTGCCCAAGATATAAGTCGACGTGTGAGATTTGGAAGCACAGACGCTCTTCGCAATGCCAAAATCAGTAAGATGTGCCTCAAAATCCTTATCCAATAGAATGTTTGATGATTTCACATCCCTGTGAATTATTCGAGGACTGCAATCGTGGTGAAGATATGCAAGCCCCTGAGCCGCTCCTAACGCTATCTTGAGCCGAGTATCCCAATCAAGCTTTTTCTTCTTTGATGGTCCTGCAATACATGTTTCATCAAAGAGTTGCATCAAGGAGTCAAATCTTATTTTACACAGAAACACCAACGAATCTTGGAAAACAGCTGAGTCTAACCTGTGAAAAAAGTGATTCTCACACCAAAGTCTGAGTAACATGGTTTTAATCCAGAAAAGTACTTGTTCAAAATCTATTGTCACGTTCATCATGCAGAACTTTTTTTCTGAATATATTTCTGCAGCGTTCTGAACTTTGCATGGCTAAAGAACTTGTCCCACCACAATAATTTTCAAACTTTCAATCATGTATGTTTCATTTTGTCACTCCTAATCAAAGTTTCTAGAAAATAATCTATCATTGAAACTACACCATAGGGCTAAATTCTGGTTGGTAGACGATGCAACACTACTGCAAAATGAATTGGAACCGAAAGTGAGTATCCATGTAGTCAACTTACCATGAAGCAGATCCCACAGGCTACCATTTTCCATGTAGTCGTAGAACAAGAGATTCCCAGCTGCAGAAAGCGAGTATCCTTGAAGGCCAACGAGATTCCTGTGCTTGATGCTTCCGACTGTCTCAAGCTCGGTCTCAAATTCCTTCAGTGATTGAGTGTAATGTGAGTACAGCTTCTTGATGGCAACCGGTTTGCAGTTCTTGAGCACGCACTTGTACACGGTGCTTGAAGCGCCACGCCCGATAATGTACTTCTCACTCAAGTTCTCTGTCACCCTCATGATATCATCGTACACGTGAAGTGCCATGTTCATGTGAAGGATCACCAGTTTTGGTGATGAGTAATTAACAACTGCTGCATCAAAACGAAGAGTACATCTGTTACAAACCGAGAATACGAGACTCGAATTTTAAATGGGCAAATAAGGCGGGAAAGCTGTTGGCGGCAAAAGATGTTGAATTCTGTTATGCTGGTACTGCTGCGTGCTACACTGCTGCTGTGCTGCTGTTAGTTGATATTTTTAGGCTCCAAAATAATTCACTCAAATACTACTTAGTTAAGATACATTCTAGATTGTTCTAAAGTTGGTTAGATACATTGCATTTACTTGTTAGCTTGTTATAAATAAGTGAAAATTGCTGTAATGCTGGGCATTCAATCAAATATCTGAAATTTGTCTCAAGTTGAGATCAATACTCTCTCTCTCATCTAACTCTCTCTATTTCTCATCTCCTTTCCCTTCTTATCTCATCTTAACTCTAAAATCTCTATTTCTCATCTCAATTTCAATTCTTCCTCATCTCATATTCTCAATCTATCCGCATTTTATATTAGTTTACGTTCGTGGTTCAAGCCCGAGCGTAACAAGTGGTATCAGAGCCTCGATCCGATCAAGTGCGCAATCAAAGAAAAAAAATAATAAAATAAAATTCAGGAGATCAGAATTCAGTGAAGAAAGCAGATCAAAAAACAACTCAGGTTTTGCTATTCTTGATCGGGAAAATCCGTTAATGAAATTGCAGTGAAGATTGTCATTGTGTTCGGTCAAGTGCACTGCAGTTCAAACAATCAGATCTGAACTTTGTGCTACAATTGCTTCTAATCTTCTTCCTCGGCTTCAAGAGACCTCAAGTTCAAACTCAAATAGCTGGTGTTAGCCTTCAAAATCTAATTCAGACGCTGTAATGCACAATCGGCATGCCGATCAGCAAGTTCAGCATGGAGAGTCTGCTGTACTTGTTCTCGTTTGCTGAGCAGATACTTGTTATTAAATCAAAACAGCTATAAGACGATTCAATCAAGATCAATTCAGATCTTGATCTTGAACAATCCAGATCAGTTCAATCGTGTTGTGCAGATCTCAATTCAACCGAGCTTTTGATCTGAACAATTCAGCTCAGTTCATTTGTTCTGCAGCCAAGCAAATTGATCCAGATCAAAACCGATCAGACCAGGTTTGAAGAATCAGCTCAAGATTAATACTCGACAATGTCAAGCGGAGTTACCACGCGATCTGGAGCTGCCAAATCAGGTGTACAGCCGACATATGCAGAGATTGCTGTTGGAGGTGCGGCGAATGACCAGAATTTTGTGACTCAAGAGCAACTAAACACACATTTGGAGACATTGATCACTCGGTTGCAACAATCGCAGCTAGCTATGGAGGAACGATTGCATAAAAGATTGCAAGATCAGGACGAGAAGTTTAATGAACGTTTTGGCTTGCAAATTCAGATGTTTGAGGAGAAATTCAATCAACAAAAGCACCATATTGAGGAGGCTGTGGCTGACCGGTTGAAAGAGCAAGCACACGAGATTGATGGTAGGATTGATGCGCATTTGAACCGACAACTACAAAATTTTGAGGAGAGGTTCAATGAGATTAATAAACAGGCAATAGATGCTCGTGTAACTCAACAATTGCAAGGACTCGAGGAAATGATAACCGATCGAGTAAACCAACAAGCATTGAACATTGACGAGAAGATTAAGGAGTTACAAAATGTGGCTACCAAATCAGCTCCTCTACTACCTGCAAGTCATGTAATCAGATCACCTAACGCTGCTGCAGAACCAAAGCGACCTGATGCAGAACCGAAGCAATTTGGTGCAGACCGAGCTAAAGATCCGAGGCAAAGCCGAGATGTAAGTATGATTTTTGGACCAAAAGATCACCCTCCCGATCCACCCTATCGACCTGCAGATGCTGCTGCTGTACCGAACAGGTTCCATGCTGCAGAAACAGGTCACTTTGATCCATTACATAATCCATCTCGATCACGATCTGTTGATTTCAGTGCCAAGCATGATGTGCGAGGCCCCGAACTTGTCCAGCAGTATAATGTGGGACAAAATGCATTAGAATTCGTTAATAATCGAAGCAATGAAGCCTCTTATGGTAATGGACACAATGGCTTCCGACAACCTCGAGTTCAACTTGAAAATTTTGATGGGAAGCAACCTCACTCGTGGATAAGAAGATGCGAGCGATATTTCCATTTCTATTCTATTCCCAACGACGAAAAGGTGGACTTGGCCGCGGTTTATCTCCAAGGGGATCATGAAGTGTGGTTTTACAGCCTGTTAAAGAGCAACGCCGTTCTTACTTGGGACCAATTCGTGTCCGAGATATGCGAGCGCTATGGTGATGAAGAAGTGGGTGATGTTGTGGAGAGCTTCAACAAGCTAACTCAAGTCACTACCGTGAAGGACTATATGACGAAATTCGAAAATCTCCGAGCAAGTATGATTACAATCGCACCTCGAGCCCCCGAGTCCTTTTATGTCTCGAGCTTCATCAGTGGGTTAAAACCGAAAATCAAGAACTTGGTGAAGGCCCTTGAACCTACTTCCTTGTCACAAGCCTTTGCGAAGGCAAAATTGATTGAGGCTTCTGACCTAACAATTCTTGATCGGCCCAAGCATCGAGAAGAGCACTTCCAACTTCATCACAAGGGAATTGAACACAAGAAATGGGATGAGCATAAAGAACCCCGAAACATTGAGAAGGTGTCCTGAAACCGCTGTTTTAGATGCCATCAACCTTATGTACCCGGTCATAGGTGCGACCCTAAACTTCTCATGATGGCAAGAGGGGATGAAATTGAAGGGGAATTCGAAAGTGATGAAGATGACTCCGAAAATGAGGGGTCCGAGCATGGAAGCGAGGATGAAGTGGATCCGATAGCTCGAAGGAAGGAGTTGTACGATCTCACTATGAAGTTGTACAAGTCCAAAAAACTCCAGTTTCGGAAGGGCGACGCCTCCAACAAGTGAATTCCAAGACTCGTTCTCTTTCATTCTTGAGGACAAGAATGTTTTCAAGGCGAAGGGAATGTTACAAACCGAGAATACGAGATCGAATTTTAAATGGGCAAATAAGGCGGGAAAGCTGTTGGCGGCAAAAGATGTTGAATTCTGTTATGCTGGTACTGCTGCGTGCTACACTGCTGCTGTGCTGCTGTTAGTTGATATTTTTAAGCTCCAAAATAATTCACTCAAATACTACTTAGTTAAGATACATTCTAGATTGTTCTAAAGTTGGTTGGATACATTGCATTTACTTGTTAGCTTGTTATAAATAAGTGAAAATTGCTGTAATGTTGGGCATTCAATCAAATATCTGAAATTTGTCTCAAGTTGAGATCAATATTCTCTCTCTCATCTAACTCTCTCTATTTCTCATCTCCTTTCCCTTCTTATCTCATCTTAACTCTAAAATCTCTATTTCTCATCTCAATTTCAATTCTTCCCCATCTCATATTCTTAATCTATCCGCATTTTATATTAGTTTATGTTCGTGGTTCAAGCCCGAGCGTAACAACATCAGCTCATGCTTTTGGCAATTATGCTTGAAATAGAATAACTACAGAAAGCTAGAGGCATTTGAAATTGGCAACTTTAGAAAATCTGATAATAACTCTATAAAGAATTAGGTAAGACAAGTAAATCTAACATCTAGAGAAGGGAAAAGTTATACAACACAATCTCACCGTTAGCCTATAGCTGCCTCAACCTAAGCCAGGCAGAGTAGAGTCAGTTTGAGATTCAGGACTTTTAATTTATAGTATTTCATAGTTGGAAATATCAAAAAAAGGTATTTCATATTTACATCCACGGAGAGTTAAATCTCAAAATGTTAAAGGTAGGAAAAGGTGTCACCTGGCTTCTCCATTGATCCATCGAAAAAGGGAGGAGGATTGTGTGGGCGACAAGCAGCCACTAGTATCATTAGCAAAATCACAAGAGCGCCCAAAGCAATCCCCAAGATAGCTGCTTTAGATATTACAGCTGAAAAATATATCAGAAAAGGTAAGTTCAACAGGTTGATTACCTACATGAGTGGAGAATATCTAGAAATTCAACCATAAAATGTCTCTATTATCCATAATGAACAAGGAAAATAGCTATGTTATGCAATTAGAGTAAAGTAATATACAATATACATAAAAAGGTCAATAATGGACAATCTGAACTAAAACATAAAAAGGTTGGAAGACACTGAGAGAAGATAGGGATTGCTGTCACATTTACCTCGTTCATAAGGACGAGAATCATGACATGAACCGCGCCAATATCCACATAGATTAGGATTCCCAATGAAGCTACGTAGTAGGTTAAAACACAGTGTGCATAAAATATTAGACAACTCAGATATTAATTTTATTCAGATTAATAGATATAAAAGTAACAAACCTGTCTGGTGAAAACCTCGAAAAGTTGTTGCTGGTGGGGATATCACCAGCAAGATTGTTGTAAGATGCATTCCTGCATCAACAGGTTCAAACTCCATTTAGCAACAAGGATACTCTTATCACAACACTCGATGAAAATTAATATCAGCAAAAATATGAAAGCAAATAGAACATACAAGACAGCAAGGCTGAGGCAGTTCATCAGTGACGCAACATCTCCAGACAAATTGTTATTTTCCAATCTCCTGACATCACAATGAAGATATCAATTATCAAAATTTGCTAAAACAAGGCATCATGGAAATAATTTAATGTGTCATAGTTGTCATGAGCTCTACATATCAGCCATTCATCTGACTTCACCCCCCATACCCATTTTCAAGAACTCTACATGTGCTTGAGTGGGCATGCGTGTGAGATTGTAATAGAATAATTTTCAGACCTTCACCTGTCGGCTAAAGCTTTTGAGAAAGTTGGTGCCTTGATATAGTATCAGAACCTTGTCAACCAAGAAGTCACAGGTTCAAATTCCAATAGCCTCTACTTTCAATATTAATATTATTTTAAGCACAAGATATAATGTGAACATGTGCACTATCCACGTATCAAGCCCAACAGGCATTTGCACGAGGGAGCATATTAATGTATAAACAATTCCCGAGTCTTCACCCATCAGTTTAAGATTTTGGGAAAGGTGGTTCCTTGACAAAGATATAGAAGTCTACCCTCCTATCTCGCAGCTAAACACTGGGGGATCAATTATGGAAAAGTGTGACTGGGAGAATGTGCAAATTAAAACTTACAGAGAGAATAGATTTTGTAGTTGACCAAGCTCTTGCGGAATTGGGCCTGATAGTTGATTGTTTGAAAGATCTCTACAGGGAAAAAAAACCATCATTCTTAATTTATGTTAGGATAGGGTAGAACATAACATTCAAAGCCCAATCACTACGTGAATATGAAAAAAGGACGTCTCACATGTCCACAACACTCCTTAGATTGCCAAACTCTGCCGGAATAAATCCCGTCATGCGATTTTTGCTCAAGTTCCTATTAGACAAAATACCAACTATGAGCGTGATGAAATATCTCTCCTAACAGTCAGAAGCATAAAACGTACAGCTTTAGAAGATGTTCCAAGTCTCCAAGGGGTGACGGTATCGAACCACTGATTTTGTTGTCAGAAAGGTCCCTGGAGAAAGCCTTTGTTAATACCTAACTGAAACTGATATCTTTGGGAAACATAAAAGAAAACAACCCATAAAGTAGCATGGCAAAAAGGCTTACAAGGTGTCAAGATTTCCCATGCGAGAGAGTTCGAGAGGAATAGGACCTCTAAGGTTGTTGGCTGAGAGATTCCTGCATGACAAGCTAGATATCACAATATGGAGACATAAAACCCCTCATAAAATTAACCAAATGAAATTGTTTATGGCCTACTTGGTATTATTTTGTTTGTAGTTTCTGGGTTTTGAGAAACAAAAAAACCTAATTTTGAAAACTCTTTTTCCCTCCTTTTGGGTTCCAATTTCCAGTTTTAAGTCAAACTAGTAAGAAGCTCAAAACAAAAACGAGAAAAAATCATTTTCGAAATGTGGCTTTCGGTATCTAAGAAACCAAAAATCTGCAAAAAGAAAACAATAAAAAAGCCTGTAACTAATATGATTTGGTAGCCAAGGTGACCACCAAGGCACCTCAATTGAAAGATAATCAAAATGTGTTTTTCACTAAAATTTTAAAAGAGTTTCATCCTCACTTCGTATTTATGTTTTTTTTTCTTAGCGATGAACGAGTTGGAATTAGGAACAATCTGGTTTCAAGGAATAATGTTTCAAAAAAGAGCAAAAGGTCCAAGAACAATTTACAAATATGTCATGCTCTCCAGACTTTCAAATGCAACAGGGATGGTTCCATTTAACTTGTTCCCATGCAGATTCCTGGAGTCAAGAGATGACACAATGTAAGAAACTCGCTGAAGGTAGGACACTTCAATGGCAAAAACTAACAAAAAGCATGCAGTAACTCACAGGCTGTTAAGGTTTGCACATGAGCTGATATTCTCAGGGATAGGTCCTTCAAGATTGTTATTAGCAATATTCCTGCAAATGAGCAGAGGTAGAATTCCAATCTAATGTGTTAGTATAAAACTATTTCTAGTCTTCACCCATCAGCTTATGATGTTAGGATAGTTGGTTCTTTAATATAGTATCAGAACCTTGTAGACCAAGAGGTCATAAATTCGAATCTTAACAATCCCTTAATATAATACAATTTTAGAATAAGGTATAAGCTGGACCTATGCAACATCCACGCTTCAAATCAATGGAAATTTGCGTGAGGGGGGATGTTAGAGAATAAAACCATTGTTAGACAATGACCCATCTACTTAAGCCTTTGCAACGTAATGAAAGTCCACAAGGTGACAATGGAAAAGGTTTTTTGGCAGGTAAGATACTATTAACTCTTTTATCCTCCCATCTCAACCTTAAGTTGTTTTTTAGCACTAAATTGCAAGTAACCAAAATGTAAACACTTACAGGTCGTACAAGTCGGTAAGCTTCCCCAACTCTGGCGGAATGCGTCCAGTGAGTTGATTGTCATTCAGTTCCCTTTATGTTCAGATTTGACAAAGTGTAAGCACAGTTTTTAAACTATATATAAGAAAGAATGACAAGCCATTGAGCATGCCTAATTATTCATTTGAGTTGCTTTAGTCAAGGTCCTGCTTGAGAAATGCCACGGTTAAATTAAAACAATCAGGTAGCAAAACAGTAACTTCCCGTACACAAGCTAGTCAACATAGGGCCACAATGATACAACAGGTCGCTTAAAGTAGCTGCTTCCTACGAATCTCGATGTAAGACTTCCATCACAAAGAACGCGATTACATACAAATAGTGAAGCCTTGACATATTCCCAAGCTCTGGAGGAATGGAACCATTAAGCTTGTTACCATGCAAATACCTGCACATTCACACTAGATTAGCCAAACATGCCATGAAGCAAAGGTTAAATGGCAGAGCAGAAGAATCCTACCGAGAACTATGGTATTTGTTGAGAACTTAACATTTGAGTATAGTTAAAATGTTCATATTAGATTTATGCAAGAATAGAGATCAACATATAATCAAAGTGGGTCACTCCTAATGCTATTTGGTTTTATGATGGTAACCCACTTGGACATATATGAAGGTATCCTCACACATGCTACCATCGCAATCAGGCCTATGGCGCACTGAAATTTTACAGTAACGCAGCTAAGAGATTGAAGAATCAAAGTTAATATTAGATATGCAGCAGTAATGCGTCACTTGCCGATTGTACTGAAAATTAAATTCCAAAAATCAGGTAGCCGAGCGTCATACTAACAATTTCTCGGTATAGCTCAGGTTCCCCAGTATAGGAGGGACAGGTCCAGTCAACATGTTGCAGCTTAAATCTCTATAAAACACATGAATAAACATATAAGCTGTAAGTAACCAATTAAATAGTGGGAACTGAAGAACTTCTATTTAACACAAATATTTAACTTCAATAACTCTATATATGGTAAATGGTCTTACAATACTGCAAGTGCCTGCATCAGACCAATAACGGAAGGAATCTGTCCGTTGAGTTGATTTCCTTGCAGAGACCTTGCATTCATAAGAAGATTAAGATCAGCACATGACACAATAGCAATGCAACTCACCCAGTTAGACATAGTAAGGACACGACTCGCATGCACATACAATGTGGCTACTTGCAAAAATCCTATGTTGAATGGAATCTCCCCAGAGAGCTGGTTGTATGACAAGTCCCTGCCAGTCAAATTATAAACAGATCTTAATAAGAAAGCTCAATGAATTGATGTTTGCAGCCATGTCGAATTAAGGTGACCAACATACAAGACTTGGAAAGCCGTGCAATTGCCAATATTCTTTGGGATACTTCCAGTCAGACTATTGTTTTTAACATCACTGCAAGAAGTGCACACCCATAAAGGACATCAACAAACAAGCAACAATAAATATCAGCAAAAAACAGAAAGCTCGTCAAGAAAATAGGGTCGTCACTTACAAGTACCACAATCCAGTCAACTGGCACATATCAGGCGAAAGCGACCCAACCAAATTGTTTCCTCTAAGTCCACTAATTTTCAGAAATGACAAATTATTCAATCAAAACACCATCTGAAATGAGAATATGTCCTTGTCAAAGATATGTGCTTTATGAAGTAATAACTATAATACTCACAGATACTGCAATACTTCATTCCAGTATATCAGCCTGGGTATTTCTCCAGTAAGATTGTTCTGTGCAAGGTCCCTATAGCAAATATGACGGAATATTTTCAATTAAACTCCCAAATAACTTTGAATCTTTAATCTACTTGTACATATGGTCATTCCCATTATAAAGAATGGAAGCCACTTACAAAATTTTCAGGTTTGGAATCTGGGACAGGGTTGATGGAATTGGACCTGTCAATTGATTATTCTTCAAAATCCTGAAAAAACAATTAAGACAGATTTCAAACGACACTTAGTCCAAAGATGGAGCGTTTTAATGGACATATTCAAGGATATATCAGTGATTCCTTACAATGATTCCAATTGTTTCAACTTTGATATCGAAAATGGTATGTCTCCATAAAGCTCATTGAAAGATAAGTCCCTGTCATCACCAAACAATAAATGACCATCAAGAGTGTGATCATTATTTCATTATAGCAGATGAAATTATTGACGACATCTTATTATCCAACCCATAAAATACAAAGAGTTCTCCACAATAGGACTCACAAGTTTTTCAATGGCAAACAATCACCAATCTCATCAGGAATCTGACCCGAGAGCTGATTTCTACTAAGATCACTGCTCAAAAAGATGCAGAACGATTCACATATTAGATAATTTCCCATCAAATAATTGACTTACTGTACAGGAAGAGAGCGGTCTAGCTCCAGTAAATGAACTTTTCTCAAGGGAAAGCAACATAGTACATTGAAAGCAAGCTTTTGAGGTCTCCAATAGCAGGTGCGATCTCCCCATCAAGATTCAAGCCAGAGAGATTCCTACATTGATCCCACCATCCAAAAGGCAAATTAATCGTTATTCTGTTCTACAACGAAAAAACAGAACAAGACAAAACCTAAGTACCTGTTTGGTATTTTTTTTATTTGCAGTTTTTGGTTTTTAAAAAAGAAAACCAACTTTTGAAAATCTTCCTTTTCTTGTTTTTACTAGTTTTCTATTTTCCAGAAATATAGCCAAAAAACCAAAAAGCAGAAACAATTGTTTTCAGAACCTAGTTTTAATTTCTTAAAACCCAAAATTACGAACACAAAACAATAACAAACATGCCCTAGGCTATCAAAATACAAAAAATGGAAATGTATATTCAACAAAACACAAAACAAAACATTTAGGTTAATTAGAAGGAGAAAAACCAATGAAAGCAAATGTTAGCTATTATGACTTAGAACTCTGAAGAGAGAAAGACAAATGAAACACTCACAGTGCAACAATGTTGAAGGTAGCATTGTCACAAGTGACCCCTCTCCAAATACAAAAATCTGAAGCGGGAGAGCTTGTCCAGTCATACAATACATTGTCCACATCTCTAATTGACTTCTTAATCTCCAAAAGCGTAGCTCCTTCACACAAATTCAAATCCAAATCAAACCACAGAATCCCATTAATTTTTGTTTGAACAGCAGTTCAAAAGAAAGGCAGCTAATGACAGCCATTCAACCAAAAATTGAAAGAAATAAGCCCAAAAAAAAAGGGTAGGTAAGAAAACATAGTCAATCATGCATTATGATAAGACTAAACCTCAAAATCTTATCTTATAATTGTTCAATCTCTTGTGTTGCCAAAAGCAAAGACAAAAAAACTTCCACCTTATTATTGAAAGTAAACTCTAAATATATACCTAAACAATTCCATAGTCCTTAAAACAAATAAAATAACAGCAGTGCAATAAAAAACTAGTTTATTAAAATAAACAAGGGAATGTTGGTCAGCACTTGGAGAAAAAGCAGTTTATTAAGGACAAAAGGTGCAGATTATTACTATATTAATCTAACAGAAACACACAAAAAGGCAGGATTAAACTATTCAATAATCATTAAAGAACACTTCATAGAAGCACTCACCATCATCTGAAACAACAGAACCGAAGCTTAACAGTAGGAGAGAGAACATAAAACCCACAACAAGAGAATCCCATCTCTTCTTATTCAACAACCCAGAAGCAAAAACCGCCATTGTTGTCCTTGACTAGAAAATTTATGCTCAACCCAATTGGAAAACTCAAGCATTACTCCATTATCAAACCTCAAAACGCATAACCAGTTCAAAAACTGATTCTTTACCAAATTTCTGAGTGAAAAAGAAAAAAAGGAGAGATTGTGAGTGCAGCCCAGTTTGCAGTTTCCCTGGAAAATCACAATCAAATAGCTTGTTTAATCGCATAACCCTTTCCTCTTTTCCTCAGACACGCAGAAGAAATGGGGTATTCAGAGAGCTTTCTCTCTTGAGAATAGAACTCCACAAAATAGGCATTGCAACTTTGCATTGATATCAGAGAGAGAGAGAGAGGAGGTAGAGAGTGAAAAAGGCTTAACAAGCTAGGTCTGCAACTGCCACCTTATGGGTATCAGGACAATAGACCTTTCTCTCTCTAGAATTCACTCACTGTATTAATTTTGCAGAATAGGTAGTAGGCATTTACCCAACAGGGATTAAAGCTTTTAACTTTAGGAAAATTGAAAAGTGTGGGGAGAGTAATGGGAGAGGGAGAGGGAGAGGGAGAGGGAGAGGTCGCTATCATGCTTAGGCTAACAGTTGCAGCTGTATTTTTTTTGCAGTGTGGGGTTGGAGCTCTGTAAGTATGCCAGAGCCCTCTTTCCCCCACCCCTATTACTGCTTGTTGAACTTGACACCTCCATTCCCTTCCCCCCTCCTATCCCATCCCCCTCTTTTTCAAAATTTTTTTTTTTTGGGTAAAATTCTCTATTTGTTTTCCATTTGGTAAATTCGTTACGGTAGAGAAGGAAAATATTCAATAGGATTATTGACATATTATATATATATATATAAGTATATAAAAGAGTATAAAAATAATCTTGAGGAACAATATAAAAGATATATAATATCATAAATATGTATGTTAGGATGCAATGGTAATAGAAAAGTATCTTAAATTCGAATATCAAAATATCCTAATCTTCTGTCTTATAACATTATAAAGAAGTGTAAAAAATTATATTGGGATGTAATTTCTTACGTCTATTTGATAAATTCTTTTTTATAATAATAAGAGTTACAAAAATATTTAACAAAGTTTAAAAGACTAGCCACTCTATCATACACTCTCTATTTTTTTTTAAAAAGATGTTATTTTTTAACTTTTATATAAAATATTAAATTATATATCTATATATATATATATATATAATAAAAATAATAAAGGATGAACAATTTTTTTTTAAAAATAGACCTGAACGTCTCCCAGGGTTTTAATCGTTGAGCTAATTTTAAGAAGCTCCATTCTATGGTTATTTGTTTTAGCAACAGTATTGCCATTTATTCCATTTATATTTGTTATTCAAATTACATATATATATATATATATATATATATATATATATAGAAGTTCCACCCCCTAAAAACCCTTCCCACCTCAAATATTAAATTTTAAATTTTTTCTTTTTTCTTTAATACTATATATAATAGAGGAGTTGGGCTCCTCCAAAAGTCCCGTACCCCCAATTCTTTTTTTTTAGATTTTTTCTTTTTTTTTATTTACCTTTTTTTAATTTTTTTTAGATTTTTCTATATTTATATATTAAATAATAATAATTATTATTTATTTACAGATTAAATAATAATTAATCTAAAAGTAGTCCAACTATATCTTAACGTATTAAAGGAATAGCAATGGGATGGGATGGGATGGGATGGGATGGGGCGGGGTGGGTACGGTGTGTCCCCTCCATACCCGTACCCGCCACCCAAATCTTATACATGTACCTGCCTCAATACCCTAATGTGCGTACAAAACGATTATCTATAACTGTACCCGCCACCCAAATCCTATACCTGTACCCGCCCCATTACCCGCCACGGGTATCAAGTGCATATCCAACAATAATTAATCTAAAAATAGCACAACTATATCTCAACGTATTAAAGGGGTGGCAATGGGCTGGGGCGGGTACGAGGTGCCTCCTCCATACCCGTATCTGCCACCCAAATCGTATACCCGTACCTGCCTTATTGCCCTAATGTGCGTACAAAACGATTATCTATACCCGCTCATATTAGTTATTTAATATTATTTTTAAAAACAAATTTAAAAATAAATTACTTTTTTATAACATGTACAAAACGATTATCTATACTTGCTCATATTAGTTATTTAATACTATTTTTAAAAATAAATTATTTTTTATAACATTAGTAAATAATTTTGATTATTGAATTTAGACACGTATTTTTTAATTTCAAGGTTAACTACGTCCAAAATAAACCGATTATGGTGGGTATGGGGTGGGGCGGGGCAGGTATGAAGCGTGGCCGGGCCGGTCCCCCCTTATACCCGAGCCCACACCGTTTCAATTTGGTTTATAAGATCTACACATTAGACAACAAACTAACCGTGACAGCCACCCAAATCCTCTACCCGTACCGGCCCCATTACCCGCCACCGGTATGAAGTGCATACCTTTTTTTTTTTTTTTTTTTTTTATAAGTATGAAGTGCATACCTAACAACAATTAATCTAAAAGTATCACAACTATATCTCAACGAATCAAATGGATGGCAATGGGGTGAGGCGGGTACGGGGTGCCTTCTCCATACCCGTACCGGCCACCTAAATCCTATACCCGTAATCACTTCATTGTCCTAATGTATGTACAAAATGATTATCTATACCTACTCATATTATTTGTTTAATACTATTTTTAAAAATAATTTTTTTTTAACATTGATAAATAATTATTGAATTTAAACCCTTATTTTTTAAATTTCAAAGTTAATTATGTACAAAATGAGTCGGGTATGGTGGGTATGAGGCCGGGCGGGGCGGGTATGGAGCGTGGCGGGGCGGGTCTCCACTTATACCCGTACCCGCCCCGTTTGACTTTAGTTTATAAGATCTACGCACTAGACAACAAAAATAACCGGACCCGCCACCCAAATCCTATTCCCGTAAGCGGCCCATGACCCGCCACAAGTACGAAGTCCATACCCGTACCTGCCCGCAGGTGACTGACCCGTACCCCTACCCACCTCATTACCCACAGGTATCAATTAGCCACCCCGTACCTCTTTAATATGCGTACAGAATAATTATCTATACCCACTCCTATCAGATGGAGCCCATTGCCATCCCAATATCTCTTAGCCAAAAAATTACTCACCACCAACTTTTCTACCAAAATAAACCAGAGTGTTATACCATGCGCCACATTGAACCACTAATTCAATAACTTTTAAAATCGAATTCATTGAGTTTGATTATTTTTGGGTTAGAAAAGTTATAGTTTGGTTCTTTTGATAAAAACCCTAACGCACTATGCCAAACGTATATTCATGCATAAAGCAGTAATTTTTTTATTTAAGACTTTTCTTATGTAATCGAAGAACAGGGCGCGGGTTAGATCTCCGACAACCCAAAAAAAAAATAAAGAGTTTTCATATTTAGTCCATGAAGTGCGACATTTCGCGTGCCTACTGCAAAAAATGATTTATTTTAACCCGGTGAGAAATATAAATTTTGATTTGGGTTTATAAGATCTATGCATTATACAACAAAACTGAGGTACAAAAAATCGTAATTCATTAAAGTTCCAAAAATTAAAAAGGAAAACATATTTTCAATTTAAAACTTTTCTTATTTAACCTATAAAAAAATAAAAAGGGTTCTTAAAAAAATAAGCCCCCCAAGAACCAAATATAATAAAGGAAATATTAAGCCAATATATTATTATTTTAATACTTCTCTTATGTAATCCGAGAATAAGGTACCGGTTACACCTCCAACAATTTCGAATTAATACTTCTCTTAATTTAAGACTTTCTGTATTTAATTCATAAAAAATTTAATCCATAAAAGAAAAAAGAACAAATAAAGTCCATGTTAAAGACTTCAAATGAAAAATATAGTTTGTCTTATTTTTTACTGAAAACTTTTACAGTTACTACTATGGGAATTATGTAAATTGAACAACGTTAGGGACAGCTGATCAAACAAGATGTTAGTTCGATGCAAAAAATAACGGATATAAAATACAATGACCAATAAATACCATCCGTGCATCGTACGGGAACGAACCTAGTTTATCATACGACAGTGTTCTCAAAAATATTGTCTTTTTATTATTTCATTATTTAAATATTTTTTAATTTAGTAAATATATTAAGATATAATGAGATTATAAAATATCACTGCTGAGTATCATGTGCTTACTATAATTTTTGTTCAAGTTTGCACCATAAAAAGGTTGATTATGGCACATGGTTTAGAGAGTACGTATGAATCATGTTAGCCTGTGTTAGGGACATGGAATTAGCCTGAAATTGGATTGAGAATGAAATTGGAGCCCTTCAATTTTATTGTTTGGTTAATCTGCTGGAATTAAAATTATAATTTCACTGCACAATTCGATGGAATTAAATTTTAACTGAAATCGTACATTTCAATTTTTTTGGGTGGGGGTAGGAATTGCAATTTCATATCAAATCCATTGACTTATAATCCAAAATAAACCCACTTGATTAAACCAAATCCAAAATGACTTAAAATCTAAAACGCATCGTAGAATTTGACCCGAACCTCGAAATCATCAAACTCGAATGATTTACACTTAAAATGACCGAAATTACCTTAGCTCAAAGTCCGAAGTGACCCGGTCCGATTGACCTAAAACTCGAGATGACTCAAATCCAGAAAATGAAACTATTCAACTTGAATGTGATGCAAACAAGTTAAGCCGAAGTGGAAATGATCCGACCAAATTGACCTAAAACTTAATACAACCCATACCCAAAATGACCCGACCTATCTCAAACTCAGCCTAAGATAACTCGAAGTTTGAAATGACCAAAACTAGGATGATCCAATTTTGAAATGCCCTAAATGAACTCAAACCCGATCATAACTAGCCTGATTCTTGAAAATACCTAACCCGATTGATTGAAAATCAAAGATAACTTGAACACCAAGTGATCCGACACGATACTCAACCCGATTTGACTCGAAACTCAAATAACTCGAACTCAAAGTGAATCACTCCGACATACTAACTCGAACGCAATGTGAACCGCTCGAACCAAAATCCAGCTATAGTTGATTTAAAACTCAAAATGCTCCAACTAAATTGATCGAAAATCCTTCAAATAATTATGTAATCATAATTCTGACCTTCAATTTATTTGATGAATCAAACGTTGGAATTTCAATTCTATTTCCAATTCAACAATCTAATTCCAATTCCATATGCCAAATATACCCTTAGTGTTTTAGATAAAAATTTATCAAATTATAATGAAATATTAACCAGAGTTCGATTCAAAATCGTTACGTATTGTCGTATTAGCATTTTTGACAAAAAATCGTAGTTAAACTAAGGGTACCTATATATATCAAGAATTATGCTCTACATCAGCATCTACCAACGAAAATTTGATGAGTTGTAGTTAGGGATGGCAATTGGACCCGAATCCATCGGATATCCATCCAACCCGATTCATCTATGGTGGATTTGGATGTGAAACATTAGTTTTAAATGGATTTGAATTTGGATGTTGATAAATGGGCTTTGGGTCGGGTTGGATTTGGATGACATCAAATCCAACCTAGACCTGACCCAAATTCGACCCAAAATTATATTTAATGTATAAGGATTATTAGTTAAGAATTTTTAGGATGATTGTCTAATATTATGTTATTATAATCATACATATTAAATGCCAAAAAAAAGAAAAAGACATAATGGTTAATCAAAATATTGACTTTTAAGGTACAATTGTTATATTAATATTATATATATTCATAATAGAATTATAATATCATAATTTTTTATAGGGTTTAAATGGGTGATACACCACGTGCATCGTCTAGCCGCCAAGGCGTCACGCCCGGTTACCGCGAATGCTGCTACCGCCATATCTCCCCTCTCATACTACCGCCAACCGCTCCACTTCCATTACCGCCAATATCCATCCCGCCATCTCTCCCACCAAGCTTCTATACATGGCGTCACTACAGCAGGCACCCGGCTACCGCCAACACACCAACAGCTGTCAAGCCGGCACCTGTCCTCTACTAGATGCTTCTCCACCCTTCTTGAATATTCTAGAAAAGGTCACCGCACCCCTTCCGTATGTGTATATATAGATACAGATGGGCATTAGGGTTAGTCATGCCAGACCTGATGTAAGAGCTTAGCTCTATTCTCTCTGTCTCTCTATGTTTTTCTTCTACTTCTCCCCCCTTCCCCTTATATATATTGATAGGGTATAAGCTCCAACAACGGATATTTACATAAGGGAAAGAGGGGAGAAGTAGAAGAAGAACATAGGGAAGAGAGAGAATAGAGCTAAGCTCGTACATCATGTTTGGCATGACTAACCCTAATGCCCATCTGTATCCATATATACACATAGGGGAGGGGTAAGGTGACCTCTTCTAGAATTCAAGAAGGGTGGAGAAGCATCTAGTAGAGGATAGCTGGCGGCTTGACAGTTGTTGGTGTGTTGGCGGTAGCCGGGTGCCTGCTGTAGTGACGCCATGTATGGAAGCTTGGCAGGAGAGATGGCGGGATGGATACAGGCGGTAATGGAAGTGGAGCGGTTGGTGGTAGTATGAAAGGGGAGATATGCTGGTAGCAGCGTTCGAAGTAACCGGGCGTGACGCCTTGGCGGCTAGACGATACACGTGGTGTATCAATACCGCCCCCTTAAAATGATCCTCGTCCTCGAGAATCAGCAATAAGGGAGCCGCCTGGGCGGTACGGGGACTAAGTGGGATGGCGTCCTTTTGTAAGCCCAATCCCACTTTGACTCGTATTAATAATCTTCCCTCCAAAGACCCTTGCCCCAAGGGTTCATGGACACCGAGCCAATCTCAAAATGTAGCCAGTCTTCTCGAATTGAAAACCATCTTGTGGAACTTGAGCAGGATGAACTCCCTGAAGTTCACCTGGTTGCGATCTACCTAGCGGTTGAAGAGTTGGAGGGGTCGTGGAGGTGTGGCAGCCATGGTGACCTCATCCTCCAAGTTTGATAGCAGTTGCAAAAGCACTGGAAAATCTAACTCGATTGGCATCTTCGAGCTGATTGTGAATGATGGAGGCGGGTCAGAAGTTGGGATCACCCGGATGGCGGGGAGAGGAGTTGGGATGGAAACAATCTGTTTTCCTTCCGCAAACGGTGCTGAAGGGTGAATGGCGGCATCCTCGAAGACACCAAGAGATGGGGTAACGGTGATGGGTCTGGACTCGAATCCACGGGTGGCGGAGAAAGAGGTGCATCATCGAGTTTGGTGGCCAACACATTGGGCTGACTCTGCGGTGTGTCGGGTGTTTACGGAAGCGGCTGCGATAGAGGGTTAGCGGTAGGGGTTCTAGCAGGACTTGGCGTGAGCATGATTGGAGTCATGCTCAGCGCTCCCCTTGCAGCTAACTTCTCGTGGTAGGCGAGATTGCGCTCCCGCTACTTGGCCAACAGCTTGGCGTCATGAACTATTTGCGGCATGAATAGGTGACGCCTTCCGCTATCTCTTCCCTCAAACAGCTTACAAATACTTCCATCTGCTGACTGTCCGTCACTAGGGACTTGAATCAGCTCAAGTACTCGCCAACGCTGCCCGTTTGGCGAAGCTACATGAGCTTTGTGCGTGAGTTATCAGAGGCGATGAGCTGAGCGATTTCAGTTCTTCAAACCAACATGGCATCCCTCACTTCAGTTAACATTTGTATGTTGCGCGCGATTGATGCGAGGTGATGCTTGTGAGCTTCCTTTATCTCTCTTATCGAAATATGGGACTGGGTTCCTTTAGCCATGGCAGTGATTGGCGGTAAGAATGGGGAAATGGTTAAGGCATTTTATCTAACACATTGTGTGCAAGTTGGGTTTGGGTGTTGAAAAATTGATGCGGTGAGGTTGATGAGCTGAAAATTTGAAGATGGTGATTAAAAGGTGTTTGGTTGAGCTGGTTGAGTTAGCTGTTTTTCGGGATTTTTTTTTTTTTTGTGTGACAGCGGGGGGAATCAAGAGGATGATGAGAGGTGATGATGCCAGAAATTGATGATGGAATTGCTTGAAAATCAGGGGTTTAGTTGCTGAGGTTACAGAGGTGAGATGATGATGATGATGATGATGATGATGATGATGAAGATGATGATGATGATGAAGATGACGATCGGGCCAATGATAGGTAGCTCTGATACCAATTGATACAATACAAACTGTAAATCAATATTAATACCAGCTATAATAGTATATTGATAGGGTAGAAGCTCTAATAATGGAGATTTACATAAGGAAAAGGAGGGGAGAAGTAGAAGAAGAACATAGAGGGAAAGAGAGAATAGAGCTAAGCTCTTATATCATGTTTGGCATGACTAACCCTAATGCCCATCTCTATCTATATATACACATAGGAGAGGGGTGAGGTGACCTCTTCTAGAATATTCAAGAAGGGTGGAGAAGAGTCTAGTAGAGGACAGGTAGTGGCTTAACGGCTGCTGGTGTGTTGGCAGTAGCCGAGTGCCTGTTGTAGTGACGCCATGTATAGAAGCTTGGCGGGAGAGATGTCGGAATGGATACTGGCGGTAATGGAAGTGAAGCGGTTGGCGGTAGTATGAGAGGGGAGATATGGCGGTAGCAGCATTCACGGTAACCAGGTATGACCCTTTGGCGGCTAGACGATACACCTGGTGTGTCAATGGGTTATAAATTTGGGTCAGATATTTTTTCACCCGATGAATTTGGATTTTGCTTGAATTTTTATAGAATAAGTGGGTTTTTTTTGGATTGGGTTGATATTTTTTTTTCTGAATTGGATCTAGATGAAGGCAAACCTAACCCAAATCCGATCCATTGCATTCCTAGTTGTAGTATAGATGTGTACTTATTAAAAAATTTAAAGCTTAAAGTGCCCTTGCAGTAAATCTTTTGAATTCCACATACCCTATTATGCAGAATACCTAAATAATAAAAGGTTAAATCCGAGACCATGGATACTAAATTTTTCTTTGATTAATTTTCAAATTATATGCATTATTTATAGTATAAAGCTAGTTGATAGATTTTACTAAGGGTCAATTGGATATTTTTTAGGGTAAGTTATATATTAGTACTTTAAGATTTATTGTATTAAAATTTTTAATCCATAGACTTTATAAAATAAATTTTAAGTCCAAAAAGTTACATATATTTAATAAAATAGTTCAAATAACAGTATAAAAAAATAAAAACAGGGTCTATTTTACACACTTACATTCTACTATTTGAATTATTTTATTAAATACATATACATTATTGGATTATAATATTATTTTATGAATTTTACAAATTAAAAAATTAACAGACTACATCTCAGAGTACTAATATGTAATTTACCCTATTTTTTACGAATTAAAATCATATTTTACAAAAAAGTTCATATTTTACATAATAATTTTTCTTTTTTATTTTATTTCTAAATTATATATTCTTAGTGAAAATTTAAAATAAAAAGTTTCAAAGAATAATATTTTAAATTTTAAATATTTGAAAAAAAACAAACAACCACAAATAAAAGCCAGTACCAAAGGGCCCCTAAGTACAAAGAAAAATACAATTTTATTAATTTTTGCTCACTGTGGGTTTCGTAGTTCCTACTTTCAAAACTTTGTCTTATAGTTAAGACAGTCATTTCTATTTTTAAAAATTCTACAAATGTTTTCGATTTTATTTTAGTTTTTATAAAAATATGTAGAAGTAAATTTAAAAACAAGTAAGTAAATTTTCATAAAATGGCTATAATAGAGTTATTTATTTTGTTAGTTTCTAATATTTATAAGTTTATTAAAATTATTTTTTATTTTTTTGTTTAAAATTTTCTCTATCTAGAAATTTATTCAAATTAATGTCTTATTATTTAAAATAGTTTATTATGTTTTATTTATAATAAATCTAGTCTTTCATCTGATGATCAATAATAGGTAAAAGATTAAAAAATAAGAAATTGATTTATCATAAAATGAATTATAAGAATATCATTTAGAAAATAAAAATAAAATTAAACAAACTTATAAATATTATAAGCTATTTTCAATGGAAATAATAAATTAATTTAAATAAATTTGGAAACATTAAATTTAAGAAAGTAAATAAATTAACCGTAAAGTGTATAAGGTGTTGTTTGATTATCATAAAGTAAATACAAAAAATTCATGGAAAGTAAGCATTTGCCCTCTTATTTATTTACTAGAAAATTGGTAGAATGTAAGAAGTAAAAATTTGTTAATAATTTTAATTTTTTAAATTATAGGAAAAACTTAATCTCAATAGGTAAGTTACGATTTATTTGCTTTGCCTAATTCTCCTCTAGAAAATTTTATTTCAAAAACTTTATACAAATTTTTTTAAAAGTTAATATAAAAATTAAAATTTTAAAAATATAATTTATAATTTTACTCTAACAATAATAAAAAAAAGGCTAGGTTTTTTTTCTTACTTTGGTTATATAACGCAAGGCTACCCATCTCTGTCTCTCTCTTCATGATTTCACATTTATTGTTTTTAGCATAAGTTTGGTAGTTATGCCGTTGCCCACACTAGTTCTGGTGTCTTTTGGCTCTTTTTGGTAAGGCAGGGTAGGGGCATTTTTGTCAACCCACCCACCCTTCTTATTTGTAATTTATGGTTACGAAAAAGGTAATGCAAGATGATACGGTAAATTGTTTAAAAGGTCATTATCAGAAGGATTCTAAATCCTTCTTAAGGTTAAGTCTTTTTTACTTTTGTTTTCCTTGACTTATAATAATTTTAAGAGTTGTATAATCATTATGCTTGTATTCTTGGTCTATATAATGGTTTTTGTATTGCTCTCTTTATTATTTATCTCAATACAATTACTCTTATATTTACATGGTATCAGAGCAAACTCTAATTTAATTTTTTTTAGTTTTCTTTTCGTTTCTGCTCTTCCTTTTCTTTAAGCATTGTGTTGAATTTTTTTTTATCTCGTTGATTGAATTATTTTTCTTTCTTTCTTTAATTTGTCAGTGGCAACTAATCCGAATCGATCCTACACTAATGCACTTCCCCCCTCCCCTCCTTCTCCCATTGCTGCACCACCGCGCCTAGTGGAGGCCGGTTCCCTTCATACCGTTCCCCCACCAAGCATCGCCGGTACTGCAGCGTCGGGGGTGTAACCGACCCCTCCGATGTTGGTCCTATCACATCCGATGCCCTACTTCCTTGGTCGGTTGATACCGGTGTTGCCATCTCCGGTACTCCACCACCACTTGGGAGGCATACAGTGAATCCGACACATTTAGTTTGGGCATCCCCACATCCCTTCCCCCCTTCTTTTCTCTCTCCTCTCACATGTCCAGGCTCGCTTGACCCACTATAACCGGCGCTTACCCAAGTGCCGGCAGTGGCGGCGCAACCCCCCCCCCCCCCCCCCCCCCCCCCCCCCCAAAATCAACGCTCTATAGCACCAGTGGGGAGGTAGCTCTCCCCTCAACCCAAAGAATCACCCCTAACCCTAATTTTGTAAACCCTAATATCATGCCCCCTACTGCTTATAATCACCCCTCTTCTCCTTTTATAATCCCTCTTTCCAACATTATAAGTATTGTCACTATAAAACTTGAATCAACAACAGGCTACCCCTTTGGCATGAACAGTTTAATATGTTATTAATTGCCTATCAATTACTTGGATTTATAGATGGTTCTTTTCCCTGCCCCCTGCCCAAATTGCATTATACAATGGATTGACTCAACCCAACCCCGATTATACTACCTGGCTTCGCACGGATCAACGTCTTTGATCCTACATCTCCTATACTCTCTTTCCGTCCCTCCTAAATGACATTGTCTGTCACTCAACCTCAAAAGCCATGTGGGATGCCCTGGCTAAGCGGTTTCGGGATCACTTTATGGCTAAGGAATTTGATCTTCGAACCCAACTCATTAATAATCGTAAATATGGCAAAACAATGGACGTTTATCTCTCTGAACTAAAATCAATCACGGATGACTTAGTTGCCATAGACTCACCTGTTTCACAATGAGAATTTCAACACTTTGCTATCTATGGCTTACCTCCTGAGTATGCCGCTTTTGCAACTTTTACGCGTCAAACCAACAAACAGTATGCATATAAGGAATTAAAAACTTCACTCCTTAATGAAGAAACTGCTTTAAATCGACCTAATGGACGTCCTCCGACCGACCAGACTCACGCTATGGTTGCCAACACCACCGGATCCGGTGGGCCCCAACAAGGTCGAGGAGGCCGCGGCCGTGGCCATAATCGCCACCAAAGGCGTGGCTGCCGAGGGGCACCCTCAGGTTTCCCGGCAGTCCCACCCCCCCCACAGTGGGGTCCCCCAGTCCGGGACTCCTTCACCAGTTCACCCTCCTCTTGGTCCTTCCCCTAACTCAAGTGCAGGTGTGCTCGGTCCTGGCCCCCAATACTGTCAGATCTGCTCCCAATCTAGTCACACAGTAGTTGCTTGTCCCTATCGGTTCGATGGCTCCTCCTATCCCGATCCTTCCCACTCCTTTGCTGCTATGAATATTGGGGAATCGCATGACTACAATTGGTACCCTGACTTCGGTGCTATAAACCATATGACACCAAATCCAGGTATACTCGATAACCTTCTGCCTTATTCTGGTCATAAGGGTATTTTAGTAGGTAATGGTGCGTTACTCCCTGTGACGCTTGTGGGTTCCTCTACTATCCGTACCTCCCAATACCCACTAAAACTACCTTGTGTCATGCTCGTCCCAAACCTCACACATAACCTACTATCTATAAAACAACTGTGTTGTGACAATAATTGTAGGGCTGAATTTGATTCAAATTTCTTTTGTGTTAAGGACAAAGCTTCGGGGACGGTGCTTCTATGAGTACCCAGTGATGGGTCTCTCTATAGCTTCTCACCTCACAAGATTGGTCTCATAGCACAAGTCAAGGATGGTGAACTGTGGCATCAGAGACTAGGACATTTAGGCAGTACTGTTCTTGATGTGTTATGTAATAAATATTTTTTTCCACATGTTAAATTTCTTAATAAATGTGTTGCTTGTTGTTTCCAAGAAATTATCTTTTGAACGTGTAATACATAACACTACTATGCCCCTTTAGCTTATACATTCTGATGTTTGACAATCTCTTGTATATTCTTCTTCGAATTATAAATACTATATCTTTTTTATTGACGATTTTTCACGATTCACTTGGCTCTACCCGATGCAGCGTAAATCTGACGTTTACGAAATCTTCACCATTTTTAAAAATCTTGCTGAAAATCAATTTAATACTAAAATTAAGATTTTCCAAAGTGATGGCGGGGTTAAATTCGATCATTGGCATATGAACTCCCTTTATCGTGATGCCCGGATTCATTTTCGTCTATCGTGTCCTGATACCCCAGAATAAAATGGGGTGGCCAACACAAGCATCGACATCTATCTGAAATGGCACGGACACTACTAATTCACGCTAATTTACCTTATGAATTTTGGGATGACACTTCCTGCACTGCATGTTTTACAATAAACCGTCTCCCTACCCCCGACGCTTTCTAATTCATCTCCCTTTCAAAAGTTTTTTAAACTAATCCGGATTACACCCATTTTTGTGTCATTAAGTGTGCATGCTACCCCAACATTACACCCTGTGTCCCTCATAAACTCGCCCCACGCTCCAACCCATGCATTTTCTTAGGATATGCCGCTCGTTATAAATGATATAGATGCTTTAACCCCAAACATAAACGAATGTATATAAATCGGCATGTAGTCTTTGACGAATCTCATTTTCCCTACAAAGACCTACTTAAGTCTACTATATCAGTCCCTGATACTACTTCTTCTCCACCCCTTACTGTCCAATCTCAAATAGTGTTGGATCACGCTACCCTCACCCCCCGGGATCACACAGGCTACGCCGGATCATGTCGTCCCCACCCCGGGTCCCCCTGCGGCAACTCCGCCCCCCCCCCCCCCCGGTCCCTGGACCTTGGTTCCCTCTTCGCTATCTCCTCTCCAATATACGGAACCGGACCCCCGGGTCCGGCTTTCCCTCCGGGGCTGGCACCACTACTACGGTGGTACCCCCAGGCCACCCTCCCACCCCCCCCCCCCCCCCCCCCCCCCCTCTTTTCCCACCTGACACCACCGGTGCCGCACCCAGCCCCTGTCCTCACCGAACTAAGTCCCCCCCCCCCCCCCCCCCCCCCCCCTAAGAGTCCAATGTTAATATTCACCCCATGACAACCAAACTTAAAGCGGGCATTCACAAAACCAAGTACCCTCTCTCCCTATCGTCTGTAACTATAATACATGAATCCACATGTTATTTCCAGGCTGCAAAAAATCCCCAATGGTAGGAAGCCATGGCGGAGGAATTCAATGCCCTCATTCTTAACAACACATGAGAGTTAGTACCACATGATCCTTCGAAAAACCTAGTAGGAAGCACGTGGAAATACAAAGTTAAGTATAAAGCGGATGGTTTTGTTGAACGGTTTAAGGCTCGTATTGTGGCTCAAAGGTTTTATCAACGTGAAGGCCTTGACTACAAGAAAACCTTCAGCCCAGTTGTCAAACCTTCCACCATACGCTTCATCCTTACACTTGCGGTCACATACAATTGGCCTATCCGTCAATTGGATGATAAAAATGCCTTAACATGACCACCTTAATGAAGAAGTTTACATGAAACAACCGCAGGGCTTTATACACCCTAAATTTCCAAATCATGTGTGTTGTTTATGAAAAGCGTTGTATGGACTTAAACAGGCACAGCGGGCTTGGTTCCAACGGTTTAGTACGTTCCTACTAAGTCTCGGTTTTCTTTGTTGCCGTGCTGACCCGTCCTTATTTATTCATAAATCCTCGTCTCACCTCACCTATCTTCTATTATATGTTGATGACATAATCCTCATAGGCACTAACCCAACTCATCTTTCCTGATTGGTTGAGTCTCTCTCAACTCAGTTTACCATGAAAGACCTGGGCCCCTTACACTTTTTCCTTGGCATTGAAGCCCATCGTGACCCTAATCATCTTTTTCTCTCACAACACAAGTACACCCTCAATCTTCTCACCAAGCATAACATGTGTGAAGCCAAACCCATCAAGGACCCCTCCCTACTCGAGCACATCTCTCCTTGACTGAAGGAAGAGAGGGGGGGGGGGGGGGGGGGTTTACTTGAGGATCCTACAGTATAAGAGTGTAGTGGGGGCCCTCCAGTACTTGACCATGACACGTCCCGACATTTGCTATGCCGTTAATCTTGTCTCCCAGTTCATGCATGCTCCCTGGATCCCCCACTGGCAAGCTAGCAAGCGCATTCTTCGGTACCTTAAAGCTACCCAGGATCATAGTCTCTCCATCATACCTACTCGCATCACCACGGTCACCGCCTTTGCCGATGCCGACTAGGGTGGTTGCCCTGACATACGACGCTCCACTACTGGTTATGCTCTCTACCTTGGTCCCAACCTTATCTCTTGGCAAGCGAAGAAGCAAATCACAATCTCCAAGTATACAGCTAAATCTAAGTACAGGGCTGTTGCTCAATCTGTTGCTGAAAGCGACTAGATTCGCTATCTTTTACGGGATCTCGACATCCATCACCCAAGACCGATTACAGTATACTATGACAATGTCTCCGCTTCCTACCTAGCCGCCAACCAGGTCTCCAATGACAGAAGTAAACATGTTGACATAGACTTTCATTATGTGCGTGAAAAGGTGCTCAAGGGTGACCTTCAAGTCCATTATACGCCTACTGCAAAATAGGTTGCTGATATCTTCACCAAGGGCCTCCCTGCCGAACATTTCTACCAGCATAAGACCAATCTTCGCGTGCTTGCCCTACGCTCAGATTGAGGGGCGTATTAGAAGGGATCTAGATCCTTCTTAGGGTTAAGTCTATTTACCTTTGTACCCCTTGACTTATAGTAAGTCCAAGGGCTCTATAGTCATTATGCTTGTACTCTTGGCCTATATAATGGCCCTTGTATTGCTCCCCTTATTATCCATCTCAATACAATTTCTCTTATATTTACAGTCGTTTCATCTTTTTCATCACTTACAGTCTTACACTTAGACCTGGCTCAAAGAGTTGGGTCGAGTCATTCTCGGGCTTGGGTCGATCTCGAATCGGGCTAGTCTTGTATTCAAGTTGGCCTTGGGTCGAGTTGACATTGGGTCTGGTATCCTTGGGTGATGTTAGATCTCAAGTTGACCCATCAGGTCCCGTGAAAATGAAAAGATATACTCTACGCTGAAGTTTCTGATTCATTTGGCCTTAAAAATTATAACCAAACCTATAAAATGAAATGACTATAATTAGAATTTTATTTAGATTCTATGATAAATTGGATTTCTATTTGAGTCATTTTGGAATATAAGATGGGTCTGGTTCGCGTCTTGAGTCATCACAAGTCAGGTCATATCAAGTTTGGGGTCAGCTCGAGTCAGGTTAATTAGGGCCAGTTTATTTTTGGGTTTGGGTCCCATTAAAATTTAAAATTTTCAGGCAAGAACAAGGTTGGATAGCTGCACAAATGGGTCGGGTCACATTTTTCTGGCTCTACTTACACTAAATTATAATATTTTAATATATATAATAAAATATTTTTAAGTTTAAAAACTTTATTTTTTAAATATTTTCAAATTTAAAAATTTCACAAATGAACTATCTTTTATCGAAATCTAGCAATGGGAGAATGTTATATATAACCTGACTTCAACACATATAGGTATGATCTATCAAATTCTGATAATCATTTAGCTAGAAAGTAATGATATGACATGTGATTTTAGCAATACATATTTAGGGTGGCATTCTTACGAGAAGATGAGAGCATGAGAGGGACGAATCATGTCCCTTAATTGTAATGGACGACCAAGATTTGTTGAATATTGAAAAAATAACAATTTACCATCCATACCCCTTCATGGGGCATAAAGAAAGAAGGGGTAAGGAGGGAAATTATTATTTTATTTTTTCAATATTCAACAAATCTTGGTAGTAAATTATTATTTTTTTTAATGTCCAATAAGTCTTGACCGTCCAGGATTCGCCCCTCTCTCACTCTAACTCTCTCATAAGAATGGCACCCTGGCTAGAATGAGAATGGAAGTTTGATAAGAATATGAGAAAATTAAATCTACACTGTTAGATCTTAAATAAGATTGATCAACGGTTCCAATTAAACCCCTCTGTCTCCTCTCTTTACATCCCAGTTTTTTTAACTCTTTCTCTCCTCTCATTTTTAACCTTTCACTAATTTCTTTTTACTCTCTTTTTTTAACTTTTTACCAATTTTTTTTCTTTCTCATTTCCTTTTCATGTTTACACTCCAATTATTTTTACTTTCTCTTCTCTTTTTTTAATTTTTCACTAATTTTTTCCTCTTTCCTCCCCTTTTCATATTTCAACAATTAATCTAAAAATAACCCAACTATTATCAATATACCAAAAAATAACCAACTTTATTTTCTAATAAAAAAATAACTCAACTCTAATTTTTTTACCAAAAAATAACCCAGCTCTAACTTTTTTTGTCAAAAAATAACCAAACTCTAAAATTAATTTAAAAATAACCCAACTCTAAAAATTTGATATAAAAATATTGAATTATGATGCTCCAATAGTATATTTTTCTTTTAAATATTTTTGGTTTAACTTGTTCTCCGTAGGGTTGCAAATAAGCCAAGCTGGCTCTCGAGCCAGTTTGACTCAGCTCGTTAAGGTCTCTGCTCAAGTTCGTCTAAGCCAACTTGAGAACTTGCTGGACTCGTTTAAGGGGCGGCTCATTTAAATAAACGAGCCAAATCGAACCGAGGACGACTAGACTCGAAAAGCTCACGAGCCAGCTCGTTTATGGGCTCATGAGCCAGCTCGATTATTGGCTTGCATGTCTACATTACGGAATTGAGTTACATGTATGTTTTTTTATTTTCGATTTTTATGCATGATTTATTTTATTTAAAGTAACAATAATCATAAACGAGTTTAACAAGCCTGATAAATGAACTTAACGAGCTTGATAAATGAGTGCAATGAGCCGAAAAAACACAACGAGTTAGCTCACCAAATAATCAAGCCTAAATAATACTTATACCAAGTCGGTCTCATTTAGTAAGCAAGCTGAGCCGAGCACAGATATGCAGCTCAGTTAGATAAATGATACTCATACTAAGCTGGTTTCATTTAGCTGAGTCGAGCAAGCTGTGGTCTGGCTCGGCTCAACTTTGCTTGGCTCATTTGCAGCCCTAGTTTTCTTGTTGTATTCCTCGGTTGTTTTTCTTGTTTTTTGACCCGGGATGTTGCATTATTGTAGGGTTGTACTCAATTATAAAAAAAAAAACGTATTTTAAGTTTGGTTGGGTGGGAAAAGAAATCAAGTCAAACCAAAAATACATAGAAGAAAAATATATTGTCGGAGCGTCATATCACACGCTATGCTTAGCCATCAATTTAATTTTTTTAAAATTAAATTTAGAGTTGGTTATTTTTTGGTGCAAAAGTTAGCGCTTGATTATTTTTTAGTAGAAAAGTTAGAGTTGTGTTATTTTTTGGTTAGAAAATAGAGTTAGGTTATTTTTTGGCAGAAAAGTTAGAGTTTGAGTTTTTTTTTTTTATATACTGACATATAATTAGATTATTTTTAGATTAATTATTATTTTATAGTTACACTCTAATTTTTTTTCTCTCTCCTCCCCTTCTTATATTTACACCCTAATATTTTTCCTTTTCCCCTTTTTATATTTATACAACAATTTTTTTTTAACCCTCTATTCTCCTCTAACCTTTTATTATTTTTTTTCCTCTCTGATCCCTTTTTTACATTTATATTTAAATTTTTTTTACTTTCTCTTATTTTCTTTTTAACTTTTCATCATTTTTTTTTCTATCTCCTTTCCTTTCTACGTTTATATCCTAATTTTTTTATTCTCTTCTCCCTTTTTTAACCTTTCTACATTTATATCCCAATTTTTTTAACTCTCTCTTCTCCTTTTTTTTTTTAAGTTTTTACCAGTTTTTTTCTTTCATCTCCTTTCGACATTTACTTTCACTTTGTTTTCTTTCCTTTTTAACCTTTCGCCAATTTTTTTCTCTCTCCTCCCCTTTCTACGTTTACGCTCCAATTTGTTTACTCTCTCTCCCCTCCCTTTTAACTTTGTACTAATTTTGTTCTTTCTCATCTCCTTTCTATGTTTACACTCTAATTTTTTTAACTTTTTATCCTCCCTTTTTTAACCGTTCACCAAATTTTCTCTCATCCATTTTTTATGTTTACACCAAACTTTTTTTTACTCTTTCTCTTATCTTTTTTTAACCTTTCATCAATTATTTTTTCTCTCTATCCTCCCCTTTTTACATTTACACCCCAAATTTTTTTTACTTTTTCTCTCTCCTCTTTGCAAAAATGAGTCTTATCACGACATGGATTTATTGCACCAATTTTTATTTTCTAGAACCGTATATTATTTTAGTCTTTTATTATGTTATAAGACTTCTATTACATTAGTCTTTCTATTAAGAATTCAAAATTTTACAAATGTTATATATTATCTTTTAAATTCTAACTTGTACTTTATTTGCATCTTATGGCCATTAGCAGTAATGCCATATATAAAGAGGAGAAGAAAGAAAAAAATGGTGAAATGTTAAAAAGGACACGAGAGAGAGTAAAATAGAATTTGGGTGTAAACACACAAAGTGAATGAGAGAGAAAAAAATTGGTAAAAAATTAAAAAGGAGTGGAGAAAGAGTAAAACAAATTGGGGTGTAAACGTCATAGTTAGTTAAATATGGTATAGGAGTAAAACAGAGTTTAATACGTACGTGTATTATTCGGCTTTTCACACTAAAAGTTTGGTCAAAAATCCAGTGAAAAATGCGATGACTCATAGAAAACATATACAAATGTATTCGTATTTAAAACGGTTACATTTTCAAATATATGACTCAAAAATTCTGATTAATGTTTGCAAAATTAGAGTATGTACAAGCTAAAATGGAAAATTATCATTTATGTACCTTGAGATTGGACTATTTGTCACATAGATACCTTGACATTTTAATATTCACAATCAGAATGTTTCAATATCTTTATCATGTAGGTATTCTATGTTGTAATTTAATAAATTTTTGTACAAATCGGACCTATTTTATACAAAAAATACAAATGTAATACATTGATGTATTTTTTTACGTCTATCAAAATTTAATATAAAATCTTATCTACTGAACATATCTAAATTATGGTATAGAGCGAGAGGGTGTCAAACCACATAGACTAAGAGTACGTGAAATTATTCTATAACCTAAATTGATTTAAATAAAATTGAGATATTTTTGTATTGATTAATCTAAAGAAATGAAAATTAAACTAAGACAATCTACTTCTACGCTCAAAGGCGTATTAAATTGGAACCTAGGGTTTTGAATCCATCATTAGCCAATTATGTTTCAATATCTTTAACAAAACATCACTTAACTATTTACATAAGCTATTGTCCAACATGACTTGCTTGAAACTTACCTTGCCCCAACATCGTAAGAGCATACTTTAGCATTTCATTCTTATTTACATCCCTAAGATGTGGTTTGCTACACATAGTACCTTTTAAGGTTCTTTATGTTCCAGGCTCGTGGTATCTTAGTACCGTTAACTCGTTCCAACTTATAACTCCCATTTCCAAGTTTTTTGGCTACCTGGTAAGGTCCGTCTCAGTTTGCCGCGACCTTACCAGCTCCTATGCCTTGCTGAGTGACACTTGCTTGGCGAAGGACAAGGTGTCCTATTTCTACATTCCTCGGATTCACATGTTGGTTGTAATATTGGGATATACGTTGCTTTTGAGCTACTATGTGAAGAACGACATCTTTCCGGAACTCATCTACTAAATCTAGGGAGTGTCTTCATTGATTCCCATTCTCAAGGTTACGGTAATATTGTACACGGTAGCTAGGCTCTCCTACTTCCACTAGGATTACAACTTCCACGCCATAGGTCAACATGAACAGAGTTTCCCCTATGGCTACTCGGTAAATAGTACAGTGGGCCCATAGGACGCTGTATAATTCCTCCGCCCACCTTCCTTTGGCATAACCTTCGCCGGAGCCTACTAAGTATTTGCTTGTTTTCTGCTTCTGCTTGTCTGTTGCTTTGAGGGTAGGCCACAGATGTAAAGTGAAGGGCAATCTTTATATGTTAACAATACTTGCGGAATCGTGGTGAGTCAAACTGCATCCCATTACCGGTTATCATGGCTTAAGGAATCCCAAAACGAGTGATAATATTTTTCCACAAAAACTGACGAGTAGCATTATCTATGATTTTAGCTACTGCTTTAGTCTCCACCCATTTGCGGAAATAATCCACTGCTACTATCAGAAAATTTCTTTGCCCATTGGCTAATGGGAACGGCCCCAAGATGTCCATTCCCCACTGATCAAAGGGTATTGGATCAACAATGGGGTGTAACGGTACTGCTGGGTCATGGATGAGCGGTGCGAACCTTTGGCACGTGTCACATTTTTGCATAAGGGTGTCTGCATCTTTTTTCATGGTGGGCCAGACGTATCCCGCCCTTAACGCCATTCCTGCTAACGTTCGTCTCCCAATTGAACCCCATAAATGCCTTCGTGAATTTCCCTTGACACATAATTTCCTTCTTCTAAGGTCAAACACTTCAACAACGGATGCGTAAACGACCTCTTGTAGAGCTGTTGGTCAATTATTACGAAACAAACTGCTTGCCTTTGTAGCCTCCGCGCCATGTTTTTATCTGTAGTTTCTTTTCCTTGAAGAATGAAGTTTAAGATTGGATGCATCCATTCGTCCCCGGGCTGCACCTGCACAACGTTTGTGGATGCGTGCTTGTTCAAATATTTGACGTTAGCTTCTCGCACTTGTATATGCCCTTTTTGTTGTTCTACCGTGCGCTTGGTGTTGGTCAGACGGCTCAATTCATCCGCACGCCGGTTGTCTTCTCGAGATATTCCTTATTGTTCGGAATAGTGTCTTGAAATCCAAATTTATTTTTGTAATATTATTTTATTTATGAATAAAATTAAAGTTATAGTCTTTTCCTAGTTAAATTTGTGTATGTGAGCATTTATATTGCATGTGATTTTCTTTTGGGAGACATCCATGAGATGGGTGTAGTCCTCAGACTACAATTTACATGTTTGTTCTAAGTGATTTATGAGACTAAGCCACATATAGACTTGGAACAAATGGTATGGATTGTTGTTTGAAAGACTCGTAGTCGAAGACAAGTTTGGACCACTTGTATGTTAAGACTATAACGTGACACTTTAGATGACTTGTCTTGGTCATGTGGATGGAGATCCAAAAGTGTTAGGTTAGTGTGTTTAATATGATTGACACACTGAGTTAGACCATGAGGGTTACTTATTTCTAGACTACTATCGGAGATGAGTGATTCACGTTGTACTATTTGAACGACGACTCCAAATTCTGAGGGTATTCTGGACTTGTGCATAGAGCGTTAGTTACTTTGGTGTACTATAAGTAAGGTCTAAATGAATGACTGAAATCCCACTTACACTGGGTAGCGGCGTGAAGTGTGACAAGGATTAGGTATTCAATAGGGAATCTACAGTCTCTTATGAGATACAAATGTCCCCTTAGTTGATTCGCAAATATTTGAATAGTTTGAAAACTTTGGCCAAAGTATTCCAAGTGTTTGACATTTGGAATTTATACTGTGAATATGTTCAAGTATAAATGAATTATTCAGTGAAGGGCGAGTCGGTAACTAATGGAGAAGCTGTGAGAAGGATAATAGTAGTGGTTATATTTATCCTTTGTCATGGATATCCAGTGGAGGGGTTGTTGATATCAATACAGTCTATTAGGGAGATATCGAATAAATAATTTAAGTCTGGAGTGTAGTGAGATTTATTTAGTGGAATTAAGTCTCATTAAATATTAATTAAATTATTTCATGAGATGATTAATTTAACCCATATGGAGCTAGATTTAAATTGTCCCTGAGGTCCCTGCGCAAGCCTCTGTATTTATTGCCATTGGAAAAATATTAAAGAATTCATAAGATGAATTATTTATCTATAAGATGAGTAATTAATTTTGCCAAATATTATTCATGAGATGAATAAAAGTTAAAAATTATAAAATAAAATAATTTTGGAAAATTAAAATTCATAAGATGAATTTTTACATGTGGGAAACAAAGCAAAAAAAAAAAAAAAATAATAACGAAAAACTGCACAACTAGCGATCCGTGTGCTTCGGATCTGACGAACCAGCGCACGACACGTGTCGTGCGCTTGGTCGTGCCCTGGCGATCCGCGTGCACGAGAGCGGACAAATCAAACGCTGCCACGTGTCACGTGTTTTGAATTAAAATAACAGGCGCGATTTTGGGTCAATGAAACGCGGCGTTTTGATTGATAATTTAAATGGTATGCTGCGTTTTGATTTTAACTGGGCGCATCCCACATCGAAAAATTAGAATTTTTCGCTCCGGTATATTCCTATAAATAGAGGGACTTATTCCGAGTTTTGGCATTCAAGTTAAAATATTTCTTTAGGGTTTCTGGAATTGTTTAGGAGACCCAATTGGAGAGAAAATATTTTTTGAAATTTTTCTTTCCTCAGTTTAATATTTTTCGGACCCCACCCTCCGGGCAGTTCGAGGTCAATGCGTAGAAGGTCTCGGGGTCTTGATTTTGAAGACTATTATTGTCTTTCTGGTTTTTCTTTTATTGGAGCAATTCCAGGTATGTTTTTCTTTCCTTCTTCTTTTAGTTTTGCTTTTCTATTTATTTACAGTATTCGTGATTATACCTGTTTAAGTTTACGTATTGTTATGAATGTATTAGAGTAAAAGGCCTGTAGATCTAAATTAAGAATTTAGACCTGTTGATTTAAATTATGAATTTAAGTCAGTTGATTTAAAATTATGAATTTTAAATCGACCCTAGGTTTAGAGTTATGAATTCTAAACCTGTTCTGCAGCGTAAACTTTGGGGAGAATTTTTGAAATTCATCCCAACAATCGGTGTTAGAGCAAAGGGTTTATAGAGATAAACCTATTCCCCGGAACTCTCGCACGTGAGGTGTCGCGAAGCGTGACTCCCCGACCGGGGGCTTAGGTAGAGAGAAGAGTCTCCTACTTCAAGTGCTCTAATAGGTGCCTATTGTTGTGACCATAGTTGAGAACTGTGAACCCAATAGTCGACATCAGAGTTTATTTTTCAACAAAAATTCATATGTTTTCCCAACACTTATATGCTAAAACCTTCTAACTCGTAGATCTTTGTTTTGACTAACTCAAGATACGGAGCTAAGTGAGGTTCTTTAGCCCCATATTTGCTGGTAACTTGATTTACTATCAATTATGAATCACTCAAGATCTCCATAAATTTAGCTCCTGCAGCCTTGGCAAATCAATTCCTAGCAATAGTGCTTCATACTCAGTTTCGTTGTTAGTGGCTTCAAAATTTAGCTTTATCATATATTCTGCGTATTTCCCCTCTTGGTTTACTAGCACTATTTCGGTACTGCGGCCCTCCTGATTTGCAGATCCATCCACAAATATCTTCTAAGTGGGCTTTTCTTCATGGAGCAAGGCTGACTCAGGTGTTTCAGAGTTGAAGTCACATTCTACCAGGAAGTCTGCTAAGTCTAGTGCCTTAATAGCTCTCCGAGGTTGATAATGTATATCATGTTCTGAGAGTTCCATTGCCCATCCCAGCATCCTTCTTGAACAATCCAACTTCAAAAGAAACTTTCTAAATGAGAGGTTATTGAACACGGTTATGGTATGAGATTGGGAATAAGGTCTTAATTTCCGTGCCGCGGTAACTAGAGCTAGAGCGGTTTTCTCAATTGTAGGGCACCTTTTTTCCGGATCCTTGAGAGTCTGACTCACAAAATACAGCGGAAGTTGCTGCCCTTGGCGGTCAGCTACCAGCATTGCACTTGTAGTGTTCTCAGAAACAACCAAGTAAATACTTAGACTCTCACCTGGTTCAAGTGAGGTTATGATGGGAAGATTTGCTAAGTGCTATTTTAACTGATCAAAGGTGTGCGTACATTCTTCATTCCAGCAAAACGTTTACTTCTTCCATAATATTTTAAAGAACGGTAAAGCTTTTTCAGCATAGTGGCTGATGAACAGGTTAAGCGAGGCCATACAACCGGCCAATTTCTAGACGTCCTTAGGGGAATGAGGAGACCCCATTTCAAGGATGGCATGTACTTCTTGGGGTTCGCTCTGATTCCTCGAGAGCTTACGACAAATCCTAAAAATTTGCCATCCGGTACCGCAAACGAGCATTTTTCTGGGTTTAGCTTCATGCGGTATTTTCGAAGTGCTTCCAAGCCTTCCCTTAGATCATAAAGGTGCTCAAGATTTTGTCTTGACTTAACTATCATATCATCCATATACACTTCCATGTTGCACCCAATCTAAGAAGCAAAGACTTTGTTGACCAACCATTGATAAGTGGCCCCGGCGTTTTTAAGTCCGAAAGGCATTACCTTATAACAATATTTGCCTCCCGCCATTATGAAAGCCGTTTTTTCTTCATCATGCGGATGCATCTGAATCTGATGGTATCCCAAAAATGCATCCATAAAACTGAATAACTCGCGTCCTACTGTTGGGTCCAATTTGTCTATCATGGGTGGTGGGTATGAATCCTTTGGACAAGCTTCATTAAGGTCTGTAAAATCCATGCACATTCTCCATCTTCCGTTTGGTTTTTTACTAACTCCACGTTAGCAAGCCATTCAAGGTATAATACTTCCCATATGAATCCTACCCGGGTCAACTTTTGCACCTCGGTTTTGATAGCTTCGTTACGTTCCGTACAAAATTCGCGCCTCCGTTGCTTAACGAGTGCTTTGTTGGCCCGTATGTTGAGTTGATGGGTGATTATTTCGGGCTGTATTCCTAGCATCTCTTCTATGGCAAATGCAAAAACATCATGGTACTGTCTTAAAACCTTACCAATCTCTTCTCTTAGGTGTTGGGGAAGTGATGTGCCCAAGTGAGTGTAACATCCCGGCTCTAATTCATACTTTTCAAGAAGTGGTGGGACGGGATGTTGGTTTGAAGATAATCCTAGTTCAACCGACTCAGCGGCCATCATGGCTGAGTGGGGAAAGGTATGATAGTAGTCAGAGATCAAACCCTGGCTTCCCCGAATCGTCATTATGTTCCTGGTATCCGCCTCGAATTTCATAGCCAAGTGATAGGTGGAGATCACAGCTTTTAGGCGGTTCAAGGTGGGTCTTCCTAGAATCACGTTATAGGCAGAGGAAGCGCTTATAACTAAGAATTCAATCTTCATCATATGTTGTTCTTTATCGTTGCAAAAAACTGTGGTCAATGTTATCTTACCTTGAGTTGTGACGAGTGTCCTTGTGAATCCCACAACAAGCCACGGTGCTGGGGTTAGAGCAGTGATTGGCATCCCCATCCTAGTATAACATTCCAGGAAGAGTATATCTACGGAGCTACCTTGATCAATTAGTATTCTACGCATGGTATGCTGGTCGATAACAGCGGTAATAACAAGAGGATCTTCTACGTGCCTACCCCTTGAGCATCTCCTTCGGTGAAGCTTATGCACCCCAGCTTTTTGTGTGCTATGTTCGACCCTTCTTTCTCTCCTTCTGATTTCCTCTTGTACGGGAAGAGGGGACGTTCTCCTGTGATGGTAGCGACTACCTTTGGTGCCAAACTTTTAGGATTTTTGCTATCGTCCTTGATGTTCTGAGCCTTCCCTGTTTTTATTCTTTTTAGATTCGCATATTCTTCCCATTGACCTATGTGCTTGGCTTCTTTTAAACGGTATTCCAAGGTGCAGCATTCTGTCATGTTATGAGTGGGTGTTTGATGGTAGGAGCACCATTTTGCTTTGTCATCTTGAGGCGGTACAGCATCAAAACCTGCAGGTGGTTCTGTTGTTTTTACTTCCAAAAGTGACCGAGGAATCTATTGTTGATTTTGAGGTCTAAAGGCAGGTGCAGGGTTCTTGGCTAGGCAATCATTGTATTGTGGTAGCCTAGAATCATCTTTTGGTTCTGGGAGCACCTTTTCATGGACCCCTTTAGGTCTTGGAGTTACTTACACAACGTCCTCAGCAGAAATATATTTATTAGCTTTTTGCCACAGTTCATCAATTGTTAAAGGTAGCCCTTTTGCAAGTGCGAATTTGAAGCTAGAATTCTATAACCCATTGATAAAGGCAGTAATAGCCGTTTCATCCGACAAGCTTGCAACATCAATCATGGCACGCATAAATCGTCATACATAGCTTCTTAGGGGTTTGAATTCATGCTGTTGTAATTTGAGAAGATGCCGCAGCCGTCTTTCTTCTCCTTTTGTTACTAACAAAATGACGTGCAAACCGTTCTGAGAGTTCAGAGAAGCTATCCACGGATGAGTTTGGGAGAGATGTGAGCCAATTCTGTGCCACTCCTTTCAAGGTGGCTGGAAACCATTTACACCATATGTCATCTCCCACATCTTGTAAATACATTTGTGCCATAAACACAGCTAAATGGTCCTTTGGATCTTGAGTACTGTCGATTAGATCAATATTTGGGATCTTTACCTTTCTCGCCGAAGCTGAGAGGATTCGGGATGTGAACGGTGAGTGAGTTCCGGGTACAGAGTACCCTGCCGCTGGTCTGGGAGTTCTTCTGTTATTCCTTTTGGTGTGATTTTGATAAGTACTTGCTGTAGACGCAGTGGTCCCATTAGGACTCTGAGCTTGGGTGTGTTGTGACATCCCCCTTGTAGCAGTGAACCAATTTGGCTCTGGGATGTACCCTGTATCATTGCTAGGTGTTTGTGCAAAAAGTTGGCGTATTTGTTGTTGAAGATGATCGAATTGATCTTGAGTTACATAATTTGGGTGGTGGTTCCCTCAGTTGCAGTTAGTGGATTGACTAGTATTTGAAATGGGAAAAACTTTGATGCTCTTCTTACAGATGGCGCCAATTGTTTCGGGGTTTTTTGGTGAGGTTCGAAAAGAGGAAACTAGGCTCAAGTTCCGTGCCTTTTGCTCCATAATTTACCCCATATTTATAGGGGGTGGGAGGAATGGTCGGTCCCTGAGAGGATGAGCGCTATTGGATAAGAAGGGTGGTGCTGGTAGAAGGGGCGGTATGGGTGAAGGGGCGGTATTGCTTTGATGTTACCTCTACCGTCTTCTGGAATGAACCATTTTTATATTTATCAATAATAACATAATATTTATTATACGCAAATTACATATTCAAAAATATTGTTATAATCACTACCAAAATATGCCCCTGGTAATGAAATATTCTGGATCCACGACATGTGAAATAATTGTAAGTCACTTTCAGGCTAAAATTCAGTTGGGTTGTGCAATTAAACTCTTGTGGAATTGCATGAAAATAATACAGCAATCGAGTAACCCAATGGTGGGCACATATAAATAAATAGTGTTTGTGATTATTCTTAGGGATGGGGAATTTTAAAAAGCGTGAAGAGAAGGGTGTGGATATGGTGCGGGGCAGTGTCCCCTCAGTGTAGGGTATGCCTCACAAGGGGCAACATCTATCCTTTTGGCCCTTGGAATTGCAAGTCCCTTGCAATGGGACTCACTGCCCTTGTCACGTGATCCCCTATTATATCTGTATCATAGAACCCTTTTGACCCTTGTCTTGATTAATGAGACATGTGCTTGTCGCATGATAAAACCATTTTAAAAGAAAGAATTTTTTATTGAAAATTATTTATATTTTAAATACAATTTTAGAAAATTATCTAACTTTTTTAATTTTTCAAAGACACACTTAAACTTTTTAAAAAAATTTTAATGTCACACCTAATTTTGACATCGTTAACTTTTCATTGAAATAAATATGAAATTACCAAACTAATGGAAAGTTAACAATGTCAGCATGAGATATGATATAGAAATTTTTTTGAAAACTTTAGGTGTGACTTAAAAAATTAGAAAACTTAGGTGGTTTTCTAGAATCGCCCCAAAAAGGTAGGTGATTTTTAATAAAAAAAACTAAAAAAAAAAGTTCTTGAGGTGGTTACCAGGGATGCCACAAACGAACGGAGTTTCGAGCTCGTGGTGATTATTAGGAATGCTGCAAGAAATGGCGTCTCCAACTCAACATGATTACCTGGATGGGGATAACGAATGGCGTGATTCTAGAAGTAACAATTAACTTTTTTAATTGTGTTTTTCACTTCTTTGCACTTCTATTAAATTAGGCGTAATTGTAGTTATATTTGCCCGTGCAATTACAACAATGCTTCAAGAGCAATATTCGAGAAGGTAACCCCTTATGTCATAATCAATCCCTATTGCTTTTGGTGAGGTAAGTTAGTGCCATTAATCTACGGCTTTAATGACTAAGCCCCAAGTTTGATTGTGTTGGTCTTAAGTAGGTGATCCATGTTACAATCCGAAAATCCGAGGCTTGAATTTAAATTGATAGAATTGGCGGGAAAGTTAGTTGGCGGTTAAATCTGTTAAAATCTGTTGGGTTGCTTGCTGTTCTGCTGGTTGTTGATCTGCGTGCTGTTAAGTGCTGCGTGCTGCTGTTTTTAGTTGTTACTGGTATTAGTTGTTGGTTAGTATGATTAGTTAGTCAATAATGCATGTGCTTAGTAGTTATATTGGTTGTTGCAATTGTAATAAGCTGCTAGTGTTCTGCATTGTAACAATTCGCAGGTCTGGGTCTGTTAGGTTAGTGTTCTAGCGCCAAAAATAAGAGTTTAAATGTTAGTTAGCTATTCTAGATGATTCTAGATGTTTCTTAGTTGGTTAGGAGCTTATTGTGTATAAATAAGGGATCAAGTGTAACTCTGAAAGGCAATCAATGAATAAAATCTGAAACATTATCTCATTTGCGATTAAACTCTACTTTCTCATCTCCTTTCCCTTCTTTCTCTCATCTAACTCTAAACTCTTCTTTCTTATCTAAATTCTATATTCTTTCTCATCCCAAACTCTCAATTCTATCCAAATTATATTAGTTTATGTTCGAGGTTCAAGCCCAAGCTTAACAATTGGTATCAGAGCCTCGATCCGATCGAGTGCGTAATCAAAATTAAAAAAAAAAATAATATTTTTCAGAAATCAAATTAGTGTTGATCAGATTGTGCAGATTTCAAAGAATCAAATTAGTGCTGATCAAAGTGCAGATTCAAGTTCGATTCAGATTTTTGTCAATGAAGGCGATTTCTGACATCTGACAAGGTGGCGATTTCTGACAAAGGAGGCGATTTCTGACAAGCGAACTCAGGTGTTGAAATCCGATATTGTTCTTGAAGATTGTTGTGTTCTGTGTGTTTGAATCATCACTATAGATAGTAATCGAACTTATTTCGGATTCTCAATCCTAATTAATCAAGAAAACATCGTTGTCAGAATTCGTTCGAAAGTTAGGGTTTGTCGAATTCGTTGTGCGCGAAATTCTGCAAGCTAGGGTTTGGAATCATTGACGATCGTGGAATCAATAGCAAGGTATTGTCGTGCGATCGAAGGAGTACAACTTCATAAAACAATCGCTTGTTGGAGGGGCGAACAAATTTCTCATTTCTATGGTTTGAACTGGTTCAAGATTGCGGTGGTTGTTCATGGCTGATATGAGCTCTTTTCAATCAAAGTGGGATGAGCTTTTTGAGAAATTTAGACAAGAAATGAGACATGTATTTGAAGATTCGAGACAAGAGTGGAGGCAGCAAAGTAAGAATCTGCAATATTCAGTTCAACAATATCTTAACATCAGTTGTGATTGTGCTAGTGTTCTTGATGCAAATGAGCTTCCGGAGCTACGGATAGTGTTAGACAACCAAAGTTCAATGTTGAGCAAAGAAAGAAAGTGGCACCTGTGGCTGTTGGAGACGAATTCGACCACGACAATGCCGAAATTGATGAAAACAAGCTTGAAGAACCTGAGTTTGAACAAGACGATCCTTATGAAGACTCTTTGCTAGAGTTAGAGTCTCTTGAAGACGTTGAGGCACAATATGACATGCATCCGGAAGGGGAATACGATTTCCTTGTCCAAGGAATGTTAAAGAAAGTAAAGAGTAAGACGAAAAGGAACCATCCAAACGAAGCGCTCAAGGTTTTTTTGGGTAAAAAGAAGTCGACAGCCGAAGTTGAAGTGCGAGTCTACTCAAGTGTTGATGCAAGATGAAGATAAAATCACTCCAGCCAGATGCACGCAGGTAGTGCTTGCTGCAAAACCGCAGAGTTCAGTGGAGATATAACATGATCAGCGGAATCCAAGGAGGAATGAAATGTTCGTTCAACACAAGCAGCAGGAGATTGAACGAAACAGGGATGAACGAATGCGTCACTTGAGGAGGCACTTTCAGCTGGAGATCAATCAGAATGCCGATGTTAGACCTCAAGGTCGATTTCCAGAGGATGAAATAACTGTCAGACCTCAGGATCATCCAAATAAGCAAGTCCAGAAGCTTGGTTCGATAACTGCAGCAACAATTGGGGATGAGGGTGAACCAATGCAGGTTGTTGAGCCATTGCAGGTTACAATCCAAGAATATCACGTGTGCATTGAAGTCAGGAGTAATAGGAAGTTGCGTTTGAAGCTCAAGATACAGCAAGGATTCATGATCAGTTTGGTCATTCATTTGAGCCTCAGGAAATGCAATTCAAGCATGATAGTGAGAATGAAGGAAAAGCCAATCTTGGAATATCATGGAAGGCCACCTGAATTTGTACTTCTCAAGCTAAATGAAGTGTTATTGAACAAGTCTAATCAGGTTCCAGTAGTTGAATTGCACTTTCGGCATGCCGATCGGCAAGTTCGACAAGATGTATTTCTTCTTTTGAGTGGAGTTATGATCAATAGGGTCCCTTTCAAGAAGCTATGCAATTGGGAGGATATTTGTGAGTTGTTCACCAAGCTATACCGCAGCAAGAAGTTCTCACCTACTGTATTTCTTAATCCTTACAGCAACAACTCAATGTTCACAGACGCTGGCCAAGACAATGCAACCTTTCAGCCTAAATAATTGATCTTCAAAGTCTCATCCTCTTTCATTCTTGAGGACAAGAATGTTTTCAAGGGGAAGGGAATGTTACAATCCGAAAATCTGAGGCTTGAATTTAAATTGATAGAATTGGCGGGAAAGTTAGTTGGCGGTTAAATCTGTTAAAATCTGTTGGGTTGCTTGCTGTTCTGCTGCTGCTGGTCTGCTGGTTGTTGATCTGCGTGCTGTTAAGTGCTGCGTGCTGCGTGCTGCTGTTTTTAGTTGTTACTGGTATTGGTTGTTGGTTAGTATGATTAGTTAGTCAATAATGCATGTGCTTAGTAGTTATATTGGTTGTTGCAATTGTAATAAGCTGCTAGTGTTCTGCATTGTAACAATTCGCAGGTCTGGGTCTGTTAGGTTAGTGTTCTAGCGCCAAAAATAAGAGTTTAAATGTTAGTTAGCTATTCTAGATGATTCTAGATGTTTCTTAGTTGGTTAGGAGCTTATTGTGTATAAATAAGGGATCAAGTGTAACTTTGAAAGGCAATCAATGAATGAAATTTGAAACGTTATCTCATTTGAGATTAAGCTCTACTTTCTCATCTCCTTTCCCTTCTTTCTCTCATCTAACTCTAAACTCTTCTTTCTCATCTAAATTCTATATTTTTTCTCATCCCAAACTCTCAATTCTATCCAAATTATATTAGTTTACGTTCGAGGTTCAAGCCCGAGCTTAATAATCCAATTTGGTGAGTGAAGTGAATTTAGACTTGAACTATTGGTTTATGGCTTTGAATGTTAGACTTCAAGCTTGATAGCATTTGGCCAATGATTAACAACCCAAATTGGGTTCACTCTACATAAATCCTGGTAAGCTTCAACTCGTTCAAGTTATATTGAGTCCAAGGTGCCAAACATAGACCCGATTGACCAATGATAGATCTAGAAGCTCATCAATGGCGGGGTCCAATACATAATTAAAAATAATAATAAAAAATAAAAAATAAATATAAATTTATATATGATATAATATTCATCAATTTAGAAATTAAAAAATTGTAAAAATTCATATCAAAATAAAATTATAGTAATGTCAATGCACTGAGAGAAATAAAATTAGAGTTAGGATTTAATATTAATAAAATTAAAAAATAATTATAAATTTACATATAATATAATATCAATTTAGAAATTGAAAGAAATATGAAAAATTCATAACAAAATAAAATTACAGTAATGTTTATACACTAAGAGAAATAAAATTAGGGTTAGGATTTAATATTAATAAACTAAGTTATATTAAAAAGTATAAATTTTACTAAAAATGTGCTACTGTTGGGCTTTGAACCCTTGTCAACTTGGGGGAATATGAGTAGAGCAATTTACCACAAGTCCAACGGTATATTTAGCTATGGGCTCACACTTCAAATTTTATAACTAATTTTAAAAGTTTTTCTACCGATTTATACATATCTCTAAAGGTCAGGTCGTAAAGCTGTGTTGTCCGTGCACCCCGTTACTCATAACGTGCATCCGCCCTTGGATTGATTTAGGCCCAAGAAAGGTCTCCGATCTCTCGAGCATATCTCCATCCCGGTTCTCAACACTTCTGTTTAATTTTCTTGAAACACATAAATACAGAAACTCACGAAAAACATGCAAGTCTCTCCTTAATTGGAGTACTAGGTGAATCCATGCAGAAATTAGAAATCTGAAGTTAGATTCGCCAAAAATATCAACACAAGAAAGAGATGATTGGTTCACGGTCAATCACGTACGGCTTAAACTTTGCTTACCCTCATGTTGTGATAAGTACTTTATCAAATTTATTTTCTTAAATTCTACACACAAGCAAAAACAAGAGAAATAGCTCCCTTTTAGCTGGGATACAACAACTTTGTCAATTGGTGCATAATTCTCCCTAGCGAAGAAATTGATACAATATCTCCACTACAGATGGGCATTGCGTTGGACACTTGACCCAGTTCTATCCAATTCGTGATCCAATTTGATCTAAATTGTAAACGAGCCGGGTTGAATTGATATTTTATCCCAATTAAAGGTGGTCAATAGGTTGGGTGGTTTGACTTGACCTATAAATGGAATAACCGGGCTTGACCTTCCAACATAGATTGACCTATTTATTGCAGCGGGTCGGTTTAAGAGTTGAAACCTTGTGCTTTTTTATCCTAGTCCATCTAACTTGCCCTTTGACCCTTGCCATAGTTCGAAATGAGTCTAACTTATGCCGTCACAGGTTTATAAACATGGGTGTACTAGAAAGAGGAAAAACAAAATTACAAACAAAATTACTTTAAACAACGTCATTTCATGTTAATATTGTATGAAACAAAGTTGTTTCATCTAACATGAATTTGACCTGCTTAGACTTGCATGGCTTTGGTCCATGTCAAACCTGTGGCTTAGGTAGACCCGACCCACCTAGGAGCCGAGTCATTTTGTACAGATTCTTGGGACTTTTTTCACTAGATCGACCCAATTTGACCGGCCTCGAAGCAGGTCAAATTCATGTTAGATGAAACAACTTTGTTTCATACAATGTTAACATGAAATGACCCAATATGACTTGTTTTGGCCTAGTTTTTGGGCATGTGCCGACCTGTCCACCATCACTAATCTCAAAGATCATGCTTTGAGAAGAATATCATATAAAGACTTTATTTTAAGAAATAATATATGTATGTATATGTGTGTGTGAGTGAGTGTGAGAAAAATAAAATATTTAAAAAAACATAAAAAGGTCGATGCTTATTATGGAGTGATGCAGTGCGTAAGTGGAATTTGTGAGAATAGGAAGGATTCGACAACCTTTCCTTTAATTTTATTAATCACTAACAAAAATAAAAAGGAAAATAAGCTCAATTCATACAACCTGAGAAGAGAGAACTCTTAAAATAGAAATTAAATCTCAAAAATGAATGAACAAAAATCTTAGATTTCCTCTAGTATATATAGAGGAGCTATTGGAATAAGAATCAAATTCTAAAAGATAATTTGAAATTTAAATCAAAAAAATTAAAGCTAAATCCTATTCAAACTCTAGTTCTATCTTCACAGCGTATTTGTCTTCGCATTCGCCAACTCTACCCACTAAGGTCATATTCGGGCTGCATCATCCTCCCTGGGTTGGAGAGAATTTGACCTTGAATTCGCCTGAGGATCAGCATGATCATTGTTACCAAAGTAGGGAACAAGGTGCTTGACATTGAAGACATTAGAAGTCCTCATACCGAGTGAAAGCTGCAAACGGTAGGCATTGTCGTTGATCTTCTCAAGTACCGCCAATGGTCCTATCTTGCGTGCTGTCAGCTTGTTATATTCCCATGCCGGGAAGCGTTCTCGTGTCAAGATTGCCCAAAATTTATTGCCAATCTGGAATTGAACTGCTCAACAGCTTCTGTCACTTGCCATCTTGTATTAGGCAGTGGCCTCCAGTAATTGATCTCTGGTTTGCGCATGGATGTCCTTGAGGGAAGAGATGAAGTCCTCCGCCTTCCCGTGAGGACATGTTAAATCCGGAACAGGCACCAAGTCAACCGGAGAACATGGAACAAATCCATAAACTACCTTGAATGGTGCGAACCTTGTGCTTCTATTGATGGACCTGTTTTAGGTGAACTCAGCCTGGTGCAACTTCATCTCCCATCCCTTGGCATTATCAGCAACTAGGTAAAGCAGAAGGTTTCCCAATGATCGGTTAGTGACTTCGGTTTGCCTATCCGTTTGAGGATGGTGGACTATACTAAAGGTGAAAGATGTATTCGCCATCCTCCATAATGTCCTCCAGAAGTGGTTCACGAACCTGACATCCCGATCAGAAACAATGCAGCTGGCAATCCATGCAACTTGTATACCTCTCTAAAATAGAGACCCGCCACATGTATGGCGTCAGCAGCCTTCTTGCATCCGATGAAGTGCGCCATCTTAGAGAAGCGGTCTACGACAACGAAGATGGAATTAATGCCGCCAGTGGTTCTCGGTAAGCCTAACATGAAGTCCATACTGATATCCATCCATGGCTGACTTGGAATCGGTAATGGCATATATATACAACATTGGTCACACCGCCCTTTGAAACATGACAGACACGACATCGCTTGACATACCTCTCAACCTCCCTGGGTATGGTAGGCCAAAAGTAGTTGGCGGTAATGAGTTGTAGTGTCTTGTCTCTGCCCACATGTCCTGCATTGTGCTTCTCCTTAATGATCTTAAGCCACCAGCTTGAATTTGGAATGCAAAGTTCATTCCCTTTAAACAGGAAACTGTCATGAATAGAGTACCCGGGAATAGACCCTGAATGTGCTTCCCGCCATATCTCGCCAAAAAGTGGGATCATCGTGGTACTGACTTGCCATCTTATCAAACCCGGTAACCTTCATCCAGCTCTTCGTCAAGACAAGATTAATTGTGCTTAATGCATTCGCCCCCTTGTTCATCACACCTAACTTGTGCTTGACGATGTGGAAGAGCTGCAAATAACTAGCCCACTTGGCATGTCGGTCTGAGAGTTTTTCTTGGCTATTTATGTACTTGAGGGCCACATTATCAAAATATAAGATGAACTCCCGGTTGTCTTAGTACGACTTCCAATGCCTCAATGCTCTCCCAACGCATAGAACTCCAGATTGTAAGTTGACTAATTCAACCTACTCCCATCGAGCTTCTCACTAAAATATGCAATAGGCCTCCTCTCTTGGCTGAGCACAGCGCCAATGCCAGTCTTGGAGGCATCCCTGTGTAGCTCAATTCATACAACCTAAGAAGAGGGAACTCTCAAAATAGAAATTAAATCTAAAAAATGAATGAATAAAAACCCTAAATTTCCTTTAATATACATAGAGGAGCTATTGGAATAAGAATCAAATTCTAAAAGATAATTCAAAATTTAAATCTGAAAATTAAAGCTAAATCCTAATCAAGCTCCAAGTCTATCACCGCATATCTGTCTCCGCATTCGCCAACTCTACTCGCCAAGTCGTACCCGCCAAGGTTATATTTGGGCTGCATCATGGAGTATATTAGAAAGCATGATACGATCTCTTTTCATTTTCTTTTTTCTCAACTATGTTTCCTTTTTCTTTCTTTCTCAAAACATATTGAAGAATAAAGAGGTAGATGATGACATGTTTGTTTGAAGCCCGTTGGTGTCAAGGAATTGTCTTCCCCAAAGGTTTAGGCTGATGGGTGAAGATTCAATATTAATATTAAGCTCTAATGTGCCCCCTCACGCAAATGCCCATTGAGCTTGAAACTTGGATATGACAAAGGCCCAGCTCATACCTTGTGTTTAAATTATGTTAATATTGAAAGGGGTAAATTACAGGAAATCCTTGACTTTTGCTTCAATAACAAAAAATCCCCCTCACAAATAAAACCACTCACTAAACCCCATAACTTTTGAAAATTTTGTACTTTGCCCCCAAACAACTTTTTTTGACTATTTTTCCCCTCAACAAAAAAAAAAAAAAAAAGTTATATTTTATCACATAATATTTTTTATGAAAATTTTAAAAATACTTTTTATCTTCTAAACTTATATAATATTAATATAATTAATTAAAATAATTATATTTTTATAAATAAAAAAATTTTTCTTAAGTCTTTTGCTAAAAAATTAAAATTTAAAAATTTTGTCTAATAATATAAAACCATTTTCTAAAACTAAAATTAAACATTAGGGGCAAAACAGTCAAAAATAAGTTGCATGCTTTTATTTGTGATTGGGGTTTTCTGTTTTCAAAGCAAAAGACCGGGAGGTTTCCTATAATTTACCCATATTGAAAGTGGCGGCTATTGAGATTCGAGCTCATGACCTCTTAGTCAACAAGTCTTGGATATTAGTTTAAGAAACCATGTTTTCCAAAAGTTTAAACTAGTGGAGATGAAGGCCCAAGATTGGTTTTATACTCTAACAGTTGGATGATGAGTTCGTTGACCTTGGCGGAATAAGACCTTTGGCCTAAGTTTGGATTGATCACTGTAATCGAGAGCTTGAAGTTGATATGCTACAAAGATTGATGGACAATGAAACATGAGTATGAATATGAATTGATAGATTTTGACTTGAAAAAGGTTCAAAATCGAAAAAAATGTCCTCCAAGTTTTTCAGACATTAAGCGTTTGGATTCTTCGTGTGTGTGTATATCATTATTGTCAAGAATAACGAGGAACCCACTTTCTAGGGTTAGTCTTCTCATATTTTATAGACAATGAAGGATATACAAGCTAAGGCCCATATTGGCCCAATATACAAATACTAGAGTCCAATACAATATATTAACACCCCCCCTTCAATTGAAGCAAGAGGTAACTGAATGCGAATATTGTGTCTAATAACAAAAATAAATGACGAGGAAGATTCTTAGTAAAATTACATGCAATTTGTTGTGAGGAAGACATATGGAGAACTCATACAGGGCCCATATGAACACACTCAAGAACGATGTGGATGTCAATCTCAATGTGTTTGGTACAAACATGCTGCAAAGGAGTAGATAAATATGTGGTAGAAATGTTGTCATAATAGACTAAGGTGGCCTTGGCAATCAAAATGCCAAGTTCACATAGCAGAGAGCGTTTCCAACAACATTCCGATACTGTATTAGCAATAGCCCGATATTCGGCATCGGCACTGGAATGAGGGATAATAGGCTGGTGCTTGGAGGACTAGGAGATGATATTGCCACCTAGAAAAACACAAAAACCAGAGGTGGAATGGTGAGTGTTAGGGCATCTAGCCTAATTAGCGTCACAACAAGCCACAAGTTGATCTATGGAAGTGGGAGAAATAGTCAAACCATGATTAGTTGTACTCGTGATGTATCGAAGAATGTGCTTTACAGCGACCCAATGAGGCTGCCGAGGAGCATGCATGAAGAGACACATCTGTTGCACCGCATAAGAAATATTAGGGTGAGAGATTGTAACGCACCAACAACAGATCAATACATGGTGGGATCCGGCATGGGGTCCCCTTAGTGTAGAGAAAGCTTGGCCTTGGAATCAGTAGGTGTGATAACGGACTTGCAAGAGAGCATATATGTCTTATCAAGAAGGTCATGAGCATACTTGGACTGAGATAAAAATAAACCCATAGAAAGATGAGTGACTAAAATGCTGAGAAAATAGTTAAGTCGTCCTAAATATGTCATGTCGAACTCACATAGAAGAGAATGAAGTAACATCTGGAGCAAGCAATCGGAAAGAAGCAATGAAAACAATGTCATCCACAGACACTAATAAAAATGCCACATCAACCCCTCGACATAAAGTGAAAAACGAAGAATCAGACTTACAACTGACAAAGCCAAGGCGATGCAGAAAGGAGGCACACCGATTAAACCATGCACGGGGTACCTGCTTAAGTCCATAAAGAGACTTATTTAACTTGCAAACATGATCATGAAACTGCGAATTTACGAAAATTGATGGCTACTTCATATGGATCTCTTCATTGCGAGTCCCATTCAAAAAAATATTCTTGACATCAAGTTGATGTATGAAACACTTACGTGATGCGGCAATAGTCAATACAGTATGAACTGTGGCTGGTTTTACCACCGGAGTAAAGGTTTCATCATAGGTAATCCCATACTGCTGCATGAACCCCTATGCAACCAACTGAGCTTTGTATCATTCAACTTACCCAGTTAGATTTTTCTTGATTATTAAAACCCACTTCTAGCCAATAACATTAGCATGAGCGAGTTTGGGCACAAGAGTCCAAGTATTGTTACACAATAGTGCATTATATTTGTCAAGCATTGCATGTTGCTAGTTATCATTAGTAAGAGCCTGCTTATATGAAAATGGAATATCGGGCAATACATTATGAGCAATCATAGAGGGCTTGAGAACAGGCTTCACAATATCGGCTTTGGAACGAGTAACCATAGGATGAACCGAGGTGGTGGGGGTTGGTGGGGCTACGGCTGTCACGGGTGGTGACGGGATGACGACAACAATGTCACAAACTGAGAGATTCAGTGGGCCATGTATTGGACTTGCAGTGGTTACTACAAGGGCATGACTTTTAGAGGACACCGGAGCGGAATCGATGTGAACAGTGGAAGAAAGCGGTCCGAATCGATGTGAACAGTGGAAGAAAGCGGTCCGACAAATAGAGATGAAGCGAGCGGGGGTGAGAATACTTGATGAAGTTGCCACAATGTAGTCTGGGAGAAGGAACCTGCTATACTCACACCACTCCTCCTCCCCCCCCCCGGGCCCCGGGCGGGCTAGAAAGGGGCGTGCAAGAGAAAGGTTAGCTAGAAAGGGGCGTGCTAGAGAAAAGCTAGCTAAAAAGGGACGCGCAAGAGAAAGGTTAGCTAGAAAGGGGCGTGCTGGAGAAAGGCTAGCTAGAAAGGGGCATTCCGGAGAAAGGCTACCTAAAAAGGGGTGTGCTAGAGAAAGGCTAGCTGGAAGGGGGAGTGCCAGAGAAAAGCTAGTTAAAAAGGGGCATGCTAGAGGCTACCTAGAGAAAGACTAGCTAGAAAGGGGCGTGCCAGAGAAAAGCTAGGTAAAAAGGGGCAAGCTAGAGGCTACCTAAAAGAGGTGTGCTAAAGAAAGGCTAGTTAGAAAAAGGCAAGCTAGAGGAAGGCTAGCTAGACACCGGTGAGCTAGAAAGAGGCTAGCTAAAGAGAAGAGCAGGCTAGACGCCGGCGAGCAAGAAAAAGGGCGAGCAGAAGCAGACAACCATGAGCCTATAAATACCCAATGCAGCAAGTAGAAAAGCCAGGGGAGTAACACCAAAGGGAAAAGGAAGCTTGGTGGTTTCTTTCACCTCCAAAAGCTTAAGTTTGGCTCATCCTTATGACCTTACCCCACACCAAACTCCACCACGACACATAAACACACCGGTCAAATTTTTCAAAAACATAATTGGGGTCGTCTGGGGAAAGGATCGAGGCCATGACAGAACCACCAGGGTCCCACAATCCCACTAAGCCAGGTGAAGAGCCCGAGTACACGTCAAAGCAGCAGCTAAAGGAGGTTCACAGTCGACTTGATCACTTGTTGCACTGGTTAGAGGAGCAATCGCCACACGCCCTTGAACTATCCAGAGACAAAAATCCTGAAGTGATGAGTCAAGGGCATGATGGACCATCTAGCCGAGAGGAAGAGGGGGAAACCCGAGAGTTGGACTTAGTACCAAAACGATGCGAGAAAAAGATCTGCCAACCCTGCCCTATGGGATGAAGCAAATCAAAACACGAGTCTGTCAGATATACGGATACCCAGTCATGGGGAATTAACCTCCTTCCAGGGGAAAATATGACAGGCGAGGCGCTGAAGGTCCTAGCCACTCATTCCCCATTCTCCAAGGGAATTCTGTCCTTCCTAGTAAGAAAGGTTAAAAATCTAAATATATAGACCTCTTCGATGAAACCCAAGATCCCGAGGATCACCTCTCTGGATTTAAGTCCAGAATGTATATACAAGATGTTGTGGAAGAAGTCTAGTGTAAGTGTTTCCCTGCCACTCTTAAAGGAGTTGCATAATCCTAGTTTGCATCCTCACCCGCAGGAACGATCAATAGCTTTGCACAGCTTACAGAGAAGTTCTCTTACTATTTCGTGAGTAACAAATGAAAGAAAAAGTCGACAGCTTAGCTGGTGCAGCTATAACAAAGAGATTCAGAATCCCTAAGGGACTTTGTCAAAAGATTTGCTAGAGAAATGATTGATATATCGGGTTTGACTAACGAGACGGCAATAAGTGCCTTCGTTAATGGGCTACAAACTTTCGACTTTAAATTCGCATTGGCAAAAAAATCACCTTTGACGGTTGACGAACTATGGGACAAAGCCAACAAATACATCTCTGCTGAAGAAGTAATGAGCACAATAGGGAAGTTTTGATTGGGAGTCACCAAAAAACCCTACGAAAGGCATGAAGCTATTCATCCCACAAGAGAGAACCCCGCCCCCCCCCCCCCCGGCAGTATTTTGTCCAAAAATCCAGATACATCGACCCTTAAGACGGATGACTTATGAGATAGATCAAAAGCGTGTATATCAACCCCCCCCCCCCCCCCCCCTAAAAGGACCGCTCCGCCTAAACGATTTCTCAATTCCAAGGCCTGAACCAAATGGTGCGAATTCCACATATTTTACGGGCACGCCACAGAAGAATGCAAGGCTAGACACAAGTAGGTCCAAGTACCAATAGGGAGATTCCGACCCTTAGAAGCTTGCGAGAGCTAATGGACAGCAAGGCCCTGGTACCAGTGCCATCCAAAGAAATGGTAGAAGCACCGAAAAAGATGATTGTCATGATTATATAAGCCCAAGCCGGGGAACAGACACACCCATCAAAGAAGCCAACTAAGAGGAGAAATTTTATTTTCAACATAACTTTTATGGAGGAAGAATTAGAAAACATCCAAATACCCCACGACGACCCCTTTATCATATAAATTGATGTTGAGCAGTGCTAGATACACCGAGTTTTGGTTGACCAAGGAAGTGTTGTCAATGTTATTTTTTATCGACGTTTTGAGCAAATGGAAATTCCAAGCAGTCGAATCATGCTGGCAAGATATCATATGGTTAGCTTTACTAGAGAAATGGTTCGACCCATGGGAATGGTTGTTACGGAAACTCAGTGTCGTGGGTATGAGGCAGTGAGAAGGGCAAGAGTTGAATTCTTAATTGTGGATATTCCTTCTCCCTACAATGTAATACTTAGGCGGCCCGCTCTAAACAGCATAAAGGCTGTTATTTGAACATACCACCTCCTAATGAAATTTGAAGCTGATGGAGGCAGTATAATTGCTCTTCGAGGAAACCAGAGAATGGCTCGGGAATGCTATCAGGCGTTTTTGGCACAGGTCAGTTGTGAACTTCCATCTGAATCAGGAATCGAGAGATTTGACCCTACAAACAAACAGGCAAAGGAAGAAAGAAGCGTATACTTGGGCCGCCTTGAAGAAGTGGAAGTTGTTGAAAAAAAGAAGGTGAAAATAGAGTGCTGGCTACTCGAGGAGTTGAAAAGTAAACTAATATCCTTACTAAAACAATTTTGTGACTTGTTCACGTACAACACTGAGGAGATTCCTGGGATCAATGAGGATATAATGGTGCAACGATTAAACGTACTCCCTAATGCAATACCAGTCAAGTAGAGAAAGAGAAGTTTTTGTGAGGAAAGAAATGAAGCTATAAAAGTAGAAATTGTCAAGCTACTCAAAGCGGGATTTGTACGAGAGGTAAAATACTCCGAATGGTAATCTAATGTTATTCTGGTAAAAAAATCCCAACGAGGCCTGGCGAATGTGTGTGGACTTCACTGACTTAAACCGTCAGTGCCCGAAAGATTCCTGTCCTTTGCCTAAAATTGATCAGTTGGTAGATTCTATGGCCGGGAATGAGCTATTCAGCTTCATGGACGCCTTCTCGAGATACCACCAAATCAGGATGGATCCCGAGGATGAGGAAAAAACCTCATTTGTGACCAATGAAGGTACATATTGTTACAGGGTGATGCTGTTTGGATTAAAACATGCGGGAGCCTCATACCAACGTTTGGTCAACAAGATATTCGCTCAACAAATTGGGCATAATATGGAAGTGTATGTGGATGACATGATTGTCATATCACATGTCCAGAAGGATCACATTTCCAACTTGGAAGAAGCCTTCCAAACCTTGAGATAATATCGTATGAAATTGAATCCCAACAAGTGTTCTTTTGGGATACAGGAGGGCCGATTCCTGGGATTCATTGTCAACACACGAGGAATTGAGGCCAATCCGACGAAGGTGAATGCCGTTCTAGAAATGGGCACTCCTAGGACGGTCACCAAAGTACAGCGTCTCACCGGCTGCTTAGCGGCACTTAATAGGTTCATTAGCAAATCCGCCTAAAAAGCGCTGCTCTTCTTCCAAGCACTGCAAAAGAAAAGGAATGACGTATGGGACGAAGAAAGCGATCAATCTTTCTAGCAAATAAAAGAGCACCTGGCATGTCTCCTCTCTATGGCCAAACTAGTCCCGGAAGAAACACTCATTCTGTACGTGGCGGCCTTAGACAAAACTGTAAGCGCAGTGTTAGCCGCTAATCGTTCACGGGAGCAAGTTTCGATTTACTTTTTCAGTCACGTTCTAAAGGATGCTTAGTTACGATACCCACCTATTGAGAAACTAGTATTTGTCATTATTATAGCTTCCTAAAAGCTTCGATCGTACTTTCAAGCCCACATGTTGAACGTGCTGACCAACCAACCTGTCAAAAAGTTATTATCAAAGTTGGAATGCTCGGAATGAATGTTGGCCTGGGCAGTAGAACTGTCAGAATATGACCTTCATTACTTACCTCAAACAACCATTAAAGCACCTGCACTAGCCGACTTTTTGGCTAAGTGCAACTTCGGTACTGAAGACTGAGTCGCCACATAAATAAGGGATATGAGAAAGGACCTCGAATGTACTGGATCCTACAGTAAGTCGAGGATAACCCACCTAACGAGAATGCGCGGGTATGGAGGGTGTTCGTGGAGGGCTCTTCATGTGAAGAGGGGTCGGGAGCAAGCATTTACATATAAGACCCTGAAGGGATTACCCACCGATATGCTTTGTGCTTTCAATTCCTTTAACCAACAATGAAGCCGAGTACGAGGCGGTGATCCACGAAGTGAGATTAGCACAAGCGGCTCGTGCATAAAATATAGCTATTTTTAGCGATTCAAAAATTGTGGTGAGCCAGCTAAACGGGGAATTCGAGGCTAGAGATTTGGGCATGATTAGATATTTGCAAGCCTTTCAAAAACTTGCAGGTGATTTCGGAAAGGTCAAGGTACAGTACCTCAAACTGGGTGAGAACCAAGTAGCCGATGAATTAAGTAAATTGGCCAGCTCACGCTAGATACCTGATTTAGGGATAGGGGTGGACCTAAAACAAGCGTATCAAAGCACGTCTGAAGAACTTTATCATCTAGGGGTGTTCTGCATCATTGAATCTTTAGGATGAATGAAGAGAATAACAAACTATCTCGAGAAAGGGGTACTGCCAGAGGATCCCCTTAAAGCTAAAAAGACCAGACGTCAGGCAGCTCGATTTGTGATCCTGGAAGGCCAGCTATACAAAAGATCATTTTCTCACCCCTTTTAAAATGTGTAGCGATGAGTGAGGGACACGAGATTCGAGAAGAAATCCATAAAGGAGAATGTGGGGAACGCATTGGGGGATATGCTCTAGCCAATAAAGCTCTCTGAGTAGGATACTTTTGGCCCACTCTTAAGAGTGATGCAAAGAATTTGGTACGCCGATGTGGCGTCTGTCAAAGGTTTGTGTCTATGCATCATGCACCCTCCCACGCTTTTAAAACCTTTGATCAGCCCGATACCATTTGTGCAATGGGGATTAGACATATTGGAGGCTTTTCCCGTGTCTTCCGGGTAAAAGAAAATTCCTGATAGTCACGGTGGACTATTTAAGAAAATGGGTGGAGGCCGAACCCGTTGCTAGAATAACTAACTAGGCCACGCATAATTTTCTATGGAAGAGTGTGGTTGCACGCTTCGGGATTCCTCGGATTTTAGTGACAAACAACGGATCACAGTTTACTTCATCCCGATTTCAGACTTATTGTGAGGAAATAGGCATCAGTCTGCATTTTCGGCTATCGCACACCCCCAAAGCAATAGCCAAGCGGAGGCCGTTATTAAAGACATCTTGAAAGGCTTAACAAGTGACTAGATGATGCTAAGGGAAGATGGGTGGAGGAGGTTCCTAGCATCCTTTGGTCAATCAGAACAACGGTTAAAACGGCTACAGGAGAAACTCCCTTTATGTTGGCAACGGTGCTGAAGCTGTGCTACCTGTGAAGGTATGTAACCCAACCTTCCAAATTAAACATTATCACCCAGAAACCAACAAGGCTATCATGCGAGGGGCTCCTGATTTAGTAGACGAAGTTTGAAAAAATGCCCTAGTTAAAATAGCTGCCCTAAAACGAAGGATGTCTACTTGTTTTAATCCTAAGGTTAAGCCACGCGGCTTTCAGGTAGGAGATTTGGTTTTACGACTCGCAAAGATTTGGGGAAATGATTCCAGCACAGGGAAACTTGCACCTAATTGGGAAGGTCCCTACAGGGTAACTCGAATATTATGAGATGGCAGCTACGCGCAGCAATGAATGGACGGGACAGATTTGTCTCGTAGTTGGAACGCACGTAACCTTCGTAAATACTATCCCTGAATTAAGATAGGGATAAAATAAGAAATGTGTGTATCGATTTAAGTATAATATTTAAAGTCAATAGGGAAGGGCTAGAAGACACCGAGGCTCTGTAATCCACTCCGTTTAATGCTAATAGATCCTTATACACTTAATCGATAAACCTAGGAAAACTATTGTGCATAGCATCCCCAAGAACCCAATTTTCCAGGGAAAGCACACAAGGTCATTCCCAAAGCTATAAACAATGACACTCACCTCATTAAAGGTGCAACAATGTCACCCACCTTGTTAACGGTGCAACAAGGTCCCCCACCTTGTTAAAGGTGCAACAAGGATACTCACCTCATTAAAAGGTGCAACAATGTCACCCACCTTGTTAAAGGTGCAACAATGACACTCACCTTAGTAAAGGTGCAACCATGATACTCACCTCATTAAAGTATAAAAGGGTGTAACAAAGACACACTTCGCCAAAGATGCCACCTACCTTATCGAAAAGGCGATAATCTAAATCGCCCTCTTAAGAAGGTGGTAACTAGGGATGGTAATGGGGCGAGTAAAACCCGTTACCCACGGGTATCCGCCCCTTTTGGGGCGGGTATGGGTATAGATGAGGCAGGTAACGGGTACGGGTAGGGTACACATATCAATACCCATCACGGGTATGAGGCGGGTACGGGTATAGGCTTGTACCCACCCCGCCCTGCCCCATACCCACATGTACCCATACCGCCCCGCCCTGTACCCGCATATATCTGCCTCGTAATCACATATTGGAATTACCTGTTGTGTTATTTTATATAAAATATTTCTTATGCAATTTATAAAGATGAATTCATGGTTATTATTAAAAGGAAAAAGAAAAGAATTTATGGGTAGTAAGTTGGACATGGATAGGAAACAAGGCGGGTACGAAGAGGGTGAGAGCGGGTCGGGGGATAATGGGTACCTGTTGGGTACTCGTGGGTAATGGAGGGGGTACGGGGATGGGTTTGTACCCGCCAAGGCGGGTATAGGTACCCACTACATACCCATGGCGGGTAATGAGGCGGGTACGAGTATAGAATTTGGGTGGCGGGTATGGGTATGGAAGCAGCGACCCTCGTACCCGCCCCACCTCATTGCCATCCCTTGCTGTAACAAAACCCTTAACTAGTTATTGTAACTATAATGGCTATTCACCTACCTCTTTAAATACGTCCCCTGTATAAACCAGCCAAATGGAATAAAAATCAAAACAACCCTCGCACATACTAATAAAACTAGCAAGCAAGATAGCGTTAAACACATCTGTCATGATTAAAAGCATTAACCTTTCCCTGCTTGAATTATACGATACTTACCTAAAGAATTTTCTTGTAAGATAAATAAGAGCCACACAGTAAGATTCTGTGCATAAATAAAAAAAACCAGAAATAAAGTCATTCACCAACACATCTCATATGACCGCACACCACAACACCATCTCCATTCCAAATATCATAAATACCATAGCAAGAAAACAATTACAACACCTAGTCCTAAGATATAAGCGACCAAATTACATTGCACACATAAGTATATTAGCAACAAAGTATAAGACAACATCAATACCCTATACATCAAAAATACCCATGAAAACAAAAAAAAGTAACGTAGGATAAAAAGTGAAATAGTGGATCCAGCATTCCCATCCCCTGGACTACTTACTAAGGTGCTCAAAATCTCCTTGTCGATATGAGCTATGCAGTCAGCTATACCTTCGGGAGTGAGAGCGGGGCCACCTTCCTTAGTTTTATCCATTAATCGATTAAAACCCCACTCTAACCCGGCCCAACAATCGGCATCACGCGCTGCTTGATACTCGACACTAGCCTTGAAAGCATCCACGGCCTCTTCTCGAGCATGGGACAACTCAGCACTTAATCTGGCTAATTGATCTTCCTTACCCTTCATAATGGCATCTTTATGTTATGAATCGTTAGAATTTAATTGTAATTTCTAGTTGTAATTGTTGATAAGTGTCTCATTGTTGAGTTGCTAGAATTTGTAAGTCGGTTGGTTAAGATTTAGGCACCAAAAGTAGTTGTTGGTCAAACCCGGGTCAAATGTGGGGGCTGTGCTGCGGTTTGGGAGTAAAAGCAGTTAGTTTGGGTTAGTTTGGATTTGTCTTGTTGCAATGTATCCAAATGTGTATAAATAGGGCCCTAAGCATGTAATTCAAGTATTCAATGAATATAATCTGAATTTCCTTTTGGAATTTCTCTCTCTTTCTCATCTCTTTCTCTATTTCTCATCCCCTTTCACTTCTCTTCTCATCTTAACTCTTTCTTCTACAAGGTTAGACTTTCAATTCTTAATTGGAAGTTAACAATTGGTATCAGAGCTGGTTCAAGCAATTATGTGATTGATTGAGGCTGGCAAAATCAAAGAAAAACATGATCGAAGGCGTGAGAACCAGATCAGGAGCTGGAGGAGCAAATGTATCAGCTGCGGTGACAGATTCTGGTGCTGATGCATCAATTGATCACCACCGGGAGTTGAATGACAAGTTCGAACAGCTAAATGCTAAGTTTGATCAGCAAAATGCAAGGTTTGATCAGCAGGATGAGAAGTTTGATCAGCATAGCATCGAGATTAAAAAACAGAATGACAACATTCAGCAAATGTTGGAGTTGATTTTGGATAAAGATGCGAATAAGGAGGAATGATTGCAACAAATTGAAGAGAAAATTGTAAAATTGCAAGATCAGGTTAATAAACAAGGAGAATCAAGTGTTAATGCAATCTTGAAGCCTGCAAGTCAGATCTTTCATCAGATGGAGATCGATCAGCAGCAAGACAATGTTGACAGGCCTGAAAGTCTGGTGAGAAACCGAGGCAAGTCTCCGATAATGCAGCCGGATGTAGGACCTTCTATTAACATCAGATCAGCTGAAAATCAATCTTTGCAACCTGAAATTGATGTAGACAATCAGGATCGAGCCTCTGGACAAGCACATTGCACCTGAAGCTTTAAATGCAGACCGCAGTATCAGGCCACATGATTCAGTGTTGCAGCGCAGAGTTGAATTTGATGAGCTCGATCATCTAGACAGACCTCCTGATCGATAGTACCAGCATAGATCAGTGAGTAATGACACTATATCTGGTGGTAGGAGTGGTAATTACAGGCAGCCAAGAGTTGAAGTTGATCCTTTTGATGGAAAGCAACCGGAATCATGGCTGAGAAGGTGTGACAGGTACTTCCTGTATTATAACATACCTGATGATGAAAATCTCCAGCTAGTTGCGGTGTATTTACATGGTGACCATGAGGTTTGGTATTATAGTTTGTTGAAGAGCAAACCGAATCTTTCTTGGGGCCAATTTGTAGAAGAAATGTGCGAACGTTTTGGAGAGGGTGAATCAACGGATGTTGTGGATAACTTTAACAAATTGTCTCAAACTTCAACCGTGAGAGAGTATATGCTTAGATTTGAGAACTTAAGAGCCAACTTGCTATCAGTTTTGTCCATAGCTCCCGAGGATGCTGGATCTTACTACGTTTCATGCTTTTTAAATGGATTGAAGCCTAAGATCAAGAATATGGTGAAAGCCATTGGTCCTAAGACTTTGTCAAGTGCTTATAACAAGGAAAAATTGATTGAAGCTACTCAAGTGCAATCAAGTGACAAGTTTAAGCAGCATGGCAGCAAGTTTAGGCCTCAACAAAAAGATTCCAGTGCAGGTTTTAAGCGTGCTGTTGACAGAAGTTTTGTAAGACTTTGCTTTCGTTGTAATCAACCATATCAGCTTGGTCATAGGTACAAATCTTAAGCATTAATGTATGCAAGAGGGTCCCGTGTTGCTGCTGATTCAGACAATGAAGCCTCAGATGCAGAGGAGGACAGTGCCGGCTATCATTCACGGGAAGAATCAAGTGATGATGAAGTGGATATATCAATGAAGGCTCTAACCGGTAGTGTTGCTCATAATACCATCAAAATCAGAGGCAAGGCTGGAAAGCATTCCATCATTATCCTTATTGACAGTGGGAGCACTCATAGTTTCGTTGATCCCAAGTTAATTAAGAAGGTCAAGCATGACATGACAAAAACTCATCCCTTGGCGGTAATGGTGGCTGATGGAAATTCTTTAACGACTCAAAACAAGTGCATAGCATTCCCATGGTCTACGCAAAACCATCAATTCACTTTTGATTTTCGAGTTTTGCCCTTGGGAGGTTGCGACGTGGTGCTCTGGGTGGATTGGATGAGAACCTTCAACCGAGTTGTGTTTGATTTGACAAATGACAGTGGCATTTGAGGTTCATGGCACCAAGGTATCTTTGCAATGCATATCCGAGGAAGCTCTGCTCAAGTTGATTGATGCTAAGCATGTGCAAGGTGGAATTAAGAAGAAAGTGATCCAATGGATTGGTCATATGTTCATGATTAGTTCAGTAGAGCTGCAGCAGGATCCTCTACCAGATGTGCAGGCCTTGGTAGATGAATTTGGGGACATTTTTGAGGAGCCTAGGAGTCTTCCTCCACAAAGGAGTATGGACCATGCTATTCCTTTGCGCGTGAACGCTGAGCCATTCAAAATAAGGCCATACCGATATGCACATGGCCAAAAGACGGAGATTGAGAGGCAAGTGGAGGAGCTTCTTCACTTGAGTTTCATTAGATAGAGCCGTAGTCCTTTTGCTTCACCTGTGATCCTCGTGAAAAAGAAGGACGGTTTGGCCAGAATGTGTATAGACTACCGAAGGTTGAATGCTTTAACCGTGAAAGACAAGTTCCCTATTCCGGTCATAGATGATTTGCTTGATGAGCTACATGGAGCATGCTTCTTTTCAAAGCTTGATTTGAGGCAAGGATATCATCAAATCAGGGTCCACGAGCCGGATATCTACAAGATAGCTTTTCAAACTCATCATGGCCATTTCGAGTTTGTTGTTATGCCTTTCGGTTTAACAAATGCCCCGGCCACTTTCCAAGCAGGCATGAATGACGTTTTCAAGCCTTTTCTGAGGAAGTCAGTGCTCGTTTTCTTCGATGATATACTGATTTATAGCTCAACATATGAAGCTCATCTCACTCACCTCAGACAAGTGTTTGTTTTGATGCGACAACACAAGTTCTTTGCAAAGTTGTCCAAATGTTCGTTTGCTCAAAATAAGCTTGAGTATTTGGGTCATGTCATCTCACAAGAGGGAGTATCTACTGATCCTAATAAGATCCGTGCAATGCAAGATTCACCAATTCCGATCACCTTGAAGCAATTGAGGGGTTTTTTGGGATTGACCGGGTATTATCGAAAATTTATTAAGGGTTACGGTTCTATTTCCAAACCTTTAACGGAGCTGTTGAAGAAGGATGATTTTGCATGGAATGAGAGATCTCAAGCTGCATTTGAAGCTCTCAAAGCCGCAATGTGTGCTGCACCGGTGTTGACAATGCCAAACTTCACTGAAAGCTTTGTTTTGGAGATCGATGCAAGTGGTACTGGTATTGGGGATGTTCTTTCTCAAGGTGGAAGGCCTATTGGTTACTTGAGTCAAGCTCTAAGTCCCAAGCATCAAGCCATGTCGACCTATGAGAAAGAGTACCTAGCAATTCTCTTAGCCGTGGAGAAATGGAGGCATTACTTGGAGGGTCACAAGTTCATCATTCAAACGGATCACCAAAGCCTCAAGTATCTCCTTGAACAAAAGATCATGACAAGAATTCAAAAGAAAGGTCTTATGAAGATGTTAGGCCTTGATTATGACATCGAGTATAGAAGTGGCAAAGAGAATGTAGCTGCGGATGTGCTATCAAGGAGGTTTGAAGATGCAGATCAGGGGACTTGTAATGCGGTAACCGTGGTTGTACCTTCATGGATGGAAGAGCTACATAAGTCATATGTGGGTGATCCTTTTGCCCAAGAAAAAGCTGTTGCTGCTATCCTTAAATCTGATGCGAAAAATGCTGATGCAGAACCATAAATCACCGTGCAAAGGGGGCTGATTAGAATTGATGGAAGATTGTACGTTGGTTCTGCTACTGATTTGAGAAAACAGGTCATACAAGCCTCACACGATGCTGCTTGGGGAGGTGATGCTGGTGTAGAAGGCACATATCAAAGAGTTAAAGCATACTTTACATGGACAAGCATGAAAAAAGAAGTGAGTGATTATGTGAAGAATTGTGAAGTGTGCCAACAAACCAAGTTGGGTGATCATCGATACAAAGGCCTCCTTCAACCTCTTCCTATTCCGGATGGAGCTTGGATCCACATTAGCATGGATTTCATGGAGGGATTGCCGAGGTCCGAAAGCAAGGAAGTCATATGGGTAGTGGTGGATTGTTTCACCAAATATAGCCATTTTATTGCTCTTGCTCGACCCATTACTGCTGAAAAGTTGGCAAGGATCTTCCTTGACAACATTTACAAATTACATGGATTGCCTCAATCCATTGTGTCGGATCGTGACAAGATTTTCACAAGCACGTTTTGGAGGGAGCTGGTCAAATTGATGGGAACCACATTGGCACTTAGTTCTTCTTATCATCCTCAAATGGATGGCCAAACCGAACGAGTCAACCAATGCGTAGAACAGTAACTTCGGAGTATGGTTTTCTTAAGCGTCCAAGGAGTGGAATCATTGGCTTTCCTTGGCTGAATTTTGGTTCAACACTCACTTCCATATATCAATTGGCACTTCACCCTTCCAAGCCTTGTATGGCTATCCTCCACCCTCACCCATGTTGCTGCAACAGCTGGTAGAGTCTGCTTCTGCAGCAACTGATTTGGTGCGGCATAGGCAACATATGTTGAAAGCACTTAAGGATAATCTTCAACAAGCTCGAGCTCGGATGAAGTATTATGCAGATAAGAAAAGGGTAGACAAAAGCTATGACGTTGGTGACATGGTCTACCTTAAATTACAACCGTATAGACAGTCTTCCTTGGCTGTCAGCCGTAATGTCAAGCTAAGTGCCCGATTCTTTGGCCCGTACAAAATCTTGGAGAAAGTTGGCAATGTTGCATATAAGCTTGACTTACCTTCGCATTCATACATTCACCCTGTGTTTTAAGTGTCCCTACTTAAAAAGCAGGTCAAGAAGGGTGCTGCAGCTGCTCGGAGTCCTCCTGATGCAGAATCGAATGGCTTGCTGGTGTTGCAGCCGGCTGCTGTTAAGGGCCGGAGGACGCTGCAGCATGACCACGGTGCAGTGCAAGAGGTGTTGGTGACTTGGTGCAACTTGAACAAGAGCTTGATGACTTGGGAAAATTGCAATTTCTTGAAGAGCCAATTCCCAAATTTCACTTCTTGAGGACAAGAAGTTTCTCAAGAGGGAGGGAATGTTATGAATCATTAGAATTTAATTGTAATTTCTGGTCGTTGTTGATAAGTGTCTCATTGTTGAGTTGCTAGAATTTGTAAGTCGGTTGGTTAAGATTTAGGCGCCAAAGGTAGTTGTTTGTCAAACCCAGGTCAAATGTGGGGGCTGTGCTATGGTTTGGCAGGAAAAGCGGTTAGTTTGGGTTAGTTTGGATTTGTCTTGTTGCAATGTACCCAAATGTGTACAAATAGGGTCCTAAGCATGTAATTCAAGTATTCAGTGAATATAATCTGAATTTCTTTTTGGAATTTCTCTCTCTTTCTCATCTCTTTCTCTATTTTTCATCCCTTTTCACTTCTCTTCACATCTTAACTCTTTCTTCTACAAGGTTAGACTTTCAATTCTTAAGTGGAAGCTAACACTTTACTTGGCAAATCTTCCCTTATGACTTCCACTTCCGGTACAAGCTCAGAAGAATGCAACTGGGACTCCCTGAGCTGTTGGAGCAGTCCCTCCTCTCTACGTCGAGCAGCTTCGCGAAGACGATTACCTGCCTCCTCACCTCGTAATCCTCGGACACACAAAGAGGCAAACACTGACACGCACTACAAAAAAGAAAAAAAAAATCTAGAACATGTGAGCATAACTATGAGACTCATACATACAATATACAAATAATTACCACTGTCCTTACCTTAGCCATCGGGGGAAAGCCATCCTGAGATAGAGAGGAGGTAGGCGAAATAGCTACAAAAACCTGAAGTAAGGTAACCAGGTTAGGAATGTATGATGGTATTACGCGAACTTGCGACATATTCATGGGATTGGCTGGAAAGTCAAGGGAAGCTTCTGGCTCGCCATCGGAACAGGCAAGGATAAAACAATAAAGGGATGCTTCGAAGTAGGTAAAGAAGAAATAGGGGGTGTGTTCAAACGGGAACGGCTCCTCCCTCTAGTTAAAAGGTTAGGTAAAGCTGAGTGGCCTTGCCGGGGTGGAGGAGACCTGAAGGGAGTAGAAGTCACGCTCCTGGGAGGGAGTCGTGGGACATCCGAATGCTTACTCTCATAAAGCTGATGAGAAGAGCCAACAGGAGCTGCTTGGCTAACGACCATAGAGTTGGAGGCGCCCACACCAGACTGACTAGGATGCGAACTACTCGAGGAAGGATCCTCTTCGAAGTAATTGACAATATCAAGATTGGGTAACTCTTCGGCTAAAAAGACAAATAAATTTCTTAATGAAAAAGGAAATAAAGAATCAACATATTAAAGCCCTTCACAACAAACTGAGAAAGTACCCGGGATAGGCTTTGTAATAAGCCCTACCTTAACCAGTACCACCTCCTGTCTAAGATGGGCCCAAGTCGCTAAGAAATGAACATCTTCTCCACTCTTATAAAAATAACCAATAAGGGTCCAATCTTCATCAGTAAAATTGTCAATACGTAGCCTACGAGGCCTGGTCAAGCCACTCCAAACTATGGGATACTCAGGAAGGGTGGGGGGCCGAACCCATATAAATCTAGGCATCCACTCTTTAACATGTGACGGGTTACCACGTATAAAAGAAAGCCTACTTTACTCTCAAAACCTATATGACGCTCAATTTGTTTAACTCTGAACAAATAATCAAAAATGGGGTCATTCAATTCAAAACCATTCACAAAACATGATAATAGGAGCCCGTGAATTGTCCCCAAGCTATTTGGAGTCACCTGACCCGGACACAAAGAGTACCGCGACATAACACGAGACACAAAAGGGGGAAAGAGGTAACCGAAGACCAGCATTAAGGGCTTCTATAGTGATTGTAAAACAGTCATGTTGAGGGGCGATTTGGGGACAATCATCCTCACTAGGCACCCATATGGTATGATCCGGGCAAAAATAGTACTTCTTTCGAAGGGATAAAATTCCAACCTCCCCGCGATATTTATGAATAAAACCGGGGGACGGCTTCACCCTTGCCGCCATAGGGAAACGAGTTTCTAAATGTCCCACATTGAAAATAGCCCCGTCTACCCGAAGGTGAGGAGGAAGGTTCGGGGGAGCATTGCTCTCCTCAAGAGTACGCCGCGTCGAACTTCTTGTTCGACCCCTACCACACACCTTGTTAATCTACATTACACCTTTTCTAAATAAGTATGATAACATGAGTCATGACAAAGAATACATACTTGTGTATAAGTGGGAAACACTAACAAAAGGCGAGCTCGATACGGGTGTTCAAGTAGAAATAGGACCCTCACTTTCTGGATTCATTCTGCTCCAATTTTCTTTTATGAGAAAAAAAAGCAACTAGCCAAGCTACACAAAGACTTGACCACTATACTTATAAACGAAAATGTACTTCTAAAAAAATCCTTAATTTCGAATCCAAATTTGGCACCATCAACACCAAAACCACCATTCGGACATACACGAGCCAAAAACCTTAAATTTACAAACTAAAATTAGAAGGATTTCATCTTTAGGGCTAGAAAAATCTTTTAAGTTCGGAATGCAAGCCAAAACAAACCATAAATCACCCAAGATAGAAGCCCTAATTCATAAAGGCTAAATTTTCAAGAAAATCCTCAACACCTACGCTACTGTTTGAAGCACGGCAAGAATGGGAAGAACCTTAATAAGAGGTCACAACACCAATACAAATAAATGAAATCTAAACATCACATACCTAAACCTCATCTTCAATTAGAATCATATCCACAAAATCTGAACCAAAAAAGCCAAAAAATTACAAAGGAAATGAAGAAATACCTTAGAAAAAGAGAAGTTTGAGACTTTTGAGAGAGAGAACGAGCGAAGGATAGAGACAAGGAACGCACGGGAGGGAGATGGAAGTAGGGTCCCAGTTATAATACTTAAAGTAAAACACAAAACACTAAAGAAATGGTAAAAAAAGGGATGAAAATGACAAAAGATGAAAAAAGAGAAGATGAAAATTGGTATATATACCTACCACTGACTGAGAAGGTCTGAAAATTCAGTACTGGGCAGGAGTCAGAAAAGTCATTACTAAATAGGAGTCGGAAAGGATTGAAAAATTAGTGATGTGCAGGAGTCGGAAGAGTTATTACTGAGCAGAAGTTGGAAAGGATAGAAAAATTAGTAATGGGCAGGAGTCGGAAGAGTTATTATTAAGCAGGAGTCGAAAAAGTTACTACTGAGTAGGAGTCAGAAAGGATAGAAAAATTAGTACTGGGCATGAGTCGGAAGAGTTATTACTGAGCAGGAGTCGAAAGAGTTATTACTGAGCAGGAGTCAAAAAAGTTTTACTGAGAAGGAGTCAAAAAAGTTACAACTGAGCAAGAGTCGGAAAGGATAGAAAAATTATACTACACAGGAGTCGGAAGAGTTATTACTGAGCAGGAGTCAAAAAAGTTACTACTGAACAGGAGTCAGAAAGGATAGAAAAACTAGTACTGGGAAGGAGCCGGAAGAGTTATTATTGAGCAGGAGTCGGAATGGAAGAAAAATTAGTATTGGGCAGGAGTCGAAAGAGTTATTACCGAGCATGAGTCGGAAAAGTTATTATTGAGCAAGAGTTGAAAAGGTCTGAAAAATCAGTATTGGGCAGGAGTCAGAAAAGTTATTACCAGACAGGAGTCGGAAAGGTTATCATCGAACAAGTTAGAAAAGTTACTACTGAGCAAGAGTTGGAAAGGTTATTGCTGGGCAAAATTCAAAAAGGTTACCACGGGACTGTAATCGAAAAAGCCATTACCGAACAGGGGGCTGTAATAAAAAAAGCCATTACCGAACAGGGGGCTGTAATAAAAAAGCCACTACCAAACAGGGGGCTGTAATCGAAAAAGCCATTACTGAATAAGGGGTTGTAATTAAAAAAGCTATTACCGAACAGGGGGCTATAATAAAAAAATCCATTACCGAACAGGGGCTATAATCGAAAAGCATTTACCAAATAGAGGCTGTAATAAAAAAAGCCATTACCGAACAAGGGGCTGTAATAAAAAAAAGCCATTACCGAACACGGGACTGTAATAAAAAAGCCATTACCAAACAGGGGGTTGTAATCGAAAAAGCCATTACCGAACAAGGGGCTGTAAATGAAACAAAAACAATAAAATATCACCGAAGCAAGAAACAACACCCAAAGGAGTCACCACCAAATGAAAAGACTACTACTCAGCAAAAGCTAGAATCCAACAAAGATTATTACAAAATGGTATTATACACTATAGCACTAACAAAACTCACAGTAATGACCCCAACACACACTTAACTTTACATTAGTTTTAGGGCATACTACTCAAAACGCGTACAAAAAGTACAAGCCTACACTTAAAAGTAACTTGATGCTACGGCGGACGATCAAAAAGCAACCCGAGAGGAATCATAGAGCACCATAAGGATAAAAATAGCTCCAATAAGCCCGAAGCTAAGCCCATTCGCCGTAAACGTGTGGCCATATCACACCCAACTTCCAATGCTCTGAGCCTGCGAAATGATAATAGTAAACTTTGAATTCAGTAGAAAACACCAAGCAATGATCGGCCACCAACAACCCCGTAATTCCAATACTCCAATGTTCTTCCGAGTGCCATATGTTGAAGTAGAGTTTACGGAGTACAAACCAAGAATCAAGATCTCCCTTAACTTCTAAAACCCATAATGTCATAGCTAAACCATGCAGCCTGTCCAACCAAAGGCGGCCCTCATAACAAAATGTACCTAAATATTGGCAACATACAGCTTCATCTCGGATACGAGGCGGAAGGAACACAAGATAGTTGGAGTCTTCTGCCATATCCCACGCCACCAAGTAGGGATAAAAATAGGGACTGTCAGAAGAAAACGCTTTGCTACAATCCGAAAGAAGATATAAAACATTACCATAAAGGACCCACTTCATAAAATCTACCGCGCTGCCTCCAGTACATATAAGAGTTCGATACCTCCACCCACCACGATCAAAATGATACACCCAATACTAGTCCAGCTGAGGCCACTCTTCTGCTCTAAAAACAACGTTAATATTAAAAATAAAGAGAAGTATATGATAGTTAAGTGGCTATAACTGGCCATCGTCGAACACATGCAAAAATTATCTTCAAAGACGAGCGAAGGAAACGAAACCCATCAGGGAGGAAAATAGGTAAAAAATTTCGAGTAACGGGGTTACACACCTCCAAAATCGAAGACCGGAAAAAAGGAATGTCTCGGCATAGAACCAAACTGTTAATCACGTTCACTATCTCTTTATTGTACTACAGAAACTCCAAAGGCTCAACAGGGGCACAGGGAGAAGAACAAGGACCGTCCAAAGTATAGGTCTCCACATAACGTCCATAAGGAGGCCAATGTCCGTTTTAGATAAAAATGCCATTAGCAAGATGTTTAAAACAGGATAAAGCCTGCTCCTTCATGAAATCCTCACAAAGAAAAAGACCATGTAGGCGGTGAGATACAAGACAAAACTGGCACAAAATCTTTGCAGAAAGCCAACAAAATACAAGTCGGAGAAGATCTTCAGGTAAAATTTCCATCAAATTAAGACAAAAAGCGAAGTAGAGAAGTAGAAACGTATAGAATGAAGAAGGCTAATTAACCAGTAGAAAAGCAAAAGGGAAATAAAGCAAGTAGTAGAAAAGCACAAGTACAATAACAAAGGCAAAGCAAGTTATATATATATATATATATATATATATATATATATATATATATATATATATATAAAGGTTACACTTTCCAAGCAAACTAATGTTTGCTGAGAAAGTGGGGGGCTATTACGTTATAGTCACATTCCACCCCCCCTCGGGCGAGCAAGAAAGGGGCGTGCTGGAGAAAGGCTAGCTAGAAAAGAGTGAGCTGGAGAAAGGCAAGCTAGAAAGGGACGTGTTAGAGAAAGGCTAGCTAGAAAGGGGCGTGCCAAAGAAAGGCTACCTAAAAAAGGACATGCCAGAGAAAGGCTACCAAAAAAGGGGCGAGCCAGAGAAAGGCTATCTAAAAAGGGGCGTGCTAGAGAAAGGCTAGCTAGAAAGGGGCGTGCTAGAGAAAGACTAGTTAGAAAGGGACGAGCTACAGAAAGGCTACCTAAAAAAGGGCGTGCCAGAGAAAGGCTTGCTAGAGGAAGGCTAGCTAGAGAACAGAAGGCTGGACGTCGGTGAGCTAGAAAAAGGGCGCCCAGAAGCAAACAGCCACGAGCCTATAAATACCCAATGCAACAAGTAGGAAAGCGAGGGGAGTAACACCAAAGGGAAAAGGGAAGCTTGGTAGTTTCTTTCATCTCCAAAAGCTTGAGTTCGGCTTATCCTTACAACCCTACCCCACACCAAACTCCATCACGACACGTAAACACACTGATCAAATTTTTCAAAAATAGAATCCATTCGTGTAAATGGAAAATCTATTTCATTAAAAACAACACGTTTGGAAATAATTACTTTGTTAATGGATAGATCAAGAAACTTGTAGCCCTTATGGTTCGATAGGTACCCTAAAAAGATGCAAAAACTGGATTAAGGAGCAAGTTTATGTGGAGCAGTGGCACTTAAATTAGGGTACGAACCAAAAACTCGAATATGATCATAATTGGCTTTCTTTTTGTAAATTCGTTGAAAGGGTATCTTCTTCTTTATGGATGTGGAGGGAAGGAGATAGATAATATGTGTATCAACAAGCACAACTTCAATCCTATATTTTAGAGGCATACAAGCTTGAAATAGAAGAGATCGCATCCTGTTGCCAATAGTTCGGTGCATACGCTTGGCCTTCCCATTTTGTTGGGAGGTATGAGGACATGAAACTTGACTAAGAATACCCCACTCAGCGAAAAGTCCATTAAAATTACGGTTAATATATTCAGTACTATTATCACACTAAAAATTCTTGATCTCAACACCAAACTTATTTAAAATGAGATTACGAAAATGAACAAAAATATTTTCATTACCTCAGATTTGGCACGCATAGGATAAATCCACACAAAATGAGAATAATCATCTAAAAATAACAAATAATACTTAATGCCAATGAAGCTTAAAACATGTGATGTCCATATATCAGAATGAACAATATCAAAAGAACGAGTTGTGTTCAAGACATACTTTTGAAACGATACACGACTGTGCTTACCTAATTAGCAAACATGAGATGCATTTGACTTAGATGAGACACTAGAATAGGAAATAATTTTTTGCTTACCTAAAGAAGACAAAATTGATGCTCTAGAATGACCTAGGCAGAGATGCCATAGCGAGAAGGGGACTCGTGACGCGACAAATGAGGTGGAACTTATGGGAGACGCAGAAACGATAAAGAGAGGTTATGGGCTGACACATCTAATGACGACGGACTTCGATTTGGTATCCTTGACAGAAAAACCACACGAGTCAAATTCAAGAAGACAATTATTATGAAAGACCAGGGACAAATAAATCATTATTTAGATTGAAATGGCCTACAGGGCTAAAAATAGAACATGAGCCAATCCCAACAATAAAAAGAGACACAAAATTCCCGACCAAATTTTATCAAAACCACGTTAAGGAGACACGGATGTAAGGATACCTGGGTTGTTAGTCATGTGGGATGATGCCCCACTATCCATGACCTAGGAGAAATCAAGGATAGGGGTCGAGCAGGACTAAGGGGGAACTGTGAAGCATCAAAACCTGGATAAAAATTGTAACCAGTTGTAAAAACATTATTAGCAGGATGAAATTATGGATAAGAAGGTACATTACCATCCTAAGGCGCAGTGCCAAAGTGAGCAGGACAATAAGGCGGATAAGCAGGAGGCATGGGCTATGGCATGCCTCAATAGTTCGGACCCCACATATTCTAATTCCACATGTTATCAACACCATGACCATTTCGGCCTCGACCTCGACCACGACCACGACCACGACCATGACCACGACCACGACCACAACCACGACCATCGCGGCCTCGACCATTACATCGATTGTTACCATACTGTGATCCATAACCTGATTATTGTGGGATATGTTGAACAGATAGCGCAACCAAAGGCTCGACTAGCACAATTTGCCCTGGCATTCGGGCAGGATTTGGGGTATCATTACGATAACCTGAAGAGGATCCTATAGCAACAAACACAAAAGCGGAACTAGTATTATCAAACTTAACTTGAGACTCTTCATTCATAACATAGATCAGGCTTCAATAAAAGACGAAAAGGGAATGCGGAAGGTGATAGCTGTACATACAACACTAAACTCTTTATTATCATAAAGTCCATCCACAACAGCTAAAACCATGTCAACATTAGTAATCGAGGCATCCTTATATCGAAGATTATTATATAACGACTTGATCTTGGTAAAGCAAGCATTGCCATGTTTCCTTTCTTTATATTAGTTAACTCTAGTTTAAATTGTAATTGTCGGAATTGTGCAAAGTGAGTAAAAAGATGACAAATTGAACCCCAAAGAGAAGCAGCAGTTAAATTGTTATCTTCATCACATACAGCACTAGCATGATCAGGGGAGATAGTACTCAGAGCCCAAGAGATTAAAAGGTTATCAATTTTTCTCCGATAATGATATTTGGGATCAGTCGGATCGTGTGAAGTCGAAGAACCGTCAAGATGATCACCAACAGCATAACCCTGACAGCCAAAGAGAAAAGATCTACTCTAACCAAGATAGATAGAAGGATCATTTAGATCTAAGGTTGATGAGATCTGCTGAAAAATATTAGAAACACTAAACGGTGTTGGAAGGGCAGGCGCACCACCATTTGCGGTGGCCAGCGATAGGAGGGTCGGCGAGGTTCCACCGGTGGGCGGCGAGTGTCACAACCATGGGCTAGTGTGATGTCACAAGGTTGTCATAGATAGGAATGGAGTGTCACGGTATCAGATAGCATGGGTTAGATGTCACGGAGCAATGTCACAGATGTTATCAAAGGGTGAGGCCGGGCGCACACTGTCAGCAACCCAGTCAGGTCACAGGCAGGGCACGATAGTGCCTGTCACCATTCCAGTTCACTGCCCAGTCACGCGTCCTAGGGCATGCCAACATCTTGATGCGTCTCGAATTTACGCGTCTTTTAATTATTTTGCACCTATTTAATTACAGTTCTACATTTATTTTGACAATTTTTATGTTTAACAAGTTTGAAATTAAAGTTCCGAAAATTGTCAAATGTTGGTGCAAATGAGGCAAATTCGATGCGTAAACAATTAAATCAAGCCAATCGAGATTTGGGACGTGAATGTATAAGCTCGACCCACATCGACCCAAGTCGGCACTGTTCATCATCTCCAATCCCAAGCCACCCCGTTACTGTTCAACTCCAGCCCACGACACCAACCTCCAGCCTGGCACCAGACTCCGGTCCAACCTTGGCCCACCCAATAGCCCAACACCAGCAGCACAGGCCCACAACAGCAAACTTCAGCCCAACACACGCACCCCACCATCGTTCCAGCCCACCGGCAGGCCACGACCCAGATTGACCACCTGTACTGCCCGACTCGACCTTCGCAGGCCCACCTCAAGCAAGCCCACCGTACCCAGCAGCACAGGCCCAAACGCCAGCCCAAACCGGTAGGGCTTAGAGAGGGGAAGAAGAGTCGGTGTGGGGGAGTATATATTGTTCGTTTTGGGCGTCTCCGTTTTTGGCTCTCTCTCTGGACCGCCTCAGCTCTCTCTCTCCTCCCTCAGCCTTCTCTTTCTCTCTTTAGACTTTTTTTAATCTTTATTTCTCTTTCTTTTTTCGTTAAATTGGAACGAAAGCGAAATTAGTGTGGAGATCAACACGAGTTTGTTCAACTTCTTCTTCACCGGATCATCCTTGATGGAGAGCTAACTTGCTCTCTGGGGTTAGATGAAATCTTAGCCTTTACTTTTGTTTACTTTTAATTCGGGTTAATTTAATTGTTTACATGAATTGCTTGGTTGAGATAAATACTTTGAAGTATTATATTTTTATTGTTTATTCAATTGATATGATTATTGAGTTTGTAACCTTTAATTGTTGATATTGATATTTATAATTTAATTCTTTGTGCTTGTAGCCTTAGGATTAATTAATCAAGCAATAGCATTAACCGAATTATTAATTAAAGCCTATCTTCCCTATGCTTTAGTTAGACGGGGTCAATACGTGATATTTGACAATACGTTAGGTAGAACCTATTTTCCTTATGCTTTAGTTAGATAGGGTCAATACGCAATACTAATAATATTTTCTTAGTAGGTTGAAACTTGTAGCCTAAACCACTACTCGTGTGACAATTAATAATCCCAAGTTAAAAGTTAACGCAAGAGTAATTGAATACGATGGATTCGAAACCATAGGTTCCAATTTAATACACTTTTTGGATTAGAAGTAGATTACCTTAGTTTAATTGTTGTTTCCTTAGGTTAATTAATACAAAAACCTCTCAATTTTATTCAAATCAATTTAAGTCATAGAGTAAATTCACGCACTCTTAGTCCCTGTGGTTCGACACCCTCTCGCCCTACACTTCAATTTAGGTGTGTTTAATAGATAGGGTCTTATATTAAATTTTGATAGACGTAGAAAAACACATCAAGATTTTGGCGCCGTTGCCAGGGACTAGGCAACGGTCGTGATTTTATTTTTTCGATTTTCTTTGATTTTTAACTTTCCATTTCTTTTTTAATTTTAAATTAATTTATTTTATTTTTCAACCTAGGATTTGAAATCTTAATTTGATTCTTAATTTAGGATTTTTAATTTTTAATTCTCTTTAATTGTTATTGTCTCTTTTCTTAAAAAAAATTAAAATCTTTTTATTACCATTATTTTTCTTGTGATTTTCGTGCATAAGTAGATTTTTGGATATCTTGTTATTTGTCTTTTCTTTTTAGTATTTGTTTTGTCTGATTTATTTGTTTTGCTTATTTAAGAAAGTAGACTCTCTTGCCTCTTCCGTGGAGCAGTTAACTTCCCTATTTAAGCTGACACTGGCCCCCTCTACTGCACCTAATGTGTCTCATGTTTTAAATGTGCATAGTGCTTGCTCTTCATGTTACAGTGTCTCTCATTCTACACATGACTGCCTCTCTGCTTCACCTTATGTGGAGTGGTCGGAGGAACAAGTCAATGCAACCTAAGGATTCTCACAAAACGACCCATACTTTAACACGTACAATCCGGGCTGGAGAAACCATCCTAACTTCTCCTGGAGGCAAGGAGGAGAAGGACAGTTTATGCCATAACAACAGAACCCACGACCTCTACAACCTGGTATGCCTCGGCCTGTAGGTTTTCAACTGCAAGGGTATGCTTCCAACTACTCTCAGCCTCCTAATTTGAGCTCTAATTCGAATTTTGAAGAAAAGGTTTTGAGTGCGCTGAAAGGTTTGGAAGCTAATTCCCAACTCTTCCACTCCCATACACAATCGATTGTAAAGCTAGAAACCCAAATAGGTCAACTAGCTAACACTTTGAGTAGGAGAGATGAGGGAAGACTCCCTAGCCAAACCATAGAAAACCCTAGGAACTGTGTAAGGTAAGACAACTATCCTCCCCATCAAGAACAAGCAAAGTCCATCACAGTAGTAAGAAGTGGGACGGAGGTTGACATTAGGGTGAGTGTTGAGAGTGAAGTACCCATAAGTGGTGAGGGGGAAGAGAAGAGCAAGGAAGGAGAGAAGGCGACCGATGAGGTCATGCACCCTTCTCCCACTCCTAAGACCTCTGATCTACCTTCCTTATATGTACCTAGAGTATCCTTCCCCCAGGCTTTAGTTGCACCACATCCAAATGGGAAGGACAAGAAGTGGGAAGATCTTTTGGAGACATTTAGGCAATTAAAGATAAACATTCTCCTTCTTGATGCGATTAAACAGATCTCGGCCTATGCGAAGTTCATTAAGGATCTACTGAACCAAAAGAGGCCATCTAGAGCACATCTGCCTAAAAAAATATTTTTAACCGAGCAAGTGAGCTCTATTCTGAAGTGTGACACTCCAATTAAGTATAAAGATCCTGGTGTTCCCACCATCTCTTGTTCACTTGGAAACTACCTGATCGATAAAGCTTTACTGAACTGAGGAGCGATTGTCAACATTATTCCTTACTCGGTTTATGAGAAGTTAGGCTTGGAAGAGTTGCAACCAACCATGGTGACCTTGCAATTAGCAGATAGATCAACTAGGATTCCCCATGGTGAGCTGATTAACGTGCTAGCGAGAGTAGATAAAGCCATGTTTCCAGCTGATTTTCTTGTACTTGACATGAAACCTTCTAGTCATTCGAAAAACCATATCCCTGTCATTCTAGGTAGGCCTTTCTTAGCAACGGCCAATGCTACCATTAATTGTAGATCTAGGGTAATGGATGTTAGCTTTGCAAACATGACTATCAGGTTAAATATTTTTAAGGCTTCAACTTCACCCACTAGTGAGGATGAGTCAGAGTGTTTTTGTGTAGATGTTGTTGATGATTTGGTGGACCAAACACTCTCCTCTACCCCAGTTAATGACCCTCTTGATGAAAATGCAAAACTTTCTAAAGAGATGCAACAAAGGTTGAACCCGGACATGAAAGAAGTCTTGGGTTGGGAGAAGACTCACGATGTTATGGTTCAGGAGGAAATTGTACTAGGCCATAGGTTGTCTAAGGAGGTTATTGAGGTTGATAGAGCTACGATAGATTTGAATGTGAACCCGCTCCCTCCCTCAAATGTGAAGCAAGTTAGAGACTTTCTAGGTCAGGCAAGTTTCTATAACGGATTCCTTAAAGACTGTGGGAAGTTGACAAGACCATTGACTAGTGCACTATCTAAGGACATGTCAGTTGAGCTCAATGAGTCTTGGTTAGAAGCTGTTCATAAGCTTCGATCTACACTTTTTGCTGCTCCCGTTAGGCATCCACCCGACTACTCTCTCCCTTCTGAAATCATGTGTGACACTACTGATTGTGCTGTAGATCTTGTCTTAGGTGAGCTCAGTGAAGTTGCTTCTTTGGTTGATGCCATTACTTGATCTTCGCTAGATCCATTGCGCCCGACTGAAGGCGTAAAACTTAGCGCTCCTAGGAGGCAGCCTAGGTCTGTCATATTTTTCTTTAATTTAGTTTTGACCTATTAGTTGCTCCGAGGCTTGTTGTCTCTCTTTTCAGGCTCTTGTGCCAGGCTGAAGGAATCATATATACATGTCCACGCTGTCTCATCAGGTTGTATTGCTCCATCTCACCTATCTCTTGTGCTTTAATGATTGATATTGTTGCATTGAGGACAATGCATAATTTAGGTGTGGGGGTGAGGCTTATTTGAATTTGCTTCTTTTTGGTCAAATTTTTAAAATTTTGAACATCTTTTTGTGCATTTGAGCCTGCATTATAACCGTTTAGCTAAGTTTTCCTTGATTGACGCGTATGTTATGATGATAGTGGGATTAGTTGTTTATTTCGTTCTCTTAATTCCTTGAAATTAAATGATTCTACTTCATACTTGTTAATGAGTGTTGTTGAGTGTTGTTGATATTAATGGGTTCTACTCATGCCGCTCACATATACACTGGGCACATGACTTTCATGTTGCGAAAAATCTGAAGAATTTGAGTAAACAACCTTATATATCTTGAGTTTTGCAAACTTGCCCTATTGGCTTATCCTAATCCTTGCCCTTGATATTATGTAAAGTACTGGTTGGTCAATGTCAATTGTAATGATGAAGTACGTGTTATTAAAAAAAAAGTCCAAAAATGGACAGAAAAGAAAGAGGAAATGAAAAGAAAGAAAAAAAGAAAAAAAAGGGTTTCCTCCAAAAGAAAAAGGTAAAAGAAAACGTGAAAAATTGATGTACGTTCGTGATAAAGTTTCTTTTGTGCTATATCAAGGTTAAAATGTTGTAAAGTGGTCGCTCATATGCCACTTAAAATTTCTCTATGTATGGGCATGTGTTTAGGTGATTCAATAGTGCGGGTGCACAAAACCTTTATATATTTGGTTGGGAGCGAGAATTTGAGGAAATTCTGCGACATGAAATCCTAATCACTTTCACTTGTGCGCTTAAATTGCTTGAGTAATCCCTATTAGTTGATACAAGGTTAATAAAATTCTATTACAAATTTTGAAGTTTAATCATCTAAATTCATGGAATTGGAGAATACTCTAAGTGATTTAATCTTGTCTTGAATTGTAATATAGCTGTTAATCTCGGAAAACTTGGTAAATGTTGGGATGGTTGGGGTAGTTGGTCACCCAAGTTGTTATGTCTATTCCATGCTTTGCTCGAGGGCTAGCAAAGATTAGATGTGGGGGTGTTGATGCGTCTCGTATTTACGCATCTTTTAATTGTTATTTTAATTATTTTGCACCTATTTAATTATAGTTCTACACTTATTTTGGCAATTTTTATGTTTAACAGGTTTGAAATTAAAGTTCCGAAAATTGTTAAATGTTGGTGCAAATGAGGCAAATTCGATGCGTAAACAATTAAATCAAGCCAATCGAGATTCGGAACAAGAATGTATAAGCTCGACCCGCATCGACCCAAGCCGGCACTGTTCATCATCTCCAATCCCAAGTCACCCTGTCACTGTTCAACTCTAGCCCACGACACCAACCTCCAACCCGTCACCAGACTTCGGTTCAACCTTGGCCCACCCAACAGCCCAACACCAGCAACACAGGCCCACAACAGCCAACTTTAGCCCAACACACGCAGCCCACCCTCGTTCCAGCCCACCATCAGGCCCCCACCCAGATCAACCACCTGTGCTGCCCGACTCGACCTTCACAGGCCCACCACCAGTAAGCCCACCGAACCCAGCAACACAGGCCAAATCGCCAACCCAAACCGGTAGAACTTAGAGGGGGAAGAAGAGTCGGTGTGGGGAGTATATATTGTTCGTTTTGGGCATCTCTGTTTTTGGCTCTCTCTCTGGACCGCCTCAGCTCTCTCTCTCCTCCCTCAGCTTTCTCTTTCTCTCTTCAAACTTTTTTTTATCTTTATTTCTCTTTCTTTTTTCGTTAAATTGGAACGAAAGCGAAATTAGCGTGGAGATTAACACAAGTTTGTTCAACTTCTTCTTCACCAGATCATCCTTGATGGAGAGCTAACTTGCTCTCTGGGGTTAGATGAAATCTTAGCCTTTACTTTTGTTTACTTTTAATTCGGGTTAATTTAATTGTTTACATGAATTGCTTGGTTGAGATAAATACTTTGAAGTATTATATTTTTATTGTTTATTCAATTGATATGATTATTGAGTTTGTAACCTTTAATTGTTGATATTGATATTTATAATTTAATTCTTTGTGCTTGTAGCCTTAGGATTAATTAATCAAGCAATAGTATTAACTGAATTGTTAATTAAAGCCTATCTTCCCTATGCTTTAGTTAGACGGGGTCAATACGTAATAATTGACTTCAGTTAGATATGGTCAATACGCAATACTAACAATATTTTCTTAGTAGGTTGAAACTTGTAACCTAAACCACTACTCGTGTGACAATTAATAATCCCAAGTTAAAAGTTAACGCAAGAGTAATTCGCTAACAACGGATTCGAAACCATAGGTTCCAATTTAATACACTTTTTGGATTAGAAGTAGATTACCTTAGTTTAATTTTTGTTTTCTTATGTTAATTAATACAAAACCTCTCAATTTTATTCAAATCAATTTAAGTCATAGAGTAAATTCACGCACTCTTAGTCCCTGTGGTTCGACACCCTCTCGCCCTACACTTCAATTTAGGTGTGTTTAATAGATAGGGTTTTATATTAAATTTTGATAGACGTAGAAAAACACATCACATCTTTGTCATGCGCAACCCTCGTCACAGCTGGATGTTGTTAGTATAGCTTAGTTTTCAGGTTGTTAGGGGCTTTGGTTAATGTACCTAGTTAGTTTGCTTCCATGTGCTAGTTAGTTTTACTATAAATATGCATGTTAACCTCTTGCAATGAAATTCATATCATTTATTGAGAATTAATGAAAAATGTCCTACTTTCTCATCTCAATCTCTATTCTCTCATCTCTAATTCTTCTATTTCTCTCTCTCATCTAACTCTAACTCCTCTCTCTCTTGTCAATAACCTTAGGGGTGTCACAGCGAGGTTGTGGAAGAATTATCAGCCATGGATTTCGTAACATGAACAGCTACGGTGGGCGTTGAGGTTGTTAATGAGAGGGACGCTGCTGCAATGAAGAATATAGGTGCAACCCCTACGTGAGGATTAATGAGAAATAATGAGGAATTTAATGAGATTTGAGATTGGCACACCACTTACGTGAGAGATCTGAGATATGTAATTTAATGGTGAGTTAAAGTTTGCGTTGCTTGAATATGAAACTTGAGAATTTTTTTAAAGATCAATAGGGTTTTGGTGGCGGCTAGGGTTTGCCTTAAGTTACGAGAGAGCGTTATTTTGGCTGTAATATCATGTCAAGAATAATGAGTAACCAACTTTCTAGGGTTAGCCCTCTCGTGTATTTATAGACAATGAAGGATAAATAAGCTAGGCCATACTATCCCAATATATAAATATTAGAGTCATATACAATATATTCTAACCATTATTATTATTATTATTATTATTATTATTATTATTATTATTATTATTATTATTATTATGTCTAGTGGTGGAAAATGCAGGCGGCCATCCACACCACCTGGATCCGATCCTCACTAGGGACTTATAGCACCCCTGTATACTGATATAATATATATATAGGGCGCAATTCTTATGAGTGGGTGAGAGGAATCAATCTTGGCTGTTCACGTGATTAAAATAAATAAAAATAATAATTGGGACCCTCCTTTCCTCCTCTCTCCTTCTTCCCTCCCCAAATCAAACGCACCTTCCTCCTCTCTCCTCCTCCCCACGCCGGCCAACCCCAAGCCAATACCGGCAAACTCCAGCCATCTCCCGCTGGAAACAGCCTCACCCTACAAAAAAAGGGAACCCCCCCTCAATACCCCTACTCACACCCCCCGCCTCTCTTGCTCTCCTTCTCCCCTTCTCGAACCAAACCCACCTCCCTTCTCCTCTCCTTGCCAGCCACCCCACTCCTATCGGAGGAGGACGAACCCCCCAATACCCCTACTCGCCCCCTTCCCCCCTCTCTCTCCTCCTTTCTTCCCCAAACCAAACCCACCTCCCTCCTCTCTCCTCTGACCACCCCTTGCCGGCGGAGAGAGTACGGGGGGTGTGAGTAGGAGTTACAGTGTCCTAAAATCCAGATTTATTCTAGATATATTATTTTAATTAATAAATAAAATTGAAGTTCCAGTCGTATCCTAGTTGAATTTGTGTATTTGAGCATTTATACTGCATGTGATTTTCTTTCGAGAGGCATCCATGAGATAGGTGTAGTCCTCATACTGCAATTTACAAGTTTTTTCTAAGTGGTTTATGAGACTAAGCCACAGATAGACTTGGAACAAATGATATGGATTATTGTTTGAAACACTCGTAGTCGAAGACAAGTCTGGACAACTTGTATGTTAAGACTATAACGAGACACTTTAGATGGCTTGTCTTGGTCATGTGGATGGAGATCCAAAAGTGTTAAGTTAGTGTGTTTGACACACTGAGTTGGACCATGCGGTTTACTTATTTCTAGACTACTATCGGATATGAGTGATTCACATTGTACTGTTTGAACGACGACTCTAAATCCCGAGGGTATTCTGGACTTGTGCATGGAATGTTAGTTACTTTGGTGCACTATAAGTAAGGTCTAAAACGAATGACTGAAATCCCACGTACACTGGGTAGCGGCGTGAAGTGCGACAAGGATCAAGGTATTCAATAGGGAATCTACAATCTTTTATGAGATACAGATGTCCCCTTAGTTGATTCACAAATGTTTGAATGATTCGGAAACTTTGGCCAAAGTATTCTAAGTGTTTGACATTTAGAATTTATACTGTAAATATGTTCAAGTATAAATGAATTATTCAGTGAAGGGCGAGTCGGTAACTAATGGAGAAGCTGTGAGAAGGATAATGGTAGTAGTTATGTTTATCCTTTGTCATGGACATCTTGTGGAGGGGTTGTTGTCATCAATACAGTATATTAGGGAGATATCGAATAAATAATTTAAGTCTGGAATGCAGTGAGATTTATTTAGTGGAATTAAGTCTCATTAAATGGTAATTAAATTAATATCATGAGATGATTTAATTTAACCCGTTTGGAGCTAGATTTAAATTGTCCCCGGGGTCCCTACGCAAGCCTCTGTATTTTATTGCCATTGGAAAAATATTAAAGAATTCATGAGATGAATTACTTATCCATACGATGGATAAATTAATTTTGCCAAACATTATTCATGAGATGAATAAATATTAAAAATTATTAAATAAAATAATTTTTTGAAAATTAAAATTCATAAGATGAATGTTTACATGTGAGAAACAAAGCAAAAAAAAAAAAAAAAGGTGAACAGTGCAATCCGCGTGAAGCAGATCCAACGCACGTGTCGCGCGTTGGAACGTCCACTGGGGCGATCCGCGTCCCCTGGCGGGGACCAATCGCGTGCTGACACATGGCACGTAGTGATAAGGCACAACAAGCGTGCACTATGCTTGAAACACTGCGTTTTGTTTGTTCCTTAATCGATCCGCTGCGTTTTGTATTAAACTGACGAATCCTAATTCGATTTTAATTATATTTTCTCGCTCCGGAATATTTCTATAAATAGGAGGTTTATTCCGGGGGTTTGGCAATCAAGATTATTGGAGTCAAAAACACTTCTTTAGGATTTCTGATATTGTTTCTGAAATTTTTTTGGAAATTCAGTTTAATATTTTTTGGAGCCCACCCTCCGGGCAGTTCGAGGTTATTGCGTAGAAGATCTCGAGGTCTCGATTTTCAATAATATTATTGTCCTTCTGGTTTTCTTTTTATTGGAGCAATTTCAGGTATGTTTTTCTTTCCTTTTTCTTTTAGTTTCGCTTTTCTATTTATTTACAGTATTCGTTATTATACCCGTTTAAGTTTATGTATTGTTATGAATGCATTAGAGTAAAAAGCCTGTAGATCTAAGTTATGAATTTAGATCTGATGATTTAAATTATGAATTTAAGTCAGTAGATTTAAAATTGGAAATTTTAAATCAACCCTAGGTTTAGAGTTACGAATTCTAAACCTGTTCCGCTGCGTAATCTTTAGGGAGAATTTTTGAAATTCATCCCACAACCGGTATTAGGGCAAAAGGTTTATAGAGATAAATCTATTCCCGGGGACTCTCGCACGTGAGGTGTCACGAAGTGTGACTCTTCGACCGGGGGCTTAGGTAAAGAGAAGAGTCTCCTACTCTAAGTGCTCTAATAGGTCTCTATTGTTGTGACCATAGTTGAGAACTGTGAACCCAATAGTCAGCATCAGAGTGTATTTTTCAACAAAAATTTTTATGCTCTTCCCAACAGTCCCCTTTTTCTGTGGAGTGCAACTGTTTCCGGTGATGGATGGCTGGAGTTCGCCGGTGGTGGCGTGGGGTTGGCAGGCAGGGGAGGAAGAGAGAGGAGGGAGGGGGTTTGATTTGGAAAGAGAATGAGGAGAGAAAAGGGGAGAAGGAGGGGTCCCAATTTTTTTTAATTTGTTTTAATCTTGGCTGTCAATTACAATAGATGGCCAAAATTGATTCCTCATAAGAATTGCACCATATATATATGTGTGTGTGTGTGTGTGTGTGAGGGAGAGGGAGGGAGAGAGAGAGAGAGAGAGAGAGAGAGAGAGAGAGAGAGAGTGGGAGGGGCAAATTTTGGCCCGTCAATGTAATGCACGGCTAAGATTTATTGGAAATTTTAAAACATAAGAATTTACGGCCAAGGTTTGTTGTATATTAAAAAAAAAATTCTCTCTCTTCCCTTCTTTCTTTATGTCCTATAAAGGGGTATGACCCATAAATTATTATTTTTTTAATGTTCAATAAATCTTTGCCTTCCATTACGATGGAGGGCTAAGATTTGCCCCTCTCACACTTTCACCATCTCATAAGAACGTCGCCCTATATATATTATTTTTAGAGTAAAATATTAAATATGTGTTATGCAATAATTTATACATTTGTACATTTGAAAAAAATATTTATTTTATTTTATTTTAATACATTTTTATAATTTATGTTAAAAGTAATATTTACATTTTTTAAAAAAATAATTTTTTTAGTTTCTGGATTCTTTTATATTTAAAGTGTTAGATAATTGATTCTTGTAAAATAAAAAATATGTAAGGCATATTTTTAGAAAAATAATAACACAGTCTTTCTATTTAAGTCTTATTTTATTCAAAGTATAAGCGATCGCGCCGACTTTCACGATAATGATAAAGGGGCCATAAAACTTGGCAGCTAATTTCATATTGTTATGTTATCGAACTATGAACTGACGATAGGGTTGGAGCTTGAGATACACCCAATCACCCACGGCGAACTATCGATCCGAACACCGAGCATCAGCGAACTATTTCATGCGGACCTGGGCACGTGTTAGATGATGCTTGAGCAATTGCACGACCTCCTCACGAACTGTAAGGCTACGGTCGGCAGCTGCCACCTCGGTCTCCCCGGGTGCATACGGAATTTGAAGGGACGGTGCTTGACCATAAAGGATTTCGTACAGGGTGGCTAGGATAGACGAGTGAAATGAAGTGTTGTACCACCACTTAGCCAACGGAATAAAACGAGGCCAAGAGGATAGCATATCACAATAAAAAAATTGAAGATCAGTCTCCAAGCTGCAGTTGACCACCTCGGTCTAGCCGTTAGTCTGAGGATGATGTCTCGAGGACATGTGCAAATCAACTCCCAAAATATCAAACAGCTCTTGCCAAAAAAGGGGCTAAGAAAGACGGAATCATGATCCGAGATGATGCTTTGGGGCAGCCCGTGCAAACGAAAAACATTATCTAAGAATAGGTGGGCAACCGTTTCTGCTGAATATGGACAAGTCAGCAACATAAAGTGGGTGTATTTACTCAAGCAGTCCACGCCAACAAAAAATGGTATCCTTACTGTGCGAACGGGGTAACTTGTCAATCAAATCCATGGAAATTGGAGTCCAAACCGTCTCCGGAATTGGTAGGGGCTATAAAAGACCTGGGTTGGCGGCATTGTCGGACTTACAATGCTGAAAAGTAGAGCATTCCGAAATAAATTGGTAGACATCATGACGGAGACCCCGCCAATAGAAAAAACTACTCAAATGGCCCCCAATCACGGACGTGTGATACAAGTTAAAAATGCGATGACGAAGAGTGATGTCGGGACCAACAACCAAACGCCCAAACGTACGCAGCTCACTGTTAGTCCAAGAAAAAGTCGTGTGAGACGAGGGGTCCCCCTGTAAATCACTCACGAGGTGGTGCAAAGATGGATCCGTCACACACGAGACCGGGATAGCATCTAACAAAGGCAAACAGAGATCTAATAATAAGGAATGAAGCTCGATATCAGTTTTTGGAAGTCGAGACAAGGCATCGGCTGCCAAATTCTCGCAGCCCTTCTTATATTCAAAGCAGTATGTGAAAACCATCAACTTCGCCAACCACGCGCGTTATAAGGGAGTGTTAATCTTTTGTTCAAGCGAAAATTTTAGGCTTTGTTGATCAATACGAAGGATGAAGGGATGATGAGCGAGGTAATGCCCCCACTTGCAAATGGCTAAGACCACGGCCATCAACTCATGTTCATAAACCGAGACCGCGATGTGATGGAGCGAGGGCTTTGCTCAAGTAAGCAATTGGATGAGTATCTTGCATAAGAACAGCACCTAAACCCGTACCCGAAGCATCTATTTCGACCACAAACGTTTTTGAGAAATCGGGTAAGGCAAGAACCGGGGCCTGCATAAGGGCCTCTTTAAGGGCCGATAATGCCTCTTGGCCCTCCAAGGACCATTTGAAAGCATCCCGTTTCAAGAGATCCATCAAAGGTCTACTAATAGCCCCAAAACTTCGACTAGAGCGACGGTAATAACCTGCTAGCCCTAGAAAACCGCGTAATTGCTTCGGTGTAGTCAGAGTTGGCCACTGTCAAACGGCCTCGATCTTAGCGGTATGGGTAAAAACCCCATGAAAAGAGATACGGTGGCCCAAATAATCGATCTCGTTAAGGAAAAAGGCACACTTCGACCCTTTAACAGACAAATGATTAGCCCGCATAGTGTCAAACACAAGGCGCAAGTGATGAAGATGAGTACGCACATCCCGGCTATAAATCAAAATATCATTGAAGAAAACGAGCACGAAGCGCTAAAGATATGGCTAAAAATTGGAATTCATCAAACTCTGAAATGTTGCCGGTGCGTTGGTAAGCCCGAAAGGCATTACCCAAAATTCAAAGTGGCCAAAATGAGTCCAGAACGCTGTCTTAAACACATTGGTGTCACAAACTCATACCTGATGGTACCCACTACGGAGATCAAGTTTTGAAAAAATCCCTGTCCCACACAATTCATCCAACAACTCCTCGACAATCGAAATTGGGAATTTATCCTTAACTGTTTTTTGATTTAATTCCCGATAGTTGACACAAAACCGCCAAGTGCAGTCCTTCTTCTTGACAAGAATGACGAGCGAAGCAAATGGACTATTTCTAGGACGAATGACTCCTTTCTCAAGCATCTTTCGGACCATACGTTTAATTATATCCTTTTGAAGCAAAGGTTAACGATAAGGACAAATGTGTACCAGTGCTGTCCCTAGTTTTAGAACAATGCGATGGGCGAAATGGGGTCGACGAGGAGGTAATGATCGGGGTTCCTCAAAAATTCCGGCATACTCATGTAATAAGTCATTGAGCATATCCTAGTCATTATTGGTAATCAAAGTAGAAGCAGCCGAAGGAGCTGTAGCCCCAATAGTCATCAATGTATTACAAGGCAAGAATATAAATTGAATGAAAGGACTCATAATATGTAAACGATGGAGTTTACGCTTACCCGCATGGCGGTAGGATGGCACGGCACCTCGCAAAGTGCGGTTCTTTGTGTTGCAAGTGAACTGCATCTGAAGCTTGCCAAAATCGCAAAGGATCAGTTCGAGAGTGGAAAACCATTGAATTTCGAGTACCATATCACAGCTCCCCAAATTAATCAACAAAACATCACTCACAAAAGCATGATCCTGAGCTGACCAGTGGAAACCGTAGCTCATCGTGAAGCACTGTAAACGATTCTCGTCCTCCACTACAATGGAAATTTGAGGAATGGGAAATCACACACCCCAACCAACGAGCCTTGTCCAAGTCGAGAAAATTGTGATTACTGCCACTGTCGATGAGAATATGTAATGGCTTACGGTTGTAGTACCCCGTAAGGCGCATAGTATTATAAGTGGAAAATCCCACCAAAGCACGGCAGGAAATTTGAGGACTATCGTCAACCGAAGCCTCACCCAGATCCAACAACAAATCACCGGGTTCAACGTCCTCCTCGTCATCGAGTCCTGATAACATCCGCAACTGAGGGTTCTTAACCTTGCAAAATTTCATATGGCCAAGAACAAAGGGCTCATTACAAAAGAAACAAAGCCCTTTCTCATGACGGTCTTCGATTTCGGTGGCCGATATAGTACGACCCTTTCGTTTCAAAGGCCGAGAGGTCAGATCGGAATTAGTGGACGAGTGAGCAACCGAGCCTTGTACTAAAGAAGACACGGTAGGCCCGTGTGTAGAGCGAAACGAAGTAGCCTGAGAAGAGCCACTTGCAGACACACGAGTGCTAGTGGAAGAATGGGCCTCTTGCAAGCGAGCTAACTGCATAGCGTGAGCTAGAGTGCTCTGTTGAAGCATAAGGACCGGATATTGAATGTATTCCTTCAACTCGGTGATAAAGAACAATACCAAATAGAAGTTGGAAAGGCTCAAACGTGGTACCAAGCGTTCAAACTGATATTGATATTCTAATACACTGCCATCTTGTCTCAATTTCATCAGGTCTGCCATAGGATTTTAGTACACATTGCCAAAATGCTGAATCAAAAGTGCCAAATAATCGGACCAGGTCACCTCTTCAATCGACTGGTGGCGCGTTTTAAGAAACGCACCGTGCCAGTAGGGCATCATCTTCGAGGTGCGTCGATGCGAGCTTTTCTTTAACATGATCAGGAGTATTATCTATAGAGAAAAATTGCTCTACCTTCCATATCCAATTTTTAACATATTCGCCCCTAGAGAACCACGGAAAATCAATTTTGGCCAGTCTTATATGAAATTGATAAGAAGAAGTAGTAGAAGGTGATATACCAGAGCCGGTTACCGAGGCGGTTATGGGAATTGATGGCGGATCAGGCTAACGACCGAGAAGACCATCACTGGACCTCTGACTGCTTTGAATCTCATGCAAGATCTCCATGATCTTGCTGTGCTCGAGCTTGAGCGACGAAATGTTAGATTGAATGCGTTCCTTGAAGATCTGAAGCCTATCGTCCATTGTACACTGAAATTTGGACTCGGTATCATCCAATCGAGCCTCGAGATGCCGCAGATCAGAGACACTACGTGTACCATTCACCATAGATGTCACAAAACGCAGCATGAACCAAAATCTGATACCAAATGATGCAATCAATTAAGGTGCACCATGAAATTAGGGCAAGAATTGATAGAGGAGAGGGGATAGAGAGATCAGAAGAGAGAGAGAGAGAAAGAGAAGGAGAGAGGAGAGAGAAAGATATTTTTTTTATGCCTCAAATTAAGAACAATACACTTATTTATATCATTCCTTATTCCACTTTAAACATATGTATCAATTTAAAAAGTAAACTTCCGTTTTTGACACAAAAAACAAGAGAATTTTTTAATCTTTTTTGCAATATATCCAGAGCCCCAAGGGCTCCCACCTAAGTAGGGTCAGGGGAGAGAGCGGATGTATGCAGTCTTCCCCCTTCAGGGTATTATCCTTGAAGAGCGGTTGTTTCCGAATGCCCTCAACCTGAAGGTGAGGACTTCCCTCTTCAGAATTTTTATAATCTATTGTTGAATATTGTAATAAAAATAATATTTTATTATGCTTTTAAAATTTTTATTTTTTTTATGTTTTTTAATTTTCTTGAAAAGAAAAAATATTATAATATGTTTTAATGGCAAATTTTTTTCGATAACTAGCGACAAGGTTCCGAAACAATACAGGCCACTCAACCAGATCGAGGCATGGGATACCCGAAAGGAAACGGGGACCAGAAAATGATAAACACAAACAACAGACTAAAACAAGAAGACAAAAGAGCAAAAGAGTGAAAAAAAAGGGACAGCACACGTAAAAGACTCCAGAACAAAAAATCAAACTAGGCGTGTCATGATCAGGCTAGAAGATGATAGCAGAGCATCAAAACTAGGGAGGATGGAAGGTACTTAGAATTAAAAAGACCTAATCTATCAATACAAATCGCTCGATCATAATAGCATCGTCGCCACTAAAACTCAACCCGTGCTTCTTCCTAATCTCCCATGTATGCTTCCCCGTAAGAAGTTTCTCAGCCATTATAACCTTATTGAACCTTTTTCCGGCCTTTCTCTTACTTCTTGCATTACTTGGAGGCATATATAGTCTCTTCACACTATGTTTTGATGGCAAATGCTTTATCATTATATCTATTTGGTAATGATTTCATATAGAGTATATAATTCTCATTATGGTGGACATTAGTAATTTCAAAATCTCTCTTCTCTCTCCTCACTCAACCCTTCAAATGGTAACAAAGACCCCACACGCCACCCAGATTCGGCTCGTGTGGACGCGTCACTCCAGCTCCCGGCGCCGGCCTGGCACCACTATTTTCGCCGGCTGCTCCCAGTTGTATTCGTATAGTTTCCGCCGCAGGAACCCCCACCAATCTCAACCGGTGCTCCGCCTTCTACAACCCCTTCACCTCCTTATTCTGACCCTGGTGTCCGCCACCACCGGCCACCGGATCCCAACAGCACCACCAACCATCATTAACCACCATCTCCACCACCACTTTTCCTCTCCTCCTCTCACACCAGCCACCACTAGCAAACATTTCACAAATTTTCCCGCCACCATCATCGTCCTCCACCTCCCACCCCCATCTGCCACCCACCTCCAATTACCACTTTATTTCACACCTCAACTACCGCCTGCCTCTCGCTTCCCTCCTAACTTTGGTTTTTTGGGCACTTTTAATGTCGTCTCCCAACTATTCAGTGTCCATTTTTGTTTATGGTCTCCCGGAGTTTACTTCAAACTCGTGGCTGAAGGCTGCTTTCAGTGAATTTGGGTCTATCTACGATTTTTTTGTCCCACAGATTAGAAGGGCCAAAACAAAACTTTCTTATGGTTTTGTCAGATTCCAACAGAGGTGGGAGGCCCTCAAGGCAATTGAGTTGATGAATGGATGTTGGATTGGGGATTACAAGATCAAAGTTGATTGGGCTAAGGAACACAGAGGATCGAGTACAAGACATCATCAAAATCAGGTACGCCCACGAAATCACTCTACTTATAGTGGTCGGAGAGTTGAAGGTACAGGTACCAATCAAATCTCAGAGGGCTTAGGCCAAATGGATCAGGAAAGGGAAACAACGGAGCAGAATGGCCCCAAGGTCTTAACGATTAACACGAACAAACATGTCGAAGCTTGGCTGCACAGATCGTTGATTGCTCATTCTCATGGGGATGATACGTTGGATAATGTCTTGAGATTCTTCACGGAGAATAAGCTTTATGACTTGGCACCTAGAGGACTGAGCGCTGACTCCTTCATCCTTACTTGTGATTCAACCGACTCCATGGATGACTACCTCGGACCCTGGATGCATGTGCTCCTCTGCAAATTCAAACAGGTATACGTTACACAGGACAAACTCTTGGAACTATGAGAAGAAGAGTATGTATTGAAATCCATAGTCTACCACTACAGTGCTGGGCGACGAAGAGCTTTACTAGCTTTGCTGAAGTTTGGGGTAACTTCATTCGTGTGGATTCTAGAACATCGGCGATGAGATGCGTCGATGTGGCGAAGGTTCTCATTAATACATGCTCCCTATCTACTATTCAGTAGATGGTGCAAGTCAATTTTTGTGGGAGTAGCAGAATCGTTTTTGTCAAGGAAGGGAACTCTGAGCTAATCTCGAACAACTCGACGGAAGTTATCGCCCACGCCACGTCTGCCAGACTGACCAGGGAACAAGACCTAACCCCCCGTCAAGCTCCTATCGTAAATGCCTATAGCACCATGGATTCGATAGTCCCTGCCGCGAGGCCACTTCAAGTGATGGACCCACCGATACACCCAAGGACTGGATTTATGGATGTGCACTTCGGTAGTTTGAATCCAGGGCAACTTATGCTAAATGTTAACCTTCAGGGTCTTGGTAGATGGCCTTGGGTTGTTCTTTCCCCATACTCAACCATATACCATTGCCCGGCGCCAGACCTAGCCCAATCGTCAGTCATTCCTTACCAGGCAACCAGACCATGTGTGAGCTCGCAACTACTTCTGCCTTGGATTGAAGATAGTGGAACCAGATCACATGGGTTGCAAGAGCAGAACACACCTCAAGATGGTTAGATACCAGTCATTAATAGTGACGTGGAGTCTGTGTCCTCGGGACCTGTTTTTCCACCAGGCTTTGAACCACTGAATGCTCATAGTCATAATGAGGGATTGGAATCATGTATGGAATTGGCACAAGATATTGCGGAGACTTCCAAGGCAGGGGCAAGGAGGAGAAGACAGAAATCGGGGCATCTGGTGCCTACTGATGGTGCTACTAAAAGGGAGTGTAGGGCAATTAAACGTTGGAAAAAGGAACTAGAGAAACGGAACCTAAAAGAGTTCCTTAAAGATATGTCTCCAGGAAGCGGTGGTAAGAAGATACCTGAGAAATTGACCAAAGCAAAAGGAAAGAAGAAGACACGGAACAAGAATAAGAAGAGTTTTACAGCTGAGCAACTACTCAAGGGGGAAAAAACATGGGAAACTTGGAAGAAGCTCAGGTTGACTTTCCATGGCGATGATTCTCTTATGATCGAGCGCTTTGCTCTGATGGATTCGGGTGAGACTTGCAGTGGCTTTCTCCCTCAGGTCTCTGTTGGTGCTGCTGTCCTGTTCTCTCTTCTCCCGTTGGGGCTTTGGTTCTTCTGTTGTGTAAGTTGCAGCGCTGTGTCCAGTCTTATTTTTGTTTTTCCTATTCCTGTTGTCCTCCCTGTTGTTTTTTTTTTCCTTGTTTCCACCATTCCGTTTACGGGGTGTTTAGGGCTCGCTTGTCGAGGTCCCTGGTTTGCTCTTCGGCTTTGCCGACATTTATCGAAAAAAAAAAATCTCATTATGGTGGCAATGTCTATTTTGACCACCAAGTTACTATTTATGTATTGGTAATTGGTTCAAACGACAAACATGAAGAATAAGAGGAAAAAAGATTACAGTGAAGAAAAGCCCATATATTTGGGAAAGAATATTGTCCTATTTTATAATATTTGGCTAAGTTAGGTGCTTTAAAGATTTTAATTTTTAAGGTTGTGTAGACTAAGAAAGTAGCAGTTATGCCAGTCAGACGTATTCTGGAGGCAGCGTATCGGTACCTGCTGCACTGGTCTTGATTCGACAGGGGTCCTAAACCATCTTAAAAAGAGTGTGATCCCTGCCTCACTCAGCTATTTCTTTATTGAGATTTCAACATTTCAGCAAATTATTGGTAATATCTTTCTATTTCATAGTTTTATATAATATTTTTCTGCTTTTAGTTCCAATATCTACCCACACATATATATAATTACTTAATATAATAAAATATATAATTAATTTATTTTAACAAATACATTGAGCCCTGGACCCAAATTACACTAAAAATTGAAGAGAAGGGTACAGCAAAGAAGGAAATGGCGGAAAGGGGAGGGGTCCAGAGATCACATGCAATGCGTGTATGGCTTGATTGTGTGCATCTCACTCCCTAAGTCACTCACTCTCCTCCTGCAACATTCCTCCTCGCATGTCACCTGTCTATTTATTCACTACATTTATGGTTCTGTGGCCCTCTCCCTTATTTTATTTTATTATTTTTTTATATTATTAAGGAGTACAATATTTATTTTAAATTGGACTAACATAGGGATAAAAAGAGTGAACTCGGACCTATGACCTGTTGTTTAGAAGTGAAAAGCCTTACCCACTACACCAATAGTTAGCGACAAAAGTCGTGATACAAAACAGGCACACCAGTATGAGCGAGGCTTGAGCCAACAAGCATAAAAAATGTGCAACAGAGAAGAACAATAAATAGATATCTCAAGCGATAGCTGAACATATTGTAAATTAGAATATGGTAAAAAACTTCACCAGCACTGAGGAGCCCAAACAAGGAGGATGTAGTTGGAAGGAGCAAAATGAAACTCCAAATCTACTTAAAATGACGCATAACAACAAGAATCAACGGTCCTCAAATTAAACATAAGGAAAAAAGTCAAATCTCAAAACTTGAGGTGAACCTCCAAAACATTAAGGAAAGAAAGGCGGTCATCAATGAGATTCCATACTGACCTTTTCTACTCAACTACACATACATCCTAGTGATACACTTATCTCCCTATTCTAACTTTGCGATCGTGTTGACTATGATCGAGTCATCCCCTTCGAAACGTAGACTAAGTCTCTTACCAAACGCCCACGCTCACTCTGGGGATAGAAAATTATCGACGTCTTTATCTTCTTCCCAATTTGGCCCAAACCCCTCGCCAGCCTTAACTAGTTCCCTCCGCCTCCTTTTCTTGTATTTTCCTTTAGACTGAACATCCCTTACTATTTAATTAATGAATTTTGAGATACACTATTCAACAACAAGAAAGTGCTGTCGGATCAATTAAAAAAAAAAGCATGCGCCTTGCCTGTGCCATTGTCTCATCGCAGGCATTACAGTGTGCAACCTACTTTGTGGCAATTTATGGGATCTTACTATATATAATTGTGGAGTTTCTCCCCTAAATGTCCTCTCCACTCCCAATTCTTTTTTCTTATATTTTTTCTATTTTCTTATTTTCCTTATAAAAGTTATACCCCCTCAATACCCTCCCCACCCCCAATCCTTTTTTCTTACATTTTTTTCTTTTTTTCTTTTCCTTTTAAATGCCCTCCCCACTATTTGTATTTGTATTTGTATATATAATTTGGTCACCTAATTAATTTATATTTGTATATTAAACAATAATAATTGTTATTTATTTGTAGATTAAACAACAATCATTAATTTAAAAGTAGCCTAACTATATCTCAATGTATCAAAGGGATGGCAATGGGATGAGGTGGGGCGGGTACAGACTCGTACCCCTACCCGCCTCATTGCCCGCGGCTATCCATTACCCGCCCCATACCTCCTTAATGTGCGTACAGAACGATTATCTATACCCGTTCCTATTAGTTATTTAATACTTTTTTTAAAGACAATTTTTTTCTTTTAGCCCTATTGCTTTAATGTGCATACAAAACCATTGTCTATACCTGCTCATTTTAGTTATTTAATACTCCTTTTAAAAACAAATTTTTTTTTTAACATTGTTAAATAATTTTGATTATTGAATTTAAATGTGTATTTTTTTAATTTCAAGGTTAACTATGTTAAAAATGAACCGGATATGGTGGGTATGGGGTGGGGCAGGGCAGGGCGGGGCGGGTATGGAGGGTGGTCGGGCCCAACTATATCTCAACGTATCAAAGGGATGACAATGGGGCAGAACAGGTACGGCGTGCCTCCTCCATACCCGTACTCGCCACCCAAAACCTATACCTGTACCCGCCCTATTACTCTAATGTGCATACAAAACGATTGTCTATACCCGATCATATTAGTTATTTGATACTCTTTTTAAAAACAAATTAAGTTTTTATAATATTAGTAAATAATTTAGATTACTGAATTTAAAGACGTATTTTTTTTAATTAGACAACAAAACTAACCGTACCTAGCACCCAAATCTTATGCCCGTACCCGCCTCATGACCTGCTACGGGTATAAAGAGGATACCAAGCAACAATTAATCTAAAAGTAGTGCAATAATATCTCAACGTATCAAAGGGATGGCAATGGGGCGGCCGAGTACGGGGTGCCTCCTCCAGACCTGTACCCGCCACCCAAATCCAATACCCGTACCCGCCCCATTGCCCTAATGTGCGTACAAAACGATTATATATACCCGCTCATATTAGTTATTTAATACATTTTTTAAAAACAAATTATTTTTATAACATTGATAAATAATTAGATTATTGAATTTAAACAATTATTTTTTATTTTCAAGGTTCACTATGTACAAAATGAACCAGGTATAGTGGGTATGAGGTCGGTTGGGGCGAGTATGTAGCGTGGTGGGGCGGGTCCTCACTTATACCTGCCACGTACCTCCTTAATTTGCGTACAGAACGATTATCTATATCCGCTCCTATTAGTTACTTAATACTATTTTTTAAAACAAATAATTTCTTTTATAACATTGACAAATAATTGGGATTATTGAATTTAAACATGTTTTTTTTTAATTTGAAGGTTAACTATATACAAAATAAAGTATGGCAGGTATGGAGCGGGGCAGGGTGGGTCCCCACTTATGCCCGTACCCGCCCCAAACGGGGTGGCTACCCGCGGGTTTCAACCACTCCATTGCCATCCCAATATCTCTTAGTCCAAAAATTACCCCGCTCTAACTTTTCAATCAAAATTATCCAACTTTATTTCCTAACCTAAAAATAACCTAACATTAACTTTTCTACCGAAATAAACCAGAACGTCATACCACGTGCCACACTGAACCACCAATTCAGTATCTTTTAAAATCAAATTTTTAGAGCTTGATTATTTTTTGGTAAAAATGTTATAGTTGGGTTATTTTGATAAGAACCCTAGCACACTATGCCGAACATATATTCGTGCATAAAGCAATAAATTTTTATTTTAACACTTTTCTTATATAACCCGAGAATAGAGTGCGGGTTAGACCTCCAAGAACAAAAAATATAAAAAAAACAAAATTTAAGAGATTTCGTATTGAGTCCATGAAATGCAGCATTTCACATGACTACTGCAAGGAAGGATTTTTTTTAACCCGGTGAGGTATGTAAAGTTTGACTTTGATTTATAAGATCTACGTATTAGACAACGAAACTAAGATACAATAAAACTTAATTCATTAAAGTTCCAAAAATTAAAAAAGAAAATAAATTTTCAATTTAAGACTTTTCGTATTTAATTTATAAAAAAATAAAAAGGGTTCTATAAAAAAAATACACCCCCAAGAACCAGAAATAAAAAAGGAAAAATTAAAGCAATAAATTTTTAATTTAAGACTTCTCTTATGTAATCTAAGAACAGGGTGCCGGTTAGACTTCTAATAATTTCGATTTAAGACTTTTTGTATTTAGTCCGTAAAAAAAAACCTCAAGAAACCAAAAATTAAAAGAACTGAAAATTTAATACATTAAACCTTCAAATATTAAAATACATAAGTAAAAGATGCTTGAATCACAGTACTAGGAAAATGTTCTAACTGTGCTCCAAAAAAAAAAAGTAAAATTTCAAAATAAACTCCTCTCTCTCTCTCTCTCTCTCTCTCTCTAGCCCCAATCCTAAATTTTTATTATTTTCCTTTTTCCTCCAAAATCTTTCTTACTACTTAATATTTCCGTACTAAGTTTTTTTCTGTGCGATGCACGGATGATGATTGTTTGATATCGTATTTTGTGATCATAATTTTCTACATTAGCTGAACTAAATTATTTGTAGATTGTATAAATTAATGTTCAATTTACATAATTCAAATTTTTAATTAAAAAGTTGAAATAGAAAATACATTTGGTCATATTTTAGATTGAAAACTTTAACAATTACTACTACTTTTGAAATTTTGTAATTTGAACTACACTATGGCCGGTTCAGGAAAAAAAAAGGGTATTTAAAGGCAAAAAATCACACGTATAAAAATACAAGGATAGGTAAATACCTCCCGTGCATCGTACGGGAGCAAAACTAGTTGAGATTAATTATGAAGTCGTATAATACAAAGGCGTTTCTATTGTACTGGAAAAAAATTTATACAAAAAAATTATTAATTTTTTGTGATTAAATTTTAGTCATTTATTTTGATACAGGTTGCCTGTTTAGCAGATAATTTTTAAAAATCTCTTTACACACTCTCCTTATCCCTCTTTCATAATAAATAAAAAATTAACACATAAGATCATAATACGATTTTATGATTCTACCAATTTAATAGGTGTGGTGGTGATGGTGGGTGGGTTTGGGGGAAGGAGAGAGTGATGGGTGGAGAGAGAGAGAAGGATGGCTGATGATTTGAGTATATGGGTGGTGATTTTGAGCACTGGATTTTGTGTGTCTTATGTGTTGACACACTGGTGGCTGATTTTGAGTACAATGATGGTCAATTTGAGTACGCTTGTGTGTCAACACACAAACATAGGTGGGTAATTTTGAGTACACTGATGGTCAATTTAAGTACATTATTTGAGATTTGGAGTACATGACTTGTACAAAATCTGTGTGTTGACACATAGGTAGGTGATTTTGAGTATAATGATGGTCAATTTGAGTACATTATTGATGATTTGGAGTACATGGCTTGTGTGTCGACACACCATCTGTGTGTCGACACACAAACCACGTACTCTAAATCGCCAATAATATACTCAAATTGACCATTATTATACTCAAAATTATCAACCATGTACTCAAAATCACCAACCATGTACTCAAATCCAGAACCCATAGTAGGTGCCTGTGTGTCAACACACAACATGTACTCAAAATCACCAATCATGTACTCAAAATCATTACTTTTGTACTCAAAATCACTAACCATGTACTGAAAATCACCCACTTGTGTGTTGACATACAAATTTTGTGTGTTGACACATAGAATCTAGTACTCAAAATCGCCACTCATATATAATCAAAATTAGCACCCATCTCTCTCTCCTCCCAACCTCAAATCTCAACCCACCCACCGCCACCACCACCACCGACCACCATCCACCCACCTCCACCCCCACTCATCTCCGACTACCGCCATCGACCTCCGCCTGCCACCCATCTCTCTATCTCTTTCCACCCATCACCCTCTCTCTCCTCCCAATCTCAAATCACCACCTATATACTCAAAATTACCATCCATGTACTCAAAATCATCATTCACTAAAATAACTAATTATTCAAAATCATCATCCACTTGCATATGCTAATTTTTAAAAATTTCATATAATTATTTTAAAAATTTTATATAATTATGTTTAGTATTTTTATAAATAATATTAGGTACTTAAAATTAATTAACATCTGTTAGTTTAAACCACTTAATAATTCAAAAAAATAAAAATAAAAATCATTGGGGGAACCGATTTTTGTATGGTACAAAAAAGTAAATTTCTGCACCGTAGAAATTCTGATTATACAATTATAATGTACTTATTTCACTTTTATGTCAAATTTAGGGTGGTGAAAAGTAAATAAAATGCCTTAGGTGCACTTGTTGCGGTTTGAAGCTGTGTCGTGTATTGGAGGGACTTTTTTTTCACAAATATTGGGCCTTGTATGCCATTCCAGTGTAAATGAACAAAACGTTTAATACATTATTCGTATTTAAAATTGATTATAATTCATTCATAGTTGTTGTGGTTGAAAGAATGAGAAGCACACACAATTCAGTGGCCCTCTCGTATATTTATAGATTTACAAATAGGCTTACATCATATAAAAGGAAGGCCCATTGGGTTTAGTAACATAAAATAATAAGGCCTATACAATATAGTCTAACATCCCCCCTCAACCGAAGCTGGAGGTAGTCGAATGCGAAAGTTGGACTTAAAAATCAGGAAAAGAGCGCGCGAAAGACTTTTTGTGAAGATATCAGCAATCTGCTATGAGGAAGGAACATGAAGAACTCGAACAAGACCCATTTGAACACTCTCGCGAACAAAATGGATGTCAATCTCGATATGTTTCGTGCAAATATGCTGGACGGGGTTGGAAGACAAGTACATAGCAGAAACATTGTCACAATAGACTAAAGTGGCCCGTGGAAGAAGAAGACTACGCTCACTAAGGAGGGAGCGAAGCCAGCAACATTCAGAGATAGCGTTGGAGACTGCACGATACTCGGCCTCTGCACTAGAACGAGAGATAGTGGGCTGTCGCTTGGAGGACCAGCAGAAAATGTTCTCGCAGAGAAAAACACAGAAACAAGATGTAGAACGACGAGTGTCAGGGCATCCAGCCCAATTAGCATCCGACTAAGCCATAAGTTGGTCCAAACGAGTTGGGGAGATAGTCAAACCATGATCAATAGTACCCTTAATATACCGAAGGATGCGCTTAACAGCCATCCAATGCGACGTGCGTGGAGTATGCATAAACAGACAGACCTACTGAACTGCATAAGAAATGTCAGGAAGAGTAAAAGTGAGATATTGAAGAGTACCAACAATGGACCTGTATAAGGTGGGATCAGTCATGGGGACGCCGTCCTCCAAAGAAAGCTTGGACTTGAAATCTGTAGGTGTGGCAACAGGCTTGTAAGAGAGCATGTTGGTCTGATCAAGGAGATCATGTGCATACTTAGATTGAGACAAGAATAGCCCTGTAGATAAGTGAGATACTGAGATGCCGAGAAAGTAATTGAGGCGCGCCCCAAGTCGGTCATGTCAAACTCAGATCGAAGAGAATGAAGTATATCGTGAAGGAGCGCATGAGAAGAGGCAGTGAGAACTATATCATCAACATATAACAGCAATATAGCCATGCCATGTCCATGAGGTAAGACAAATAAAGAAGAATCAGACTTACAGCTATGGAATCCCAACCTTTGTAAAAAGGTAGCAAAACGAGTGTACCAGGCACGAGCAGCCTGCTTGAGACCATAAAGGGACTTGTTAAGCTTACAGACATGATCAGGATATTGCGAGCTGATGAAACCCAGTGGTTGTTTCATGTAGACCTCTTCATTAAGTGTGCCATTAAGAAATGCATTTTTAACATCAAGTTGATGATTAGGCCAGTGTCGAGTAGTAGCAATAGTTAAGACTGTACGAACAGTAGCAGGTTTAACAAAAGGGTTGAAAGTTTCACCATAGGCTATGCCATGCCTCTGTGTAAACCCTTGAGCAACTAACCGAGCTTTATACCTTTCTACCTGACCTGTAGATGTTTGTTTTATACGAAAAACTCATTTGGAACCAACAATGTTACCATGAGGGGGCGGAGGAATAAGATCCCATGTCTTATTGCGAATGAGGATATTAAATTCGTCGAGCATTGTTGTCTTCCAATTTTCATCATTGAGAGCCTGTTTATAAGAAAACAGTACCTCGGGCAATGAGTTATGAGCAACCATAAAAGGTATGAGAAGAGGTTTAACAATACCATCCCAAGCACAAGTCACCATGGGATGTATAGAAGAAGCAAAAGGAACCAGGGGCTGATCAGGAGAAGGCGCCAACGCCTCGGGTGGAGCTGGAGGAACCCCCGCAGTAGGGACGAGTGCTGGCAGGGGTGGCGCTGCTGGTGTAGCGGAGGGCATTGCAATTGCAGGCGGCATTGGTGGTGGTGCACCGGCAAACGGAGATGTCATAAGCGGCGGGCAAAAGACTTGGTGAGGCTGGCTCATTGTGGTTTGAGAAAAATTGTCCAAACGTGCAAAAGGAAAATCTGCTTCATTAAAAATAACATGCCTTGAAATAATGATTTTGTTAGTAGAAAGGTCCAAACATTTATAACATTTGTGACTCGGTGGATAGCCCAAGAAAACACATAAAGTGGAGAGCGGCGCTAGCTTGTGGGATGTAGTTGCACTCAAATTCGAATAGCATGCACAACCAAAAACTCGAAGGTGACCATAATCAACTTTCTTTTTATATAAACATTGAAAGGGAATTTTTTTTTCTTAATAGAAGTGGATGGCAGGAGGTTGATAATATGTGCTACAATAGAAACTGATTCGACCCAAAATTCCAACGGCATACAAGCTTGGAACAAGAGGGAACGCAGCATGTTACAAATAGTATGATGCATGCGTTCAGCTTTCCCATTTTGTTGGGAGGTATGAGGGCAAGAGACCCTACTGAGAATGCCCATTTGCAGAAATAGACCATTAAAATTACAGCTGATATATTCAGTACCATTATCACATTGACAGTGTTTAATTTTCACGCCAAATTGATTCAACACAAGACTGCAAAACTGAACGAACAGGTCAAAAACTTCAGATTTGGTACGCATAGGGTATATCCACACAAAATAAGAATAATCATCCAAAAACAACAAATAATACTTAAAACCACTGAAACTGGTAACAGGAGATGTCCATACATCAGAATGAACAATATCAAAAGGACGCGTAGTATTGGTAACAGACTTTTGAAAAGGTAAACAACTATGCTTACCTAGTTGGCAGGCATGACATAGACTGGAATCTAAAAAACTAGAATAGGAAATAAATTTTTGCTTAACCAAAGAAGATAAAACTGGTTCTCCTAGATGACCCAAGCACCGGTGCCAAAAAGAAGAGGAGACTTGAGACGCAACAAATAATGTATGGATGGAGGAGGATCCTGGTACTGTAAAGAGAGGTCCCGGGCTGACATAGCGGATGACAGTAGACTTTGATTTAGGATCCTTGATAGAAAAACCAAAATAGTCAAATTCAAGAAGACAATTATTATCAGAACAAAATTGACGGACATAAAGTAAATTTTTGGAGAGACCAGGAACGAATAGTACTTTATTTAAAATAAAATGACCTGCAAGAATACAGAGAAAATATGACCCAATGCCCGCAATAGGAAGAGATGCACCATTACCCGCTAAAATTTTGTCAAAACCATTATATGGAGACAGAGATGTTAGGATACCTGCGTTATTTGTCATGTGAGATGAAGCTCCGCTATCCATGATCCAAGAGGAGTCAGGAATAGGGGTGGAATAAGGCTGTGGGGGAAACTGACTTGCATCGAAACCTGGGTAAAAGCCATAGCCAGTGGTATAAGCATTATTTGCAGGATGAAAATGTGGATAAGAAGGTATATTACCACCCTAAGGAGCAAAACCAATATGAGGCGGTAGATATGGCATGTAAAAAGGAGGCATGGGCCACGGCATCCCCCTGTAATGTTGACCCCAAGTGTTCTGCATCCATGAATTACCATAACCACGACCATTACGACCATGACCTCAGCCATTACTTCGGCCCCCACGACCACGGCCATTTCCACAACCATTACCAAACTAATTTCCATAACCAGGAGCATGTGAAGTCTGATGAGCTGGAAGCGCAGCGGCCTGCTCCGAGGCAGCCGCCTGCGGCTGCTGCTGCTGCTGCGGTTGGGTTATGGCTTGCCCGTTGGCGGCGGCTGGGCCACCTTGGTGGTGCCAGTAGCCAGGAGAAGGGCAAGGGTACTTGTGATAGCATACTTAATACGAGATTCTTCGTTCATTAACATGGACTTGGCCTCAATAAAAGATGGGAAAGGGGCTCTAGATGTAATAGAGGTACAAACAACATGAAAATCTTTATCATCAGAGAGACCAACCACAGTAGCTAAAACCATAACAACATCAGAGACAGAGGCATGTATAGATATGAGATTATCAGCCAGGGACTTAATTTTTGTGAGAAATGCTAACATGGAAAGATTGCCCCTCTTAATATTAGTTAATTCACGCTTATATTGCAATTGGCATGATTGGGCAAAATCAGTAAAAAGCTTAGAGATGGAATTCCACAGAGATGCAGCAGTTAAATCATCATCATCACCACACACAGCACTAGCAAGATCAGAAGAGATAGTACCAAGTATCCAAGAGATAAGAAGATTGTCAGCCTGTCTCCAGTAGCGGTAGGTTGGATCAGAAACAATGGGTGGAAGGAATGAACCACCAAGATGATCCTCAATAGCATAACCCCGACAAGCAGAGATAAAGGAACGGCGCCATAATAAATAGGTTGATGGGTCATTTAAATCAAGTATAGCTGATATGTGCTGTTGGACATTAGAGACGCTGAATTGGGTGGGAAGAGACAATACCCCACTAGTCGATGGTGGTCCTACGGGCGGCATGGCTAGAGTGCTGGTGGCTAGAGAAATAGAGGAAGAGGTGGCGTTGGCCATAGGAATGGAAGGGCAACACAACGGCGACGACAAGAGTGCGGCGGCGACTAGAGGGGGGCAACGGCGAGGGGAGCCGCGACGAAGAGAGGCAGCAGGGAGGTAGGCCTGCGGCGGCTAGGGCTGCAGCAGGGAGAGAAGGCTGCGGCGGCTAGAGTTTTGACGCTAGGGTTAGCCCCTTTTTTTTTGAAAAATAGAGGCTAGGGTTTGCCTTTATGAGAGGGCTTGGGAGAGCTCTGATACCATGAAAGAATGAGAAGCACACACAATTCAGTGGCCCTCTCGTATATTTATAGATTTACAAATGGGCTTACATCATATACAAGGAAGGCCCATTGGGCTCTGTAACATACAATAATAAGGCATGTACAATATAGTCTAACAGTGGCATCTCTATAACTTATCAAGCCAAGTTTAAACAGACACAATAGGCTTAACGAGTTGAATTCGAAAAAAGGAGTGCTTAACTCGTAAACATTCACAAACGATTTAACAAAGACTCGGTAAAAACTCGTTAGGAGCTCACTAAGAGTCGGTATTAGCTCAGAAATCCCTCAATAATAGCTTGATATTGACTCGAATAACTCAATAGTTGACTTGACTCCATAGCCAGCTCAGTCCGGTTATGAGCTTGATTTGGCTTGATAACAAGCTCAGCTCAACTCAATAACGAGCTCGAATTAGCTTGATTAGGCTAACAATTCGAGCTGAGTTGACTATCGAATGCACTAAAATTTTATTGAATCGAGCTCAGAGAAAGGTTCAGAAGCTTGATAAACGCTCAGCTTGAACACGAGTTTGATAAAGCTGATCAAGTTCGAGTTCAAGCACGGGCATACAGCTAGACTTGGCTCATTTGCACCTTTATGTCTGGATCAATCATGTTATTGCAATTGATTGGGTTGTTGGTATAGAGCCGGAAATAAACAGCAAAGAAGTTTTAATTAATTGTATGGTCCAAACCTATTTTTAGTTTTTCTTTTTTATGAGTTTAAACTAAAACAAAGAAAAAGAAAAAAAAATTATAAGTAAGAATTGCTTGTTTGACATTTTGGATAAGATTTAAAAAAATATAATAGATAAGATTTGATTGTAGTTTATTTTGGTTGTTTTAATTTGAATTTGATTTTGAATATGAGTTGCGAAAATATTAAAAAGGGGTAAAAAGCTTGGTTAAAGTGAGAGGGGGAGATTTGAGAGTATTGGGTTTTGGATTCAATTGAATATCACAATTTTAAAGTTTAAAAGGAGTTTGATGTTTGATCGGATGGTGGGTTTTTAGTTCTATTTGAAAGAGGGTTTTCACGTAATTTTGGTATTTTTTTGTGCAAAATTTCGCTTATTGTCTTGTTTGATTTTTCCCAATATATAGTATTAGAGCGTGTTTGATCTTGAAGTTCAAAGTTTGAGGAGATGCATAAGAGCAATAATTTGTTTAGAGGTACAAAATTTGAGATCGAATTGTTCAAAGGCAAGAATAATTTTGCATTGTGGCAAAGCATGGTGAAATAATACCTTGTTCAACAAGGACTGTATAAGGTACTAATTGATAATAGGTCTGAAAAAATAACCGAAGAGGATTGGGAGAGATGCAAATGAAAGCGATAAGGACAATTGGTCTAGCTCTTTCCCAGAAAAATCTCCTAAATCTTTTCCAGATAAGTTGGAAAATATTTAGATGCCGAAATTCCTAACATATAAGTTGTATTTGAAGAGGGTTTACAGTGGTTGATAATGGAAAAGGGTATTGATTTGAAAGATTATCTAAACACGTTTGATAGATTGATTTCTCAGTTGGTTAGTTTAGATGAAATGTTTAAGGAGGAAGATAAGACTTTGATTTTGTTGGCTTCTCTCCTGAAATTATGGAACGGTTATGACTACGTTCCTTATAGGAAAAAAGACTTTAAATTTGAATGAAACTACATTGGTTTTATTGGAAAATGAAAAGCTGGCGAAAATGGATAAGCTTAGAAATGGTGAAGGAGCCACTTTGGCGGAGAGTTCAAGTGGAGGGAGGCATTTCACTCATTGGTTGGCAATAGAAATTATTCTAGGTCAGGTTTTAGACCTAAAAGCAATTATAGTACAAAAGAAAGTTATTAATGTAACGAGATGGGCCATATTTAAGCGTTTTGTAAGAAACTGAAAGCAGACCTAAAAGAGTTTAAGAAGACTCATGAGAAAGGAGAACGAGCATGGGCGAAGAAAGTCGAGACCTCCACCAATGTACTATTTGATGATAGTGAACATTGTTTTTAGTTCAAGATAGAATAACAAGTGATGATTCATAGGTTCTTCATTCAAAGTACTCCCATCTAGTATGTATGAAGAGGGAGAAGTTCGTTTCATATGAGAAATTAATGCGATGGCACAATTATGTTGGGAACAAAGAAATAAAAATTAAAGGTGCCAAAAACGTTCAAAATAAGATGCATGATGACAAAGTGAAGATGTTATCTAAAGTCTGTTATATGCCACAGCTCCGAGAAAAATTTGATGCCTTTGAGAAAGCTTGATGAGTTGGGATATGGCTACTATACTCTAGGTGGGAGAATGACGTTCACTAATGGACAATTAGTTGTGATAAAAGCGAGAAGAAAAATTGAAAAATTTATATGTGCTTGAAGAAAGTGATTCGAAGAGCAATGGGTAACACATTGAAGAAGTTTCGATTTGTTGACATGGGACCGTGGATTCTAAGTTAGTGCAATGATTTATTATCAAAGAGACCCTCCGAACTATTGGTGGATACCGTAGTAACCTCACAACTTCTAATTTCATTAAACACACCCTCTGAACTATTGTTCAAAATCAATATGACCCCTCAATTTCTAATTTCATCAAAGGCACTCCTAAACACTTAACTAAAATTAATTTGACCCTCCAACTTCTAATTTTATCAAAGACACCCCAAAACTATTAATTAAATAAGTTTGACTCTAAATTTTAACTTTTTATGAAGATTTAAAATAACTTATTTAAATATCTAATTCTATACACAATATCTTAATAAAAAAATTATTCAATTATAAAGTGATATAAAATTATTTATTACTTTATAAAATAATTATTTTCGTTACATAAATTAAATATAAAAAAATATATTTTTTTAGTAATTAAAATTTTACTAAAGAAAAGAATTTAAAGCGTTATCTCCTTGTGGAGGGGTTGTAAAAATTATATGGTTATTTATGCAAAAGGTCCTTATACTTTATTTATTATGTCAATTTAACCTTTATACTTTTAATTGTATTAGTTTAATCCCTATACTATTTACTTTGTGCGAATTTAGTCTCTAGAGTAAAATTAGCATCGAGTTGGTAACATAATTTTTAATGATTGGGTGGCCGAAGAGTTTAAATTGAGTTAGATGATGGGTTTTCATCGAGTTATTTGCATTTTACATAACCAAATCGTCAAAACTTACGTCATTAATTTAACTTTAGTTTCTGATACACCACGTGTATCACCAAGCCTCCAAGGGCCCGTTTCCAGTTACCGCAACCACCTCTACCGTCATTCGCTTCCCCCCAGTCTACCGCCAATACGCACTTGTCGTTCTGATCACCAACCGCAAACCTCTAATCCTCCATTACCGCTATCACGCATCATGCCATCCCTCCCGCCAATCTTCCATGCATGGTGTCACTACAGCATGCATCCTGCTACCACCAACACACCATTAGCCTAGCAGCTGCCCACCTCCACTTGCCAACCAGGGCGCATGCCACCTGCCCACGTTCTACATCTTTCCCCCTTCTAGAATGTCCATACATGCCACCTCACCCCTCCCCCATACTTGTATAAATAGATAGAGATAGCTAGGGTTAGAGCCATGCCAAATGTAATGGGTGCTTCTCTCTCATCCTCTTTTTCACTCTAGTTTCTCCCCCTTTCTTATGTAAAATTCTCCATTATTGAAGGTAATCTATCAAATATATACTATTCGTTGTGGTTTCAGTTGATTGACAGTTTGTATTATATCAATTGGTATCAGAATTACCTATCCTTGGCCCCGATCATCATCTTTATCACTGTCCATCAACCTCGCCGCCGCCAGAATCATCATCGACCACCTTCATCTCAGTCACCATCAACATCAACCTTTTCCTCACCAGATTCCACCATCATCACCACCATTATCATCAGCTCACCACCATCGTTCCTCACCAGCCCAAACACCCATCAACAACATCAACCTCCCCTAAATCCTATCTTTTTTATTTAAAAAAAAAAAAATAAAACCCGGGTATCGGAGTCACCTTCCACTTCACCATCATCATCATCCTCGTTATCATCATCAAACACTAAAAAAACCCACCCAAACCCAACTTGCATACAAGATGTTTGATAAAATGCCTTAACTAATTTTTCCCTCTTTTTGCCCTACCGCCAACATTCATCCATGGCTGAAGGAACTCGGTCCCAAGTGTCGATGAGAGATATAGAGGAAGCTCAAAAGCGTCACCTCGCATCAATCGAGCGCAACATACAAATGCTAACTGAAGTGAGGGATGCCGTGTTGGTTCAAAACACCGAAATCGCTCAGCTCATGGCCACTAATAACTCACACATGGTGCTCATGAAGCTTCGCCAAACAGGCAGTGTTGGCAAGTACTTGAGCCAATTCGAGTCCCTAGTGGACAAGTGTGGGTGGACGGATAGACAACAGATGGAAGCATTTATAGGCGGTTTACGGAAAGAGATAGCCGAAGGCATCACTATATTCTTGCCCCAAATAGTCTGTGACGCCAAGTTGTTGGCAAAGCAGCAAGAACGTAACCTCGCCTACCTCTCTGTGTACAGCGCCCATCATGCCCACGCCAAGTCCCGTGAGAGCCTATCTCGCCAACCCTCATCTTCCGCCAACTGCTGACACACCCACGAAGCAGCTAAGTGAGACGCCTGCTCCACTCACCGAAGACGCCTCTCCTCTACAATCTGCCTTAGACCCGGGCCCTAACCCCATCCCAGATACCGCCACTGTCCCATCTATTGGCGTTACCAGGGATGTTGCCAACCATCCTCCAGCAACAGTTGTGGATGGAAAACAGATTGTTTCCATCATAACTCCACTCTCCGCCATCCGGTGACTCCAACCTCTGGCCCGCCCTCCATTGTTCTCAGTCAGCTTGAAGCTGCCAATCAAGTTAGATGCTCTAGTACTTTCACAGCTGCTCTCAGACTTAGAGGATGAGGTCACCACGTCCGCCAAGCCTCCACAATCCCACCAACTCTTCACCTGCCGGGTAGACCGCAACCCAGATGGTTCGAATCTTGCTGAAGTTCCAAAAGATGGTGTTTGACCCAGGAGGATCATCTACACTCTGGAATTGGCTCGGTGTCCACGACCCTTGGGGGCAAGGGTCTTTGGAGGGGAAAGAAGTAGTACGACCCAGAGTGGGATTTGGCGTACAAAAGGATGCCATTCCACTAAGCCTCACCCGCCAAGGCATCTACCTTACTCTCGATCCTCGAGGGCGGGGACCGTTTCAAGAGGGCGGTATTGATACACCACATGTATCGCCAAGCTGTCAAGGGCCAATTTCCCACCTCTACCGCCATCCGCTTCCCCCAGTCTACTGCCAATATGCACTTGTCCTCCTGATCACCAACCGCCAGCCTCTCCATTACCGCTATCACGCATCATGCCATCCCTCCTGCCAATCTTCCATGCATGGCATCACTATAACATGCATCCTGCTACCGCCAACACGCCATCAGCCCAACAGCTACCCACCTCCACTCGCCAATCAGAGCACGTGCCACCTGCCCACGTTCTAGATCTTTCCCTCCTTCTAGAATGTTCCATACATGCCACCTCACCCTCCCCCATACTTGTATAAATAGGTAGATATAGCTAGGGTTAGAGTATAAATAGGTAGATATAGCTAGGGTTAGAGTCAGGCCAAATGTAATGTGTGTTTCTCTTTCTTCCCTTTTTCTCTTTAGTTTCTCCCCCCTTTCTTATGTAAAATCTTCTGTTATTGGAGGTAATCTATCAAATATATACTATTAGTTGTGATTTTAGTTGATTTACAGTTTGTATTGTATCAGTTTCCACTATAGGACTAAATTGATACAATTTGAAGCGTAGAGAGACTAAATTAACACGATTAAAAGTGCAAGGACTAAGTTGGGGTCAATTTTTTTTCCCCTTTTTATCAAGGGTCAAATTAATTTTAATAAATAATATGGGGTATCTTTGATGAAATTAGTAGTTGGGGATCAAATTAATTTTAGTTAATAGTTCGGGAGGTCGCTTTGATAAAATTAGAAGTTGGGGTGGTCACATTGATTTTGACTAATAGTTCCGGGGCGTGTATGATGAAATTAAAAATTGAGGGGTCACTTTGATATTTACCAATAGTTTGGGGAGTCTCTTTGGTATTTATCCTTTTTTTTCAAATGGGTTGGAGGGGAAGAATTGTTGGGTTGAATCCATTTTTTAGGTTTTAGTTTTTAATGAGCTTAAAATATGAAGAAGAAAAAGGAAAAAAAATATATTATTGAGATTTCCTTGTTTAACATTTTGGATACAATTTAAAAGATCAGATTCAGTAGGATTTGGTTTGCAGTTTATTTTAAGTTGTTTTTAATTCAAATTTAAATATGAGTAGATAAAATTGTAAAAGGAGTTAGAAAGCTTTGATAAAGTGAGAAATTCGAAAATTTGGGAGCACTGGGTTTCAAATTGAATTAAAGATGTGATTCCAAATCGAATTAAAAGTGAGTTTCCATGTTAATTATATATTTTTTAAGCAATTTTCCACTTTGATTATATTCATGTTTGATTTTTACTAGCATTAATATCATGGGTACAACAACAACAACAACAACAGATCTAGTGTCTCAGGAGCTCCCGTTTAAGCAGGGTTGGGGGTGGATGTATGCAGCCTTATCCCTTCAAGGTGCAACCCTGTCAAGAGGCTGTTTTCGAGGACTCCCAACCTTATAGGGTTGGCAATATGACGACTTCTCAGAAGGTCACTCATCCTAATACTACTCTCGTCCAAACACGCTTAACTTCGGAGTGGGATATGGATATCATGAGCACAAGCTTCACAAATTGAAAGTACATATTTTACCTTGATTGAGTGAAACCTTTTTGCCTTTTCCTCAATCATTTTATTGTAGTCTATTTTCATCAGTAACTTCAATTATTTTAGCTCCAATTCTATTTTTCTTCTTTACAGTGAGCTCTTTTTCATCAAGCACAATCTTCTTACTTAAGAGTGCGTTTGGTTCAATTATTTCAACTTATTTTTTTCAACTTTCTATTTTAATAAGATTGTCAATTTAAGATATGTATCTTATTACAGTGAAATGTTTTGTTGTGCTGTGCAGTAAGAACTTTTTTACAAAATAAAGTGTTTGGATACAAGTTTAAAAAAAATAACTTAAATATTACAATCACAAAAGTGGCTTAATAATATAAATTAATTAATAATAATAGGTACAAGAGAATCATGACAATAGTTGGTTATAGTAGTGGAGAATGATGAGTGTAGCAACCCATGGGTGTAAAAAGGGTGGTGGTAGGTAGAGGTAGTGATAACAAATAACAATAGGTCATACTGGTAAAAATTTAATGTTAATATAGTCTTTTTAAAGCATTTTTCTAAAATAAGCTGTGAAAAAGATCCAGTTTTGTATCTTTTTCTGCTCAGTTATAAAATAATTTTTTCATCTTTCTATTTAAGTTGTGAAAAAGATGTTAAAAGATCTTTTCTACCAACCAAACACAAGAGCTATAGTCAATTAGATCTTTTTCCCAACTTTAAGCTATTAAAAAATTAACCAAATACAGCCTTAATTTTTCTAAAACATTTGAGATGGTCCCCTACAAGGTTTTGTGATGGTGAAGGTGATTCAGATATGTTATTAAAATGATAGAAGAAGGGACGAGATTGTTGAATTATTGATCTCTATGTAGATTAATTGTGTGTGTTTTATTAAAATTAAAACATGTTTTTTTTATCACTATTTGATGTTTAACATGAGAGTGCCATGAAAATGTAAATATTTGAAATATTAAGGACTGTTTTCTTCTGATTTATAGAATTAGGAGGCAGAATAGACTATGCCCACTTACACCCATTTGCATTTTGATTTCGAGTTCTTTGGCTCTACCACACGCCCGTGATTTCCATGTTCTATTGGGATAGCTATCCCGTGGTGGTCTTATTTGGTGAGATTCATTCCACACATCTGAACTGCCTAATTGTGTTTCTTTAGGCATTTCTCTATCATTGGATTGATTTGGCTTTGGACAATTGAGATGACGCTATAGGCTTATGATGCAAAGTGGGAACCTTGACTAAATAAGGGGGGTTTTGGGAAGAGAAAGGAAGTTCTTAATTTCTCTCTTCTCCTTATTTTGCCATCAACTGCCCGCTTCCCAAAAGAAACCTTAATGCTACGAGTTGGCAACTCCTAGCCTACTGTCCAAATGCTTTGGTTTTCTAGAAAATCTTGAAGATCCATGGCTGCTATTAGAGGATTTTGATAAAGGAAGAGTAGCAAAAGAGTTTTTGGAACAGCTCTACCATCAAAAACCCAAACAGGTGGGCCAAAAATAGTAATTTTTAGGCAACTTAAAGGGCCATAACTTTTGATCTGTAAGTAGTTACGGGTTCGTAACCTGTCAAAGCGAAGCTATTGGACTAAACAATGCATCCTCAATCACTTTGCAATTGGCCCCACCTATTTTTTTCAAATTTAGTCTCTATACATGTTTTCATTCCACTTTTATGTTTTCCACATAGTTCAGGGCCATTTTCGTATTTTAGGGTAATTTTGTAATTTTTGCATTTGATGGTTTTCTTTGTTTTTCCCATGAATAGTCGCTATAGTTGGTTGTAACTTTCATTCTCTAATTTACAGAAATATAAACCCTAATTTTCTGTTTTCTCTGGTGGATTCCGAGGTTTTCTTCGATTGACGTGATCAATTCGAGATTTTACATTTTCGTTCCTTATCAATTGGTATCAGAGCAAGTATTCACTTGGTGTGATGGCCAATCAATTCGGCAACGAAACAAACCCTAACTATGCTGGTCATTGGGAGGATGCTCTATGGGCAGCTATTAAAGAATTGAAGCGTGAGATTGCTAAGCTTTGCAAGTTGTTGCAACATGCTTTAGACGTTGACAACAACCCTAACCCTCTATAGCCCATAGGTGATGCTAGTGTTAAGGGAGTTACAAACAGATCCAAACCTTAATGCTCGTCATGTTCCTAATCAATGAAACCTCAGTGATAGTGAGTCCTCCGATTCAGATCAACCTTAATTTCAAAGATGGTGGGCGTGCGAGGAGGAGCCCACCCCCTTTTTACGACCGTGACGACGGTGGTTACCGTATCAAAGCTGAGTTACCTACCTTCAATGGTAACTTAATTATTAAAGATTTCCTTTGATGGCTCTCAGAGGTCGATCGTTCCTTTGATATGATGAATGTTCCTGAACATCGGAGGGTTAAAGTGTGGTGGTTTACAACCTGGAGGGTGGCGCTTTAATTTGTTGGGACCAAGTGCAATAAAATCGTGAAAGAAAGGGAAAGGATAAAATCAGAAGTTGGAGGAAAACGCGGAAGTGTTTGAGGGGAAGAATTCTCCCACCGGATTATGAATAACATCTATTCTAAATGTATCAAACTAAGCGCAAGGTAACAGCTCCATAGCCGATTATATTGCTAAATTCTTAAGACTTACGACAAGAAATAATGTATCAGAAAATGAGGTCTGGCACGTCTCACGATACATTAATGGGCTGAAATCGTCAATTCAAAACAAAATTGGATTGCACGTATTGTGGATGAAGCATACACTATGGCATTGAAGGCTAAATTGAAGGAAAGCAACAGAGGAGTCGAATTTTAGAAGCGGAATATTGCAGAATCATCCAATTAGTCACTTGCTAGGGGTAAATCACCTGCACCGGCCTAGACCATCGCACTAGTAACTGAAGCTATCGGAGGTTCCAAGAGACCTACCCCAAACAGGGATCAACCAAAACTTAGAACTCGTATGCCAAACCTAGACCCCTAAAGTGTTACCGATGTGCACAACCGGGCACACCTCTAACGTCTTCCTGAGCAAAAGGGTTGTAAACTTTGTAAAACAAGACGAAGATGAAGGAGAATTATGAGAGGACCAAGGTGAGACATATTTCCTGGATGGAGCTTGATTTACTAAAGTAGAAGGAGAGAGGGTTAGTTGTGTCATGCGGCGACTTCTGTACAGTGCAAGTAGGAGCCCTTTTTATAGCGAAATATCATTTTTTTGGGTCCCATTGTACTGCAAAAAGGAAGGTCAACGATATGATCTTAGCAAGGGTAACTGTGAGAATTTTATGTTAAAGCATGTAGTGCACCACTTAAAGCAACCCACTGAGAAACACCCGGCCCCTTAATCCACCAAGTGGATCTAGAAGGGTCCAAGTGTTAAGGTAACTGAACATTTTTGGGTTCCTATTTCTATTGGCAAGCATTATCATGATGTGATAGATTGTGATGTAGTGGACGTGCATGTGAGTCATGTGTTGTTAGGGAGACTTTGGCAGTTTGATGCAGATGTGACTCGCAAGCGGCGGGACAATTTGTACGCATTTAATTGGGGGGGGGGGGGGGGGGTGGGGGTTTGGTTCATAAGATTGCCATGGCACCCCTAGTGAATGTGTTAGACACCTCCAAAGTGGAGGGGTGAACACTCTTATCTATCACAACTCTTGAGTTTGAGTTTAAGACAGACCTTAAGGCCTCACAGGAGGTCCATTCTGTTGTCATACGGTCGGTCTTACAGAGCAAGGAGAAACCTGTTAGCGAGATTTCTAATGAAGTGAAGCCCTTGTTGAATGACTTTGCTGAGCTAGTTTCTGATGACCTACCGAATGAGTTGACCCCAATGCGAGACATACAACATCATATTGACCTTGTCCCAAGGTCTAGGCTTCCCAACTTACCGTATTATCCAATGAGTCCCAAGGAAGTTGAGATCTTGCTGGAGAAGGTAGAGCACTTGCTACACAAGGGGTTTATTCGAGAAAGTATGAGCCTTTGTGCTGTGCCAACCTTGCTTACTCCCAAGAAGGATGGAAGTTGGAGTATGTGTATTGACAGTTGCGCCATCAACAAGATTATAGTGAGGTACAGTTTTCTTATTCTGCACTTGAATGATATGTTGGATATGTTAGATAGGTCAAAACTATTATCAAATATTGATTTGTGAAGTGGGTATCATCAAATAAAGATTTGTCCACGGGGTGAATGGAAGACTGCATTCAAGACCAAGGAAGGCTTATATGAGTGGTTAGTTATGCCTTCGGCCGCATGAATGCACCAAGTATCTTTATGCGACTTATGAATCAAGTAGTCAAGCCTTTCATTGGGATATTAGTTGTGGTTTATTTCGATGATATACTGATATACAGCAAGAGTGAAGTAGATCACATGCACCTTGCAGCAGGTCCTCCACGTGTTACAAGATAATAAACTATATCTGAATTTAAAGAAATGTGACTTTATCATTGAGAGATTGCTATTCTTGGGGTGTGTTGTTAGTTCAGATGGGATATTAGTTGACGAAGAGAAGATAAAGGTAATCAGAGAGTGGCCAACACCTCGTACTGTCACTAAAGCTTAAAGCTTTCATGGGCTTGCTGCCTTCTGCCAGAGGTTCATTCAGAACTTTATAGCTATAATGACTCCCGTTAATGATTGTTTGAAGAAAGGAAAATTCAAGTGGGGAGAAGAAGTTGAGAAGACTTTTGCTTTAATTAAGGCAAAGTTGTGCACTGCCCTAATCTTAGCTCTACTCAGTTTTGACAAGCTGTTCAAGCTTGAGTGTGATGCTAGTGGAGTAGGAATTGGGACTGTTCTTTCTCAAGATGGTAGGTCTGTGGCATTTTTCAATGTGAAACTCAGTGAGGCTCAGCAAAAGTGGTCTACTTATGATCAAGAGATCTATGTCGTGTTATGAGCTCTCAAACAATGGGAGCACTACATCATCTCTTGGGAGTACGTGTTGTATTCTAATCATCAAGCTCTAAAGTACCTAAATAGTCAGAAACACTTTGATAAAATCCATGAGCGATGGGTAGCTTCTCTACAGAAGTTCCCTTTCATCCTCCATCACAAGGCCGATAGCAGAGGCAATGAGCCGACGAGCCACTTTATTGGTCATGCTCAGTAGTGAGATTGTTCGATTTGAGTGTCTTAAGGAGCAATACTGCGATGATGAAGATTTTAAGGCGATCTAGAATGATTGCTCATAGAGGCGATTTGCTGCCGGGGACTTCCATATCACTTATGGCTACTTGTTCAAAGGTGACCCGCTCTACATTCCCTGTGTGGCACTCCATGAGAAGATTATTCACGATTTACATGTTAGTGGACTCAATGGGCATTTTGGTAGGGATAAGACTATCGCCAGTGTTGAGGAGAGATACTATTGGCCACAGCTTAAGAGGGATGTGGGAAATTTTGTTAGAAAGTGCTATACCTGCCGAAGTGCTCAAAACACTGGATTATACATGTCATTACCAGTTCCTAATTGTATATGGGAGAATTTATCTATGGATTTTGTATTAGGATTATCGCGCACTACTCAGGCTTTGTGGTGGTAGACAGATTCTCAAAGACAGGTCACTTCATTCCTTACCGTAAGACTTCAAACGCATCGCACATTGCTTGGTTGTTATTTTGAGAGGTTGTTTGGATTCATGGGGTACCCACATCCATCGTATCAGACCCAGATACCAAGTTCCTTAGCCTTTCAGGCTTACCTCGTGGTAGATGCACGACACTTCACTGAAATTTAGTAGCACAACGCATCCTCAAACAGATGGCCAGACAAAAGTTTTAAATAAGATGTTCGGGAATCTAATAAGAAGTATTTACAGCGATAAGCCAAAAAAGTGGGATCATCCCTTGGCCCAAGTGGATTCTGCCTATAATAATGTCGTCCATAGCAGTACGAGGAAGACACCATTTGCTATGGTTTATATGAAATCACCAAAGCTTGTTGTTAACTTAGTGCCACTTCCAAGGGTTCTTAGACTAAGTATTGCTATAGAGAAGATGGCAGACTAAGTTCAAGCTATGTAAGTTGTGGTTCACTAGAGGTTGGAAGAGAGGAATGCTAAATACAAGGCCCCCATTGACAAGCGCTAATGGGAAAAGATCTTTCATAAAGGTAATACGGTGATGGTATTCCTAATGGAAGGAAAATTTTTTCCGTGGGGACATACAACAAGCTCAAGATGAAGAAGTATGGTCTTTACAAGATTTTGAAGAAGAGCAGCAACAATGCCTACGTGGTGGAGCTACCGGAGAGAGAGCATGTGAATTTGCAAAACTTTCAGTATTGTGAACCTGTATGACTATCATCCTTCTGAGTCTCTATCTAGATATTAACTTGGGGTCAAGTTCCTTTCAAGTGGAGGGGATTGATGTAGGACGAATGGTAGAAGAGTTTCTGAAATAGTTGGACTATCATAAACCAAAATGTGTGGGCCGAAAACACTAATTTGCGCGGGCAGCTTAAAAGATTCATAATTTTTAATCCATAAGGAGTTACGGGAGCTGTAACCTGTCAAAATGAAGCTATCGGACTCAACTATGAGACCTAGTCTCTTCGCCATTGGCCGCCCATATTTTCCCCAAATTCGTCTTCTAAACGTGTTTTCGAGCTACTTTTGTATTTTCCGTATAGTTTAAGGATATTTTAGTAAATTCGTATTTTAGGTTATTTTGGTAATTTTTGTATTTTAGGATTTTGTTTGTTTTGCCTATAAATAGTCGCTATATTTGGTTGTAATTCTCATTCTCCAATTTACAAAAATACAAACCCTAGTTTTTTTCTTCTCTTCTGTGAATCCCAAGTTTTTCTTCAATTTGACATTGATTGATTTGAAGTTTTATGCTTCCGTTCCACACCAGCTTTTGTCTTAGAAGTCTTTAAGTTTGTATTTACTTTGTCATTTCTATAAATAGTTGTATATCAAAACCAATTTTGTAATACTGAAAAGTCTCCTTTAGTTTTAGAAAGTTGTAAAATAAGACCACCTTTTTAGGGTCCTCAAAGTATATAGACCTAGTGCTTTTTTCTTAGATCCTCCTTTCTTTCGTTCTTCGTCTTTTCATTGTAAATACATCTATCTTGTAGCTTTTATTACCTGAAATTCAAAGTAGCGAGCAGAACAATGATAATGAAGATGAAACTATATAGTAAATATGAAGAAAATCTCCAATAGTTTTGATAATGATGAAGATGAATGAAATGCGATGATTTTATAGATAACGACTGTATTAAAGCCCAATTATGCACTTTTCACAATTGGGCACCAAATGCTCTTGGCCGAAAATATATAAACAGTAAAGGCTATTGGAATTTAAATTCGAGACCTCTTAATAAAAGACTCAAATACAACGTACGAGAACAATCCATAAAAAATTTGATACTCTCATTCAAACATATACACGTGAAAATTGGAGGCCCCAAAAACAGCAGCAAACAGCAGCAACCGTATCGATCTAAATAAAATCAAGATTGATAATGAATACAAGAATGCCATAAATCCAAGTACGCAGAAAGATTGGTAGGGAAGCACCAATCACAAAACAAAGGCGACCCCAACCGCAACTATAATCGCAACAAAACACAGCCACAGATGGTACCCAGACTCAGCGCCACTGCACTCGTCGTTGGCGCCACTAAAACACCCGGGTCTCATTACCTTAGCCACGCCACCCTCCAAAGCAAAGCTAGCGTTAGATTTGCCATTGCTGAATAATACACACCAGAAATAAGGAGCACCGCCATCAGAACCACTTACACCTGCACCAACTTCAGTATGGTTCTTACTGTACAATATTTCCAGGCTTTCATTGTTCTTCATCAATATTTTCGAAAATGCTTCGGGTGGCTTGAGATAATTGGACTCACATCCTAGTAAGCGCCCGGTTATTTGGGCAAGGGACGAGGTCTCGACGCCACAGTTGGCAGCGAATGTTTCTGCAAACTCAGACTCCGGAGGTTTCTTAGCATCTGTCCCGCCCACGGCATCACAGTTGCCTTGGTATGCTTTGATGTATTGAAGGGCGATACAAGCGAGCCCCGGGTTGCTGTAAAGTGATGGCAACTTGTGAGCCGTTCGGTTGTCATTGAGCACGGCTACGAGCTGGTCGGCTGGGTTGTTGGTCACTTTACCTGTTAGTCATTTGGATTTCAGTTAGCAAGATAGAAAAAGAGGAGAGAATTTGATTGAAGTTGCCAAATATGGAGTATAAATGATAACAGGTTGGTTATATTTGAATTTTACATTGAAATACCGTCCAGAAATTTATGAATAGGCCAAAATCATAGTTGTATGAAGCGCGAGCAAGAGCCGGAGCGGAGTTTGAGCGAAAACGGAAGCAGGGAATAAGGCAGTGGGTAGTCATAGAAGTTTCTAAGGCTGGGAAAGTGGGGAGCACTTACATTACCATATATTACATATCCAAGAAAAAATAATAAAACATCATTACTTGAGCCATTAAAGCATAAATATCAAAACAAAGTCAATATTAAGCAATAACCAAGAAAATTGAGCTTTCCTTTGAATAAGACCAAGAATATTGACTACAAGATGTCCACATAATTCATTCATTCTTTAAATCGAGTGATATAGTTAACCAATAAATCATCTAGTAAATATAAAAATAATTTCACAATTGTTTGAATTGTGTTTCCCTAAAGTTTGACACATTTTGGAAATGCAAATCTAACTTTGAAATGTCAAAACCTGTTTCTCAACATGAAACGTTAACATTTTAGGAATTTCCTAAAACTATGGCCAAAATTGATATCTCCTAGAGATGGAATCCACTGAAAGTTGCTACAAAGGAGATTTTGAGCTAGCAGCCATGTAATTAGTCATTGCATAACTATACACTTGTATAACAACCTGTATAATGCATAGACATATTAAGTATATAATCATCATAGAAACCATCTAAAGGGTATAAAATATCATGCAGTCATGTCACTTTAATAAAACACAGCGCCTGAAGTCTCTTAGATCATATTGCTGATTAAGGTAAGCATCAAAAGTTTTGAAACCTCATATTCAAAGTGAAAGAAAGAAGATCAACATATAAGTTTACTGAACCATTTCATCTAATACCGATCGGTTTTAAGATAGAATCTCACTTAGATTCATTTGCGGATCTTACATATGCCAATTTATATTGTTGGTAAATGCTACTCAGTCTCTTGGTTAAGCAGTACTGTTAGAATGGTTATTATGATTTATGAGGTACAGTGGCATGTTCAAGGAAACATGTTTTATATGCATAATCTGCATATATAATCCAGTACATAATTATGTAATAAAATATAGTTCGCTAAAAACAACTAATATATTAAATATTGGTTCCATGAGATTTGGTGTATTAATTTTTTAATATACAAATTTTATAAAACAATTAATTAGTCGAAAAGTTACATGAATTTAATAAAATACTCCAAATAACGGTGTGAAATGATGTAAAACTAGTTGCTATTTCTTGGTAAACCCACCATGTATTTGGTATCAACTCATCCTATGTAAGAACTGTAATGTTGTGACATCGCTAATAAAGAAGAATGGGATGAGAAGTTCATTTTGTACTCTTAACCCATCGCTATCTAGACTATTTTATTTAATTTATATAACTTCTTAAGAAGGTACCAACACGTAAGCACCGGATCCCATTAGAACTCCAAAGTTAAGCGTGGTTAGGCGAGAGTACTACCAAGATCGGTGACCTCCTGAGAAGTCCTCGTGTTGCACTCCTCAGGTTGGGGGTTCTCGAAAATAACCTCCCTTCAGGGGGAAGGCTGCGTACATCCATCCCTCCCCCCCCCCCCCCGCTTAGGCGGGAGCCCTTGGGACACTGGAAATATTGCTCTCATATATAACTTCCTAATTAAAATATTATTTCGTAAAATTTATGCACTAAAATTAATAAACTATATCTCATAATATTAATGTGTAATTTACTCTAATTTGTATGTATTTGTAACATTATTCACTATTCAGATTTGAAATACAGCAGAGAGGCAGGCAATGTTGAAGTTCGACAGCTGCATCCTACAGATTTCAAAGAAACCACATAGTGCTGTCGTGCCTTCACGTTATTTTCTTTTTCTTTTCAATATGAATAAATGAAGAGAGGATCTCGTGATTTTTGGGTATGGATAAAAAACTTGAAGACCACAATGGAATTAAAATGGCTCAGAAAAGCCTCCGAGTCTAATTTGCAAAGTTGATTGCTTTATGATCCTGCAACTCGGGCAAAATGCCAGAATAATATTGATATATCTCGTTTTTATAACAAGTCGAAAACATATTTGGATTAAGCAAATTAAAAAACCATTAAAGAACACACAAACTAAGCATTTTTGGAGATTTCGCATAAGAAACCTGACAATGTGCACGAAAAGCACCAAGAAAAACAAAGTTTAGCAAAACAAATGGGCATCTGCAGTTGGGCGATCAATCGGCCAGCGTTGCACCCTTTTCTGGTGTGCCGATCCATCAAATACTGCTAAGACATGACTAGACAAGAGTAAGACGACCCCCTAAAGAAAAGAGAGCCTGTTTCCATCCATCCAAACTCCTAGCGACTTTCCTAATCACAGGATCCCAAAAACTAGAAGACCTAGGATTAACACCTAAAGATACACCAAGGTAAGTAAGCGGCAACTGGTGTACTACACAACTAGATAACGAGGAATAGGCAATTAAGGTGGGGTCGTCAACATTAACCCTAGAATGCTAGACTTTGCCAAGTTAATTTTAAAACCTTAAAATTGTTCAAACAACTAGATGATGGTCAACACAACCTTAAAACCCTCTAAATTATCCTCTAAGAAAAGAATAGTGCAATCTGCAAATTGCAAGTGGGACACAGACATAGACTCTCTACCCACCTTAATCCCTCGAAATAGATTACTCTTGACCCTGAAAGAGCATACGACTCAAAACATTGACAACAAGAGTGAAGAGAAAAGGGGGAAGCAGATCACCTTGGCTTACGCGCCCAAAAAACCAATCCCTCGAGATCCCATTAACTATAACTGAGTTATACCATCTATTTTCGAAACCCTTTTTCCCGAAGCACCCACTGCAAAAAAACCCCCAACTTACCCTAAGATTGACCTTTTCAAAGTCAAGCCTCAGTAAGATCCCCTTCTTGCTTGAGTGAGATCTTTTTAAGTAGACTGTTTCTTCAAGAATCCCGCCTTTAAGAATTTAACCTGGGGAGTTTTTCTCTTATGTGTAGTAAGCTTGAAAAACAAGGCGAAGAGAAAACCTACAGTCCAAAGTCCTAATGGAGACAAAGCGCAAATCATTGTGGCAGAACTATCACTTTAGTAATGATGCATGTTCTCTATTTTTGGTTCCACGCTTAGACACTTGCCACAATGCATGTCACATCTCATTAGGGATGGGAAGGGGGCGACATCCCCTTCTCAAATCCATATCCATACATACCTCATTATCCCCCCACAGGCATAAAGTGGATAACTATAGACACCCCGGTAGGTACAAGTAGGGATGGCAATAGAGGGGGTGGACATGGGGGGTGCCTCCTTCATACCTGTATCACCCAAATTCATACCCGTTCTATTAACCGCCGCGGGTATAAAGTGGATACCCTACCCTCCCAGAGGGGTACCAATTCATACCCATAACCGCTCCATTACCTGCGGGTATCAAGTGGGTATCCATTACTCATTCCGTACCTGCCCTAATGTTAATTATTTAATATTATGATGCAGTGCTAAAAGACAATAGGTTGGAAACGGAAGGATTCAACAACACAAACCTAGTGCCTTGAGGGCTCCCGCCAATGTAGGGACTTTTTTTTTTTTGGGTAGGGGGGGGGGGGGGGAGTACGCAGCCTTACCCTTTTAGAATGTTAAAGGGAGGCTGTGTCCAAGGACCCCCAACCTGAAAAGGATAACAGCAATAGTACAAAGAGAACATAAAGCAGCAAAGCAATAAAGTAGTAGCAATAAAACAACAAGCATCAAGGCACATAAAAGCCTAGGGGCACTCCGACTAGCCTAGTTATGCTCCTCTATACTAAATTGCTATAGGGGCAATGGTAGCTCTCCACTAAGTTTTATCTAAGGCCGTCTCCTCATTTAGGTTTAGATGGGTGAGGTTGTGTAGAGTCATCTCCATCCAGCTCTTCTTTGGCCTGCCTCTCCCTCTCCTCTCGTGCGTAGTATGAAGTTGCTCGCATCTCTTAATAGGGTCAGTGGTCAGTCTCCTCCGAATATGCCCAAAGCACAGCAAACATTGCTTCCTCAACTTATCCTCGATTAGGGCCACACCCAATTTGCTTCTTATTGCAAAAGCTAGGAGAAACAAAGAGAAAATTCTCAATCTTGGTTCTCTCAACTAGAAACAAGGGAAAACAAAACTATAAATTTAAATCAAGGGAAAAACTGACTAAAACCCTAATCATCTACCCTCCTTTTATTGAGGGAGCTTTCCTAGTTATGCTTAAAGTCTTGCCGCCACATGCAACAATTAATTCTTCCACTACTTTCAGCATATGCAAAATAAGTTTTGCTTGAGAACAAGTAAGAATTGGGTTCGAAAGTGTCAATGTGTCTCATTTTTACATCTTATTCCCTATCTGCAATGTTATTTTCAGTGATTTCGTTTACATCTTCATGTAATCTTTGGGTCAACAAGTTGAAAACACACTTAGATGTAGCAAATTGGAAAATGTTGAAAAACACACAAATTAAACATTTGTAGGAGATCTCACATAAAAAACCTAACAATATGCATGAAAAGAACCAAGCAAAACGAAGTCTCAAGTTTGCCAATCGATTGGTCAAATAAATAAATCAACCTCTCCAGTTAGGAAATTGATGCCCAACATTGCTCCCTCCTCTAGTGATGGATGGCTAGCCGTTTGGATCCTAGGTTTTGTGATTATGTTCGTCATGTAAACCCAAGTAACTTAAGCATAGTTATCGACTCTAGAAAGAGGGGGGGAAAAAAAAGGATGTTTATTAACAGAAGGAACATGAAACGAAGCCCACATGTCAAAATGAATGAGCAAAAAGAGCAACTTAGATATGTTATTGTGACTAAGAAAAGGATGACGATGTTGTTTTTCCATGGAACAAATCGTACATTTTTTTAAGGTAAGAAGAACACTAGGCGCATTATCGAGAAATGTCCTGGTCTACTGACTCAACATAGAAAATCCTCCATAATGCATGAAGAGAGCTTCTATCCATTCGCCCCGGTCCTTGCCATGTAGGAACCTTTGATTCCACAAAGTCCGCAATCTGGTTACCCTCCCTAAAGACTTGAGATCCCATACTATATCACGAGTAGAGAGTATCTTCCAAATGTCCCAGGTGATCATCCTAATCTACCAAGGGCACTTGAATTCCTTCTTGATTGCAATAACCAATAGATTATCATCCTCAATGTGAAGATGGCAGTAGCCCAGTTCCAAACACTTCCACAGACCCTATCTTGTTGCATGGCTTCAGCTACCAATACCAGCGTATTCCCTACATTATCACAAATCATACATTGCTTATTCGTAACAGACATCACATAGCGCAATTTTAACACCTCCAATCTTGCAGATGCGTATTCCCTACATTATCACAAATCATACATTGCTTATTCGTAACAGACATCACATAGCGCAATTTTAACACCTCCAATCTTGCAGAGGCATGATGGACAAGCCACATATGCCAAAGAGCGGTGTTGTGCTTCTCTATCCCAAAGCAGGAATTGGGAACATCAATTAAGGGTCTAGTTCTGATAGGAAAAATGGACTTGCAAATCAAAGCCTAGTAGAACAAGGGACTATGCCCTAGTGAACTTGGTCATTTGTCACTACCTATAGAGGCACATCTTCTAACATAGTCATATTCAAATCTCTTGCCCATCTTAGTTTCCATCTTGGAGACTAAGACCTGATTTTTATATTCTCACAACTTTATTCCCAAAGAAGAAGACATCAGCATATGGCTATCACATAGGCCACAAAACATGAAATGAGAAGTATTTAAGTATGACAAGAAGGTATGAACAAGAAAAATCCGAGAAGGAATCCCTAAATTATATAGGACCATACATATGTAGAATTTCTAGTGCAGCTTACTGGCACAATCATCACATTTAGAATTAGACTTAGTTGTCTTGGGATGTTCTCCCAATCAGCAGGCAGGAATGAAAGCTATCAATATCTCGCTCAAAGTAAATGGCTACCTTTCCCGTTATGGTGGCAAATGGAACTTTTAGCAACAACTAGGTTTTAAAATGTCAAATACATATGAGAAAGTTTCTAAGACAAGTGAAGGTGATGGTTAGCTCAGCTAGTAAAGTCTCTAGGGGACGGTACTCGAGACTTGAGATCGAATCCCGCCTTCATCAAAGGTGAGGGGATTATAGGGTTCGGGGAGGGTTGCCCCCTTGTACAACCCAATGGGACTTTTTACCATTTGTAAAGAACAGGGTTTCTAAAACAAGTATCGGTAAAATGCTAATCCTCAGCATTTACAGTTCAATCATAAGATTGAAATGTCTGATTCTAGCAAATAGATGTACAAGAACTTAGAGAAATCGCATATGAAAGTATACGAGTATCAATACTTGAGGAAATAAAGAAGCTAATGGATAAGGAGTATTTCACAATTCACATGGACCTTTTGCACAACCCCATCCCTAAAACGACCAACAACTGCAGCAACTGTCTTTCCTTATTTTAGAAAGCAAGTAGCTATCTTTTTGGCTTATGCACTCTGCTTCTACTAGTATCCTAGGATAAGTTCATTTTTTCAAGATCATCAATGTCATAGAGATCACATTAAGTGCAAAAGATCTCGAGCAAGCGCAACATCATGGCCAAAAATAACAAAAACAGCTAGAAGATACTGTTCGTTTTGGCTAAGTAAAAGACGTATACAGGAGCAATTGACAATACTCAAAAAAGGGGGCCATTGGCTGCGAATGATCCAACGAAGGCATAATTGTAAGTCTCTACTCCCGTAGAATCAAATAAAGGCTGTCATGTTACAAAAGTAACAGAATAGTTGTTACATATAGGATTTTGAGTCACGCATTACATGCTTGACGGTTGCATCATGTTACTTCGGCAATTACCTTAATAATCCATTTTATATTGTAATTGATTTAATAAAACATAATTATAAATGTATTTTCATGATAAAAACTATCGAATGATGAAAATGATTTTTCAGCTATTCATCAAATTTCTAGAAAATATAGGGCACAACTAATTCTCTTTAAAAAACCCAACATGATCATCAATTGTGACTCATGTAACGTCATAATATCTTGCTACCACAAAATAGCAATCATGAACCGCAATTAGATTCCATGTCTCTACCCCATAGGTGTGCCAATGTGGCGAGACATTTAGGGACATCCTGATGTAGCACAATTGTTACCCAAAAGCAACAACAACAACCAAGTGCCTCAAAGAGACTCCTGCCAAAGCAGGGTCTGGGAAGGGTAAAATGTACGCAACCTTACCCCTTTCAGAGAAAGAAGGAAGGATATTTACAAATTCAAGTCAAATAAAGCAATAGCTGACACGCTAGCAACAATAAACAACAATTGTAGTGCCGCTAGCAACAATAAAAAAACAACAATGACAAACATGCAAGCCTAGCAGCAATATGACCTAGCATTGATGTGCTCCTTTTTCCTAACAGTTGAGTTAGCAACACATATTTTTAACCACCACACAACTTTATCTAAGACTATCTCTTCAGTAAGATTTAGATTGGCAAGGTCACGCCTAATAGTCTCCATCTAACTTTTTCTTTGGTTTGCCTCTACCTCTCTTCCATTGTGTATTATGGAGCTATTCACATTTCATAACATGGGTAGTAGTCAATCTCCTCCTAACATGCCCAAACTATTACAGACATCACTCCCTCAACTTATCCTCACTAGAAGCCACGCCTAATATGTTTCTTATAATGTCATTTCTGACTATGTCCTTCCTAGTATGTCCACATCACCGTAGCACCCTCATCTCCGCCACCTTCTACTTTTGGGTGTGGTGTTGTTCCAGTGGCCATCATTTAGCACCATACGACATAACCGGTCTCACTACCGTCTTATATTGTTACCCAAAAGCAACACTCAATCATATTTCTTCAAAACTATGAATTACAAAGCCATATTTATAGAAAAAGTTAATCCCTAAGATGATATTGGATAAGATAAAATAAAATAGTAACTTAAATAAGAATTTAACTATAAAACTACTTCCCTAAAAACTTTAAAAAAAAAAAAAAAAAATTATCCTAGAACAACAACAACAAAATCCCAGAGTACTATCCTAAAGGGAGGCTGTTTCCGAAGGGCCTCTGACCCTAAAAAGCAAAAATGGAACAATATAAAAAAAATAACTTATCCTATTATCTATAATAAAGATAACTAAATATCCTACAACAATAGACCCGATGCCTCAAGGGCTCCCGCCTAAGCGGGGTGGGAAGGGGGGGTGGGGATGTATGCAGCCTTACCCCTTCAGGGTGTAACCTTGCCGAGAGGTTGTTTCCAATCATTGAATCTCTTAACTAAAAAAGATATATTATATTCCAATCATATCAAAAAATCTAACTAAATCTAATAAAGTATCACATCTTCTAAAATCATTGAATCTCTTATTTCATGTTACATCAATTCCCCCGTTCGTCAAAAAAAACTCAATCTCGAGTTTTGAACAATCAAATGAGAAGGAAACTATAATGCTTATATGTGATCAAGGCTCCTTTTTAATGTCCAATAAAGAAGTTTCCATTGAGGAAAAGTTGTTGAAAAGCTCTCCGGAAATAATAAAATCAATAAAATCTTCAAGAGATGCATCATCCTTATATTCTGGCAATTGGATATGTTGTGATTCATCGCCATACTGCTCTTCTTCTTCTTCTTTTACTTTATCCTCTTCTTCTTTATCTCTTCCTTTTCTTTTTTCACGTACTCCAGGGACTTTGCCACAAAAGCTACGTTGGACAATCTAATTAGTGGACATACAGAGCTTCATATTAACCACACCGAGGGCTACACATAGATTTTTATGTCTATGTCACAAGTAGTAGCATCTCAACCTAGGGAGCCTTCCACCAAGATCTATCATCCACCAAACCCGGGGTTAACAATTATGTGTGGCTCTAATTCCACTTGTTAGGACCACCCATAGAATACCGAAACCCTAAATCGAAAAGGCAATCATAAACAAAAGGGAATTGGGGAGCAAAAGCAATGACACTGAAATTTACGTGATTTAACCGAAGCTTAAATCCACAAAGGGGAGCATAATAATTCCACTATATCAATTAAAGTTACATGCGATGTCTAATTTCAACATACACAACCCTAGAGTATATATAGAGCCACCACACTAAAACCCTAGTGTGCCATGGGCCTAAATTGGACTGACCCAATTCTCTACCTTATAAACAAGGCCTAATACAGCCAGGCGCCACATATAACCCAATAATTCTCCCACTTAGAGTTTGGTTGGACTATGTATACCTTCAATCATCATTGGACTCAACCACCCGAATTTTTTTTTTTTAATTTAGATCTAAAAAAAAATGAAGACACGACCCAAATAGGTTAGTCAAACCGGTCAATCAACCTGGTGACCCAAACTGAAAACCCTAATTTTCTTACCACCAAATCAGGGCCATATGCCTCTGTTCTTTGCATGTCTCTTTGCTTCCGGCCACCAGTAGCCGACACCGGCGCCCGCCGCATCCTACCACCTCCACCAGCAATGCCGACCTCTCATCGACTTCAAACCACTGGCCATCTTTGACTCACACTAGCCACTGTCAACTCCCACTTTGACTCACACCAGTGGATGTCGTCTGTTTCCGGCTGTCGTCCACTACCTGCAGTCGCTCCTAAGGCCACCACAAATTTTCGAACCATTGTTAGCCTTCACTCATGCCACCAACCTTCAGTTCCTTCCGTAGCTACCCAAGCTCGTAGCACCACAGCCATGCTCTTGGTCGTCGTCTATATTGGCCATCATCAGAACCCCCAACATCTCCAAATCAAGCTTGGTCGACTTCCTGTCCCCCGCTGCTAAAACCATCGTTGCATTGCTCGAAGCTTCACCACGATGTTGCTCAGCCTCTCACTGGACAATGTCGTCATTGATTCTCAAGCCGCAAACCACCAGAGCACCACTAGCACACCTCCGCAACTAACGCTACCACAGAATCTCACCATTTGCTTTGTTCAGATGCATTCAAGGCGCCGAAACCACTATCGGTTTTCCCACCAATGTTCGAACCACATTCTCTTACACCGATTTGCAACGGACCACCAGATCCACCACTCAGGTACACTGATCTAATCTTTCACTCCTCCACCCGGACCAAATTACCACCACTAATGCTCAGCCACCACACCGCCTCTTTCACTGACACACACCCGTCACACCAACTGGCATCACCATAGTTTACACCTTCAGTTTATCGATCAAACATGAGATCTACCCGAACCAACCACCATTACGCCCTTTACCATTGAGATCAGGTTGCAGAACCACCATCTAATGTCATCACCACTGACGTTAACGACAGGTTTTCATCTTCTACTGGCTGCTAAACCTTCAATTTGGGTTCAACTTAATGCTCTGATATAGGTTCAACCTGGCTCTGATACCAATTGTGAGGCTCTGATACCACTTGTTAGGGCCATCCACAAAATACCGAAACCCTAAATCGAAAAAGCAATCATAAACAAAAGGGAATTATGGAGTAAAATCAGTAAAATCGAAATTTACGTGGTTCAGCTGAAGCCTACATCCATGGAGGGGAGCACAATAATTCTACTATATTAATTGAAGTTTACATGAGATGTTTCAATTCTTTTCTCAACCCTGATTTCAATATATAGAACCCTAGAGTATATATAGAGCCACCACACTAAAACCCTAGTGTGTTATAGGCCACAATTAGATTGACCTAATCCTCTGCCTTATATACAAGGCCCAATACAACTAGGCTCCACACATAACCCAACAAATTAAGCTACGCACTTCAATTATGAAAACAAAGGAACACAATCTCGATTTCCTTTGTACCCGTTTCAGCTACAATACCACCAGGTCATATCCAATCAAGCTATCTAGCTCTTCTCTCCCTCTTGCTATTCCACCATAGATCGGGTTCCGGGTTCTTTCTTTGAACTCTCGGGTGGCTATTCGTAATCTAAAGCTAGTCTAAGTATATTTAGGATCAAGGCACAGGGAGGATGTAGTGGATTTGATCATTCTCTGCTGGCAAAGATCCATGGCGCCGCCCAAAAGCATCATGGATGAACTCCTAAGCTTCATTAAAATAAAAGCTGGGAAAATGATTAATGTTGTTTCTTTAATTTATCAAGATCAAAGTGTTGCACATGCGACCCGACTCGAAAAGAGGTCCAGGTTGCAAAAATCTAAATCCGAGCGAGAAAATCTCCCCTTCCCTCTTTACATGTCCTACATCAAAGTCTCTGAAGGGGCCAAAACAATCAAGACCATCCCTAGCACCAAAACCCAAAAAGCTATCAAGTGGGCGGTCTGCAAGGCGACTGCACATAGCATTAGAGCTTATGCACCAAGTTTAGAGGTGGAAGCCAATGTTCGCGAAAAAAATCCTAGGATTTGTCACCTCCTTGGGCCTAAACACCAACATCCCAATTCATATTGGAGTTAACCCCAACTACTAGACAGCGGTAGTCAAAATCATACTTGAGGGAAATGTGATAGCCATTACGGTATCTAGCTCTACTGTTAGGAAACGATAATTGACAAAATCAAGAACTAGGAAAAAGTATATCACAACACAAAAGTCATGCAGTTTGGTAAGTTGTGCCCTTCCGCTAAGTTGGAGCTCACTACTTTAAGAGATAAAGTATAGAAATGAGGCAGCTACAACATGTTACCACACGCAAAACTCTAGTACAAAAATGTATAACCCATGAAATAGTTAGATAATGGACCAAATACATGTTAAATTTCTCCCCTCCAAAATGGAACTTTTTGGATTCGTGCAATCTTCTAGTCAAGTCATTGATCGGGTCATCCACAAATAAAGCCAAGCTCTAAGCACACAAGCCCAACATCTATCACATGCTTTATCACAATGTCAAGAAATTAACTTTTCCAAAAGTTTAAGTTGACGCGTAATGCCTAGGAATAGTTTCATACTCTAACAATACCCCCGTTGGAATTTGGAGATTGAGTGTTTCAATTTTGTTCATGTTATTCAAACTCCATTATCCCACGACTGAAAGTTACTTTATATACCCCTTCTCCTTTGACATGGTAAAATCTAGTGGGGCATGGAAGGCCACAACACGCAAGTGCGCGCGCCTCGCCTCGTCGCGCCACTAGTGTGATGTGGTGTTGACTTTTTCCAAACCACACTTTCATTTTTACGGCCATTTTATGTTTTTGGACACACCCTAAAGGGGTAAGAGTGTATACATCTTACCCCCCCCCCCCAGCCGATCCAGCATTGGCAGGAGCCCCTGTGGCATAGGGTTTGTAGTTGTTAAGTCAAACTCAAGTTGTCTATCCTTTGCCAATCTCAATACTGCAAGCTCAAGCTCGAGAGATGTGTCTTGAGCGTTTCCATATCCTTTGTTTCCTTAACTGAGGTCGAATTCTGTGCTCCTCCACATCTGCCGCCCACTCTCCATATTGAGGGCAGATTTTCCGCCCACTTTCCATAACTAATGGTTGCTTGAATGGGCAAACTTCTATGTATAAATTTAGTGCCTTTAAGCATTGATTCACACTGAAATACACAGAAACACTCATTCCTCTTCTCTCAAAAACTCTCATCTCTTCATTAAGCAAATTGAAGCGTACTCCGATCCATCTCCCTGGAGTATACTACTGAGGTAGGCACCGTGTTAACCTTGCGGGTTGGAGTGTTGTTGGTCCTGTTGTACCTGCGTGGAGGCATAAACGACTCAATGCAATGGAATTCTCCACTATGTGACAATTCTTTGGTTTAATCTCTTCCTTCTGCTCTCAGCATTTTCTGTCATTTTAATGTACACCTTCGTCACTCTCGTGGTCCTGACTCCTGACCTTGACATCGTTCTTTTGTAGCTCAATTTAGTTTTCTGATCATGCTAAAGTCATATTTTGTTCGCTCATTTACTTTTTTTAACAGCACCCCTCACACATATGCACATTGGATTTGAAGCATGGATAACACATATGTCCATCCATACCTTCTGCTTGAAATGGATTAATATTTAAGGTGGGGGTGGTTGGAATTTGAACTCGTGGCCTCTTGGTCAACAAGGCTCTTATACCATGTCAATAAACCAACTTTCCTTAAAGCTTAAACTAATGCAGGAAGCCCTGGGAATGATTTAATACTCTTAACACACAAAAACATACATCTTCCACACCCTAATTTGCCAATAAATTCATAGATTCCCAAACTCAAATATCAAATAGATCGCATCAGCCACAAAAGAGATCTGTTAGAATATAAAACTATCTATAGACTTTGAATCCACAGCTTAAACTTTTGGGAGAATAGATTTTTTTGACAAGATGAACCACATTACAAGAACAGCTTAAACCTAGATATTACATATTAGAGCAACCAACAATAATAGAAGAAACAAAAGTAGAGAGCAGAGAGTACAAGATCGAGGCAGATCGGCATTGTCATGGAGAGAAAGAGAGAGAGAAATTACTCTGAGTAGCAGCTGAAGCAGAAACTACGCAGAGGGAAGCCACAGAAATCCACAGCAGCGTCGCCATTGTTGCCTCCACAGCAGACACACACAGAGAGAGAGAGAGAGAGAGAGAATGGAACAGAGTGAAGGAGATTCGTCGGTGCAGTAGTATAGATCTCTGCTGGGCTTTTGCTTGCCAGCTTTTTTTTTTTTTTTTTTTTTTTTTTAGCCTTCTTTTGCTTTTTTTTTACCAAAGGTATGAAAGGAAGCAATTAAAGCTTTTTTAAGAAACACTAGTCCTAACAAATTAGAGATTTTGAGGGGAGGGAAAGATTAGGTTTTCTTTTTTTCTTTTTTTTTTTTGTTTCCTATGACCTAGAAATAAAATATTATATGACGCCCCTTTAGAATTATTTGAACTGGGTTTTTCTCATGCGATGCACAGGTTGTTTGTATTCTGTTAATAGTTTTTTACTTGTTGATTCATAAAAGCTATAAATCTTATTTGTTTTATATTAATTAAATAATACTTGTCATGCATAAAAGTCATTGCAAAAAGCTATAAAAGTGTAGGAAATCCAAATACTTTTATAGTTGCTTTTACTTTTTTATATATCTATATAATCTAGCTTTTTTTCTTTATTTGAGATTACATTTTTCTTAACATAGTCCTTTGAAAATTTGTTACGTATTTTATCGATTGATAAATAATTGTATATGTGTAAGATATATACTTTTTTTTTACATATATGTATGGAGAAACTATTGTTACATATACACACACGCATATGCATACATAAATATAGGCGTGGCCAACGGGCCGGCCCGAATTCCGCACTGTAGCGGGCCGGCCTATTCCAAGCCCAGTCTACACCAGGCCGGGCCACGGGCCCGGGGCCTGGCCGGCCCACCACTATAGTGGGTCGAGCCGAGCCGGGCCGGGCCCGGGGGGCTCCAGGCCCAGGCCAGGCCCTGCCCGGCCCGTTTACAGAAATAAAAAAAATTTAAAATAATACAAAGTCGTTTTGTGCTAAAATTATTGTAATTCATTGATAAATAATATGAGATACAAATACATTTTTTTCAAGCACTAATAATGCTAAATATACATGTTCAAAAAAATAATGCTAAATATATGTAATAAAATAAAATATACAATAAGTAATGGTAAATATCTTATCAAAAAAATAATGGTAAATAAATAACGTAACAAATACAAGTATAAATACAACACAGTTGGGGCATAATATTTAAAAGTACAAATTTTTGTTTATCAAAAAATACAAAGTTTGACATATGGGGGGGTGCAGTCGTCTTTTGACGTAAATATTTAAAAATAAATAATTGACATATAAAAGTGTTGATATCAGTCGCCTAGGGGGGTTTCTACGCCATCATTTGACGTATCAGTTGTGCGGTCGTCTTCTTCATCGCTCGATGAATCCAGCTTCATTCTCTGTTGATCTATGGCCTCTGCTTGCAGCCAATCCTTCAAGCACATGGACATCTCCAAGCTTGACGGCGATAGCTTCGCCCTCTTCGTTCCAAGCAACATGCCACCAAGACTAAAAGCACACTCCGATGCTACTGAAGACATCGGACAACTTAGTATATCACGTGCCATAGGGGAAAGCATGGGATATTGGGCTTGGTTTGTGTTCCACCATTGTAAAAGGTCAAAATGCAGGTTGGCCGGCGGCCCGAAAATATGGACCAACGGTGTCCGCAAATAATAATCTAGCTCGTCACATGACGTGGGGGCTACTGTGGGCGTAAATTGCTCCAACAGCTTCCACGAATATGACATGTGTGAACTACTTCCACTACATGTGGAAGATCCTACTGCGGCAGTACTAGGATTATACCGGCCAGGTTGTAATTGCTCCATTTTGTACGATTTTCCTGGGCGAATTCCATCAGAACGTCTTTGTATGGTAGAATGCGCTCTAACATTTCTACCGTAGATGACCACCTAGTTTGGGAGTCTAATTTGAATTGTTTATATTCTATGTTATGCAACCTACATAAATTTCTAAATCTTCTTTTTCTAGTGCCGGATGATTTAATAGATATTATTACGAATCTTAAGGTGGTAAGGGATACTTTTATAAGATCTAAACCATTCATTACCATTAAATGCAAAATATGACAAATGCAACGAATATGGAAACACTTTTCACCTAACATGGGTCTACAACAACAACAACAACAACAACAACAGTCCCAGTGCCTCGTGGCTCCCGCAAGAAGCAGGGTCTGGGGGTGATGTACGCAGTCTTACCCCTTCCGACTGGAAAGGAGACTGTTTCCGGGGACCCCCAACCTGAAGTAGTTTGGTGCCTACAGATAAACCATCAATCAATTACCAAAGCAGTTTGAGGAAAAAGGAGAAGAAAGGAAGAAGGAGAAGAAATGAAGAAGGAGAACAAGAAGAAGAAGAAGGAGAAGAAGAAGAAGCATGGTCAGAGACTAAGCTAGCCTATTAGTGCTGCCCTTGAGGTTATGCCTGCCTAAGGATCTTAAACTACCAGCCACTCCCCGCACTACTCTACTCTGCCTCCTCCTCTACCCTTATGCTAGCCCTCCAACGTGCCCTATCTAAAGCCATCTCCTCTCTTAGGTTTAGGTGGGTTAGGTCTTGACGAATCGTCTCCAGCCAACTCTTCTTTGGTCTGCCCCTCCCTCTTCTGCTTATCGCCATGTGAAGCTATTCACACCTCCTGACTGGGGCTGTAGTCGGTCTTCTGCTAACATGTCCAAACCATCTTAGGCGGTGCTCCCTCAATTTATCCTCGATCGAGGCTACCCCCAGCTTACCTCGTATCACATCATTCCTAATCCTATCCTTCCTTGTGTGGCCACACATCCAGTGCAGCATCCTCATCTCTGCCACCTTCATCCTCTGTGTTTGATTTTGTTTCATTGGTCGGCACTCTGCACCATATAGCATAGCCGGTCTTACTACCGTCCTATAGTATTTTCCCTTTAACTTTAGCGGGAACTTTCTATCACACAGCACCCCGGAAGCCATCCTCCACTTCTGCCAGTCTACTTTAATCCTGTTGCTGACATCCTCATCCACTTCACCATTCTGGTGTAACATGGATCCCAGGTATTTGAAGCTCTCCTTACTCGGTACTGTTTCTGATTCGATCTTAACCTCCTCGGTGCTAGTCGTGGTGGAATGGTCGAATTTGAATTCCACATACTCGGTCTTAGATCTGCTAATCCTTAGACCCCCCGATTCTAATGCACCTCTCCATAACTCCAGCTTCTCGTTTATGTCCGCTCGGGATTCCCCTACCAGAACTATGCCGTCTACGAAAAGCATACACCAAGGTACCTCCCCTTGGATATGTCTAGTGAGCTCATCCATCACTAGAATGAACAGGAAGGGACTCAACGCAGAGCCCTGATGTACCCCTACTGTAATAGGGAAAGTGTCCGTCTCCCCTTCCCCTGTGCGCACATTAGTATGTACCTCTTCATACATGTCCCTAATGGCCCGAATATAAGGCATCGGGATGCCTCTCCTTCCCAACACTGTCCACAGTACCTCTCTTGGCACTCTATCATATGCCTTCTCCAAATTAATGAAGGCCATGTGGAGATCCTTTTGTCTCTCCCTGTATTGCTCTATCATCCGCCGTAAGAGATGAATGGCTTCCATTGTTGATCTCCCAGGTATGAAACCAAACTGGTTTTCGGTCACTTCCGTCTGTTGTCGTAGTCTCTTTTCTATGACTCTCTCCCACAACTTGAGGGTGTGACTCATCAATTTGATCCCCCGGTAATTGGCGCAGCTTTGGACATCGCCCTTGTTCTTGTAGATTGGGACCAGTGTGCTCGTCCGCCATTCTTCCAGCATCTTGTTCCCCATCAAGATTTGGTTAAAGAGTTTTGCTAGCCAGCTAATGCCCCTCTGTCCAAGGCATTTCCATGCCTCAATGGGTATCCCATCCGGACCAACTTCTCTTCCCCTACCCATATGTTTTAGGGATTCCTTGATCTCCTCTGGAGTAATTCGCTCACAATAGCATTCGTCCTAATCCTCCCCCGTAGTCTGGAGTTCCCCTAAATCTATCTCTGCGCTTTCCTGGTTGTTTAACAGATCGTGGAATTAGGCTTTCCACATAGCTCTAATTTGATGCCCTTCCACTAGCACCTTCCCATCCTCTCCTTTAATGCATTTTACTCGCCCCAAGTCCCTCGTCTTCCTCTCTCTTGCTCTGGCTATCTTGTGTATATCCTTGGCTCCCTCCTTAGTATCCAGCCTCTTGTAAAACTCCTCATAAGCTCTTGATTTTGCCTCACTAACTGCTTTCTTCTTTCTTGGCTTGCTGATATTGTCGTCTCTTTTCCTCTTCTCTACTACGCTCCCACTCCTTGAACCTGTCTTGTTTCGCTTTAATCTTCTATTGGACTTCCTCACCCTACCACCATGACTCTCTGTGGGTAACTGTCCCACCTTTTGATTCTCCCAAAACTTTGCGTGCCAAACTCCTATTTTTCTGGGCCAATTCATTCCACATTCGGTTAATATCTCCCTCCCCGTCCCAATCGAGCTCTAAATCCGCTCTTTCCTTATAGGCTCTATATTTTTCTCCCTTCAAGTCTCTCCAACGGGTATGTCTCTGCACGAGTTTCCTGCTTCTTCTGACCCACTTCTTGACCTTTACATCCGCGCACACCACCCGATGTTGTTTAGATAGGTCCTCTCCTCGGATGACCTTGCAGTCCCTGCATTGTCTTTGTGCCCTCTTCCTTAGTAGTATATAATCAATCTGAGTCCTCGCCTCTCCGCTTTGATACGTTATGAGATGCTCGTCACGCTTTTTGAAAAAGGTGTTGGCAATTGTGAGTTCATACATGACCGCGAAGTCCAGGAGGGATTTCCCCTCTGCATTCCTAGTTCCAAATCCGAATCCTCCGTGATGTGTCGCGTATCCATCCTCTTTCTCGCCAACATGCCCATTGAAGTCCCCACCAATCACCACTTGTTCATCTTGTGGTATGATTTGCATCGTTCTGTCTAAGTCCTCCTAAAATGCGGCCTTCTCGTTCTCTGGTAGTCCAGTCTGTGGTGCATAGGCGCTGATAACGTTCATTATCTCCCCATCTACGATCATCTTGATGCCTATGATCCTATCCCCAGTCCTTGACACTTCAACTACTTTATCCTTAAGACTGTTATCGACCATAATGCCAACACCATTCCTCCCTCTGGTTTTACCTGAGTACCACAATTTATGTCTTAGCATCTCCCTTGCCTTCGAGCCCACCCATTTAATCTCCTGTAGGCGAGGATGTTGAACCTTCTTTTCATCATCATTTGGACCACCTCATTGCCCTTCTGTTTCAATGTTTCGATATTTAGTGTCCTTATTCTTAAGTTTCCCTCCCTCTTTGGCTTCTCTCTCCCCCTCCCCCACCCCTGTAAAGATGGCCTCACATTTTGACTTCCACGTCTAGTCACATTCATACACCACTATCACTAAGGCTGTGTACCCTCTCAAGGCAAAATAGACAATGCAAAATAAAAAGGGATTTAACGGGTCACACTATTACCAGAAGTTAAAAGACGAGAAATCGAAGTTGAAGGATGGAGATACAAACCTTGGGCCGACCGGTTTTTGAACTTACCTGGGCTGGTCGGCTGGCTGTCGTTTGGCCTTATGAAGGTGGTGGTCGAAGCAGCCTTGAGGACAGTACTGCCTTGGTGGTCCGGTGTGCCGGTGGTGCCAGGCCATCTGTCAGCGAGGGTGTGTGTGGTGGTGGGTAGGTGTGATATTTCAAGGTCGGATGGTGTCAGTGAGGGTGTGGGTGTGGGTGTGGGTGTGTGGTGGATAGGTCGAAGTGGTGGGTCGGAGTTGGTGTGGGTCAGAGTTGGTGTGGGTCGAAGTAGCGGGACGAGGTGGTGGTGGGGTGCCGGAATCGGTGGGTCGAGGTGGTGGGTGGGTCGTGCGAGGGCTGGGTTGTGGTGAGTGGGTCGAGGTGGGATGTCAGAGCTGGTGCGAGGGTGGTGTGGTTGGGTGCGAGGGCCGGTCTCAGAGCCGGTGCGGGTGTGGTAGGGTGTCCGTGTGGTGGGTGGGTGGGTCGGAGTGGATGGTGCGATGTCCGTGTGGTGGGTGGGTCGGAATGGATGGGTGCGCTTGTCCGGCGGTGGGTTGTCGCCGTCACGATAGCGTCACCGGTGGGTGGAGGTGAACCGGCGAGGTGGCTGACGGTGGGCGGTGGGGAGGCGGGGAGGTGTGAGCGGGGGAGGGGGGGTGTGTGTCAGTACCTGTTTGAAAATCACAGAGGAGAGAGAAGAGAGAGAGCAGAGTAACATGGGTCTCATTTACCTAATTAAATGTGTAACGGCTGCAGTGTTATTGGTAGCATTGTCGAACGTAATACTAAAGATACGTCGCTCTATGCCCCAGTCGCGGACTGCCGACATAATCGCACCTGTAATTACCTCGGCATTGTGGGGGCAATCTAAAAGTCCAAAATGAATTATCCTCTTTTGGATGATGAAGGATTCATCGGTCCAGTGTGCCGTTATGCACATATAAAGTTGGCCGGGATTCGACGTCCATACGTTTGACGTCAACGAGAACATACTCGTGTTCATCGCAAAATTTGTGAAGACCCCAGCTTTCATCCCGTGGTACAACGTAAAAGCGTCCCGCTTTACGGTGTTCCGAGGAATCCTCACAATGGCGGGGTTCACATTTCGTTGGAGGTAGTTGACGAAATTTGGGTCTTCGCCGGTATTAGAAGGCCTTTCACTCAAAATTATATATTTAGCTAGCCCCTTTCGGTTGCTTTCTTGAGAGAACCTAAAATTAGCAAGTGAACCGGTCACTTGTTGTACTAGACGTTATTGGCTCTTTTCTGGGTATTGCTCGGGGTGGCACCTAAATATATGTCTGTTTAATGTGCTCGTCCCACTGCCAGGTTGATGACTAAAATCCTGAGCTGGGTCACATAATTTACAAGTTGCTTTATTAGCTGTCTTATTAAGGGTAAAGTGCTTCCATATCCCACTAGTTGTACGCCTACTAGCACCGGTACTAGTTTCAGGCTGGGCTTCGGTGGTGGGCGTGGGTTCCTCATCAATTTGTGAGTCTCCAACCCCACCACCACCTGACTCATGATAATCTTATTGTTGTGAAAAGTCATAATCTATGCTATCATCAGTGTATAGGGGTGATGGGTCTGGTTGTATAAAAGCTCGTTCTTCAGTATTAAGTAAGACAATTCTAGTCCTTTTAGGGATTCTGGGTGGTCGAAAAGAGCTAGAACTAGCACGACCGGCTCCAGAGGATGATGAAGAGTTGTGTGCCATATTAGTATAAGTGATTAGTATTTATAAAATGCAAGTAGTAATGCAAATTAAATAACTAAAAATGCGAATCAAATAAAATTGCGATACTAAAATTACCGAAACGAGAGAACAATGAAATTCAAACTTCAGCCAAATACTTTACGAACTTTGAACTTTAGAGCACAATTTTGCAATTAACAAGGTTAGAGAAGATGGGAAATGATGAATGTATAGAGAGAGAAGAAAGGATTGAAGATTTGGCGAGCAAATGGGTTAGGGAGGTTTAAGTATTTATAGAAAAAAAATATAATTTTTTTTTAATTAAAAGAGCCGTTGAACGGCTCTTTTAATAATAGAGTCGTTGGGCACCCGGGCTCAGGCCAGGCCCGAGGCCACCAAAAATGGGCCCAAGGCCCTGCCGGTTTCCGAGCCAGCCCGACCCGGTGGCCACCTCTAGGGCTGGGCCCGGCAAGACCCGGGCCCGAGAGTCCTAATTTAAAAAAAAAAAAAAGAAAATTTATATTACTTTTACTTTGTATTTTTCGATAAATAAATTTGTACTTTTAAATATTAGGCTCCAACTGCATTGTATTTGTACTTGTTACGTTATTTATTTACCATTATTTACTATTACTTATTATATATTTTATTTTATTACATATATTTAGCATTATTAGTGCTTGGGATAAAATATATTTGTATCTCACATTATTTATCAATGAATTATAATAATTTTAGTACAAAATAACTTTGTATTTTTTAAAATTTGTATTTTTTTAAGCCGACGGAAGCGGGCCCGGCAGTACCGGGCAGGCCGGTGGCCACGCCTACATAAATACAACAACAACAACAACAACAACAACAACAACAACAAGCCCAGTGCATGCAAGGGCTCCAGCAAAAGCAGGGTTTAGGGAGGGTAGATGTACGCAGCCTTTCCCTTTCAGGGGGCATTCCTGAAGAGAGGTTGTTTCCGAGGACCCCCAACCTGAGAAGCTTGAGAGCTGATCTGCAGCATAGAGCCTGAGACCTCTCCGTGACAAATATTATAAAATATCTTGCCATTAGTTTTTTTCTTTTATTTACAATATTAACAGTTTACCAAATATATACATAAATATACAATATTAACAGTTTACAAAATATATACATGTGATAAATATTATAAAATATCTTTTTTTGGCTTTTCTTACCATCTTTTTTGGCTTTAAACTCTGTTTTTCATGAACTTTTGGGGTTCTTATAATATGGCTTTGATAATAACTGAAGAAATAATTTCTAATGTTTTTTTAAAACTAAAATTATTGCTATATGGTCAAAAATATTGAATATAGCGCCTTAAAATAATTTAATCAACTTTAAGATTTACATTTGTCCTATTCTATTTTTTGAATATTAATGATTGAAATTAATTTTTTTTAGGCAATTAAATTCTAGTGTAGTAACTTCAAATCTATTTCTTTATTTTTATTAGTTTTTTTCTTTTATTTAATAAAAGGATGTCAAGAGTTTTTCTTGATTTATTACTTTTGAATTTCATGTTTTGAGTAGTATTTTTTAAAAACTAATGATTAAAATTAATTTTGGCATAGTAATTTTAAAATTATTTCTTCAATTTTATTAGTTTTTTCTCTTATTTAATGAAAGAATGTCATGGGTTTTTTTTTTTTATTTCTTACATTTTAATTTCATATTTTGAGTAGTATTTTTTAAATATTAATGATTGAAATTAATTTTTTTAGGTAATGAAATTCTAGCGCAGTAACTTTAAATTTATTTCTTCAGTCTTATTAATTTTTTCTCTTATTTAATGAAAGAATGTCATGGTTTTTTTATTTATTACTTTTTATTTTCATATTTTGAGTAGTAATTTAAAATTTGACATATTGGTGTCATTAATTGAGATTTTATTTTTCATTTTTATTAGTTTTTTTCTATTTAATAAAAGAATGTCAAAGATTTTTCTTGATTTATTACTTTTTTAATTTCATGGTTTGAGTAGTATTTTTTGAATATTAATTATTGAAATCAATTTTTTAGGCAATTAATTATAGTTTAGTAACTTCAAATTTATTGCTTCATTTTTATTGGGTTTTTGCCTATTTAATGAAATAATGTCAAGGATTTTTCTTGATTTATTACTTTTTCAGTTTCATATTTTGAGTAGTAATTTAAAATTTGCCACATTTGTGTCATTAATTGAGATTTTTTTTTTAAATTTCTAGTAGCTTTTTTTCTCTTATTTAATAAAAAATTGTCAATGATTTTTCTAAATTTACTACTTTACAGTTTATGTTTTGAGTAGTAATTTAAAATTTATTATATGTGTGTTATTAATTGAGATCTTGTTTCTCCTCTTTCTATTTTTATTAAACTGAGATATTATATTCTCTTTTTTTTTAATTCATCTTTGAAATTAATTTCTTCCATTGGTTTTGAATTAGTTCATATTTATTTTTATTTCATTGAGACCTCTTCTTACTTTTGTTAAAATTAAAAAAATGGTTTTCTATTTTATTGATTTTGTTCATATTTTGTCGTACTATTTTTCACATTGATTTTAGATTCTGTTTTAAAATTATTTTTACTGGTGCAACTAATTAAAGTTTATTTTCTATTTAATTTTTACATTAATATTTTAAGATTTTGCTTAAAATATAAAATTGGTGTTTTCTTTTGTTTTATTTAAAATGTGAAATTAGTGTTTTTTTTGTTTTGATTTCTTTAAGACTTTATTTTTCCTATATTGAATTTTTTATAATTAAAGTTCAGATTTGCACATAAACTTTTATGGTTTTTAAGGCTTATGAAAATAATTGGTTTAGTTGAAAATTTAATGCAAGATCAAGCTTCTAAAATTTCTAGGATGGAGGTTGGAAGGTATTTGGGGAGAATAGGCACTTCTCTATAATATAATATATATATATAATAAAAATAAAATAAAATAATGATATATTCTTGTTATTGTTTATTATGGTTGAATCATTTACTTCCTGTAAAATTAGTTTTAACGTATTCTAACAAAAGCTAGTTATGTATCTTAGAAAATTTTGTCATGTGACTTTGTTTGCCAAAAAAGTCTGCATCTTTTGCAATGTTTATGAAACATAATAATTAGAATACATATAGAACCCAATTTTGAAAATCTAACTATCTTGCTTAAGAACTAAGAAAGCAATTTACAGAATAAATCGAGAGTAGGAAGAAATGGAACTATCAAACTCAAATAGAATAGGGAAGTAAATCAAAGTGTAGTGCAAATTCTTCATCTCCGCATCCCCTTCTCAGTGAAGTAGTATTTACGAAACCAAAATTAGGTTCCAACATAAAGAAGCAACACTAAGGTTACGTTTTTTCAACAAATGTATGAATCATAATTTAACAGCATTAATCAAAATGCAAAAAAAATGTTTTCCTTCATTAAAAGAAAGCCATTTTCTTTCGTGGAAATAAAAACATTTTCTAATGTTATACGTTTTACTTCAGTCTCAATTTTTCCAAGCATGGATCATAATACGTACCACCTTTTATAGCCAATATAATTGTTTTCTGACACTTGCTTTGAGATGCCAATTCTCTTCAATATGATTTCCCCCCATGAACTCCACATGACTTTTCCACTCAAAGTGCCACTAAACATTTCGGGTTCTTCCGATAGTCTTTTTTTAATAGTAAAAATATGTTGTCTAGGTTTGACACTATTTCTTTTGTTCTAATAATGAGTTTAAATAGTGGCAATTCTAAGTTTGAGCTTGGTTTTCTAATTTAATTATTTTTACACAACATTTCAACTTTTCATTTAATGATTTAACGAATTCTACCGTTTTGAATGTGGATCTAGGGTTAAATGTAGTATTTAGGTTTTTAAGTTTGGAATATGAATGGTCATGTTCTAAGATTGGAGTATTGGGGTTAGAAGAAATATAGTTTTGTTCATCAATTTTTATTTTTATTTTTTTTTTTGTTCTATTTTGTAAATCAAATTTAATTGTAATCAGTTCTCTTTATTTTAAGATAATTTTTAATTTTTTGATCTATATTATATATGTATCGATGTTGTTTTAGTAGTCGTATGATTTTGATTTGGAGGACTTTTTGAATCTATCTTTTCTTGTTTGTTGGTTATTTTTTAAATGTTCTATTTAACATTGAAAGTTCTCTCAATTTTTATTTTCATTTTTGAATTTAGATATTTCTAAAATATTATGTTATTTCGTCCTTTTTTATGTCATGTTTTTCAACAAACTATTATTCAAATTATTATGTATAATATATGATAATAAATTTCTAATTCTGACGCATTATTTTTTATTATGAAATGTTTTATATAAGTTTTTTTTAATTATTTCATCCTTTTATTTTTTTAATGTCATGTATGAAATAATAATAATAATTTTATTTTATATTTTATGAGGGTAGTTTTATTTTATATTTTATGAGGTTTGTTCTAATTATATAATTAAGCATTTGGTTTTCTTTGTCTATTCATCTCCCTTTTCCTTTTTTTGCCATGAATAAATGTCAACAATTTGAATGAATGAATGCTATTAATGAGGTTTTAGTAGCTACTTTTGATTTCATAAAGACTCTCTTCATCATTGGGAGTATATTAAAGGACTTGCTCTTAAATTATAAGGATTGAGATTTGATGAATTTTGGGAGAAATTGGTACTCCACAATAATATATAAGAAAGATTGGGATTTAAAGATTTTTGGTAACACCTTTTAGAATTGCTTATGTTAGAATTTAGAGGTTTTTATGGGTGGGGGTAAGTGGGGGTATTTGGATATAATATGTAGAAGATTACTCTCAAGCTCAAAAGCCTCTAAATTTTAATTCAAACAATTTTAAGAGGGTGTTACCAAAAGTATCTAAACCTCAATTCAAGCATTTCTAAGGGGGTGCCATTTTATGTTTTAGGTCTTGAAAAAGAAAAAAATAAGAAATCAAGTTATCTTCTATACATTAAATTTAATATGAATAACAATTAATCTAAAAATAACCCAATTATATGTCAATATACAAAAAAATAACTTTTCTACCAAAAAATAATCTAACTCTATTTTCTAATAAAAGATAACCCAACTCTAACTTTTCTACCAAAAAATAACCAAACTCTAACTTTTCTACCAAAAAATAACCAAAATCAAAAATTAATTTAAAAAAATACTGAATTGATGGCTAAGTATGGCGCGTGGTATGACGCTCCGACGATATATTTTTCTTCTATATATTTTTGGTTTGGCTTGATTTCTTTTCCCACCTAACTATATTAAAAATACATTTTTTTTTTCGATAATTGAGTATAATCCCATAAAAAAGCAATATCCTAGGGCATAGAATAAGCAAAACAATAGAGAAATACAACAAGAGGACTAGGGCTGAAAATGAGCTAAGCCAACCTAAGCCAAACCATAGCTTGCTCGGCTCGGCTCGGCTCGGCTCGGCTCGTTAACTAAATGAGACCAGTTCGGTATCAGTATCATTTATCTAACCGAGCCGCATATATGTGGTCGGCTTAGCTCTTTACTGAATGAGACCGGCTCGATGTTAGTATCATTTAGGCTTGATTATTTGGTGAGCTGGTTCGTTGAATTTTGCCGACTCATTGTGCTCAATTACCAGGCTCAGTAAGCTCATTTATTAGGCTTGTTATGCTCATTTATGATTATTGTTGCTTGGATTTCCAGAAAAGGGTGATAAAATAATTCATGTATGAAAATGGAAATAAAAAGTACATACATGTAACTCAATTCTGCAATGTAGACATGCAAGCCAATAATTGAGCCGGTTCATGAGCCTTACGAGCCTGCTTGTGAGCCTTCGAGCGGAGTCGGCCTCGATTTGATTTGACTCCTTTATTTAAACGAGTCACCCTTAAATGAGTACAGTAGGCTCTCAAATTGGATTAAACGAACCCAAGCCGAGTCCTTAACGAGCCGAGTCAAGTCGGCTTGCGAGCCTACCTGGCTCATTTGCAGCCCTACAGAGAATAAGCCAAACCGAAAATATGTAGAAGAAAAATATATTGTCAGAGCATCATACCATGCACTACAATTCAGTATTTTTTAAATCAAATTTTTAGGGTTGGGTTATTTTCAAACTAATTTTAAAGTTTGGTTATTTTTTTGGTAGAAAAGTTAGAGTTGGGTTATTTTTTAGTTAGAAAATAGAGTTGGGTTATTTTTTAGAATATTGACATATATTTGGGTTATTTTTAGATTAATTGTTGAAAATAAAATAGCAAATAAAATTTCAATAAAGTTTAACAAAATTCTAATGTTATAATATATAATTTGATAATATTATAATTTTAAAATATGAATATTAATCATGCATTGCACATCATAATACTAGTATTATATTATTAATAAGGCTTATATCTGTTGGAGTATTTTCCACAAACGGGTAACCAAATGATCTCAGGTGTCAAGGCGCGTAATCACTTTCCTTAAGATTTATTTCAAGTATAGTGAAATAGTCTCAGTGATATAACGGAAACTAAAATAATGAAGTGAGATTATATGTAGGAAGGAAGAAAAACAGATGTTTTTGAGAATGAACTTTCAAAGTTTTTCACACCAGTCTATCAACAAGCCTTTGCAATCTTTCACATGTATTTTCAATGTGTTCTTCAACCAAATATGTAGGGGATTGGTTATAGAGAAAAAGGACTCAAAAGACATCCCAAAATAATTGCAAACAAACTACCAAAAACCACTTCCAACAGTGCAAAGTAACAGTCAAAACTGCCTTGTGTATCGAAGCCGTGTGTCGACACACAGCTCACTGCAAAATTGTGTGTCGAAGTGAGTGTCGACAATTGCTTCACCATACATAGTACTGTAAGATTGTGTGTCGAAGCTGTGTGTCGACACACACACTTCAACACACATGGTTCTAGAGACCTGTGCGTCGACACAAGGTACCTTTGTGCCAACACACATCCTATTCAAGCCAAATACAATCAAAATAAATATAAAACACTTCTCAAACACTTTATTAAGTACTCTATTTTGAAAATACATCAACATTTTCCGCCATTTTTAAAATACATTCATTCTCATATTACAACATCTCTCATAATAGTAAGAAGTCTTTATGCATCAATGGGGTGTCTTTCGATTGAACCCCCCATCCAGTAAAGACATGTTACAATTTATTGAAAACAAAAATGGTAGACTAAGCTTTGAACTATACATTCCATTTGACTAATTGAATACATCTCCACACACAAGACATACTCCCTACACACATCTCATCTCCCAGATCAACACATTTATGGCCGTAGGTCATGTACCCTTCATGAGTGTTTCAAAGCCAAACTCTTGTCATTAAATCAATCCTTTGAAGAGGCCAAACTTCACAATTACTAAGGTAGACCCCATTGATCATGTCCATGCAACATGACATTCAATAATAATATAAACTCGGGTCCATTAAGAGCATAAGCTCATCCTTTTTATCCTCTTTCATAGGTCACCAAGCACTTCACTCGCTGGATGGAAAATTTCTCTTTTAGTGCTTGCAGTCACATGGATGATAGAACTCTCTCATTGAACCCAAGACCTAGCGTTGTACCAGGCGTCGAGTTGAGGGTCCATCATGAGTGACTTAAATATACGGGTTTCAGCACCATCCCTTCATTTGTTCTTAGAACCAAGTCTTTACCAAAACTTTTAGTAAAGGGATCCGCCAAATTTTGACTTGTTCTCACAAACTCCACAATGATGACACCTTCTCTAATGAGTTGTCTCATAGTACTATGTCTTACACCAATGTGTTTGGACTTTCTATTATACACCTCGCTGTACGCATTTGAGAGTGTAGCTTGACTATCACAATGGATAGAAACAGGTGAAATTGGATTGGACCACAAAAGAATCTCATACAAGAGATCCTTTATCCACTCGGTTTCTTTTGCCACAGACGCAAGAACTATAAACTCCGCTGCCATAGTGGAATCTGAAATACACATCTGTTTCTTGGAACCCCAAGAAACCACACCCCCACCAAGCAAGAAAGCCCATCCGCTTGTAGAGGCATGATCTTCCACATCGGAGATCCAGCTGGCATTAGAGTATCCTTCCAAAATAGGAGGATACCCTCGAAAAGAAATACCATAGTTCATGGTTTTCTTTAGGTATTTCGGTACACAATATATTGCATGCCAATGTAGTTTACTCGAATTGCTAGTGTATCTGCTTAGCTTTCCAATAGCAAAGGCTATATTGGGCCTTGTGCTAGTCATAGTGTACATAAGACATCCTATGACTTTGGCATACTCCAGTTGTGCCACTGTAGTACCATCATTCGGTACAAAGTTTCATATTTGGATCCATCGATGTACACACAGGTGCACAAGCACCAAAGTGAAATCTATTCAACACCTTTTCCATATAGTGAGATTTAGACAAGGATAGCGAGTCACCACTCCTTATAATCCTTATACCAAGAATAACCTCAGCCTCACCCATGTTTTTCACAGCAAAGTTCCTCGAGAGAAATTGTTTAGTTTTCTCTACTTGTTCCAAATTAGTACCAAAAATCAATATCTCATCAACATAAAGACAAATAATGACTCCTTTATCTTTTTCAAACTTGCTATAGACACACTTGTCCGATTCATTAATTATGAATCCGTTGTTTAGAGCAACTTGATCAAACTTTTGGTGCCATTGTTTAGGGGCTTGTTTTATCCCATACAGAGAACGTATTAGTTTACATACTTTCTTCCCTTGAACCGAAACAGCAAACCCTTCCAGCTGTTCCATATATGCCTCTTCTTCCAGTTCACCATTTAGGAATGTTGTTTTTATATCCATTTGGTGAAGCGCTAGCTTGTAGATAGAGGCAAGAGCTATAAGTACTCTTATCGTCAATATCCTTGCACCGGGGCATACATATCAAAGCAGTCTATCCCATGTTTTTGGGTAAACCCTTTAGCCACAAAATGGGCTTTGAACTTATTAATAGTTCTATCGACTTTCATCTTCTTCTTAAAGATCCACTTACACCCAATGGGCTTGTTTTCTCGTGGAAGATCCACTAAGACCCAGGTATTATTACCCATGATGGAATCCATCTCATCATTTAATGCCTCTCTACAAAAGGAGGCATCATGAGGCTTCATAGCCTCATAAAACGTCATAGGATCCAACTCTATGATACAACAATATGGAATTTGATGTTCCACATAGTCTTTAGTACCTTCTACCAAAAATGTGTAGAAGTCCGGTCCGAAAGACTTTTCTTTCCTCGCGCTTTTACTCCTTTGGAGTTCTAGAGCATTATAAGGGATTTTTTCCCTCCCATGATGGTCTCCATCATACGACATAGGAATGTCATTTTTAACTGGTACAACGTCTTTCGGTCTAGGAATTGGGGAAAATTGATTTTCATCAAATATTGCATCTCTCGATTCTATTATGGTATTTACGTACATAGTCGTTTAATTCAATCACATAGACCTGATAGGCTTTACTATGAGCCGCATATCCAATGAATATACAATCGAAGCCTCTTTTACCTAACTTTTTTCATTTAGGTTCAGGGACTTTTAACAACTGCCATACACCCCCAAACTCTAAAATAACTCAAATTAGGGGCTCGTTTGTTCCAATATTCATACGGGATAATTTTAGTTTTCTTACTAAGAACATGATTCAAGATATGACAGGCTATAAGCATGGCCTCACCCTAAAATCCGTCACTTAGTTCGGAATAAGACAACATGGCATTGACCATCTCGGTTAAAGTCCGATTTTTCCGCTCAGCCACACCATTTGTTGTGGTGTATAAGGTGCCATGGCCTCATGTATAATTCCCGTGGTTTCAAAGTATCTGGGATCATAACACTCCCCACTATGATCTGATCTAAGGCGTTTTAAGAAAGTTTCACAATCTAGTTCAGTTCCAGCTTTAAATGACTTAAACTTATCAAGTGATTCGTCTTTATAATTTATGAGATACACATAACAATATCTAGAGCAATCGTCTATAAAAGTAATGAAGTATCTATTTCCTCCTAAAGTCAGAGTGCTCTTAAAAATCACACAAGTCACTATGAACTAAATCAAGTAAGCTTGTTTTCCTTAGAACCGAAGGAAATGGTAATCATGTTATTCTCGTTAGCATACATGTTTTACATTGATCATTAACTTTGTCAATATGCGGAATCAACGATGAATTAGCCATTTCATGCATTCTATGAAAATTAACATGACCTAGTCTTTGATGCCAAAGAAATGAAGTATCAAGCATATACACCGAACTAACAATTTTATTATTCACGTTAAGTTTGAACATCCCTCCATATAGGTAACTCTTTCCAACAAATGCTCCCTGGACAATACAAATTTGTTGACCTTAAAGACCAACTTGAACTCGAACCTATTTAACAGGCTACCAAATATGAGGTTCTTCTTTAAATCCATGGCAAAACACACATCAGTTAACGTAAAGGGTTTTCCCAAAAGTGAAAAGTAAATCAACCTTTCCCTTACCCTTAACCGTTATGGTCGCTCCATTACCCATAAACAATATAGTTCCGTCATCTATGGGTTCAAACACTTTGAAGAACCTCCTATCTTTACAAACATGTTTCATAGCCCTTGAGTCAACCCACCAAGAGTCATCGTCTTGGACTAGGTTAACTTCGGATATCATCGCCATGAGATTATTATTTGAATTTTTGATGCGATGATCCAACCCTTTCTCTTTCTTGTTTTTTAAGCAAAAACAATCTCTCCTCAAGTGACTGGGCTTTTGACACTCCCAATAGATAGGCTTCAGCCTCTTGTCATCACGTTTTTTTAGAAGTGTCCAGTTCGTTTCGATCCCTTACTCGATTGTCCTTCTTCCATGACATTTATTTTTCCAATGCCACTAGGGCGATCATTATTCTCATTCTGCAGCCTGTATCCTTCCTTAATTCGAAGATGGTTAGCCAATTCCTCGATAGACATGTCTTCCTTCTTGTGCTTCAGACTTTTCTTAATGTCTCTCCACGAAGGCGAAAGTTTGACTATCAAAGAGGATACAACGATAGTATCGTTCATATTCATATTGTGTTGTTTAAAATGTTTTAAAATTCTTTCTATCTCGTGAAATTATTCTATTACCGGACGATTATCAACCATTTTATAACTATTGAATTGATTAACTAAAAACTTCTTACTTGTTGCGTCTTCCGCCATGTCCTGTGCTTCAAGCGCTTCCCGTAGTTCCTTGGCGGTAGGAACATTGGAGTAGATGTCGAAAAGGGCATCAGTCACGCCGTTAAGGATGTGTCTCCTACATATGTAGTCGTCATTCTCCCACTTCAAGCGGGATCGTTGCTCAGCCAGTGTCTCCTCCTTCTCAGTTGGAGGATGAAGAATTGGTGTATTCAAGACATACACCACATTTAATGTTTTTATCAGAAAATGCATCTTCCTTTGCCAGCGTCGAACGTTGCCACCATCTAAACGGTCCAGTTTCACAAAGTTGGCTGTCATCTCTCGTCATGAAGAAGCCATCTCAAACCAGAAAACTAAGTCTTAAAATTGTTGGAGTATTTCTTCACAAACTGGTAACCAAACGATCTCAGGTATCGAGGCTCGTAATCACTTTCCTTAAGACTTATTTCAAGTATAGTGAAATAGTCTCAGAGACAATGATAACCAAAACAATGAAGTGAGATTATGTATAGGAAGGAAGCAATAAAGAATTTTGGTTTCAATATTAAAGACCATTTGTTTAAACACCTTATTGAAGATTGGAGGATAATGTAACAACCAGAGAATATAACAACCGAGATAATAACATAGGACTTCTAGGTTGCCATTTCGGCTACTAGTGTTGTGTATGTGATACGAGCTTAGATGAAATCTAGCTCAATCAATGAAAATCACAAGCAAATATTGGGTTACAGGGTAGTAACAAGTGCCCCGTTGTAAGTATTTGTATATATATAGATAGTATAAGCTCCAAAAATGGAGGTTTTTACATGTAAGAAAGGGGAGAAGACATAGATTAGGGTTTTGGGGGACAAGAAGAAGAAAGGCACACATTTATCAACATAACTAAACCCTAATTAATCCCCTCCTATATATAGGGAAAATATTTGGAAAATATCTGCAAAATATCTGATGATGTGGCAGAGAGCCACGGGCTGGCAATTGAAGAATTCCTCATACTGCTGGGAGAGCGTTCTACTGGGTTGGCGGGAAGGAGGGCGAGAGGGGTCTTGGCGGTAACCGGGAAGAGAGTTTGGCAGGCTAGAAGACATCTGGTTTGTATCAATTTTTTTGGTAAGTTAGCGTTTTTATTTTTTTATTTTTATTACCAAAAAGAGCAAAGTACAAGAGTACAAGGTAATGCCTCCAACAAGTCCAACAGCCTACATGTCAGGCGGGAAAAAAGGAAGCAAAAAAGCACACAAACCTCTTAAAAAAAAGAGAAACAAGGCAAAAAAAATGCCCGAGAAAAGGAGAAAGAACTCCTACAACTAAAATAAAAGAGGGAAAAAAAAAAAGAAAAAGAGCAAAAGAAAAAAAGGGGAAATCAGACCCCAAAAGCAGCAGTGGTAGCGGCCTTAGTAGCTGCTCGAGTCATCGGACGCTCAGCCTTTCTCGAGCGAAGCGAGGAGGCAGCAGTCCAACCAGTGTCAGAAGAATCCAAAGCAAAAGAGGATGGATACATCACAATACTAGTACCTCGCTGAAGAGGAGCCAAACTCAAAATGCTAGCCTCGCGGTTTAGAGTACACTGAGTAGGTGTAGCAGCCCCGGGGGGGTCGGAGTCAAAATTCGCTGATCATGAGAGCCCGAAGAGATACAAAAATCAGAAAGTCCCTGAGGAACTCAACGACTGCTGACCCGATTTGAGGCGGCATCAAGTCGGGACTCAGAGGAGGACACCCGAGAGCCTAGGGAGTCCGAAGAATTCGAGAGCTTGTGGGAGGAAGCGGCATCCAAAGTAGGGGAAGCCAACGGAGGACGAGAACCTGAACAGCCTGAGGTCAGACGGTCTCGAAATGGACCCGGAATAGTAGCAGCAGCCCGAGTAGAAGTATAAGAATTAGGGTGGGCTGGAAACTCCGAGCCTTCCAGCCCACAAGGGGACCCAGGGGGCCTTCCCCACCCAGGCCCAAGATCACAGCAGGGGGTTGCACCCCCCCTGCTAGAGCCGAATTGGGCCTGAGAGGCATTAGTAGGGGGCATCACGCCAATCCCCAGCTAGAGGAGAAACGGGCCTAGCATGATGTGGTGGCCTACTGCAATGCCCACAATTTTGAGGGCCAATAGGGGAGACTTTTATGGAATTTTCTGGGCTTTGGCTTTGAATTTCATGCCCAATACCTTTTTGTGAGTCTTGGTCAATATTTTCAAGTCCAAAATCATGTGGGCCAACTAGATCCACCCCAAAATTCTTCCCGAGACCACGATTAGCCCTCGTTTTGCGCTGTCGACCACGATGCCGAGATTTAGCACCATAAACAATCTCGATCAGTGGACGAGGAGGAGAGTTCGGACAAGAGTGACAAAAATTCGAACACTTAGAGCATATAGGGGGCAAACCTTCATACTTGAAAGCGATCGGGATTCAAAGATCCTAAAAAATGAACCTCCATACCACTAGGAAGTGGTTTCCGAGCATTAATTTCTACGCATACACGAGCATATTGAATAGAAGTTCCATCAATATTTAGTTGGTCCATGTAGAGGGGGGGTCCAACCCCACTAACAATCTAGCTTAAAGCCTTACTCGTCCATAAGGGCACATGGAGCCCGTGCACTTGGACCCAAATCGGAAGAGTTGATGGTTCAACTCAAGGTGTGATGTCATATAGAAACCATTGATGAAGGGCCAAATAACGACCCTTAAAATGCCAAGGACCACCTTAGAGGATCTTATGAGCGTTGTCATAAGAGCGAATATGAAAGAAATAGGCCGTTTTAGAGGGGATAACACATTCAAGGCCCCTTGAACCCCAAAGAGATGGAGCGATAGCAATACAACACGAGAGCGCGACTCGTCCCCCGATAAAATGACCCGTGAGGCAACGACTCCACTTGGAAAAACCCGGGGCAACATCATCCCGATATATCGTTGCAACGATTTTGTCGTTCAAAGTGGTAGGAGGAACATAAGAGAGGGTGGTTGTCGAAAGGGCATTAACACGGGTGTGCCAATCATCAAACGACTCCCCCGAACTCTTGTCCCAAAAATCATTCGTTAACAAATCTGGAAGCAACTCACCATCCCGAGGCAAAGTTCCCGAGGCCATACCGAGTTGGCAAGCAAAATATCTTGAATGATTAACAAACAAAGAAAAATATCACCAACAACCTTAACAACCACCTAACAACCTAACAAACCCAACCGCCTAACAATTCACCTCCAACCACCAACCTCCCACACACCAGCCACCACAGACCACCAAACCCCCACCGTTGAACCACTAACCACCGCCAGTCACTCCCATGTGCCTACGCGCCACTTGTTACAAACCACCACCCAAGCAAACCCAACACCAACCTCCTCTAAACAACCCACGGACCACCACCAAAGCAAGCACAACCACCACCGAATGACCTGCAACCACCACGTAAGGGACAACCAATAGAGATCCAAAAGAAAATCAACAACCAATGAGCAGGAAAATGAGACCCAATCATAAGAACTCCCATGCAAAAACAGGGGAAGCAAAAACCTAATAGAAGTAGCGGTTCCACAATACAAAGATCAAGAAATCCAAGCAAGATCCAATCAATTTAAACAAGTAGGTGATCAGGAACTTGAACAAATAATCAAGAACCCATTGTGAGATAAATCCAATAGAAAGAAAAGGGCAAAACCGAAGCCCCTGTTTTAAGATGAAAATAGGGGAGACGCAAAAATCGCAACCAAGACGTGAATCAAGCACGAATCAAGCCAAATACAGCAATTTTGGAATGAACAAAGAGCAAATTAAAGAGTAAGAAGGGAGACTTTACCCAATTGTGCTTCTATAGAGGATCAAAGCAAGAACCATAAGAGGAGATTAATTTGGAGGAGAGAGAAGATGTCACCAATCACAATCGCCACCACCACCGCAATGAGGCTCAACTAGAAGCGAAAGGAAGCTACTAGGAGAGGTATAGATGAGATCTTGAAGATCAAGATTATGCGTCCTACGCCAATCATCCACATTGCCCTCAACTCCCTCACTTACATGTGTTTACACCCTCAAATCTTGATAGAATGGAAATTGGAGTAGCTTACCAGATTCTGCAGGAGACGGGGGTCATGGGAATGTAAAAAACACGGCCTTACTACGTCGAACGTGCCCTCACGCGTGGCCTGAAGATGGGGGGGAGACACCACGCATAGCCACACTCCACCACACGCGCCACTCGGTAGAGTCCACCCTCTCACCGGAATTCCAAAGCTTCTCTCTCTTCTTTCTCTTTCTGGGCTTGACAAATGATCCTCCTCCCTGGTTTGTATCAATGATGTCCCCTTGAAAAGATCCTCATCCTCGAAAATTGAAAGTTGGAAGCAGAGCTGGAAGTCATGTAAAAATTTCTAAGTAGAGTCGGTACCAGTCTGATCTTTCCATTGAACCAAGACTTGGGTGGCAGCAATTCGGCGGAGCTAAACCATCCGTCGGTCTAAAATAGCAGCAGATTGAGGGGGGAAAGCAGTTGGTGGCCATTTATCCAGCAATGGAGTACTGGTGGCGAGTGCCGAGAAACACCGCTTTAGCAGAGAGACGTGAACTGTGTGATGTATGGCTGAATGAGCTAGAAGATCAAGTCGGTAAGCAACTGTGCCTACTCGATCCAGAATGCGGTAAGGGCCATAATAGTGGGGAGCTAGTTTGTGGAAGCGCTTGGTCTCCACACTTTGTTGGCGGAAGGATTCAAGCTTAAGCCTTACATAGTTGCCTATATGAAATTCCCATTCAGTGCGTTTGCGATCCGCCAACTGTTTCATCCGACTTTGGGCATAGAGGAGATGATGGCATAGGCAAATGAGAGTCTCTTCACGAGCTATCAAACTGCAATCAACTGCCTCAACCGGGGATTTTCCTGGTAAGTAAGGAAGGTGAACTGGGGGGGGGGGGGGGGTGCTGACCTTAGAGAATCTTAAATGGTGTTGTTTGGGCGGAAGATTGGAAAGTGGTATTCTGCCACCGTTCTGCCAAGGGGAGCCAACGGGTCCATAGGCGTGGTTGCTCGCTAACCATACAACATAAGTAAGTTTCTAAGCATCGATTGAGAACCTCTGTCTGCCCATCTGTCTGCGGACGATAGGATGATGAGAGGTTGAGGTGGATGCCCAATCGAGAAAAAAGCGCTCGCTAGAAGATGCTGGTGAATACCGGATCTCGATCACTAATGATAGTCTCAGGCAGACCATGAAGGCCGTATATATGATCCAAGAAAAGACGATCAACATTGATAGCCGTGTATGGATGGCCAAGAGACATAAAATGAGCATACTTGGTGAGACGATCAACCACCACCAAAATAATAGAGTGTCCCTCTGAGGGCGGCAAGCCTTCAATGAAGTCAAGTGATACACTATTCCAAACCGAGGCGGGAATCGGAAAGGGTTGGAGAAGGTCAACTAGTGCTGTGGTCTCATATTTGTTTTGTTGACAAATGGTGCACTGGCGGATATAGTTTGCAATATCTCGACGAAGACCCCTCTAATAGAATAATGTTCTGATGCTGTGGTAAGTAGCATCAATTCCTGAGTGTCATCCTTGAGCGGAATCGTAAAGCCATAGAAGGATGTCTTGGCGAAGGTTGGCGTCACTGCCCCCAACCAGTCAACCATTATATCCTAAATGACCTTGGTGCCAAGAGTATCAGGGATGAGAAAGAGGTTCCGCCACCTTGTCAGCAATGAGCGTGAAAGAATTGGATCTTGAGACCAAGAATCAATCAACCTTTTCATGAAGTCGGAGGGTATGGAAGATAACGCCATACATAGGACCGCCGTCCCTGAAAGGCAAGATAAAGCGTCGGCTGCCCTGTTCTCAGTTCCCTTTCTCTAAACTATGTCATAGTGGAGGCCGATTAGGCGAGAAATCCATAAGTGTTGAAGTGAAGTCGTCAACCATTGTTCAAGAAGAAATTTCAAACTTTGGTGATCAGTGCGGATGATGAAATGACGGCTAGTGATATATTGTTCTGATTTCTCCACCGCGAAGACCATCGCCAGCCGTTCTTTTTCATAGATGAGGGAGCTAAAATACGACTGATATATGCCAAGGGGAGGCTCTCTTGCATCAAGATGGCTCTAATAACAAAGGTCTAGGTAAAATCCAAAACGGCAAGTACGGGTGCTGTAGTTAAGGCGCCTTTTAGGGGATTGAAGGAGTCCTCAGCATCCAGGTTCCAGAAGAAATTGTTCTTCGAAGGAGATCGATTAATGGTCGAGCGATGACACCATATTGAGCAATAAACCGGTGATAGTAACTCGAGAGGCCAAAGAATTCCTGAAGCTGCTTCAATGTTTAAGGGCGTGGCCAGTTGGCGACAGCCTCAAGCTTCCTTGGATGGGTGGAGACTCCATCACCTAAAACGAAGTGTCCCAGATATTCGATATGATAGGTGCCGAATGTGCACTTGGCGTAATTGGCGGTTAACTGATTGGCGCGAAGATCCCTTAAGATCGTCTCTAGATGAGAAATATAAACGGACCACATTTTGCTATATACAAGGATGTCATAAAAAACGAGGATGAATTTTCGAAGTTATGAGCGGAATACGTCATTCATCAAACTCTAAAAAGTGGATGGAGCGTTTGATAATCCGAATGGCATCACAGTGAATTCATAATGCCCCGAGTGAGTTCAAAATGCCGTTTTTGGAATTGTCCTCAGCTCCATCCAGATTTGCTACTAACCGGATTTGAGGTCTATCTTTGAGAAGTAGGAGGCACCTCTCAACTCATCAAGCAATTCTTCAACAATCGGAATAGGGAACTTATCCTTAACGGTCATCTTTTTAAGGACCCAATAGTCCACATAGAGACGCCAAGTTCCATCCATCTTCCTGACGAGTACTACTGGTGAAGCGAATGGTGAGGTGCTATTTTGTATAACGCCAACCTACAACATCTCCTTGATCATAGAATCAATTGCGTCCTTCTAAAAAAGGGGATAATGGTATGGCCTAATATTATCTGGTTTGCTATTGTCTTTCAATGGGATATGATGATCAAAGAATGGCCTAGATGGCGGAAGTTCTGCCTTGGCAGTAAAAACATCATCATGGTCGACAGGAAGTCTTTGCAAATATGAGGGTACAAAATAATCTGGCGGATCCATTAGAACAGAAAATAGAGAAGGCGAGTAAGAAGTGGTGGCGACTGATAATGCGAAGAATGAAGTCGGGGTGGATAAAAATGAAGACAGCTTGCTATCATTAATGGTCTTTAAGGAGGAAAAGCGAACGCCGCAAAGGGTATAATGGTGCCCTTGAAGGGTAAACTCCATCAATAGCTCAGAAAAATCCCAAGTGACTTTACCAAGAGTACGCAACCACTGAATTTCGAGAACCATGTCACACCCGAATAATGGAATAATCAACATATCTGACATGAATGGTGCATCCAGCAGGCGCTAAGAAAAATTGTGATAGATACCAGCACAGAACAACTGTTTGCCATCAGTTACAGTAACCATGGGCTGAATGGAAGAGTCAATCGAATACCCCAACAATGATGTAAGATTGGCGTCAAGGAAGTTGTGGGTGCTGCCACTTTCTATAAGGATACTCAAGGAAAGCTCGCAACACTGCCCTGTGACCCTCATGATTTGACATTGGGTAATTCCTTCCAATGCATGGATTGAGATATGGGGCTCGAGATTCGGATCTGGTTCTAGATCTATATTGGGCGCCATCGAATCAATTAAGGGTTCCTCCTCATTTGCTTCCAGCCAGAATACCCTGGTGCGATTGAGCATGTGGCATTGATGTCCTGGCGTGAAGCGTTCACGGCAATAAAAACATAGATTTCATGTGCGGAGATCACCGAGTTCAGTTGGCGTCATACTTAATGGGCCCCGAGGTGGAGGTCTAGGTGTGCTGCCTGTTGGCAATAAAAGTTGTTGGGGAGGGCGAGGTGGGGGATTGGCGGGATGCATCCTTAAAGGGCTTGGCGTGGACAATATCGGTGCTAATCTCATAGAGCTTTTGCTAGTTATTTTCCCGAGGTAAGTGCAATTGCGCTCTTGTTGCTTAGCCAGCACTATGGTATCATGCATCATTTGGGGCTTAAATATCGAACACTGCCAGATATGTCTTCACGTAAGTTGCTTAACAACTAACCTTCTGTTCCTCTCTTAGCCCACACTTATTCACTAGCTACTCAAACATGCTCAGATACTCGCCAACACTTCCCGTCTGGCGGAGCTTCCTGAACTTCGTGAGGGAGTTATTAGAAGATTCCGTGAACCTTGCTCGGATCATGGGCATACACCTCCCAAGGTGCTACCTCATCCTTAGGCCACAATTCCTCAAAGACGTCATGCCATTCTTGGGCCTCACACTCCAATGCCACACTAGCATACATGACTTTCATGTCATCAGGGGTCTTATTGATAACAAAGTACCTCTCGCAACGATGAATCCATCCATCCACACCATTTCCACTAAATCTAGGGAAATCGATCTTAGTGAGTCGAGTTGGGGGTTGATAGTTACCTCTTGCATTGGCGGGAGGTATCGTTCTGGTTTTGCTTGCTCAAGGGGATGGCAGAGAGGTGGTAGAAACGGGAGCCGGTGGTCTGAGTCTGTCATTCACCAAATGAGCATTCCTTACAACTTGCATGGAGAGCCCATTGACAATCTCGCGCATCTCTTCCCGGAGGTCATTAAACGACCTCTCCATTGCAGTATGGCACTGATCATTGGATCTCTCAGGGTCACTTGTGATCTCGTCCCTTCTGCCATTGCCGAGAATCAAGTAGAATCTAACAATCTCCAGGGCTGAGGACCGACTTGCTCTGATACCAATTGATAAGAACTTAAATGAAATCTAGCTCAATCAATGGAAATCACAAGCAAATATGAGGCTACGGGGCAGTAACGGCTACCCCGTTGTAAGTATTTGTATATATATAGGTAGTATAAGCTCCAAAAATGGAGGTTTTTACGTGTAAAAAGGGGAGAAGATATAGATTACAGTTTCTGAGAGAAGAAATAAAGAGGCACATATTTATCAACGTAACTAAACCCTAATTAATCCCCTCCTATATATAAAAAAAATATCTATAAAATACTTGCAAAATATCTGATAACATGGTAGAGGGCCAAGGGCTAGCAGCTGAAGAATTCCGCATGCTGCTGGGAGAGCGTTCTGCTAGGTTGGCGGGAAAGTTGGTGAGAGGGGTCTTGGTAGTAACCGGGAAAGAGAGTTTGGCGGGTTAGGAGATGCCTGGTTTGTATCAGTATGTGTATCTTTTCTTTCCTTTGTAATACCATATCCCTATTTTTATTTTCTCCATTATGGTGCAACTCGTACTATATTCTGCTTTTTCATTATATATATAAAATTAACTTTAGTAATAAATATTTAATTTTTAAAAATTCTGTTTATGTATGCAAGGCTTTTTTAGTATATGGGGCCGCAATTTTATTCTTCCAGTTTACGTTACCCTAAAATTATTGAAAATGTTAAGCTAATTTTTGGTCGAACATATATGATTCTTCATGAATTTATTTATATTTTATTTACCTTTTCATTTATTTTTTTTTCCTTTCTATGTTCCCATATTTTCAAACATAGAAAAATATTATTCTTTAACTCTTTGTTTTAGGTGGTAAGTATTGAAATATCTTCTATTATATATTATGTACATGTATTTTTGTACTTTATATTATCATACATAGTATTTAGTTCGTGAGTGAATTGGAAAATAATATTGTAATTAGCAATTTATTATAATCTTCAATGGAGTCTACAACGGGCCTCCTCCTCTCACCCTCTATAACTTGTGCTTCATCTATGCTTAGCCATCAATGGAACTTTTAAGTGTTTGTCCAATTTGTCTTTTGGTTTATTTAGATGGGAGTATAAATATGTGTTAAAAAAAATATAAGTAACCTGATACTATACATAACAGGATAATATAATACGAAGCCTAAATTAATTAGGTAAAAAAATATTAAATTAAGTAAAAAAGTGGTTGGGGAATATATCTACCGACCCTACGCCCTCATTAACTCCCTCTCTCTCTTTCCTCATTTATGACCCCCTTTCTCTCATCGTGAGGGGGGCCCTTTTTCCCCCCCCCTCTCTCTTCACTCGTCTCTCTCACTACCCTGTGGTCTCTCCCTCTCTTTTGGCTCTACCCGGTGGTCTCTCCCTCTCTTTCTCGGCTCTAGCCGGTGCATTCTTTCTCCCTCGGCTCAAGCTCGGTACTCACCCTGCTCTCCCAGCACCTCGCGCCGTTGTCTCTACCCGATTTTCTCTCTTTACTCGGTACCCTTTCTCTCCTCTACGAGGTGCTCTATCCCGGATTATATAGGTCTCGTATCTTCTTACTCAACTGAAGATAAGTATTTTGTTATGTTTACCTATTTCGTATTTATTTTCGCTATCTTTTGGATATATACCAACTTAAGCTTCGGAGGGGTCCCCCGCGGGCTACACCCGTGGGTCCCTTTGACAATTTTGTTCATCTTGCAGGTTAAGTCAAGTGTTGGTCCTGCCTCCTTTCGCAAAGAGCCTGTGCTCGACTCTTCTAACCAAGAACCTCAAAATACTGTACATCAACAGTTGGCGCCGTCTGTGGGAAATGAAACTAAAGATGTTAGGACCTCACATCAACCTTACCTTTCTGCAAATCACACCAAACCGGTAATGCCCTACCAATCTATTTCTGCAAAATTGGAGATTAAAAAGAAAAAAAAAGAGAGACATGAGCAGCGATATAATTTAAACAGTGAAGAAGAGAAAATGAACATTATCAACTTTGCTATATTTCTCTTTCTGTGCTGTGTGTTTGAAATTCTTGATAGAATATAGAGATAGGGGAGGATAGTGAAAATGGGAGTCAAACACTTCAAGTAATGTTAAATTTGAAATATGTTAATGATTTTAACAACTTTTTATTTAAGTTAAATTTCAAAGATCACTAGCGTGCTCCAAGATTATAATTTTATACTCAATGGATTTTACTTTCAATGTCCTAGTGAGTATAAATCTTTTTGCATCTCTATCGTCGATAACTGCTCTTTCACTATTCATTTTGCTTGACTAATAAAATCTGTTGTTTAAATCTTATATTTTAGCTGGGTACAAACCATCAAAACAAGACCTAAATAAGGCCAAGAGTTAAATAGGTAAAATAAAAATAAAGTAGAATTTCATAGTAAATTCTGCCGACCAAAATTTAACGATTTCGACCAATTTTGCCAAGTTAGATTGATCTTGGTCAAGTTAAATTGATTTCAACTAAATTTCACCAAATTTGACCAAATTTGGCAAGGTTTGACCAAGTTTGACCGACATTGCCAAACCTGACCGACATTAGGCTACAATGAGATCTTGCAAAAATCCCAAATAAAGCTACTTTCATGAAACTGACAAAACTCAGAGGCTATTATATATGTCAAGGCTTACATTGGTTTGAGGTTAGCATTAAGCCACTAAACTTGTCTATTAAACAATCTTCACTCAATGTTGGTTGCGAAATTTCCTTGCAATTAGACTTGAGTGCAAAGTCTAGTTTTTTTTCCCCCAAGGACGAGCTTGTGTTTGAGAGCTGCAGGATGGCGAGAAATGAACTAAACAACAATTAACATTGTTAACGGAAAAGCAAACTAAAATAGATAACAATAAGAACTAGCAACTTGTTAGTCCTTCTATAAGGATCTATGAAACTAGATCCGCATCTTCTAAGTACAAGTTAGAATGAGAAGAATCACGTGATAGCATCCAATGAGAAGCCTCTATGGTGTATGGATTAAACTAAGCGAATTAAATACCCGTGGCTTTCAAACTAACATGGTTTAATGAATTGCATAAGCTCTTTGTCTTTCAAAGATACTCATGTTCGTAATAGGTTAAGAGAAGCAAAAGTGGAGATTTTACCTAGGAATGCACAATAGATTGACTTGACAAGCCTCACGTTGACAAGTTATGACTATAAATTTGATTGAGTTTGGCCAAAGTTTAGCCACGATTAACCAAGGCCAAAACATGATAGATTGAGCTCGACCATAGTTGGTCAGTGATGAATGTGTTAAACTCCGTTAACAGGCTCTAATTGCATTAATCGGAGTTAATAGGCTCAGGACGTATTGGTTGGGACTAGCCTGTTTTAAGTGCCCAAGGACAGAATTGACGGGCTCTAGTTGTAGTTGATTATTTGGATGAAAGTTAATTTGACTTGATTGTTATTAACTTGTATGAGCCATTACGAATCTTCTTTGACTGAAACCACCATTTGCCACACTACTAGGCGAGAACTACCAAAGGCGGTTTATTCTCCTTGACTAGGGAGCTTGGTCACCCACCATAGGTCTAAATCCGTAACTAGGGGGACTTGGATGCATTATATGGTCCCTTGGCGAGTTTGCGTTTAGAAGGCTTGGCCATTGATGTGATAGATACTATCACCATATTCGCCCCAATTTACGAGCCAACATTAAGATTGTGCACTTGGGTCACCCCTCATGGGCAAGCTGGTTAAACTCACCATATTTTATTGTCTAAATGCAAAGATTGCAGGGTTTTAGGTACACGGTTATGATTAACCTATGCAAGCTTTTATGTTGAATGGACTTGCAACCATTTGATTGAAGAAGTTATTCAACAATCACAACCATTCATAAACAGGCCCCGTTGCCACACACGTACCCGAGTACCATTACATATCACCGTAAGCCCCTCGAGGCTAGGGGTGCACATCGGTCAAAGACCGAACCGAACCGGACCGGATCAGACCGAAGACCGAAGTGCGTCAAATCATGAGACCGAGGACCGTACAGATTAAAACGGGTCGGTTCGATCCAAGACCGGTTAGGAACCGGTCCGTACCGGACCGGACTGATTTTGACTAACTTTTATCTAACGATTTCATTAATAAGAAGAAAAACGTTTTTATACGAAAGTTAAAAATTATAGAATAACAATTAGAGAATAACGATAATAGTTTAAGGTTAGTTATACGGGATATTTATATAATTATTAAATAGTAAAAATAAATATTTAATTTTCTAAGATTTAATATTTGTAGATACATATATTATATATTCAAATTATTTACCGGAAATATTTAATGCGTAATTGATGTTAATCGGAGGACCAGACCGATATATGGTCGGTTCAGTCCGGTCCTTGACCGAAAAGGTAGGTCTGGTCTGATCCATTGGTTCGGACCGGTTTTTGTTCACCCCTACTCGAGGCAGGTGCTATTCATCGCTAAGTACTTCTGAGTACCAGCACATTTTGCCATAAACCCCTCTTAGGCAGCTGAGATACATTCAAGCCATAAGCCCTCCTCGAGCAGGTTAAATACATTCAAGACATAAGCACTTCTCAAGCAGGCGAAATACATTCAAGCCTTCAGCCCTTCTCAGGTAGGCGAAATTCGTTTGAGCCATAAACCCTTCTTGGGCAGTCGAAATTCGTTCAAGTCATAAGCCCTTCTTAGGAAGGCGAAATTCATTCGATCCATAAGCCCTTCTCAGGCAGGCGAAATTCATTCGATCCATAAGCCCTTCTCAGGCAGGCGAAATTCATTTGAGCCATAAGCCCTTCTCAAGCAGGCGAAATATATATTGAAGTCATAAGCCCTTCTCAGGCAGAAAAAGATATATTGAAGTCATAAGCCCTCTTAGGCAGACAAGATATATTAAAGTCATAAGCCCTTCTTAGGAAGGCGAAATATATATTTAAAGCCATAAGCCCTTCTCAGGCAGGCATCTTCGTTAAAGTTGTAAGCCCTTTCCAGGCATGCATCTTTGTTAAAGTTGTATGCCGTTTCCAGGCAGGTACATTAACTAAAGTTGCAAGCCCTTTTAGGCAGGCGTATTGATGTACCTTATATTTTACATATTTTATTCTTTACTCCTACGAAATATTCGGCTTTTACATGTGCGGTTTTGTTAGAATCTGGGTACATTTTGGCTTAGAGTGCAATGAAGCAAACAAAGGTTGAAAAGTAGCAGAATCAAGCATAATCGAGGCATATTTGAAGACTACTTTGAGAAACCCGACCACGTGTGAAAGGCATAGTAGTAATTCGGTAACCCAAATAGGTTTCGTGGATAATTGATATATATATATATATATAATGTATATATATATCACATATGTTGACAGGGGAAGGGGGCAGCGAAATTTGATGCGTTAATGTGAGCAAAATTTAATGCGAGAATGTGCCGATCGATCGGCCACCTTGCCGATCAATTGGCACTGCTTTTGCAGCGTGACCTAGTCATGCTGTAGATATAAATTAAGAAGGGGAGACCTAATTTGACCTATCTTTTGCCACACCTCCTTTCCTCATCTCTTTCTAGAAGCCGCAAGGAGATCTAAGGGGTTCTCAAATGCCGAAGCACAGGTGGTCGGAGTACTGGGGAATCAAAGCAAGGATCAACATCAACATCAATGGGGAGAGTCTTGAAATCCTTGGTTTTATCATTATTCTTTTCTTTCATGGATTAGAATGATGTGTAAAACTCCTATGGAGGAGTAGACTTGTAGTTTGGGGATGAAAGGCGGGTAGCCGCCCGTATTCCGGATGTATATTATGCTTTTGGCAATGGATTTATGTTATGTTATATACGCACCCCTGTGGAGAATTTATGATTGTGTTTGGTGTTTCTTTATGTGAGCTTGTAGCCATGGTGCGATCTCCAAATTATTAGTGTTAGTCTACGAGCTTGTAGCCTAGACCGTAATATAATTGGTTTTCACGCATGGTTAGGGTTGAGGTTGTACCCAACCCTAAATACAATCCTTTATACAAATTAATATTTAATTAGGAGTGACAAAAGAATTTGTTAGTGCTATTGAGATAATCCATGCTACACCTAGGGTGATACGATGGGTTATGCCCTTAGATTAGTTTATTACCCTAAACCCTAACTTCAGTATTAATACTGGTTTAGTATTGAACTAAGAGCAAGAGAGGAATTAAGTAGTGCTAATGAGATAACCTATGCTAAACGTAGGGTGATACGATAGGTTATGCCTTTAGACTAGTTCATTACCCTAAGTCTAATTTAAATATTAACTTAAGCTTAGTGCTTGTAACCTAAGCCTTCTAAATAATTGTCATTGTAGAATATAATGACGGGATACGAGTAAAGCTATCTTGAATTCATTCCCTGAATTAGCCTTAATTGAATTGGCTACTTTAGTTTATATTTAGTTTTATTCATTTAGTTAACAAATTCAAATCAACAAAACCCCGATTTCAATTGCTCTTTAATCACTAAATCCGACTTAACTCTGATTCCCTCTGGATACGACCCGTATACCCGATTTAGCTGCGATGATCTCGTACGCTTGGGTGTACACGATTTTAAAACACATCACGTATTAACTAAAGCCGTAAGCCCTCTCAAGCAGGCATATTATTTAAGGCCATAGACCCTTCTCAAAAGGTATATCATTCAAAACCTTTCATATGCTCACAACCCGCTGTATGTATGTATGTATGCATTGGTAATTATTTTATGTATGTATGTATGCATCGGTAATTATTTTAAGCATTGTTTTGTTCTCCTTCTTTAGGCGGTGCTTTTTTTGTTGGGGGGTGTGGTTTCATTCTTTGTTCTTGGCTCGATTTGGGTGAAATTTCGCTCATCTTTACTTGTAATTTCATTTTTTATCCTTTATATTAAGCTCTTCTTTTTCTCTTGAAGCATTTCCTTTTCTCTACCTTCTTCCAACCCCCACAGCACCCTTAAAAAAACTAGAAGTTTCTCTGCTTAACTCCGACCCCTCAAGCCTAGAAACGGAGGGTCCTCGCTTGTGTAGGTATGCTCTTCTTCCTCTCTTTCGGGTCTGTTGTCCTCATATTGGTGGGATTTGGGTGGATTTGAGTGATTTCTTGAGTTTTTGTTCGTAGGAAACCCGAAATTTCTTTTTTTTTTTTTAATATTTAAATTAGGACGTTTTGATGCAATTTCGGGAATGGGCTTTGCTTTCTCGTGAGTCGCAGGTACACCTTCTCTCCTCCCTTCAAGTTATTCTTCCTTTGGTGGCGAGATTTGAGGTGATTTTTTAGGAATTTCATTTTTTGTCAAAAATGAACCCTAATTTTTTTCTTTCCCTAATTGGGCTCACTTTGGCGCGGATTAAAAAGGGCTTTTGTTTCTTGGCTTCTCGGGGGTGAGCCTTTCGCCTTCTTCTCGATGGTATTTCGCCCCCAGATGGCAAAACTTGCTCTTTCACTTTTTTTTATTTTTTATTTTTTTCGTTTCAGGGGCAGGTTAGAAGGCTGATTTCGCTCTTTGTTAGGGAAAATCTTGAAGAGCATTTATTATGTGTTTGTCATATTATTTTTTATTGATATATATATATATATAAATATGTGTGTGTGTGTGTTTTATATCAGGCTATCCTAGTGTGGTTATTGTCTCTTTTAGGCGCATTCCAGGTGAGTTTTTCAATTTTTGTCTTTACGCTTTTTGATGGTGGGTTTTTGGGCTGAGATTGATTTTTCTCCTTTCCCTGGTTTTGCCCTGTTCTGTATTGTTACTGTGTTGCCCGGTTCTTTTCCCTCTTAGATGTTCGAGGAAGGAGAGCTGAATGAGGAGATGCTCAACGAAATCTTCTTATGGGTTGAGGGTACTTTGGTAAATATGGAAGATGAGAGGATTTCGGATGCCAGGCTCTCCTCTTCAGTAGCGGTGTCCATTGCAACCGTTGTGAATTGTGGGGTCTCGTACATAAGTAAGTTCTTTGATTTTTAATATATTATTTTTTTTTTTTTACAATTTTCTTTCTATCTGTACGATGGTACATAAGCGGAGCCATGTTGAAGCTTCTTCTCCTGAGGCTCGGAGTGAGGACGGATCATCTCCTGAGGTGGAGGGCATTGCCGCAGATCCGCTAAACTGGTGTCCTCAAGACGAAAGCTCTTCTTCGCCAATTAGGTTTCCTGAGATTTTTCGGATTCGTTCCTTAAGGACCTTTGTATCGAGTACCCTAGGCCAAAACGGTGTTTCTATGATCCGTTCCAAATGTTTTTTTTCCCCCGACAATTATGAGGTGTGGGGACCTCAACCGATTAATTGTCCTTTATGCCCTCCTAAGGAGGGGTGTTTTTCCATTCTTGTAGATTCTTTAAAGGCAGGGGTTTGCTCCCCCCCCCCCCCCCCCACCACTTGGGGAGCAATTGCTCCAGCATTGTAATTTTTGTTCGGGTCAAGTTTCTCCTAACGGGTTTAGGAATGTATATGGTTTTTTGCTTGTGTGTTTTGTAAATAGCTTTACTCCTTCTTCTAAGGTTTTTGACATTTTTTTTAAGATTAGATATTTTAAGCATATGGTCGCTTTTAAGAATCGAGGAGGTTTTGCTTTTGTAAAACACAACCCTTCTAACGTAAAAACTGGGAAAACAAGTTTGTCTGGATAAAACCTACTTCTCCCCTGCCGTTTTTTACGACATTGGGGTACATTGCAACGTCCGTGTCCAGTGAAAAGGAGTCTTCAGACTTCTCTAGAAAAATGGATTGTCCGCTATTTTGACAAGAATTTCGCAGGTGAGAGATTTTTAGCCTCTAAAGAGTTGCTTGAGCAGGAAATAGTGCTTGTTGAGGTCGAGCTTTATCAAAAGCCTTTTCCATGTAATTTGTTGCCTATTTTGTGCCTTCTTGACTGCCATATGTGTGCTATGTGTGTTCCGTTTCCTTATTTGTCGTATCCTACCGACCTCTTATTTTTGGTACTTTTTTTAGCGGACGAACTGGTGGGCGTAGATATTGCAAACATGCCTTCCCAGGTGGAATCATCTGAGGAGCATTGTTCACAAACATGTTCCGATCGTGATTGCCTCCTTGGCCGGGGTGCGGAGGGACTTACCTCGAGATTTCGGAGTTTCTGTGGCAGTTCCCGCTCTGAAGCCTCTAGCCGACTCGTCCACGGAGAGAGCCACAAAGCGGCCTCACATCCACCTTCGAGGGCCCTCCCCCGATGTTGCTAATGACCATATTTCTCGCCCTGAGATTCCTGGTCATGGTAAGGCTCCTTTTGAGTTCGCCATTCCAGTGGGTATTCCTTATGCTGCAGCGTGTTCTTTTGACCAAGGGGCCGCAAGGGGGTGCTCTTGGCTTTCCGGAGACTCTTGGCTCCTCTGTTTCGAACCTGATGGACCCTTCGCCCTCTTTCTTCGAAGGCCTCCCCGTGCATGTTCTTGATGTTGAGCGCCCTACATCTATGTTCGTTCTTGAGGGAGGCTTGGATGTCTTACCAGATCAAAGTAGACCTCCATCTCCGACCATTCAAAAGGGGAAGGTAGCGGCTTTGGTGGATCCACCTATGGTTGCGGAGGGCTTTTGCTCTTACGTTTCAGGCTTAGGAGGACTAGTTCTTCTATGATCCCTTATAATTCCGCATTTTCTGATAATGCTGAGGCTTGTTGGGAGATGTGTATGCGCCACCTTTTTCCTAAAGACTCTGCTTACTTGAACAAGATGTCTCCGGAGAACGCGCCTACCTGTTTATCGTAGGGGATTGTCATTCCTTTGATGCTTTTATGTTGTTTTTCATAGACATTTGAAATTTTTTTTTTGCTAACTTCTTTTTTTTGTCTTGTTTTTGGCGACAGTTTTTTACACGATCAGCATTTGCCCTTTCTTGTTGGAGACAATGTGCTCAGGAGGTGAAGGAAATTCACTCCACTGTCTCGACAGAGAATGCCTGTATCCTAGAGTTAGATGCTCGTATCTTGGAACAGGCTGCTCGAATCTCAAAGCGGGATTCTCGCATTTCGGAGCAGGATGTCCTTGTTTCTCGGTTCTTGGAGCAGATTTCCCTTGCCTTCACCTATTTTAGGGGAGGCCTTGAGTTTCGGGATCATGGCGCTACTCAGTACAGGAAAGGTTTTGATATCGGAGTTAGTCTTGCGGTAAAGAATGCGAAGTTTTTGGAGCCAAATCTTGGGGTACCTTTTCTTTAGGAGGTTTGTTACTCCTTTTTACAGGATATGAAGGAGGGAAGATTCAGCGTGGCCAATTCATCAGACACCTCGAAGGCTGTCCCGCCCCAGTAGGGGTTTCTTTATGTTTTCTTTCCTCCCTTTTTTCTTATGGAGGCCTAAACGGGGTATTTTTTGTTTTTTGTGTTAGCCATTAGATGTCTTTTCCCCATTTTTCTGATATGTTATGTATATTTCGAAAAGAATACTTGATATGGAACAGACTACACGACTTTTTGCCCTATCGTATCATATATCGTCTTTTATCTCTTCTCTTTCTCATCTCATTTTTTTTTGTGCCATTTGTTTGTGGAATGATGTCGCGGATGATTAATCTAGGTGGATTTCGGCCATTCTGGTAAGGCCTCGTATTTCATCCTTTGGGGAATGGACTTTGAATCTGAGTGGATTCTCCCCGAAGGGTGTACCATCTCGGTGTACTTTTCATTTTGAGAGGGTTTATGATTTAGATGCACTTTGCCTGCCTCGGAGAGCTTGTGGCTTTGATAAATCTTGCCAGCCTCGAAAGGGCTTATAACTTAGGTGTATTTCGCCCGCCTCGAAAGGGTTTATGGCCTTAGATACGTGTGTTTCTCCTGCCTTGGAAGGGCTGATAACTGAGAACATGTGTTTCGCCCGCCTCGGAAGGGCTTATAGCTTAGATGCATACATCTTACCTGCCTCGAAGGGCTTATGGCTATGGTGTATGCATTTCGCCCGCTCTGAAGGGCTTAAGGCCAAGGTGTATTTCGCCCGCCTTATAAGGGCTTACGGCTATTTCGCCCACCTTGGAGGGGCTTATGGCTGTTTCGGCCGCCTCGGAAGAGCTTACGACTTAGATATTCGTATTTTGCCTGCCTCGGAAGCTTACGGCCTAGATATTCGTATTTCACCTACCTCGGAAGGGCTTATGGCCTAGATATTCGTATTTTGCCCGCCTAAAAGGCCTTACGGCCTAGACATTTCGCCCACCTTGGAAAGGCTTACGGCCTATATATTTCACCGACTTGGAAGGGCTTACGGTGTAGATATTTCACCGCCTCGGAAGGGCGTACCTCCTAGATGTTCACATTTCGCTTACCTAGGAAGGGCTTATGGCTTAGATATTCGTATTTTGCCTGCCTCGGAAGGGCTTACGGCTTAGATGTGAGTTTTTACTTTTCCATTTGCAAAGGAGAGAAGATCTTCATAAAACGTAGAGCACATTTGTGTTCTTATCACGATTTCGTACATAGTATTTCCTTAAATTTAGAATATTCCATGTTCTTTGGCTTGGGGTTCCATCTAGTTGCTGCAGACGGTATGCTCCATCTCTAGTTGTCCGGGAGACCCCGTAGGGTCCTTCACAATTAGCAGATAATTTGCCGTAATAATGTTCCGAGGATTATGTTCGTTTTAGTACTAGTTCTCCCTCCTGGAAACTTCTCTTTTTGACTTTGGAATTAAAGTATTTTGTCATCCTTTGCTTTTGGGCGATCATCCTAATCAATGCATTCTCGTGTGTCTCTTCCATCTTGTCTAATGACTGTCTTAATTCTTCTTCATTGCGTTCTTGGTTGTAATCCTGAATTCGTAGACTAGGTTCTCCTATTTCCACCGGCAGTATCGCCTTCGTACCATGCACCAGGTTGTAAGGGGTTTCCCCTGTGGCGTTTCGTATCGTGGGTCTATAGGCCTCTAATACATTGGGTAACTCTTCTGCCTAGTTCCTTTTGGCTTGGTCCAATTGACATTTCAATCTTGAAAGGATGTGTTTGTCTGAGGACGTTGCTTGGCCATTACTTTGTGGGTGTGCTATTGAGGCATGGTTTATTTTGATCCCCAAGTTTCCACAGTAATCGTGGAATCTTTATGACCTGAATTGGGTGCCATTGTCGGCGACCAGAACTTGTGGGATTCCGTAATGGGTTATGATTCCTTTCCAAAGAAAGCGTTTGGCAGTGTGGTCCGTGATCTGGGCCACCAGCTCAGCTTCTATCCACCTGCTAAAGTAATCTACGGCCACAATGATATATTTCCTCCTTTCGGTTGCTTTAGGGTACGGCCCTGAGATATCTATCCCCCCATTGGGCGAAAGAAATGGGGTTAAGTATGTACTGGAGCAAGGATGCGGGCGTGTGGATTATCGGGGCATGTTTTTGACGTTTCTCACATTTCTGGACGAGGTCTTACTCATCTCTCTTCATAGTGGGCCAATAGTATCCGGATCGTAGTGTCTTATTAGTCAATGTGCGGTACCCGAGATGCTGCCCACCGATGCCTTCGTGGATTTCCCGTAGGACGTACTTTCCTACTTCTTTACCCACACACTTCAACAAGGGATGTACAAAAGATCTTTTGTATAAGTCCTCATCGATTAATATGAACCACGGGGTTCATTTTTGGATTTGCCTTGCCTTCAGCTGATCGTTGGGGAGGGTCCTGTCTTTTACGAACTCGACGAGGGGGCCTCACCTGTCATTGGTGGTTTATACTTGAATAACTTTTTCTTATGGAGATGTATTTCTGAACGAAATTTGGACCTTTTCTATTGGGAAGGCGAGATCTAGGCATCTTCTTTCTAATTCTGAACTAGCGATCTGCCTTAACACATCTGCTTTGATGTTCCCAGTTCGAGGTATGAGGTGAACTTTGAATTAGGAAAATGCCTTCACTACCTCGTTTACTATCTTCAGATACTCCATCATGACGGTGCTTCTGGCCTCGTAAATCCCTTGGACTTGCTTGGCGACTAGTTGAGAGTCGCTGAACACCTCTATCTGTCGTGCCCTCGCTTTCTATGCCATTCTCAGTCTGTGGAAAAGTGCCACGTATTCGGTTATGTTGTTGCTTGTTTTGAACTTAAATCTTAGTGCGTAGGGGAAGTGTTGCCTTTCGGGTGAGATGAGTAGAATTCCCGCCCCGCTTCCCTGGTTATTGGAGAATCCATCGACGTATAGTTTCCACGATTTTTTCGAGACATCCGCCAGTTTCGGGCTTACCGTAACTTTGTTGCTGAATGAGCATTCAACTAAGAACTCGGTGTGATTGCGGTCCGAGATTCGAACAGGATGTCATATTCGGAAAGTTTGACTACCCAAGTCAACATTCTTCTTGAACTTTCCAGTCATTGGAGCGATTTTTGTAGGGGTTGTTCAGTCCGTACTCGAACGCGATGCGCCTAAAAGTAGGATCGGAGTTTTCCGGTGGCCATAATGACGGCATAGGCAAGCTTTTCCATATGGGGATATCGTGTCTCGATGTCTCTCAATAACTGACTTATGAAATAAATCGGCGTTTGGAGGCTTTTTCTCTTGGATATTAATACTGCGCTTTTCGTGTCATCAAATGTTGAAACATAGAGAATCAATTGTTCCCCAGAATGGGTTTAGACATAATCGGGAGTTACACCAGATGCTCTTTGAGTTCTTGGAAGGCTTGTTCACAAGTTTCATCCCAATCAAAGACCTCTCTTCTTCGTAGTATCTTGAAAAAGGGAGGGATCGATCTGCTAATCGATTGATGAATTTGTTTGGGGCAGCTCGACAGCCTATCAACTTTTGGATATCCTTTGGCATTTTTGAGGTCTCCATTCCTATTATTGCATCTAGTGAGGTTAGCTTCTATCCCCCTCGCACTCACAATGAAACCTAGGAATTTCCCTTCCAGAGCGGCAAATATGCATTTGTATGGGTTTAGGCGCATCCCGTTAGTTTTAAGCGTCTCTAAAGTCTCCCTCAAGTCGCCTACATGATTTGAGGCTTCCTTGCTCTTTACTATTATATCATCGACATATACCTCCAAATTCTTTCCTATTTGTTGCCGGAAGACGTTGTTTACTAGGCGCTAGTACGTGGCTCCTGCGTTTTTCAACCCGAACGGCATGACTCGGAAGCAGTATATGCCTTCATGGGTGATGAAGGATGTCCTTTCTTCGTCCTCCGGATCCATTACGATCTAGTGGTATCCATAGAAGGCATCCAAGAAGCTGAATAGCGCGTTTCCCGCCGTGGAGTCAACTAGATGCTCTGTCTTGGGAAGAGGAAACAAATCCTTAGGGTAGGCCTTGTTTAGATCGGTGAAGTCTATGCACATCCGCCAACTTCCACTTTGCTTCTTTACCAGAACAACGTTTGCCAGCCGTTCTGGATATAAAGCCTCCCGTATAAAATTTGCCTTTACGAGCTTTCGTACTGCTTCGCTTATGATCCTATTTCTTTTCGTGTAAAAGCTGCGTTTTTTCTGCTTCACTGGCCTTTTTTCGGGTGAGACGTTAAACGTTGACTAATGATCCTGCTATCTATTCCCGGCATTTTATCTACTGAATATGCGAAAATCTCTTGATACTGTCGAAGTACCTACTGGATTTGATCCTGTACATCCGAACTTAATTGCGCTTTAATTCGGATTGATTTTTCGGGTTCTAGTTCGACCTCAATGGTTTCCTCTGGGCCTCGCCTCTTTTCCTTCTCGCCTTTAGTTTCCTTTATCTCGGGCGTATTTTGGGTGCAGCAACAACTGCAGGCCGTTTGCGGACAACATCTAATGGTCAGGATAATCCCTTCATCTATTTCAAATTTTATAGCTAGGTGGTAAGTCAACACCATTGCTCTCAACGAGCTTAGCACTAGATGTCATAGGATGGCGTTGAATGCCGAGTTTGCCATTACGACGTGAAATTCGACGCTAAGTGTATGCTCCCGTCTCCATCTCTCAAGAGGATATTGAGGCTCATAGTGCCCAACAGATTAACCACTTTGCCGGAGAATCCCGTGAGGATTTCGGTTGTAGGGATCAATCTTTGGGGCGAGATTTTCATTTGTTCAAAACAATAAAGGAAAAGGATGTCGACTGAACTCCCTTGGTCCACCAATACTCTTTGAATAGAGTAGTTAATTTCCATAGTGATGACCATGGGGTCTTTGTGTGGAGTTCTGACGTTTTTAAGATCGTCTTGTGTAAAGGTTAGGGGCTGGCATTTTTTGACTTTGTTTTCGCCCCTCCCTAGGATATCGCCGTTCATATCTTTCTGCTTCTGTTTTATTGTTGCTATCACATGTCTCGGAGCGTTTGTCGTAACTTTGTGTTCTTCCTGAGTGGGTCTAGAGGTTCTGGGCTCAATTTTCCTTATGTCTGTAATTTTCCCAAGATCACCTTTCTTTTCGAGCTTGTCCACTCGGCATCTAAGTGTCCGATAGTCTTTGGTGTCATGTCTGGTGCTTCATGATATTCACACCACTTTTTCTGGTTTATCCCTGCCTTTGCGTCCACGTGAGCCCGATCCTTTCTGGCCTCGAGTTTCTTGGCTTCCAAGAGCAGCTTGGGGGTTTTCTTAGGCCGAGGTTGCGTGTCCTTCTCACGGCCCTTACTTCTCTCTCGGTTCTCGAATTGGAGCCGAGGGTATACATTCTATGTTTTCCATGTTTGTACTTCGGTTGTTTGACCTTGGCCATTACGTCCTCGGCCATGATATTTTTGTTGGCTTTTGCCCATAGCGTGTCTACAGTTGTGGGGAGGGCTTTGCGAGGGCGAATTTAAAATCGCTGTTCTGAAGCCCATTGATGAAAGCGGTGATGTTTGTTTCGTCTGCGAGTTTCAGGATGTTGATCATTGCTTTGGAGAATCGTTGAACGAATCCCCTTAAGGAATCGTCCTCAGTTTTTCTAAGCCGAATTAGCTGGGTGGAGGTCTTCTTCCTCCTTTTGTTGCTTAAAAGTGACGAGTGAACTTTTTCGAGGGTTTCGAAAAGATTCGTATGGATTCGTTGGGGAGAGAGGTGAACTAGGCCTGAGCCATACCCTTTAGGGTGGCTGGGAAGCATTTACACCACACGTCTTGAGGTGCATCCTGAATGTACATTCACGTTGCGAATCCCGAGATGTGGTCGTCAAGATCTTGTGTTCCGTCAAATATCTCCAAGCTTGGTACCTTCACTTTCCCCATGGGGGTGGCGAGAATTTGGGGTGTGAAGGGCGAGTGGGTGACGGGTATTCTCCTCAAGGCCTCATGTGTCATTCCTTTGAGATTGGTGTCGATATCCGACTTGAGCGGGAGCGGGGTCCTACCTGTCATGTCTCTTAGCTTGCAGGGGTGAAGATGTGCCTTGTCTCTCCCCATCTCTTGCTAGCTTCTTTTGTCTCCGTGCTCAGTGGAGGAAAGGGACTCAATGACCAAGTCTAGGTTTGATTTTGAAGGATGGAAAGGAGACTTGCCTGGGCGGTTGTGATTGGCAAGTTGCTTATCAGTGTGCGGAGCTCTTGGAGTTAACTTTGGGTGATGTATTAATCTCTCGAATTCCTCGGCGAAGAGGCAGATTCCATGGATTTGTTATGGAAAAAATTTTTCATTTCCCACAGACGGTGCCAACTGTTTTAGGTGCAGGTTCTTTTAATGAAAGGTCAATCTCAAACCTTGTCTTTATTAATTAAGGAATTTATTACAGGAATGCTTTCAAGTAAGTACAGGTAAGAGTCTTTTGGAGGAGGAGACTAGATTGCCTTTTCTTAAGGCCTCAGATGGTATTTATAGTTTTTGCAGGGGTGGGTCTTAAAGTTGTGTTGGATGTGGGAGCGTATTTCCCCTGGTCTCAACATGGAGCATGATGCCCCTGGTTTTGAGACTCTCAATTGCAGGTAGCTGCTTTCTTGTTTGTAGTAGCGGATATTTGTTGTTGGATGATTCTTTGGTGGGATCATGACTTGGGGCGTGATCCCATGAAGGGCCGTGATCCCTAATTTCGGGTAGTTGTTGCGATGTTTTGTCATAGTTTGTGGCGTGTCTCGGTGCTGAGATGCAGCTATACTTCAATGGCGGGATGTAGTTGTACATCGAAATCGTTCATAGTGCTTATTGGGGCGGGATGCATCTCAGTCCCTAATGCCTTCTTATACTCTTATGTGGGTGTTGTTTGTCGATCGTTATCAATCATTTATTATCAAAATAAATTACAAATATAGTCTAAACATACTTGAGAAAAAGAGAAGTAAGAGGAGGAGGAGATTATGGGAGTTAATAGAAAAATATTATAGAATAGATGAGTAGTGTGAAAATATAAAAGGGGTGTGGGGGAAGTTAGAGAAAATGGTCCCTCTTTTGTGAATAAAATTTAGAAAACAGTTTAATATTATTTTTTAAATTTGTGAAAGAATAGAAAAATAGAAAAATTAATTTTCAACTTCTCCAATTAGAAAATTGGACTATTGAACATTGTTTTCAGTTTTTCAGGAAAATTTTCATGTAAAACTGGAAACTTTTCTGATTATCAAACAGGCCTCCTAGGGTTTACTTTTATATTGTTTGCTTTATAATCAAAGTGGAGAAGAAGGGAACATTTAAATAGCTCACTCAAGAATCCATACCCGCCAACAAAAAGAATAATATTAGCCTAAAATTCTTTATTATCAAACAAGCCCCTAGGATTTACTTTGATATTTTTTGCTCTATGATCAAATTGAAGAAGCAGGGGACATTTAGATAGCCAACTCAAAAATCCATGCTAGCCAACAAAAGGAATAATATTAGCCTTCCAAAAAATCTAAGATCAAATAGTCCAGAATTGAACACAACTCAAGTCAAAAAGGGCATTACAAGCCAAGGAAAAGGGACGAATCTACCTCCTCTGCATGAAATCCATCAGAACCAAAATATGGGGAACATAGCCCAAAAATGGACGGCTATCTCATAATAATTTTTGACCAAGTTCGTTCTTTTTCCAATACAAAAAAATAAACGATAATATATTTACATATTTAATTAATATAACTTGTATTGATAACAAATTATAGTGGATTTTAATCCTTATTTAAATACATGTTTTTATTAAACACAATTAATATATATATATATATATATTTATATATCAAGAGAGAGAGTGACAATTATCCACCTTTGTCAACATATATTAAATGCTAGTCTTTCTCTGGTTATAGGGGGTAATTTAAGTTCTCGATTGGCTAGGATTCTAATCAGCTTGGACCAAGTTGATACATTTTATCAACTTGCTCAAGCTAACTACTTTTGTACCCATATGGTCGGATTGTCATCCATGCCAATTTTCTATAGATAAACCTGCTCTTCATCAATCAAGTCCTTTATATAGTTTCTCCTAATAGAAATGTGTTTGGCCAGGTCATGGAAAACGAGATTCTTACTTAAGGCAATTCCTGACTGACAATCAGAATAGATTATATGTGGTCTAGTAGTAACTTGAAGTTCAGATAAGAACCTATCTAACCATGCGGCCTCTTTTATTTCCTCAATCAAAGCTAGAAGTTCAGCTTCAATCATAGACAAGGTAGTAACAAATTGGAGCCTGGATTTTCATCTTATAACTCCATAATTTAAGGTGAAAATGTAAGCAATAGTAGATTTTCTCCTCTCTATATCTCCACCATAATTAGAGTCCGAGTACTGTCTAAGGTCCAGGTCAACACAGTTTAGACCATAGGTAATGCCTAAGTTCATTGTTCCCTTTATGTCTCTTAAGAGCTATTTGATTCCTAACCAATGAGCTTTTACAGGGTTTGCAATAAACCTAATAGGACACTAGTAGCGTATGCTAAGTTCGGTCAGGTACAGGTCATGGCATACATGGTGGATCCTTTTGAGTTAGCATAGAAGACTCTTGACATTTCATCTTTTTCAACACCACTAGAAGGGCAATGATCAACAAGAACTTTCATGTGGGTTAGCATACGCATAGGTTTAGCATTTCTGATGTTAAACCTAACTAATACCTTTTCAAGGTAATAACTTTGAGACAAATGAACTATTTTCTTACTCCTACTTCTACTTATTTCCATACCAAGTATTTTCCTAGCTTCTCCTAATTTTTTTATGTCAAAAAATTTCTTAACCTAGATTTAAGCTTAGTGATTTCAAAACTAAACTTGCTATCTAGCAACATTTAGCAACATAAATAAGCAGAATTAGAACCAAGATTCTTATAGTAAAAACAATTATCATACATGCGTCTTTGGAATCCAACGCCTAACATGAGACTATCAAATTTCCTATACCATTGTCAAGGTGATTGTTTCAGTCCATAAAGGGACTTTTTCAAGAGGCACACATGGTCCTCTTTACCAGGGTCAACAAATCCTTTGGGGCATGATGATTTCTTCTTGCAATTCCCCATGTAAGAAAGCGGTTCTGACATCCATTTGCTCTAAGTGTATATCAAAGCTAGCGGTAAGGGCCATCAAGATTTGAATAGTGTTGTGTTTGACTATAGGATAGAAAATCTCCTCGTAGTCAATGCCTTCTCACTTAGTAAACTCTTTAGAAACTAAACGCGCCTTATACCTAAGTTCTCCATTAGGTTTAGACGATTCTTTAATCTTGGAAATCCATTTACTACCTATTGATTTCTTCCCTAAGGGTCTAGGACTTAAGTTCCAAGTCTCATTCTTTCTTAAACATTCCATCTCTTCAATCATGGCTTTAATCCAATAACTCAAATGGCGCTTTTAATAGCCTAGTCAAATAAGAGGGGTTCAGTGTCATTGTATTCTAATGCCGCATTTAAGTCACATGTAATACATTCTGCATAACCATAACGTTTTGGATCCTTAGATGAATGTCTTTTCCTATCTCTAGTTAATTGGTAGTCAGTCAAATCATGAAATTCACTAGATTCAATATTTTTAGTTTCGATTTCAAGCTTAGGAGCCTAATTAGGGGTTTGGTTTTTAGGATAATTTGGTTCAGGTGGATCGTCCTCAAATTCATACATCTCAGTATCGAATTTTCTATGGGTGACATTCTGTTTAGGTGGAGAACCATTAATAGGATCTTCATTTAAGTAAGGCACTTCATTTTCATTAAACACAACATCCCTACTTATGACAATTTTTATCCTATTCCGTCCTTAACACCTATCCTATAGCCTTTTAGTCCATTGAGGTAACCTAGAAAAATATCTTGAACCGACCTAGGTTCCAACTTCTCCTCATTCTAGTGTGCATAAGCAGCACAGTCGAAGACACGGCTAACAGATAGGGCAGGGGGACTTTTGGTTCACACTTGATCAGGAATCCTAAAGTCAAGTCCACTAGAAGGTATGCGGTTAATAAGGAAACCTGCAATTTTAACCACCCCAAAAAAAAAGATTATTTGTTCAGTTCAGAAGCAAGCAACATGCATCTAACATGATCAAGGAGGGTCTAATTCATACGTTCGGCAAGTCCATTCTATTAGGGCATTTTTCAAAGTGTTTTATGTTTCTTAATTCAAAATTCAACACATAAACGCTCAAAATCAAAATTAATATATTCAAGACCATTATCAGTAATATTTTTATCTTCTGTCCATTTTGATTTTCAAAGTTTTCTAGTTCTTGAAAGTTTCATAATCATAATCTTTACTTTTCAAAAGGAATACTCATATTTTTCTAGAAAAATCATTCACAATGGAAAGAAAATATCTAGCTCCACAATGAGTTGGGACAAAAGAAGGACCCCAAAGGTCAGAATGGATTTCTAGTGGTATTTTGGTGTTGTGTTTACCAATCTTAAAGGCTAAATAATGATGTTTGCCAAAGATACATGATTCGCAAAATTCCAACTTCGTAAAGGGTGCATTTGATTTATCTTATTTCAACTTATTTATTTTAATAAGATCTATTTATTTAAAATATGTACTTTTTTTTACAGCTGTTTGGTTTTGTAATGCAGAAAGTTCTTTTTTATAGAATAAAGTGTTCATATACAAGTTTTAAAAATTTTATCTACTATAATCACAAAAAAGGACTTCATAATATAAACCAACTAATAAACTAAGTAAAAGACAATCATGATAATTGTTGGTCATAATAGTGAAAGGTGGTGAGTGTAGTGACCCATGGGGTAAAAGTGGTGGTGGTAGGTGCAGGTGGTAATAAAAAGTAAAAGTGTGTCATGTTAATGAAGATTTAATGCTAATATTTTCTTTTTTAAATATTTTCTCAAATAAGTTGCGGAGAAGATCTGGTTTTGCATCTTTTTCTACTTAGTTATAAAACTATTTTTCATCTTTTCTACTAAGTTGTGAAAAAGGTATTAAAATTCTTTTTTTGTCTACCAAACGCAACCCTTACAATCAACCAGAGCTTTTTCACATATTTAAGTTGTTAAAAAGCTGAACCAAACGCATCCAAAGTGCCTAAAAAGCCTTGCTTTTTTGGTTCAATTAAACCTCTTCCATTGATGTGTCCAACTATCTATGCCAAAGACTTGTCTTATTTGACTTGACTACGTTAACCGATCCTGTGAGAATAACCACAACGTCACTAAACATGACATATAACCATTTATCACGACACCTATAAGGACTATCAAAGAGTCATTAAGAATTTTCATGACTCCATTTTCAGCCTTAAAAGACAATGAAATTTGTCTAGGGTTCCAGGAGAAATCAAATTTCTCTTAAGTTCGAGCACATGCCTAACGTTTTCTAGGGTTTAGAATGTCCCATTGAACACTTGTAGTCTTACTGAGCCAATTCCAACCACCTTAAAAGTTTGGTTATTTCCCATAAAAACTTCCACCATCTGGTGTTTTATCCATTGTAAAACAACATCTACTATGGGTCGTGTTAAAACTGCAACCAAAGTCTGTAACCTACTCTCATGCCGATGACTCTAATGAGGTCACTAGAACCTCAACACTAAAATAATCGTCTTCAACTCCTATTATAGCATCAGCACTAATGGTCTGATTATTTTTTTCATTCGAGTCATAATCTTAGAACAACCCTCTTTTTTTGGAGACATAATCTTAGAACAACCCTCTTTTTTGCAATGAAAACAATTTACGATTGTATAGTCCATTTTACCCTTGGAAGCAGATCTATTTGTATTTTGAATTTTATTTCCTGATTTTGTGTTTCTGTTTGTTCTCCCCTTTGTCGAGCTTCTGACTTATAACCCCTCGGGATAGGGACTAGACATATTTTGGCTTTTTAGTTCAAGAACTTTACATCTAAGGGCTTTTGGAACGTCCAAAAGTGATAAAGCAGTTCGACCATATTTTAGAGTATCTTTAAATACCTTAAAAGATTTTTAATAATACTATGACTTTTATCTCTTCTTGAATTCCAACAAAAACATTATCTAGATCTTGAACCAATTTATTAAACTCATCTAACGACTCCATAATAGGTCTGGTTTAGTCTATTCTAAAACTAAAGATAATGCTCCATCAAGAATATGTAGTATGGTGGGAAGTTTTCACTATAAAGTTCTTCTAATTTAGCCTAAATATCATAAACGGTTTTTTGAGAGGAGACAACACATAATACCTGATTTGTAAGGTCGATAATGAGGGTTGTTTTGGCGTGTGCATTTATAGTCTTCTTCTCCTTTCCTGAAATCTGCAGGTGCTTACTTTCCAGAAACAAAGCCGCTTCAATGCCTTCTTGAGTTAGTATGGCCTCCATCTTAAACTTCCAAAGGGCAAAAATTGTTTTGGCCACTAAACTTCTCTATTACGTAGAAGTCTCATTTTCGTAGAAACCTTAACTTGGGCACTGATACCACTTGTTGTGATTTGAGTGCTTCAAGTTTTGACTTAGATTTACAAGTTTAAGTCCAAAAAATTACAAACGAAAATATGTGGCCAAAAAAAAAATGAAAAAAAAAGAGATGAACGATGCTGGATTTAACATGGTTTGGTTATCCACGATGCCCCTAAAACAAGAAGAGACTCTCAACTATAATATTTTCATTACAAATACAAGAATGTTAACAATCTTTATCTATGCTAACCCCAAGTAAGATTTTATAACCTAAAACCTTAAACTATAGCTTAGAAATGATTCGATCTCACCATATCTTAGGCATGCTGGTGCTGGAATGAGCCAATGAATGTCGCTGGATGGGAATGGAATTAAGAGCGTCATTGGCTGCTTCAACCTCTTTGAGAGAAAATGGTGGAAAATTGTGAACCCTAAAGTTCTAGGATTCACTTTAAAATTTTTTGCTCTATAGTCAAAATGGAGAAGAAGAGGACATTAATAGCCCACTCAAGAATCCATGCTAGCTAATAAAAGGAATAATATCAGCCATCTAAAAAATTAAAGATCAAACGGTCCATAATTGAGCACAACTCCGGCCAACCAGGGTGTGACGCGCATCTCACCCTAACCAAGCAAAGAAATTAGGGGAAGAATCTACCTCTTCTGCATGAAATCTATAGGTACTAAAAGATGAGGAACATAGCCCCAAAGAGGACAGCTAACTTATATTGATTTTTAGACAAGTTTGTTCTTTTTCCTATACAAAAAATATACAATGATATATAACTAAATATAACTTGTATTGATTAACAAATAATAGTGAATTTTAACCCTAATTTAAATGCATGTTTTTATTTTAAAAAGCATACATAATTAATATATTATATATATATATATATATATATATATATATATATATGACACAATTCTTATGAAAAGGTGAGAGTGTGAGAGGAGCGAATCTTGACCGTCCACTGCAATGGACGGCTAAGATTTTCCCACTCCACCTCCCCCTCCCCTCGCTTTCCAACCCTTCCTTTCTCTTTTTCTCACCCCACCAACCGCCGTTGCTGCTTCCGGCCACCGCCCCCAATAACCCTTCATCCCCGCGAGCCCTCCTTTTCTCTCTCTTTCAAGGGATATTAGGTGGGGGGGAGGGGGGGGGGGGGGATGGATATTGAAAGAGAGAGATAAGGAGGTGTGGTGGACAGGTGGGGTGACAGGGCATGAAAGAGAGGAGGGGGGGGGGGGGGGGGGGGGGGGGATAAAGGGGTGTTGAAAAAGAGAGGAAGGGATGGAAAGTGGTGGCGAATGGTGGCAGTAGGTAGCGGCACGCTGCGATAGTGGTGAGTGGGGGGATGAGAGAGAGAGAAAGGAAGGATTAGGAGGGAGGGGGTAGGTGAGGCTATCCCCATTGGTGCCCCAAATTCTCGGGGCACTCAAAAGGTTAGTAGGAGTTGCATTAAGGCCATTTTTTGGCCAAAATGCAGCATTTTTTTTTGTTCTAACATAAATCTACACATGTGCAGGTTTTTTTTTTTTTTTTTTTAAATCAAACCCCAACGGCTATGTAGCCATTGGTGAAAGATTTTATTTTTTAGTTAATAAAATATCTTATATTTTATCTTTGAATTTCTTGCATTTTACCACCTATGTTTTATACAATCTAGCTTTTAACCATCTCACTTTGTTTTTTTTTTTTTTTTTTGCTTTTAACCACCTCAAAAAATATTTGGTAACAAATGACCACCATTTGACAACTCTATTAGAAAAATAGAATATTCCATCCAATTTTGGAATATTCTGTTTTTAATTCCTGGATTTTATGATTTCTAACTTTTAACCACCTATATTTTATGATTTCTCACTTTTAACTGCCTGTATTTTATGATCTCTAGCTTTTAACCACCTATATTTTATAATATCTAGCTTTTAACCACCTGTATTTTATAATTTTTAGCACTTAACCACCCGTAATTTATTATTGATAGCTTTGAACCACCTGTACTTTATGATTTCTATCTTTTAACCACCTGTATTTTATTATTTTTATCTTTTAACCACCTTTTTTATCTGTGTGTCGACACACATAGTCTGTGTGCGGACACACATAGTCTGTGTAACGACCTGCGCCTGTGTGTCGACACACAAGGCCTATGTGTCAACACACAGATAAACTAAAATCAGTCTTTTGACCACCTTATAATACTATGCAACTTATCCTTTATCTTTAAGGCTATATTTTTCAAATACTTAGACTAAAATATAAATAATTTTTACTAAAATTTTATGATATATGGCTTTTAACCATCTAATTTTTTTAACCACATATTACAGAAACATTTTCAAAAATCTGTGTGTTAACAATTACGTCTGTTACCTTGCGCAAGTTTTTGTGATTTTTAGAAAATTAATTTTGTGTATTTTAAAAGGTTGTGTTCTTTGATTAAAGACATGTTTGACAATATGTGTCTCTTTCTAAGAGGCATATAGATTTCTATATATGTCATAACATGTGTGTAAACAAGGAATTTGTACTGGACCTAAATACAAACATGTGTCAATCTGTAAAAATTGAATAACAAAAATATGCTAAATATATATCTCATATATATAAAAGCTATGCATTTACATAGCTTACATAAATTTTCAAGATGCAAAACTTTTTATCAATCATGGCTAATCATCTTCACTTAACAATATAGTAATCAAAAAACCATCAATGTCACATAATCATCGATTCTATTGGACAACAAAAAGCAAGGCTACCAATTTTTTTTTTCTTTGATCAGTATGACTATTTTCAAATCTTTCAATGTGGCCTTTTCTTATTGGTAAGGCCTGTTATCATAACATTTGTCCTCTCATGTCTTTTCACCAAATCTTCATGTCTTGCATTATGCCTTATCCCTTTGCTCTTTTATTTTGAGGTCTTTGCCTTGGTTGGAGGTTGTTGAGATGTTCTTCCTACATCAAATTGGATGGGAGGTTGTTCAGGGGCCCATGATTGTGAGAGAGTAGGTGTGGCATCCCTTGTAGGTGAACCAATAGAGAATGAAGGTTGTGACCCTATTGGCATACGTTGGACCTGTTCAACATGTATACAATCAACTGTTTTCTTTAAAAAAATTAATATAATAATCTATAGATTCATGCATGCACTTACTTCTTGAAGATTATATTCCATAGTTGTTACATCTCCTGAAAATATCCTCTCTCCCGCCTTCTTCTTTTTAAACCATAAATGCAGCAAAAACATGAAAGTATAGGTCAATATCTAAATTATTGAGTGTTTACTGCACAACTAATCAATAAAAACATAAAAGTAGTCCAACCTGTTTTTTAAGCCTTCTCTTCACCTTATAAATGTTATTCATGTCATACACATTTATTGTCTTTCGGTGTTTAGGTCTACGGCCTTTGTTTTTCCTTGGTATTTCACTCAATTGTTCAAGATCTATGCTTGGTTCAATAGGTTCTTGCTCTTGCTCTTTTTCCTTGTTATAAAATTAGAAGCATCCCTTGGCATTATGGCCAAGTTTGCCACTGTTGCACTTGTTCTTTCTCCTTTTCCTCTTCTTCTCTGTTGCTGCTTTTTTCTCTCCTTCTTCTCTTTTTCTCTTAACCTTCGGTCTACCAGGCTATTTCCTCATAAGAGGTGCTTTAGGTGCAAGGTGCTCTATTTTCTCCCAAGATTATTGTCTAGGCATGGGGTTAATGGATGCATTGTATGCCTTCAAATAAGTGTCCTTGCTATTAAATGGGTTCACATAGTCAATGGGATCATGTTTGTTGAAAATAATACAACACATAGCATGGGGACAAGGGATCCCAGTCAAATCCCATTTTCTACAACCACAAGTCTCATTCTTCAAGTTAACAACATATGTCTTTAAATTGTGATCCACCTCATACTCCATCTCTTTGCTCCAATGGGCTTGACATTCCATAGCAACCTTCTTGTGATCGTCAACCCTAGCAAATGCTCTTCATGTGATCTTTCCTTGATGTGCTGTCATACCTTCCCTTTTCAAATTCATCCTTTTCATCAAATCCCTTCTAATGTATTCCATACAAGTTAGTATAGGTTTATCTCTTGCTTGCTTGATGTATTTGTTGAATGACTCACACACATTGTTCAATAACATATCGGATTTCACTTTTGTGCTGAACTTGTGCTTGGATGATAGCTGTGGATCGACATCCATTAGATAGTCATATGCCCTCTCATTTATCATCTTAATTCCCTCCATTTGCATCTCAAACTCTTCCTTTGTTGAAGCTCTAGCTGTAGCCCATAAGGATTCCTTGTACAGTTTGCCTAGAAAATGGATCTTGAAGTTATTATAGAGGTGTCTAACACACACCCTATAATATGCATGAGGCATCACAGAGTGCAAAGCTGCAATCAAACCCTACACATAAAGTATACATTAGTATTCATTAAGTTCATAATAGTAGACAAATGGCAATCTTTAATTTTAGAGCAATGGCATACCTTTTGCCTATCTGACATAAATGTTCAATGCTGATCCTCTGGCTGACCAATATCAGCCTTCAAATTCTCCAAGAACCAACCCTATGTTTCATTGTTCACTATCTCAATTGCAGCCCACACTATAGGAAACAAATTATCATTTCCATCCTTTGCTACAGCACACAACAATTGGCCGGTGTACTCCCCCTTTAAATGACAACCATCAATCCCCATAATTCTCCTACACCCAAACGACAAGCCCTTCTTACTTGCATCTAGGCACACGTATAGCCTTTGGAACAAATGTCTTTCAGGAATAGGCTGGTAAGCTTTCACTAAAGCAGTAGAACCTGGTTGAAACTTCTCCAAAGTATTGGCATAATCCCACACTCTCCCATATTGTTCCACAGCAGAACCAACCACAGCTAGTAAAGATCTTCTCTTGGCCCTATAGGCTGTCCAAAAAGAGATTTCACAGTGAAGATCTCTCCTAACACTCTGTCGGAAGGCAGTGAGCTTCCAATCGGGATCATCTCTATAGTTGTCCTGGTAATTCTAGGACAACCACACCGAATTAGTGTGAATATGCATTATTTGGAAAGTTTTTTGATTTTTCATATTCTTAGCAATCGCCTTGAAATGACAGACCACCTTACAATTCTTAGAGTGCTTCTTCCTATTTTTCTTGTTAAACTCGCATGCACATCTATCCTTACACAATAAATAACAACTCTATTTTTGTCATTATGAAGAAAGTAATAGTTAGACCCATTTTCAATAGCATATTGCCTCAAAGCTCTCCTAAAAACACAGTTTGACTTAAATTTCAGCTTATCAACCAATTCAATCTTCCTCCTAAAATTGACCTCCTCATTAAACTCTAAGAACTCATCCCCTTCACCATCTTGTGAATCACAATATGAGTCTAGGATATTAGAAGCATACACCTTCTCATCATCCAAATTTGTATCAACATTAGTATCAACATCCAACTCCATGTCAACATTAGTATCAACATCCAACTCTATATAATCATTACTAACATGATGATCAAACACATTCTCATCCTCTTGATCAGTTGAATCATGGGCAGTGAAATCTGAACTAGAACCATCTAATCCAACACCCCTCTCATCCCCATCTAACTAATAGGCAACCTCTTTCCCTTTTCCTTTCCCTTTCCCTTTCTGCTTACTACTTGATTGGTGGTCCTACTAAGACTTTCAAGTGGCCTAGACAATGCATAAACTTGGATCTTCTTGTGTTTACCTTTTGCAAGCTCATATCTACCACCTCTTTGTCCCCACTAATTCTTTTTAAGCCCTTCCTTTCGTTCTTACTTCTCGGGATCTTATAACAAGGCTCAACTGGCTCCTCACTATATCCAACATCTTCTCTAATCACGGCTAATAATTCAACTTTTGATAGCATATCTTTATCATGAATATACTCTCCACAGGCTATCTCCCCCATATACTTCAATTTCGTCCCATCCTCATCAAACCAACCCCCAACATGATATTCAATTTTTAGAGTGTCATCCATGCCTACAAATGTTAATAATGCATTAGGTTAAACAAATTTTGCATCATATTCCAAATAAACCGCACAGCCCATAGAAAGATAATAGGAATCAAAATCGAATGTCCACATTGAAGAAAATCAATACAAAATGAACAAATTCCATATAATCTACAATGAACAAGTAGAAGAAAACAAATAATCGATCATAATGGAATCCTAGGAGTTACCTACAAGCCTAGTTGTAGAGGTCCACAAATGCAGTTACATATAAGCCTAGTAGTAGGAGTCCTCCTAGCAATGTTGTAAATCTTATCTTTAATTCTATCACAAATCAAAACCATTTCAATGGGAAATCTAGATTAAACAATGAACTAAACTAGAATAAGGAAATCCTTCTTTTATAACAATATAGCAGGTCTACAATAACAACAACAAAATCCAGTGCCTTGCAAGGCTCCTCCTAAAGCAAAACTGGGGAGGGTGAGATGTATTATTTAGAGTGTTATCATAAAGGGATGCTCTTTATAAGGGCCCCCAACCCTAAAAGTAAGAAACTAGACAACAAAGAAATAATAAAGTAACAATAAAGCATGCAAATATCAATAAGAGTCTTTACCAATCACTTTAAACTTTTGAAATAGTTGAATTATCAGACAATGACTAAGTTAAACTTCTCCAAAGAAACAGACTAAAATCATTTAGGTGAAATCATAAAATCAAACCAAAAAAAAAAAAAAAAACCAAAATCACACTAAGACCAAATAGAAATCACACCAAAACCCAAAAACCACACACCAAAATCAAACATTAGTTCGGTGTTCACGGGCATTTCAGCGAAGAAACAGGTCATCGACAGTGAAGAACATGCAACGGCGAAGAGTTGGATAGATGGTGACCAAGACAAACCTTACCAGTACGAGCTCAGTGGTGGCCGAGACGATGGGGCTTGAAGGTAATGGTGGCGCTAGGTGGTGCTTGGTGGCGGAGATGAGTGGAGGCCGGAGATTGTAGATTGCGGAGAATCGGAGTCGGAGGCTCGGAGCGCGGTGGTACTTGTAGCATTGGGGGATAATCAAATGAGGGTGGAGGTGAATTAAAGGAGGGAGGAGAAGATGGATGCAAGCCTGTTTTTGTTTGACTTTTTTCAAATTTTGACTTTGTCATGTTACAATTTATGGAGCAGCACATGATTTGCGCATGACTTTTTAAAATTTTAACTTTGTTATATTATAATTTATGAAGCAACACATGACTTGCACATGACTTTTTTAAATTTTGACTTTGTTATATTATAATTCTACTGTGATTTTACATAAATTTAACCCATTGACTCAATTTAACTCAATTTATAGCCAAATTAAAATTTTCATTTATAATTTAACATAAATTTTACTATAGTATTATGAGGACCTTGGGCAAAGTATAAGAACTTTTGGATTAAATAACCCCATATAGTATTATGAGGTGGTTAAAGACTGATTTTAGTCTATTTTACTACAAACCTCATTTATTTGTGTGTCGACACATAGACCTTAAGTGTCGACACATAGACGCAGGGCGTGTGTTCTGTAAAACTGTGTGTCGGCACACAGATAAAAGAGATGGTTAAAAGATAGAAATTATATAATACAGGTGGTTCAAAGCTATAAATCATGGTTAAGAGCTAAAAATTATAAAATATAGGTGGTTAAAAGTTAGAGATCATAAAATACAGGCAGTTAAAAGCTGGAAATCATAAAATACAGGTGGTTAAAAGTTAGAAAACATAAAATATAGGAAATAAAAACGGAATATTCCAAAATTGGATGAAGTATTCTATTTTTCTAATAAAGTTGTCAAATTATGGTCATTTGCAACCAAAGCTTTTTCAGGTGGTTAAAAGCCAAAAAAAAAAAAAAATTTCGGTGGTTAAAAGGTAGATTGTATAAAACGTAGGTGGTAATATGCCAAAAACCCTTTTATCTTTAAATACATTTCAAATTTCATTAAATTTTACATACCAAAATTTTACTCCTAATACCTCTATTTTTTTCTACCAATTTATTGTTCAAAAATGGATTTTGATTTCCCTAATTTCAATCAATTCCCTCAATACTTTCCTTTCTAAAACCAAGATAATTCTCTCAATGTCCAAAATACTTCATCTGGATTTTATAATCCATTTCATTCTCAAGTTTCTCCACCATCTTATCAATACCCACCTATTAATTGCAATTCAGTTTTTCATTCATATCAACAAAATCCGAATTCTTCCTCCCAATATCAACCAAGTCCGTCTACAAATGAGGATTTTTCGCAACCAGAAATTCCTCCCACCATAGACGAAGATGATGAAGTAGTGCCCGAGACTCCACCTACGTTGGGACGTGGGATGGGATGAAAGATCCCGGAGGACCATCTGTTGATCAGTGCATGGTTAAACGTATCTACAGATCTCGTAATCAGTATTGATTAAACCCATTAGACGATATGGGATACGATTTGCCACTACTACGAAGAAAACCGACAGCATTTGTCAAGCCGAAACCCCAATATGCTTAGACATTAATGGCAAAAATTAAGTCTGGCATGTATGAAATTTTCTGCATACTATGAAAGAGTTTGTTCCTGCCACGAAAGCGTGAAGTCGAATGAAGAAAAAATTGTTGAAGCTGGTCATTTATACTCTATTATACACATGCAAAAATGGAGCTTCGATCATGCATGGCGAATGTTGAGAAACCAATCAAAGTGGCATAGTTATAATACAGCCACATCTGATCGGACCTCTAAGCCAAGTGGGTGCTTCTGGAGAATACACGTCATCCTCCAATCCTACAACTCCCGCCAGTGAAGACAATGTTTCTCCTATTCGTCGACGGATTGGTAAGGACACTGCCAAAAGAAAAGCAAAGGCAGTGGCTTTTGGCAGCAACAGCGGTTCAGGTGCAAACGTTGACCGAGAACTTCATGAATTGTGCCTTATAGAAAGGGCAAAAATGGATATGATGCAAAATGCTATGAACTTGATACGAGATGACATCCAATCGCAAAATGAGATGAGGGATATGAGTATATTAACTACGGATTTGTCAAATTTACTTGATACTATAAAACAATATTTTCTCTAAAAACGCACAGAGATATTGCGACAACAAAACCAATGATGTGTGCAATTTATCTCTTCGCGGTTTTTTTATGTTGTATGCTATGAACTTGTACTCGAACAACTGTTTAATTTGAATGAATTAGTTTTTGTTTGAAGTGTCAAATTTTCTATTTATATGTAATTTTTTTACGTTTATTTTTCAGAAAAATATATTTTTGAATTTCACCTATAAGAAAACTAGTTGTTGGAATCTTGCCTATATATACCAACACTGTCTTCTCTCATTTCTCACTACACTTTTCGTATATTAATATTACACTTCACTTTTATATTCCAATTTCATACTCTATTCATTTTGACATCCAATTTTTAATTTCAATTTCACATTGCCACATCGAAGATGTCTAAACACCCTAACTCCGAACATTTCATGCTCCACGACATCATAACTGAGTTGATGAAAGACAATTATAAAAACAAGACGCTAGAGTTGCTCAATTTGAATGAACCACGTGTCCAACAGGCTCCTGGAAGTTCATCATCCAACAGGAGGTTTCGGGGAAGCATTCGCAGAGAAAGTGGACGAGAAGAAGGCCACACTCGCCTCTACTTGGACTACTTTGCCCTAAATCCAGTGTATAATGGAACTCAATTTTGCAAGAGGTTTCGCATGCGAAGGAACATATTCCTTCATATTGCGAATGCGCTTGAAGTTCATGACCCCTACTTTAGACAAAAAAAGACGCTACTAGTAGAAATGGTCTATCAGCTCTTCAAAAGTGCACAACTGCAAGGGCATATACTCGCATACTGAGTCACAGCGGATGCTGTGGATGACTATGTACGAATATGTGAATCAACTGCTATTATGTCACTGAAGAAATTCGTTCACGATGTACTAGAGATATTCCAAGATGAATATTTGAGAAGAACAAATCCTAACTACATCCAACGACTTCTTTGATATGGGGAGATGAGTGGTTTTCCAGATATGATGGGCAGCATCGATTGCATGCACTGGACATGGAGAAATTGTCCTATAGAATGGAAAGGACAGTATGCTCGAGGGGATCACGGGGCTCCAACAATAATCGTAGAAGCCGTTACTTCATATGACTTATGGATATAGCATGCCTTTGTTGGCCTTCCTGGTATGTGTAATGATATAAATGTCTTGGATCGATCACCAGTTTTTGATGACATTTACGAAGGATGAGCTCCTTCTATACAATATTTAATTAACGACCCCGATTACGATATGGGATACTACCTTGCGGATGGTATCTACCCGCCATGGGCAATGTTTGTGAAATCAATCCCTTATCCACAGGGAAAGAAATGCAAGAATTTTGCACAGGCCCATGAATTAGCTAGGAAGGACGTCGAGCAAGCGTTTGGGATGCTCAAAAATCAATTTGCAATTGCAGCTGGTTCTACACGATTTTATGACATAAAAACACTAAATGATATAATACGGGCTTGCATCATATTGCATAACATGATTGTCGAGGACGAATGAGACTTGTACCATTTACTCGACCATTCGTTCTCTTAGGTGGATACCAATAACATGGATGCTAAAGCCTCACATGATGTTTTTGTTGAATATGAAACATACCTACAAAACAATATTTGAGTTCGCGACAGGGCTAAACACGATCAACTACAAACAAACTTAATTGAGCATTTGTGGTGCATCAAGAATCAGACAATGTAGTTTATTATTTTTTTAAATCGTTTTTATTTTAAATGTATTTTTAGTTTTTGTCTTTCAATGTATTTTTGTCTTAGTCTTGAAATAATTTAATTAGTATAAATAATGTTATTTATTAAAATAATGTTTTTTTGAGTAACTAATAAAATAAGGAGTCAATCTTAATGAGTGACCAAGATTCGCCCCTCTCATACTATCATCCTCTCATAATAATTGTGCCCCATATATATATATATATATATATATATATATATATATATATATATATATATAGTAGTTTTATATGTCACGAGAAAATGGCACATGAAAGCGTATGAGGTGACGCCACAACAAGAAAGTTTAAATATTTTATTTACCCAAATATATCACAAAGAGGGTTGTAGCTCATATGGTGAGGGGTGTACCCAACACGTGGTAGGTATGGGGTTTAAACCCCCACTTGTGTATTTTTTGTGTTATTTGAGCTTTTTCCATACATATATATATATATATATATATATCACATAAGATGATCTGAATTATATTTGGTAATATCAATTTGATAGTTTATTTTTAACAACTGTAAATATGTCGTTTATTTATTGCTAATATCAAATATGACATGTATTATTAACATGTTTGTAAATTGAGAAACAAACATTTAATGAAAAAAAGTCATGCATATAATTAAATGAGTAATTCACAAGTTACCCTATTTAATAATTGGGTTGGGCAAGGGTTTAGATATCCTAACCCATTCAATAAATTTATCAGATTTGAGTTAACTCCATTTCTAAGTACACCACGAATACAAACATGAACACCACACGACACATTGTCGGTCCTAATTTTAAGTTGGAATGATTTTTATGCTATTCTCCTTTATGATGTCTTTGGTTACTCCTTTCTAACATAGAGCATCAAATACTCTTTCTCTACTCTTTACAAAAATTTTAATTCTAATTCATCCAAATTTGATTTACTTTTGGGCAAATTATGAGAAGATCTCCTGAACTTTCAATTTCAGAATATAACCCTTTAAACTTTATAATTAAAAATAACACACCTCATGCGCTTTTAATTTAATAAAATAGCCCCCTGAACTTTGTTATTACATACAACACATCCCTTTAAACTTTATAATTAAACACAATATATCTCCTATACTTTCAATTTTAAAAAATAGCCCTTGAACTTTGTTACTAGACACAACTTACCTTCGAACTTTATTACTAAATACAACTCATTCCTTATACATTAATAAATTTAAAATTTAAAAGTATAAGAAATTAAAAAAAATTTAAATTAAGAAAAAAATTTTGGAAAAATTTTGAAAAAAGATAATAATATCTTTTTAACTTTAGAAAAATTAGATTAATAAATGTAAAATTAAAAAAATGTGTCAAATTAAAATTAAAGATTTTCTACTTTTATATAAAAGATAGAGATTTTATATTTTTAGGCGAGAGATAGGAACTTCATATTTTTAAGCAAAACATAAGAAAATTTTCTAATATTTAGACAAAATAATTTTTTATTAATTATAGTAATAATAACATAAATTTAAAAAATAATAAAATATTTTTTAATTTCTATGAAAGGACCTATAAGATAAAATATAATAATTCTTTCAAAAATATAAATTTAAAAAGTAGATTATAAATTTAAAATTAAAAAAGTACGAAATTAAAAATTTGAAAATAAATTTTTGGAAAAAATTTAAAAAAAAGTTGAAAAACCAAAGTTAAAAAAATATTACTATATGTTTTCAAACTTTTTCCAAAATAATTATTTTTTCATAATTTGTTTTTTATTTCAAACATTTTCTAATTTTAAATTTATTCATGCCTAAGGGGTGTATTATATTTAGTAACAAAGTTATGGGGATGAGTTATGTGTAGTAATAAAGTTCAAAGGCCAAATTGAAAGTTAGTGGGATGTATTGTGTTTAGTTGCAAAGTTCAAGGGCTATTCTATGAAATTGAAAGTACAAAGGACGTATTGTGTTTAATTGTAAAGTTCAAGGAACTATTTTATAAAATTAAAAGTGCAGGGTGTGTGTTGTGTTTAATTTTAAAGTTTATGGGTCAGTCTATATTTTGCCCTTTAGTTTTTGATTCCACCATTGAGCCACCTTTATTTTTTACATTAGTAAGAAGTACAATATCATTACCTAAAGAGAGAAATCAACACTGGGGAAAGGGGTGATCAGCTTTGAACCTAAAACCTCTAGCACGGACGGTTGAGAGACGTACCACTACACCAACACCCTTAATTCCATTGTTATGCTATCTAACTTTTACATGGATTTTCAGCCTCCTTTTTTTTTTTTGATAAGTAGCAAGGACAAAACTCGTGATACAAAAACCACATCTCACAAGGAAACCTAACAGCCACACACAAAGTATGGAACATGGGAAAATAACAAAAATACACCCATGCTACTGGTGCTAAGGAACACCTCAGCCCAAGATCACATCTACATACCCCAGCCCACATCAAGATCACCCAAAATCTAGCCTAAGATATAGTCAAAAACAAGAGAAAAATACACTCGAACAACAAATGCAAAAGAAAACAAATAAGCGCAAGCTAAAACATCATGATAGCACCCTAGGCCTCAAAAAACAACACATTCCCGTGTAGCCAGTCTTCATGAGTAGGAGGATGACGAAAGACAGAGCTAAGTGTTTGACGTCCCGACCCGGAAACCCAACCATCTCTTAAAGCACTCAACATTTCTAGCCATTTCATCCATTGAGTAGGGGAAGTCCTTGTTGGAATATTGAGGTAGTGCGCTTTAATTTTGGAGTCTTAAGTTTTGTTTCTATCCCACACAGGAAGAATAGTGAAGGGAAAACTAGTTTATATATCCCATTCTCCTTACTCTTGGTAAAATCTTGAGGGGACTAGAGTGGGTTTTGAGCACCACACGTGAGCGCTCGCCCACCATACCTCACAGAGCCGCATCGTGGTGTGGATTTTTTCTAACCCTGTCCTTTATTTTTATGGACATTAATTTTTACTTATCATAAACGAACTCCAGGGGAGTTCTAAGATTGGTCTTGAGCTCATGGGTTTGAGCTCGAGCTCGAGATGTCCCTCTGTGTCCAACCTCGAGGCTATTATGCTCGAGAGTATGTTCGTTAGTCCAGGTTCGAGTTCGAGGCTACAAGCTCAAGCTCAAGGTACGTGTTTTAACCGCATATCTGCCCACTTCTTTCCATAGTCGTTTTGCCTTGATTGTGCCCGAGTTTTGAGCTCTTCTATATCCGCCACTTTCCTAATTATGGATGGATTGCTTGCTCACAATTCTTAACCGATTCTTGCTTGCACGCTAAGTATTTTTGCCTATAAATATTGTGCTTTAGGGTATTGTTTGATACACAAGAAAAACACAGAAATACAGAATCTATGTTTTCTCTTCTCATCCCTTTGAAATTCTCTCTGTTCCCACTCTGGTTACTGAGCAAGTTGCGGTGTACTCCAACCCATCACTCAATAATACACTCCTGTGTTGAGTGCCCTGTTAACCCTGGGAGTCAGAGTGCTAGACGATCCCGTTTGTACTGTAGTAGGGCATAAACTACTTAAGGTAGTGGTGAACTCCACGGCGCGGTGCCTTCATTGGGTTCAATCTTCTTCCCTGAATATTTCAATTTTAGTTGTTTAATTATCTTGTCTCAACTCAAATTGATGTAATAAGAAGTTTATTAAGTTCAGCTTTGTTTTTGTGCCATTTAAGTTTTATTTGTCCCTATCTCGAGTTAGTCTAGGTATCTCAAATTTGAGAATTGGATTACTCATTTGCCCATATTTCCCAACATTCTAAGTCATTTAATAAAATGAGTAATCAAAACATGGCTAACGCTGGCTTTATCATACCCAATATGTCAAAGACTAAACTTCTAGACGAGAAAAAACTATTAAATTTGGTCTAACAAGATAGAGTTTTTTCTTGGACAAATTAATGTCCACTACACCCTCTCGAGTGACAGGGCTCCTCCTAGGTTGAGCCATGGCTTTGAGAATGATAATTGAATCTGTAGGGGAATGTTACTGCATTACATGACAGCCCCTCTATACGAGATTTATAGTAAGATGACAAATGCTAAGGAAATCTAGGAGACTTTGTGTAGTAAGTATGGAATGGATGATAGCGCTGCTAAAAAGTATGTATGGGCTAAGTGGTTGTCTTTTACCATGACTGATGATAGGCCTATCTTAGTTTAAATTCATGAGTATAAGAATTTGTGTGTTGATAATGTGTGAGACTTTTCAGGCAAATTGTCTCATTGAGAAATTGCCTGATTCTTGGAAAAACTATAAAGCTCAATTAAAACATAAAAAGAGGGACATCGCCTTACAAGAGCTAATTTCCCATATTAATCTTAAGGACCAGAACCAAAAACAAGCAAAAGAAAGGTCCTTTGAGCAATCATCTATATGCTAACCTAGTTGAGTCTAAGAGAATAGGAAATAATGATAGGCTTAAGAAGCCATGGAATAAGAAATGTTCCGACCGAGGCTCAAGCTTGAGCACGAACTCAAAACAAAATTGGACACGTGGAAAGAGACCTCAGAACAACACTAAATGTGGACAGAAACGAGTTAAATGAACATGTTGGACCTGTGGTGAGATAGGCCATACCTCAAGAGATTGTAAGAAGGGATATGGACCAGGAAAACCCAACGAACACAAACCCTGGGCCAACCTCACCGAGAGTGGAGATGTCTTTGTGGCCATGATCTCCAAGGTGAATATGGTTGGGAACATGGTCAAGTGGGTTGTAGATACTAGTGCGATGATGTACATCTATACCAATAAGGACCTATTCCAAGAGTATGAAAAGTGGGGGAGAGGGTGTACATGGGCATTTCTAGTTCAGTACCTGCTCTTGGCAAGGGAAAGGTGCTTGTAAAACTTAATTGTGGAAAGTTTTTATCTTTACAAAATGTGTTGCATGTTCCTAATTTGCGTAGAAATCTTGTTTCTAGTACATTGCTTAACAAAGCTAGTTTTAAAATGACCTTCAAATCTGATAAGCTTATTATCACCAAAAATACCAACTTTGTGGGGAAGGGTTTTTGTAATGGGGATCTCTTTGTACTTGATATTGAAATAAATTACAGTGCATGTACTTTTACTTATATTGTTGAGTTATTGGATTTGTGGCATGCTAGGCTCGGACACGTCAATTATAACATGGTTAAGAAGCTTAGACAAATGAGTTTAATTTCCAATTGTAGTTTAATCAAACCTGACAAATGCGGTATATGTGACGAGGTCAGGCACCCTAAAAGGCCTTTTAACAAATCATTTGAACGAACATCTAGCCTACTTGAACTCGTGCATAGTGACTTAGGTTATTTTTACGAAAACCATTAGTAGAGGTGGTAAGGGGTATTACGTTACCTTCGTTGATGACCAATCGACCAATCGAGATCCACTAAGGTGTATCTTCTGAGTTTTAAGGATGAGGCTGAGGAGATGTTCCTCAAGTATAAGGAAGAAGTTGAAAACCAATTAAACTGTAGAATCAAGAGGATTGAGTCGGATAGAGGAGGTGAATATGATACTACCTTCCTTAAGAAGCATTGTGATAAATGTGGCATAATTCATGAAGTATTAGGCCCTTATACACCCAAAAGAACGGTATAGCCAAAAGGAAGAATAGAACCCTTAACGAGATGATGAACCTATGTTGATTACCTCAGGCCTACCCTCGAGCTTATGGGGGGAAGCCATGTTGTTTGTGTGCCATGTGCTTAATATGGTTCCATATAAGAAGCTAGATAGAACACCTTATGAATTATGGAAGGGCTATGCGCCTAATCTTCCATACCTCAAAGTGTAGGGTGTCTAGCTAAAGTTGGGGTACTAGAATTTAAAAGAAGTAAAATAGGTCCCAAAAACATAGATGTTGTGTTTGTTAGTTATGCTATGAATAGTATTGCATATAGATTCATGTTTTTGAATATCTCACGCCCTGGGCTCATTAAGATCATGGAGTCTCGAGATGGCGAGTTCCTGTGCTCCCCATAAAAGAATCTGTGCGTGTGGCATTGCCTGTTTCTTTGCGTTATGCATCTACTCCTTCATCTAGTCATTCACCCCCTGAACTCGAGGTTCAGGAACTCAGGAGAAGTAAGAAGGCTTGAATTGAGACTAGTTTTGGGCTTGATTTCATTGGCTAGTGGGCGCTCGGGACCTACCGGGCCCGACCTGTTGGGGGGTAAAAACCCCCCAAAATTAAGGTGAAAAAACATATGAGGGTGGGAGGATTTGAACCCCAGACCTCCCGCGTGTTAAACAAAGCCCCCACCATATGAGCTACAACCTTTTTGTAATATCTTAGGGTAAAGAAAATATTAAATTATATATATCTCAAAAAAGGGGGTGACCTTCCGGGGCTTATATAGCTTGTTTATAAAAAATTATTTTGAGATATATATGTTTACAAAAAAATATTAAATTAAACACAGGGGTAGTTGTATTAGATATGGGTATGCCTTATATAGTTTGTTTATGCAATGAAATAAAAAGAAATTGGAGCTCACATGGTAATTGGTAAGGCTTGCATGTTAGAGGTATGGGGTTTGAATCCCTTTTGTGTCAATTTTGTGTCAAATTTTTTGTAAAATATGCTAAATTGTATTTTTACCCAATAAAATCACAATGAAATTGCAGCTCACATGGTAACGGTGTGCTTTATATGTTAGAGGTATGGGGTTCGAATCCCACTAGTGTCATTTTTGTGTCCAATTTTCATGTTATTAAAAAAATATATATATAGGAGGGGGGGGGGGGGGGGGAGAGCTAGGCTGGCCCAGGGCCGGCACGGCCCGTTTAAGGGCCAGGCCTACTAGCCTAGGCCTAGGCCTTGGCCCGGCCCAGCTGGGCCCGCGGCCACCTCTACTTATGAGTAATAACACTTGGGTGTTAGTGGACTTTCCTACGGGATGCAAACCCATAGGGTGTAAATGGGTATAAAAGGAAATTGAGGGCCGATGGGTCCATTGATAAGTTTAAGGCCAGATTAGTAGCCAAGGGGTACACTCGAAAATAAGGTATAGACTTCTTTGATACCTATTCACCCATGACTAAGATAGCCACTGTGAGAGCTTTGATTGCTCTAGGGTTCGTACATAACCTTGCAGTACATCAGATGGACGTCAAAACCACTTTCTTGAATGGTGACCTTAAGGAGGAAATTTACATAGAACAACCCAAGGGGTTTGAGGTTCCAGGTATGGAGCATAAAGTTTGTAAACTTGTACAATCCTTGTATGGTCTTAAGCAAACTCATAAACAATGACATCAAATTTTAGTTGCACTTTGGCCATGCATGGTTTTGTTTAGGGATGACAAAGGGTTGGGTTTGGATCGGGTTTGCCTTCATCCATATCCAACATGGAAAAAAACCAAACCCAACCCAACCCAATCCCAATCCCAATCCCAATCCAAATCCATTTGGATGAAACGAATATCTGGCCAAAATCCATAACCCATTTAAATCTTAGAACAAATTATAATATTAAAATTTAATATTACTAGCAACATTCAACATTCCCAATGCCCAAGGGCTCCTGCCTAAGTAGGGTCTTTTGGGGGGGGGGTGGATGTGCGCAGCCTTTCTCTTTCAGGGTAACCCTGAAGAGAGGCTATTTCCGAGAACCTCCAACTTGTGGGGTGCAACACGAGAACTTCCCAGGAGGTCATCCATCTTGGTATTACTTTCGCCCAAGCACGCTTAACTTCAGAGTTCTAATGGAATCCGGTTCTTGCATGTCTCTTAGGTATATATGTTACAATAACTTGCAAATATAGTAACTTAAAAGCAAATATTTGGACAAATCGGTACATGTTTTTCCTTTTTTATTTAATATGTATAACATAGTAATATTACAACATTAGGCCATCATTTGAAAACTTTTTCACCTATAATCTTTACACATGTATTTGTTACATCATGGGTTTTACCAAAAATATTATAGTGTTAGAATAACTTTAAAATGTTGGCATGTAAAAAAATATCGGAATTTGATTTCTCATGTTAAAAACTCAAATTTTAGTAATTTCAAAATTTTTCATATGCCAAACATAATTTCGGGTTGGATTTAGGTTAGGTTTGGTTGGATTTGATGTCATCTAAATCCTATTCACCACAGAACTCATTTATCAATATCTAAATCCAAATTCATTTGAAAACCCATTTTTTACATCCAAATCCACCACAAGTGGATCGGGTTAGAAGGACATCTGATGGGTTTGAGTCCAATTGCCATCCCTAGTTTTGTTGGGAATAATGGTGATGCATGTGTGTACTCTAAGCATGTTGATAATGATTGTGTGATTATATGCTTATATTTTGATGACATGCTTATTTTTGGTACGAGTGTGAACGTTGTAAATAATACTAAGTCTTTTTTGAGTTCCTGCTTTGATATGAAAGACCTAGGCGAGGCTGATGTGATACTTGGAATTAAAATTGTTAGATCACCTAAGGGTTTGACTTTAAGTCAATCCCAGTATGTAGAGAAAATATTAAGGAAGTTTGGTCACTTTGATGTTACTCCTGCTAAAACTCCCTATGACTCAAATGTTCGTTTGAAAAAGAACATAGATGACAGTGTTCACAAGCCGAATATGCTAAAATTATTTGGTATCGTGATATTTTGGATGAATTGCACTCATCCTGATATTGCTTATACCGTTAGTAGATTGAGTCATTATACGCATAGTCCAAGTGATGAGCACTGGGTTGCTCCGGTCAGGCTTTTGAGATACCTTCGAAGTACCATGGATAGGAGTCTTTTGATGCCAATTGCGTATTTGATAGTGATGGAATTAAAACTACTAGTGGCTATAGTTTTATGCTTGCTAACAGTGCTATTTCTTGAAAATCTTGTAAGCAGTCGCTAAATCAACCATGGAGTCAGAATTTATTGTTCTTAAGATGGCAGTTTTAGAAGTTGAATGGTTGAGGATTGTGCTGGGAGACATTCCATTATAGGGGAAGCCCATGCCTTCAGTCTTGATGTACTGTGACTCACGAGCAGCCATTAGAGTTGCTCAAGTGAGGTGTATGATGGCAAGCGCAGGCATATTCGCCTGAGACATGGCGTAGTAAGGGACCTTATTAAGAATAATGTGATCTTGCTCAAGTTTGTAAGGAGTGAGAAAATTTTGGTAAATCCCCTTACTAAAGACCTTTCTAAGAAGGCGATATGTGATACAGCAAAGGGAATGGGGCTTAAGCCCACTTCATGTCTTGATCTTGGTGAATACTCGTCTCGAGAGTATTGTTGATGTTTAACGGGTCAAACGAAGCCAATGTTGAGCAATTTGTGATTAAGCCACCCTAGCCCCTTCCGAGATAATGCTATTAGTGGCTTGGATCTATCAAATCTACCATGACGTTTTAGGTTGAGCTCTACCCTCCTAACTATTAGGACGAATTTCAAAATTTTTCCAAATTTAATGTAGTTAACGCAGCGGAAGAAATTTTAAATTCTTAATTTTAAACCTAGGGTTGATTTAAAATTCTTAAGTTTAAATCTACAGATTTAAATATCTAATATAAATCTACAAGCCTCTACTCTAATACATTCATAATAATAACATGAATTTAGACATGCATAATAAGAAAAACTATAAATAAATAGAAAAGCGAAAACTTAAAAGCGAAGGAAAGAAGAATACCTAAAATTACTCCAAAATAAAAAATACTGGAATGATAACACTCCCAAAAAAACCAAGAAAACTGAGACCCAGCGGTCTTCTATGCAACGACCTTGAACTGCCAGGAGAGTGGGCTCCGAAAATTTTTCTCTCCTGTTAATTTTTAATTTTAAATTGAATGCCCAAACTTAATCTTACCTCTATTTATAGTAGAGTATCAGAGGGAAAAATTATCAAAAAGTTGATGTGGGACGCGAAATTGTAAGGCAAAAAGCAACGTATTGTAAAACAAAACCAACAAAACGTCGCGTTTTACACTGCGGCAAATACCGCGTGCTTTTGAATTGAAAATGTCTGACATGTGGGGGCACCGCATTGGTCCTCTCCGGTTGGCACAAATAGCGAACGTAGGTTATCCCGGGCATGCCACGTGGCATGCCCTAATTTCGTCACCTTAGGCAGCCCAACGTGTGACGGCTGCTAGCAATTTACATGGATCGCGCCTGTTTTGCGATTTATATATATATTTTTTTGCTTTGTTTCCTACGTGTAAAAAAATTCATCCCTTGAATTTTAATTTCCAAAAATTCTTTTATTTTATAATTTTTAATTTCTTATTCATCTCATGAATAATGTTGGGCAAAATTAAATTTACTCATCTTATGAATAAATTATTCATCTCGTGAATTTTTTAATATTTTTTTGATGGGAATAAATATAGAGGCTTGCGTAGGGACCTCAAAAATAATTTAAATCTAACTCCAAATGGGTTAATTTAATTACCATCTCATGATAAAATTTAATTACCATTTAATTAAGCCCGCTAAATAAATCTCACTGCACCCTAGACTAAAATCATTTATTCGATATTCCCAAATCGACTGTATTGATGATAACAATCCCTCCACTAGATGTCCATGATAAAGAATAAATATCATCAATACCATTATCCTTCTCAAAATTTCTCCATTAGTTACCAACTAGCCCTTTATTAAATAATTTATTTATACTCGAACATATTCATAGTATAAATTCCAAATGTCAAACACTTGGTATATTTCGGCCAAAGATGCTGAATCATTCAAATACTTGCGAATCAACTAAGGAGACATCTGTATCTCATAAAAGACTGTGGATTTCCTATTGAATACCTAATCATTGTCACACTTTGAAGCCGCTACCCAGTGAACGTGGGAATTTAGTCATTTGTCTAGACCTTACTTATAGTGCACCAAAGTAACTGACATTCCATGCACAAGTCCAGATTACTCTCAGGACTTAGAGTCGTCGTTCAAATAGCACAACATGAATTACTCATCTCTGATAGTAGTCTAGAAACAAGCAACTCATATTGTCCAACTCAGTGCATCAGTCTTATTAAACAAACCAACATAACATTTTTGGATCACCATCCACTTGATGATGACAACTCATGTAAAGTGTCACGTTATAGTCTTAGCATACAAGTGGTCCAAACTTGTCTTTGACTACGGGTTTTTCAAACAACAATCCATACCATTTGGTCTAAGTCTATATGTGGGTTAATCTCATAAACCACCTAGAACAAATATGTAAATTGTAGTTTGAGGGCTACATCCATCTCATGAATGTTACCAAAAAGAAAATCGCATGCAGTACAAATGCTCGCTTATACAAATTTAACAAGAAAATGACTAGAACTTCAATTTTATTCATTAATAAAATAACATTTACAGGAAAAATTTGGATTTTTAGGATATCATTCCTAACATTAATGTCATCCATAACCCTTTGTGGGGGTATGGGACAACATACTTGATGGATGCACTGCTACTTCCATGAAGTGAGGATGAGCTTGAGGCTCTTAATATTGTCTATAGCCCATAGTGGTGGGATGGGGCAGCTCACTTGATGGACTCGCCGACTTACCATGATGTTGTGGATGAGCTTTAGGCTCCTAATGCAGTCCATAGCCTATGATAGTGGTGTGGGGCAGCACACTTGATGGACTCACCTACGGGAAGATTGGGGTGGTAAGACATCCTCCGTTGAGAGCAAGCGCTTGCTTTTTAGAGCATTTCTGAGTACCCAGGTATCAGATATGCTTTTCTGAGAAGGACCTCATACGTCCAGATTGCGGAGTGCGTTTCAATTCAAGAACCACATATAAAGGGGATGTGTGTGCTCTTCACAATGATCGCTCATGGTTCAAGACTATGTTCACCATTGGGTGGTTATGGGACATGCATGTTCACTAGGTGCCAATTCAAGTCCAAAAAACATTGGTATCATCAAGTGTGGGTCTCACCAGTCAGTAACTTCCTTTCTTTCTTCCTTTTGTCAAAATTGAATCATGTGAGGGACTGTTGGAATATTGGGGTAGTGTGCTTTAATTTTGAAGCCTTATGTTTTGCATCTATTCCGCATAGGAAGAGTAGTGAAGGGAAAACTAGTTTATATATCCTCTTCTCCTTATACTTGGTAAAGTCTTAAGGGGACTAGAGTGGGTTTCGAGTACCACATGCGAGCGTGCACCGGGCCTCGCTGAGTCACGGTGTGGTGTGCACTAGCTTGGACCTTTATTTTTACGTACATTAACTTTTACTTATCGTAAAAGAACTTGAAGGGAGTTCTAGGACTGGTCTCGAGTACATGGGTTTATGCTCGAACTCGAGGTGTCCCGCTGTGTCCAACCTCGAGGCTGTTATGCTCGAGTGTATGTCTGTTAGTCTAGGTTCGAGTTTAAGGCTGCAAGCTCGAGATCGAGGTATACCTTTTGACCGTATATCCGCCCACTTCTTTCCATAACCATTTTGCCTTGATTGTGCCTGAATTTTGCGCTCTTCTATATCCGTCGCTTTCGTAATTATGGACGGATTTCTTGCTTGCAATCCTTAACAGATTCTTGCTTGATTGTTAAGTATTTTTGCTTATAAATACCATGCTTTGGGTCATTGTTTGATACATAGGAAAAGCACAAAATACAAAATCTCTGTTTTCTCTTCTCTTCCCTCTGAAATTCTCTTTGTTCCTACTCTGGTTACTGAGCAAGTTGGGGTATACTCCAACCCATCACCCGAGAGTGCACTCCTGTGTTAGATGTCATGTAAACTAGGGAGTCGGAGTGCCAACAATCCCGTTTGTACCATAGCGAGGGCATAAACAACTTAGGGTAGTGGGGAACTCCACGGCGCAACAACTTCCTTCGGTTCAATCTTCTTCCCTTAATAGTTTATATTTCTATTATTTAATTATCTTGTCTTAAATCAAGTTGGTGTAATAAAAGGTTTATTGAGTTCAACTTTGTCTTTGTGTCATTTAATTTTTATTTGCCCCCATCTTGAGTTAGTCTTGGTGTCTCGAATTTGAGAATTTGATTGCTCATTTTCCCATATTTTTCAACAGTCCTCACCCCAAGCCTTAATCCAAAAGTCAAACCACATCTTTTTTATCCACCAAATCTCCTTATCGCACCAGCACCCATCTTCAAAATGGAAATAAGATCCAGACAATTAGGGGTGTTCATAGGTTGGGTAATACCCAAGACCCACCAAACCCACATCAATTGGGTTGGGTTGGGTTGGGTATATTTTAACATTAGGTATAGTAGGTCCAATATGCCTTGTACCAATGGGTATCGGGTATGGTTCTAGGTTACCCATGTGTCGGCATTCATTATCTTGGAGCATTTCTAAATGAGCCTAAATCAAGATTAAATGAGCCTAAATAAGGTAAACATATCTCGAATATTTTAAGGTTTGAATTTATTATTTAGGTACCCAGATATTTCAATATATAAGTGGGATACTTTGATGTTTGATTATTACTTAGGTATCCGACGTTTTAATATACAAGTATGATACCTCAAAGTTTGACTATTTATTACTTAAGTACCTGACATTTAAATATATAAATTGGATACCTGAAATTTAACTATTTATCACTTCGGTATTCTAAGTTCCAATATATAAGTGGGATGCATTAAGGTCTAAAATTTCTATCTATTAGGTACTTGGATATTATAAAATTTTATCATTATGAAATTCGATAGATATTTATTGAAAAATGTTAAATTAGATCATGACTCCGATAATATATAAGTATTTTTATTACAATTTGGTTATTTTGGCAAAGAATGTTAACGCAACATATGATTTCGGCAATATATGTAAGTAGTTTATACGAACATTTGGTGAATATTTTATTATAATTCGTTAAATTTTTGTCAAAAATATTGATATGACTTGTATATTATCTTTGCATAAAATTGGTTAGATTTCTAAAAATTTCATCAAATTGAAATATGGGATACCTAGGTAATAAAATATTTAAACTTAGGCCACTTCAATTGAATTGTGTATAATTGAAATAGGTTACCTAGATTATTTTTTTTCAAATATATAGGATACCTAGATAATAAACGTTAAAATTTCAGGGTACCTAAATAATTATATGTATATACACGCATGTGGATAATCTAAAATAGAATAATCCTAACATATTATTAATAATTGGATCTCTTTCTTAGCTTTTTTTTTTTTTTTTTTTGATAATTGGTATTTCATTCATTAAAATTTGTCATACGACATCATAAGACATCAAAAGATAATAAAAACACAGGGTTCCTTCTTTGCGCAGTACAATCAATAACATCCAACCAAAGTCCTACCTAAACAGCTTCGTAGAAATCCCTCCAATTCAACCCGCCATCCAAGCTCCTACAAGGGAACCCATCAATACAAAAGATCAAATAATCCCGCTGAATTCAGTCCCTTTCCCCAAGTATATTTTCTGCGCATGAGAGGGAGGTCAAACAACTCATTTCCTTCAACTCATGTTCTGAAATCCTTCAAGTTTCTTACAATCTTTGATATCCAAGTCTTTCGCCCACTTCAATGCCTTACTCATGTTCCATTAATAAGAATGGGTCATTCAAAGCTTCAGTACGTTCCTTGCTATTTAGATCATCTCATTATTGTCATTGTATTAATCCATACTCCATACTCATACTCCTTTCGTACAAGTATCCTTGTTGTTCTTTATTTTTCTGAGCCCTCCTCATTCCTTCCTTTTCCTTTTGGTATCCACTTGTTTCCGCCTCTTCTCTACTCTCTTGACTCCCTTTGCTTTTCTTAACTGCTCCTCAACAACATTCACATCACAACCATTCCAGTGAAGTCCTAACTCGTTCCCTGCTTTCCGAATCTTCCTCGCATGCTTCCTTGTAGAACTTTTTCTTTGCGAGTCATTCGGCGTGCTTTCTTCAGATTCAGTAAATTCTTCTCCACTGCTGCAGCTTCCCTTATCCATATTTCTGTGTTGTTGGTGACTTGATTCAGCTTTGTCAGTTGGAGTTTCTGCCACCACGTTGACATCATACAAATTGACAAATCTGGGAGGGAACTCATCTTCAGATTCAGTAAATTCTTTCTTAGCTTTGTTATCCATTAATTACCTTAAACTTAAATTAGAATTACTTAAAATTGGAACTTAGAAGAATGTTTATGCATTAACCAAATATGGCCGGACCCAACACAACCCAACCCAACCCGACCCAACCTAGAACCATCATCCTATCATTTGGTGGGTATGGGTTGGGCATGGGTCAAATGTTGGATGGGTCATGTTGGTTCTTGACCCAACCCACACAAACGCAACCCACATGCACCCTTACAGACAATAAAGAAAGAGAGAGCTCAATCTCCAAATGGAAACAAGTTTCAGACAACAATGAAACAAGGAGCTTTAATTTCCTGAAATAATATTTTCTTGGAGAACTTAGAAATTTTCCCAAAGTTCTGGGTTGAAAAACTCAATCCCTTACGCAACATTTTAGAATTAAAAGAACACTGGTAAGAAATCCATCCTTCTCCCTTTATGATTATACTATATATTTCATGATTTGACACATTTGAGTATTTAGGATTTTAGTTTATGATTGTAATGATCAATAACACGTATAACAATTATACTAATAGAGAACCCATGAAACTGGAAAGAAAGTTGCATGACAGAATTGCCTTGCCGTCTTTTAGATCAAAAAGACACTGGTACGCAATCTATTCTTTTATTAGACACTGACGTTATCCACCTAAACTAGATTGAAGATACAACTTTATATTATATGTAGACAAAAGTCCCAAGTTGGTCACTAAAGTGACCAAAAATTGCCCTTTTGGTCACCCAACTCAAATTTTGGAAAATTTAGTCACCCAACTCTTAAAAAAAGTTCCATTTAGTCACCCAAGTGATTTAAAATGAACAAATTAGTCACCTAATTCAAATTTTGGAAAATTTGGTCACCCAACTCCTAATAAAAATCTTATTTAGTCACCTAAATGATTTAAAATTAATTAAATTTACTACCCAAGTAAAAAATAATAAACTTAATTATATTTATGAATTATTTATTTCATTAGTCTGCAATTTTCTAAGTTTACTAAAGTTTATCTATTATTTTTCCAAAATAATAGTTCATCTTTTATTTTATAATCAAATTATTATTTTGCTATTAATATTACGTAAAAATTAAAAGATATGTAATCAATTTTGCCATAAAATAAAATATAAAAAATAATTTAAATAAAAAATGACCCAAAATAATTTGCATATAGTTATAATTGTAAAAAGACTAAAAAGTAGAAATATTTATTTTAAATTGAATGCTTAATCAAAATTTTCTCTTAAATTCATCCTAAAAAAAATTCCCTCCCAAAATCCCTCTGACCAAATTTTTAAATTTTGGGAAGGAAAATTTCGAAACTCCAAAATTCCTTCCCAAAATTTTCTCTTAAATTTGGTTGGAGGAATTTTGGGAGGGAAATTGTTTTTATGATAAATTTGAGAGAAAATTTTGATTAATTATTTAATTCAAAGTAAATATTTTTAATTTTTAGTTTTTTATAATTATAACTATATGCAAATTATTTTGGATCATTTTTCATTTAAATTATTTTTTACATTTTATTTTTTGGCAAAATTAATTACGTATCTTTTAATTTTTATGTAATATTAATAGCAAAATAATAATTTGATTATAAAATAAAAGATGAACAATTATTTTGGAAAAATAATAGATAAATTTTAATACAGTCAGAAAATTGTAGACCAATGAAATATATAATTCATAAATATAATTAAGTTTGTTATTTTTTATTTGCGTAGTAAATTTAATTAATTTTAAACTATTTAGGTGACTAAATGAGATTTTTATTAGGAGTTGGGTGACCAACTTTTCTAAAATTTGAGTTGGGTGACTGAATGGAACTTTTTTTTAAAGTTGGGGGACCAAATTTTCCAAAATTTGAGTTGGGTGACTAAATGGGCAAATTTTGGCCACTTTAGTGACCAACTTGAGACTTTTGTCATTATATGTAACTAAGTGGTGCTTGAAAATACATGTGGTTATTGTCTTTTTTTATTTTTATTTTTTGTTTTTCTTGTGGAGCTTCATGGGCTGATTTAATGGTTGAAATCCTCGCTCTTTTTAGTTAGGCTCCAAAATTAAAACTTATCTACCTTCCGTTTGGAAGTAGTTAACCTAATCTAGGGACACTATAATATTTCTACCTCTTCAAAGAGTATTTTTCCAATAAATTATAGAGTTATTAACACAACGGGCTCCTAGTAGTGGAGTTAGGAGGCGGCTTCCAGCGGGCGGCGATGGATGGGGTTAGTGGATGATGGTAGGCGGCATGCAAGGTGTGGAGGTGTAAACGAACCACACGTGTGATGAACTACTCGTGTTCGAAATCGATTAAAACTTGTTCATGTTCGTTTTTGAGGCTCGATAGCTTATCGAGCCGAGTTCGAGCAGGCTCGATAAGACTATCGAGCCGAGCTCGAACAGGAGGGTGTTAAGAGCTCGGTAAAGGCTCGATAAAAGCTCGATAATAGGTTGATAAAATGCTTCATAGCAGCTCGATAAAAGCTCGTTAAAGCGCTCGATAAGTGCTTATCAAAAAATCGCTAATAATAGCCATAATATATAATGAATATTTTGTACCATATATGTATGACATATATATATATATGTATCTCCCGCCTAAAGAGGGTTTGGGGGGTGGATGTATGCAGCCTTCTTTCAGGGAGCTACCCCTGAAGAGAGGCTGTTTTATATATATATATGGCGCAGCTAGAATGAGAATGGAAGTTTCGTAATAATATGACCAAATTAAATCTACACCGTTAGATCTTAAATTTACCTGTTTAAGTTTTCACCTTTAATAAAAAAAATAATCACCAATATTTTTTCTTTTTCTTTTCTTTTTTTTTTTAACCTTGCACCAATTTTTTAACATTTTAAGCTTTTACTAATTTTTTTGCTCTCTTTCTCATCCTTTTTTAATACTTTATCAAAATTTTCTCTCTTCCCTCCTCTTTTCTTATTAATTTTTTTTTCTCTCATTTCCTTTCTATATTTACAATTTAATTTTCTCTTTTCTCACATTTTTAACCTTTCTCTATTTTTTTTTGCTATTTTTTTTTTTAACTTTTTACTAATTTTTTTCTCTCTCCTTTTCTACATTTCACACAACACCCCAATTTTTTTTGGGAAATCGTACCAAATAAATCCCCCGGCCCCAACTTATGCTTTTTTAGACCTCATTAACCTTAAATAACCCTTTTTGGACCAAAATGTCCCTCCCTTTTCAAAATCTCACCTGTGCACTATTTCCCTCCCCTTCTCTCTCCTCATTTAATGCAAGACAGGCAAAATGACACTTTTTTTACTCTTTCGTTTAATTTTTTTCCCGCCTATTTGTCTTCCTCCTCTCATATCTCATTCTCTCTTCTTTCTTCTTCTTCTATTATTTTCGAATTTTTTTGTCAAAAAAAAATATTATTTTCAAATTTTCGAGCTCCATTCTCAACTTCTTACATGTTTCCTCGTCCTACTTGGGCCCTTGGGTAGTTGTTTGTGGTGGCTTTGGAAGAAGAAGAAGGCTTTGTAAGATTGGGCTTGAAGCATTGTGGCATTGCGGTAGGTTCAAGGTTGAGTCATTACACATTTCACGGTTGGTAAAATGGTCATTTCATGCATTTGTTGTTAATGGGTCTCTATCATATGAGATTGGTGTGTTACAAGTCATTTATGGTGCATGATTGGTGTAAATGTTGTACTATAATTTTTTTTTGGTGTGTTTCAACTCATTAATGCTGTATGATTGGTTTTAATGGTGCGAAATCAACTTGTTTAGGTGTGTTTCAAGTAATTAGTGGTGTATGATTAATCATACACTGTGTATGATGCATTATAATGGTGTAAAATGAACTTATTTAGGTATGTTTCAAGTAATTAGTGGTAAATAACTTATCATACACAATGTATGATAGGTTTTAATGGTATAAAATCAACTTTTGCAAGGTTTTTTCAAGTAATAAGTGGTATAATGGTGTGAAATCAACTTCTATAGTTATGTTTCAAGTAATTATTGGTGCATGATGAATCACACACCGTGTATGATGCATTATAATGGTGTAAAATGAGCTTATATAGGTATGTTTCAAATAATTAATGGTAAATGACTTATCATACACAATGTATGATAGGTTTTAATGGTATAAAATCAACTTTTGCAGGTTTATTTCAAGTAATTAGTGGTATAATGGTGTGAAATCAACTTATATAGTTATGTTTCAAGTAATTATTGGTATATGATAAATCATACAGTGTGTATGATAGGTTATAATGGTGTAAAATGAGCTTATATAGGGATGATTCAAGTAATTAGTGATAAATGACTTATCATACACGATGTATGATGGGTTTTAATGGTATAAAATTAACTTTTGCAGGTTTTTTTTCAAGTAATTAGTGGTATAATGGTGTGAAATCAACTTATATAGTTATGTTTCAAGTAATTATTGGTGTATGATGAATCATACACTGTGTATGATGGGTTATAATGGTGTAAAATGAGCTTATATAGGTATGTTTCAAGTAATTAGTGGTAAATGACTTATCATACACAATGTATGATAGGTTTTGATGGTATACAATCAACTTTTGTAGGTTTTTTTCAAGTAATTAGTGATATAATGGTGTGAAATCAACTTATATAGTTATGTTTCAAGTAATTATTGGTGTATGACATATCATATACTGCGTATGATAAGTTTTAATTGTATAAAATCAACTTATACAAGTGTGTTTCAAGTAATTAGTAGTGTATGACTTATCATACATAGTGTATGATGAGTTTTAATGTGTAATCAATATTTGCATGTTTTTTTTCAAGTTTTACTGGTATACTAGTGTAAAATAAACTTTTATACATGTGTTTCAAGTAATTATTGGTGTATGATGAATCATACACGGTGTATGATTGGTTATATTGGTGTAAAATCAACTTATATTGGTGTATTTGAAGTAAATAGTGGTGTATGATCAATCATACATGATGTATGATGAGTTTTAATGGTGTAAAATTAACATTTGCATATTTTTTTCAAGTTTTACTGGTATAATGCTATAAAATCAACCTTTATAAGTGTGTTTCGAGTAATTATTGGTGTATGATGGGTTATATTGGTGTAAAATCAACTTATAATGGTGTATTTGAAGTAAATAGTGGTGTATGATCAATCATACACCGTGTATGATGAGTTTTAATGGTGTAAAATCGATATTTACATTTTTTTTTCAAGTTTTGCTTGTATAATAGTGTAAAATCAACTTTTGTACGTGTATTTCAAATAATTATTGGTGTATGATGGTTTATATTGGTGTAAAATCAACTTATATTGGTGTATTTGTAGTAAATAGTGGTGTATGATCAACCATACAAGGTGTATAATGAGTTTTAATGGTGTAAAATCAACTTATATAGGTATGTTTCAGGTAAATAGTCATGCATTATTAATCATACACGATGTATGATGAGTTTTAATAGTATGAAATCAACATTTACATGTTTTTTTTTTAAGTTTTGCTAGTATAATGGTGTAAAATCAACCTTTATAAGTGTGTTTTAAGTAATTATTGGTGTATGATGCATTATATTGGTGTAAAATCAACTTATATTGGTGTATTTGAGGTAAATAGTGGTGTATGATCAATCATACACGGTGCATGATGAGTTTTAATAGTATAAAATTAACATTTACATTTTTTTTCAAGTTTTGCTTGTATAATGCTGTAAAATCAACCTTTATAAGTGTGTTTCGAGTAATTATTGGTGTATGATGAGTCATACACCGTGTATGATGATGTATATTGGTGTAAAATTAACTTATATTGGTGTATTTGAAGTAAATAGTGGTGTATGATCAATCATACACGGTGTATGATGAGTTTTAATGGTGTAAAATCAATATTTGCATTTTTTTCAAGTTTTGCTGGTATAATAGTATAAAATAAACTTTTATACGTGTATTTCAAGTAATTATTGGTGTATGATGAATCATACACGGTGTATGATGGGTTAGATTGGTGTAAAATCAACTTATATTGGTGTCACTACAAGAAAAATGACCTTTAGTATCGAAAAATTTAGTATCGGATATGTGAACCGATACAAAAAGTCATTAATTGTATCGAATACATGCTACCGATACTAAGGTTATGACACTTAAAGCAACATGGTTGCGCATTGTAGCGGGAAAATTGTTATTGCATCGGAAAATTTTGTAACCGATACTAAAAATTCTATAGTATCTAAGGTTTTTCGATACAATTGAGTTGTTATCCTATTGTATCGAATATTTTATGATACTAGACTATAAAATATATATTAGAGCCGGTTCCCAAAATAATGCTTAAAAATTAAAAAAAAATCAACGAAATAATGTTGAAAATAAAATATTTACTTAACAAAAACCGCATTTAAAAAATACGATTATATTTAAATAAAATCGCATTAAAAAAAGGCATTTATTTTCAGATAAACCCGCGTTTACTTAACGCGGCTTATAACCAGTATGCAACAACGTTTAAATAAAATTACATAAATAAAACCCCGTCTGACGGACGCGTTTTAGTCGATACTAAACCGCGTCTTGTAGACGCGGTTCAAAATAAAACCGCGTCTCGAAGACGCAGTTTATTGTGTGAGATCATATCTTATTTATGCAATTTGGAAGCTTACACACGCAAAGCAAAGTCATTCCTCCATTTTCACAGTCAGCTTTGGTCTTCTTCTTTCCCGCTCAAATACTACTCAAGTTTTATTTATAATATTCAAAATTTTTCTCTTAAAATTTAACTTTAGCTCTTCTGCAACTCTTCTTCAACAACGAATTTAACACTTGAATATTATAAATTTTTGCTTCCTCATCAATCTAAGAGGAAAAAACAAAGATTGGAGTTCTACAGTGTTCAGGTAAGTCATATTATTATAATTTTTATCTACTATTTTTATTAATGAAGCAAAATATTACGTAAAGAAAAGAAAACATATAGTTGCTACTGTGTTACTGAGTATGATGATGAGTAGATATAGATGTTTTTGAAAAAGAGGTGAAACTGTAGATCAGGGTGGGGTTGAGACTTTGTGTAATGTTTTTGGTAGTTTTGGAGTATGTTTTTGTATGGATTGTATGTATCTGTGCTAGGGCAAATGGATTTCTACTTTTCCTTGATATGTCTTACGTCTGTTTTTTGCTCTCGGGTCCCCGATTGTTGGGGCGTTGCTTTTTTATTGAGCTTTTGCTCTTACTTTATCAAAAAAATATAGTTTATTTTCTATTTTATGGTTTCATTATTTTTTAATGTAATATGTAGTTTTAAAATGAAAATCTGTTCATGAATACATACTAATATTATACCTTTATAGAGTTCATATGTAAATTCTAATATCTACTTTTTCAAAAGAAATGTAATATATAGTGATTTTTGAAAAAATGTTATTGGTGTTCATTTAATATATACTTATATTTAATAATATGTATGCATAATATGTAAAATATATAATATATGGTATTTCTTATATTTTTATAATTTAAATTTTTATAATTTTATATGGTATTTCTGAGATAAAAATTTGTTAATTTGTATATTTAATATTATTTTTGAGGCACTGGGATTATTTTTGTTGTATTTGGAATATTATAGTATTATATTATTTATATGATTAGTTGCACCATTTGTGTTTATACTGGTTTTTTCTTTTGTTTAGAACAATGGGTTTATTTTGGCATGAAAGCCTTGGATTTGGTGAAAGTAATTATTGAAAAAAGAACTTGGTGGATATCACAATAATTCTAAGGATTTAATTTGGCTAATTTGTTGATGTGGTCATATGAATTTTGTTTTTTGGATGATATTGTATGTAATATGTCAATATTTTTATTTTATACTATATAACTTCTATACTATTTTCAGTGAATTAAATGACTTCGAAAGGGCTTTAGTATTATATTGGAATTTTTTTTTGGGTCTTTGAATTATATTTTATATCATAGGTTGATCATGTTGTATTAAAATCTAATCAAGCTCGTTAATGAGCTCGGCTCGATAATGCAAATGAGCTTGATTAGGCTTCACATAACTAAGGAGCTCGATTGGGCTCGATTACAAAAAAATAGCTCGATTAGCTCGGCTCGTTAACAAGCTCGACTCGGCTCGTTATAGTTAACGAGCCGAGTCGAGCCGAGTATCAAACATAATAGTTCCTTATTGAACCGAGTTCGAACATAGATTTAAAAGCTCGTTTAAAGCTCGGCTCGAACTCGAACTCGTTAAGGCATATCGAACTCGAGTTCGAAGAAGATGGTACTCGGCTCAACTCGGCTCGTTTACACCCCTAAGTGGAGGTGATGCGGCAAACAGTGGGTGAAAAAGAAAGAAAATTTTACAAACAGAAATCAAAATAGAAAAAAGCAACTCGTTTTATTTTGATTTTTCTATTTGTTGTTTGTAAAATTTAGGCTCCGTTTGTTTTGACAGAAAAATAGAATCTAGGAATTAATTTTTCTTCGAAAAATATTTTACAAGGAAATATAAATTTCAAGTGAGGTTTTCCGTTGTTTGTTTCAAAGGAAAACTTAACTCCCTATTGTGATATCTTCATGTATGTTTTAAAAAAATATTTTTCACCAATCATTTTATATCTTTTTATAGGACAACATAAGTAATAATACAACATATATGAAGTAACAAAATAAAAAGTTAACTATCAAAGCTGTATAAATTAGAAAAATTATTTCTTAGGTATTCTAAAATTTGAGCATTTATCATGTAAATGCTCTGTCATTTTATTATATACAATGAGGTGTCATGAGATAAAAAATTTTATCACTTGTGTATACACTGTGTTAAAATATGGTGAATTTTTATTAAAATTCGGCTAATTTCTGCCAAAAAATTGATGTGATGTAAATATCATATTATCAAATGTTGTCCACATTCTAACAAAAACTATTTATATATTATAAAAAAAATATCATGTTAGCATTTTCGGACAAAAGAAATTATTGCATAATGATATAAAATACATATAGATTGCTGTTTTCATTTAAAATATACTAAATTTTAGCAAAAGATACCTGATTTAAGAGAAAATTGTTAAACTTCATAGTACATCATTGTATGTTACTGAAATATCGAAGTACCTATGTAATAAATGCTAAAATATTACCTAAATAATCTCCTTCTATAATATTATGTAACAATTCAACTGGATTAAAGTTATTCTGTTGCAACAATAACAAAGTAATATCGAAGCTGCTTTAATTATTAAATCTAATTCTTGTCTGATGTTGACATTAAATGTTTACAGTGCAGTCTGGTTTATTTTGATTCAATCTCAATTTGCATGATGATAACCGTGAAGGTTTTTGAGCCAATTAGAATCACAACTTCCCCCATTTTAAAAGGGAAGTCATTGTCCCTAATGACGCGACAAATAAAGAAAAAGTTTCCCCCGAAACCAATGGAGCCCAAGGGTAAATATCACAGAACATCCATATGTTTTGCTTCAACAATGGAATACCTCCTTTGCAAATAAAATCAAACACTTAGCCTCTCACTTTTAAAAATTCATCACTTTACTCAAAGTCAACTTTTTATGATCAATTTACCCCTTAAAAGTGAGAGGCTTAAGTTTTTTATTATATTTTTAGGTAAATAGGTTTTTTTATATATATTTTTAGACATAAAATAAGAAATTTTTTGATATACATTGTTTTAATAATTATATAAATGATATTTTAAGTTTAGAATTCGTAAAAAAACTTTATAATATAAAATATAGTTTTTTTTCTTAAAATTAATTTCAAAATTAGATTAATAAAAAAATTTTAAAAATATATGAAATTAAGAATTTAGCGATAAATTGAGAAAAAATATATTTTGGAAAAAAGTATGAAAACATATGATCATATTTTTTAGGTTCAGATTTTCAAATTTTTATTTACTCAAAGTCTCCCTCCCTCCTCTTCAAAGTCCTAGCTTCTCTATCACTTTACTGTTCCTCCTCTCTCTCATGTCAGGATTACCGTCTCCCTCTTCTATTGCAGCGACTGTCCCTCCCTCTTCTCACTCTCCCACGCATATTTCTCTAAAATTGTAACACCTCTCTCACACGCCAACACTCTTCCTCACTCTTTTGTCTCTGTCCGCCAAAACCTCAAATATGATCTTGGGTGAGCCAGTCCTCTTCCTCCTCCTTCTCTCTTGTTCATAACTTAAAATGTTGCATATAAGCATGTTTTCTTCTTCTTTTTTTTTGTATTTTTTTTATCTTTTCGTTTAGTTTTTTTTATCATTTTTATTCTGATTTTTGTTATCATTTTGGTTCTGATTTTTGTTTGTAATTTTCACTTGATGTAGTAAATACAGGTCTGAAATGATACTTAGGTGTTTTTTTTTTCCTTAACACAATATTTTTTATTTGTTAGTGCTTCATTCATAATGAAAAACTAATTGTATTTCATAATATATATTTGAGTTATTTACACCAAAGATCCCTGTACTTTATTCATTGTGTCAATTTAGTCATTTGGTCAAATTTAAGTTAAGTTAATGACGTAATTTTGAACGGCCAAATTATATTAGATGTAAGTAACTTATTATAAATTTATCATTTTATTCAATTTAATCCAAATCAGAACCAAACCATAACATAAAATTTTTCTAAGGACCAAATTGACAAATTTTAAATTATACAGGGATTAAATTGACACAATTAAAAGTTGTGACCTTAATATAAATTTTGATTAAGAAAACATATCTTAAAAATTAGGGTTATTTACACCAAAGGTCCCTGTCCTTTTGGTATTGTGTCAATTTAGTCCATATATTTTTAATTGTGTCAATTTAGTCCCTCTACAATTCATATTGTGTCAATTTAGTCATTTTGTCATATTCGAGTTAAATTATTGATGTAATTTTTAACGGGATAATTATGTTAGATGCAAGTAACGCACTATACATTTACTCATTGACTCAATTTAACCCAATTTATAGCTGAATTATTAGAAATTTTATAAAAAACTTAACACAATTTTTACTCTAAGGGCAAATGGACACAATATAAATTGTATAGGGAATAAATTGATACAATTAAAAGTACAAGGACTAAATTGATACAATTAAAGGTACAAGGACTAAATTGATACAATGAGCATAGTATGGGGACCTTTTGGCATAAATAATCCTAAAAATGAGCATAGTACGGGGACCTTTTGGCATAAATAATCCTAAAAATTATCTTGATTATTTGAGCATTTAATAACACATCTATGCTATACGATAATATAGTATCATATTTGATTACATATATATCCTTGTAAGTTGAAGTCTTATATAAAACTTTTAAAACTTAAGTAACTAATTTTAATACCAAAAATCGTTACACTGTACGTATAGTAGAATCTTATGATTTTCGATCCGATCTCGTGATTTCAATTCTATAAGCCTCTGACAATCCTAAGTAGAATCTCGATTCTAAAAACCTTTGTGTTAATGGGTGATGGTAGTAGGCAGCATGCAAGGTGGCGAGTGGAGGCAAAGATGACAGACAAAGGATGAAGAAGAAAGAAATTTTTTTTTACAAACACGAACCAATATAAAAAATTGCAGCTCTTTTTATTTTCAGTTTTCTATGTGTTGTTTGAAAATTTTAGGGCATGTTTGGTATGAGGTTCAAAAATAGGGAATACATTCATGGGGTTATGGTTAATATTTAACCATTATTCTATTAAAATTTTTTTCTTTCATATTGTTTAGTTGCACCACTTTTAAAGGGTTAACCATTAACCCTAATGTTTGGTTTGAGTGCAACACAACTTTTTTTTAATTTTTTATTATTTAACATGGACTTTACCTTTAAGAATCTCTTTCTTTCAATTTAATAAAACATATTTTTAATAACCCTCTAAATTAAGTGATACATAGAATAATATTTGTAAACTAATAAATAATGAATAATTAGAAAATTTTGGGGGGACCACCCCCAAAGCAATCCAACCCCCCCACCCCTGATGTTAGAATGAAAATGGCAAACACCCTCCACTATCTTTGATGAAAATAAAGCCAAAAGATCTAATAATGATTCAAAATCTATCATTTTTCATGGTTAATATCATCATTGCAAACATATTTAACCCTTGGAGTATGTTTGGTACGGGGTCAAAGAATAGGGGTTAAACATTAATGGGGTAATAGTTAATAGGGTAACCATTACCCCATTAAATTTTTTTTTCTTTCATGTTGTTTGGTTGCCCCACTTTTAAAGGGGTAATCATTATTCCAAGAACATTTTCCTATGTTTTGTTTGAGTGCAACATAACTTTTTTTACCTCTCTTCCCCCACCCCCATAATATCATGAACAAAATTGGAGCACCTCCCCCTCCCCTACCATTAAAATGAAGCCAAAAATCTAACAATAATTCAAAATCTACTTTTTTTTTATGGTTAATATCATCATTGTAAACATATATAACCACTAATTAAAGATTCCTCCCCATTCACACTGAAAAAAGTAAGAAAACCAAAATTAGAAACCCTTGTTGATTTTTTGTATTTCTACATGTATTTGTATTTTAGTTTGTATTTTTCTTAGTGTAATTATGATAATTAGTTGGGCTTCCACTTATTGTTCTTCTTTTTCTTCTTCCTTTGGTCGGCGCATGGGGAGACTTTTGGGGTAAAGTAGCTTTTTTCGTTGGCTTTTGGGTTTTCTTCTTGTATTAGTATAAATAGTTAGTGTTTTGAAGTGTTTTCTTATCAAGTAAATAATATTTTCTTTTTTAATTTTGTGTTTATTGGTTAAAGTAAATTTTACATGGTATCAGAACGGGTTTTGGTCTAGTGCTAGTTCTTTTTGTTTCGTGTCCTACTAGCCGCGCCGGTGGACTATGCCTCTGCCTCTGTTTTTCTTCTGTGAGCCTTCTCCTTTTCTTGCTTTATTTGTGATTTCTTGTGTTTTTCTTGTTTTGATAAATGGCGGATATTAACAATGAAAACAAGAATGTTGTTACTCAAGCAAATCCTAATCAAATTGTTGTACCTGCTACTGTGACAGGGGGAGTTTTAGATGTTAATTCACCATTTTATCTCCATCCATTGGATCACCCATTTTTGGTTTTTGTGCAAAACATTTTGATAGGGCCTAATTACCAATATCGGAGAAGGTCAATTTATAAAGTTTTTAAGGCTAAAAGCGAAATCAGCTTCCTTGATGGAAGAATAGAAAAATCGGATGAAGAGTCACTGGATTTCGAAAACTGGAGTGCTTGTGACTCCATGGTTTCCACTTGGCTTTCAAACTTGGTCTCAAAAGACATTAATGAAAGTATTACCTATTTGGAGACGCGCGTGACATTTGGTTGGACTTGAATGAGAGGTTTTCACAGGGTAATATTCTGTGTATCTATGAGTTAAAACGTGAGATTTCTCATCTAAAACAAGAAAATTCACCCATGCTTACCTATTTTATCAAATTGAGACGAGTTACATACTCTTGTTGAGATACCACCATGTACTTGTGGACATGCTAAGGCTTTTTCCACAATTCGTGATATGGAAAAATTGTTGGATTTATTTATGGGTCCTGACCCATCCTTTTCCACTATCTAACCTCAGTTAATGAACATCAAACCACTTGCCTATATCGGTAATGCATATTCTTTTTTATGTCAAGAAGAGAAGCAACAGAGCGTTGCGGCTAGAACCGTTATCATACCTGAAGCAGCTGTTTTAGCCGAGAAGGGACCTGCCACAGGAGGAAGGATGGCTGCGGCAATCATAGGGAACAATCCCCGTCGTTCTAATTGTTTTACCTGCTCTCATTGTAAGAAACATGGACATACAAAGGAACGTTGATTTAAGTTGATCGAGTATCCTCCAGGTTGGAATAATAAGACGTCCAGGAACGTAGGACGAGGAGTGGCTGTTGCCGCCACCACCCACACTTTTGTTCCTTTTGCTGCCTACAGTCCTGTGGCGGGACTGTCTTCTTCTCAATATCAGCAACTCCTTGCCTTACTTGGTCCCATTTCAGCTTCAGCTAGTGTTAATTTGACAAGTCGAGTATCAAATTCTTATGACTGGATTATTAACACAGGTGCCATAGACCACATGGTTTCTTCTTCTGTCATTTATATTTGATGTGGTGGTTAATTCTTCGGTTGGGCCAGTAAAATTACCGGATGGGACTTCATTGATAGTGATTCATATTGGGAAAGTTTGAAATTCTAACAATTTCACTCTTCACGACGTTCTTTATGTGCCTGGTTTTCGATACAACTCATTATCATTGAGTAAGTTAACCCAAGGTAGAAAATGTGCACTAACATTTCATCATAATTTTTGTTATATAAAGGACCTATGCACGAGGACGCTGATTGACGTGGGTAGACAAAGAGATTGGCTATACATGCTAGAGGTTCAATCGGGGCCTCCCACGGTCTTTTCAGTTCAGAGTGATAAGGAGATAGTTTTGTGGCATTGTCATCTGGGACGTGCCTTTTCCAAGATTATGCAATTTTCCTCATTTAGTTGTTAAGAGACCGAACTTGGTTTGTGATTCTTGTTATCATGCCAAGCAGGCGTTACTTCCATTTCCTTTGTCTGCATCAAAGACTTGTGTTTATTTCGAATTGATACATATTTGGGGGCCTTATCAAGTCTTTGGCTGGTGCTCGGTATTTTCTTATAATTGTCGATGATTTTAGTTGTTGTACGTGGGTTTATTTGATGAAGGAGAAATCCCAAGCCTACAAATTCTTATGGATTTATGTCGTATGGTTGGTACTTAGTTTGGATTTCAGGTGAAACAAGTGCGTAGCAACAATGGATAGGAATTTAAGTATGGACCATTGCTTGCATTCTATGTCGAGCACGGGATTTAGTTCCAGACTTCCTTAATAGGAACGCCTCAACAAAACGACATTGTTGAATGAAAACACAAGCATCTGTTAGAAGTTGGTCGAGCACTCTGCTTCCAAGCTGGCCTACCTAAGAAGGTCTGGGATGAGTGTGGCTTAAAAGCTGCCTATCTTATAAATTTGATGCCTTCACCTTTTCTTGAGAATAAGAGTCTTTATCAGGTTTTGTTAGGCAACATTCAATCTTATAGGCATTTACGAGTTTTTGGAAGTTTGTGTTATTATCATGTTAAAAATAGGTCGAATGACAAGTTCAAAAGTTGTGCAGTTTTGGGAATTTTTGTAGGATATCTGCATGGTCAAAAGGATAAGGTTTATGATCGTGAAGAATATAAAATTATTGTGTCAAGAGATGTAAAATTTTATGAGGACATTTTCCCATAAACACGATGTTGTTGTCCCTATTCATGATTGTAGAAGTTGACTTCCAATTTTTGATGATATAGAACAGGTTCAGCAGTGATCGACTGCTATTGGGGACATAGTGGCCGACACACAGTCGATCGAACAGGTCTGCGGTAATTTGACTAATGGTGTGTCGGTTGACACACCTGATGCTGAAAGGCCGGCTAGTGGTGCTGACCACCAGTCGGGCCAGCAGGAAGGAAGGGCTAATCAGGGTTGTGAGGTAGTAAGAAGATGTTCTCGTTTACGCTCCATACCTGTTAAGTACCAAGACTACCTTTGTGAAATGTCTACATCTATAACCCATGCTCCTGCTTCCCCTCCGTCAGCTAACTCTAGCATAGCCTTTCCTATTTCAAATTTTGTATCTAATGCACATTTTTCTAACGCTCACTGTAATGTTTTAATGCCATCACCTCAAGTGATGAGCCTAAAAACAGGCCGTTGAGTTCAGTCATTGGAGAGATGCCATGAAGAGGGAAATCAAGGCTTTGGAGCAAAAGGGACTTGGACCTTAGAAACTTTACTCGTTGGGAAGAAAGCAATTGACTCAAAGTGGATTTACAAGGTGAAATATAAGTTTGATGGGATGATAGAGCACTACAAGGGAAGATTGGTTGCAAAAGGTTTCACCCAAGTAGAAGGTATTGACTATCATGACACTTTTGCTCCTGTGGCAAAATTAGTTACCGTTCATTGTGTTCTTGCCATGGCCATTGGTAGAAGTTAGATCATCGAGCAACTGAATGTGCATAATGCTTTTCTTCATGGTGACTTAGACGAACAAGTTTACATGAATCTTCCATAAGGTTTTGAACAAAAACATAAAGGAAAAGTTTGCCATCTTCAAAAACATATTTATGGTCTTAAACAAGCATCATGAAATTAGAATAAAAAAATTCACTTCTTGCTTGATTAGTATTGGGTTCCAACAATTAAAATCTGATTATTTCTTGTTTACCTTTTTCCATGAAGGTGTTTTTACAGCTATTTTAATTTATGTGGATGATGTTATTATAACTAGTAACTATATGGACCATATCGCCAAGGTCAAAATTGTTTTGAACGAGTCTTTTGGGATTAAAGACTTGGGGTCCGTTAAGTACTTCTTAAGGATAGAAGTTGCTCGTTCTCTTGCAAGGATTGTCTTGAGTCAAAGAAAATATGCTTTAGACATTCTTAGCGAAGCAGGATTATTAAGGCCTAAACGAGCCTCAACTCCAATAGTACAAAAATAGGGGATCACGTGGAAGACAGGGGTCACTACAGGAGATTGGTAGGCTGTCTTTTATATCTCACGATTACCCAACCAGATATTTGTTATGCCGTTCGAATTTTGAGTCAATTCATGCATGATCCTCGTCGTCCTCATGTTCAAGCTGCTACGTGTGTCTTGCGTTACTTTAAGGGTACGCCAGGACAAGGGATACTTTTGCCTTCTAAAAGTGATTTTAGACTCTGAGCTTATTATGATGCAGATTGGGCCGGTTGTCCTATCACTAGATGCTCAACTACAAGATATGTAGTATTTTTGGAAACTGCGCCTTTTTCGTGGCGATTAAAGAAGCAAATTGTTGTGTCCCGTTCTTAGGCTGAGGCTGAATACTAGGTCATGGCAACTATAACGAGTGAACTAGTTTGGTTGCGTCGATTGTTGGTTGATCTTATTGTTCCTATTAACGATGCTTCTTTGTTGTTTGGTGACAATCAAGCAGCTTTGCTTATTGCTTCCAATCCGGTTTTTCATGAAAGAACTAACCATATTGAGATTGATTGTCAATTTTTTGGGGAAAAGATCTTGAAGAAGGAAATCACGACATCATTGGTTCGTTCCTCCAATCAAATTGCCGATGCCTTTATGAAGGCTTAAGGATGTCCTGGTTTCGTGTCTCTTTTTCGCAAGTTGGGCATTATAAATTTACATACTCCAACTTGAGGGGAGTGTTGATTTCTTGTATTTCTTTGTATTTCTACATGTATTTATATTTTAGTTTCGTATTTTTCTTAGTGTAATTATTGTAACTAGTTGGGCATCCATTTATTGTTCTCCTTTTTCTTCTTCCTTTTGCCAGCGTATGGGGAGATTTTTGGGGTCAATTAACTTTCTCCTTTTGTCTTGCTTAGGTAGCTAGTGTAAGTTGACTTTTGGGTTTCTTTCTTGTATTAGTATAAATAGTTAGTATTTTGTAGTGTTTTCTTATCAAGTAAATAATACTTTCCTTTCTCAGTTTATGTTTGTTGGTCAAATTAAATTTTACAACCCTAGTTTTACACTACCTGATTTTCAAGCAAAGTGCACAAATTATTCAACCAAATGTTTAGAAATGGACAAACTTGGTGGTGGATGATGGTTAAATGCAGTAGTTTAAAGGAAATTTACGGTGTTCTACAACCCTTTTCTCTCATGTGCAAACCCTAACCCCTCTCTCTCTCTCTCTCTCTCTCTCTCTCTCTCTCTCTCTCTCTCTCTCTCTCTCTCGTTGAATAGGGTTAAGAATTTTGACCACCCTCAATTATGGATGTTGTATTAAGGGGGTAGTAAAAGGTTTTTAACCCCATTTGGGGGTTAAAAATTTTAATAGTAGAAATTTTATCCCTAAATTAAACGGGGTGAAAAGGGGTACACATTGTTACCCCATTAACCATTATCCCCATTTAATCCCGTACTAAACATGCCCTTAATCAAAGATTCATCCCCATTCACATTAAAAAATGGGCAAAAAGAACCAAAATCAAATATTCTAGTTTTATACTACTAGATTTTAAAGCCAAG